>CM060924.1:915825928-917029058 GCA_030737875.1 Allium sativum | reverse complement strand
AAAATAATTTTGATGATGATCCAGACATCATCGGTGTTCATTTTCGAGTTTTTAAGTGACGGATTACTACCAAATATTTTGTTATTAAAATATTTTAAGGAAATAAGTTGTTCAGAAATTCAAATGTTTTGAATTGTTATTATTATATATGATTTCAAACTGATTTGAAATAAAACCCAGGAATTTAAATTCTTAAATTTAAATTTGACTTATGAAGTTAAATAAATTGAAATGAAAAAGATAAATAAATAAATTTGAATTTAACTTAAACTAAGTTAAATAAGATTTGATTGGATTAGAGATAATCATGAATGGAATTAGATTGATGAAATAAGAGTTAGAATTGAGATTGGGATAGGAGACTGAAATTGAATTTGGTTTGGAGATAAGAGAATGATTGGTTGAAGACGAATTGAGTGGAGATCAATTGGGAATTGTAACAACCCGAAAATTCTGAACCAATTTAAAAATTTTATTTTAGAAATTTTAATGTTTAAAATAATTTATTTTAAATAATAACGATTAAAAATTTATTTAAATCGAAGTGAGAACGAATAATTTTAATTTAATTATAAAAGGAGTTAGAAATAGCGCGGTAGTTTGAAAATTTAAATTTGAACTTTGACTGACTGTATAGGATGTAAAATAAATCGGATTTTAGTGAAACCAAAAATATTTAAATCTATTTAGAAATATCTTTCCAACGAATCCAAAAAATCGAAATTTCATAATAGGAATCAAAAGTTATGCCCAGTTTAAAATTTAGAACAGTCACTATAGAATATATATATATATATATATATTTAATACTAAAAATAGCCATTTTACAAACGACCTCCGTTTTCGATGAAACCACTTTTGTTGGAACCAGAATGTCAAATTATTGCTAGGTTTCAATTTTCATAATTTTTAGAATTAATATGTGAGCGTGGCAAGAGAAAATGTGTTTTTCAGTTTCAGTCAAATCGAATCGACCAAAAAATGGTCATTTTTCAAACGGTCTCGAAAATCGACGAAATTAGTCTTGTTAGAACCGTATCGTCGAAACATAACTAGAAATAATTTTTCTGGAATTTTTAGATCAGTATGTGGCCCTAGTAAATTTAAATGTACGATCAAATTAGATAAGTAAATGTTTTATATTTTAAATTTAAGAAAAACATATCGTAACAGCCGAATTGGGTTACAAAACATATTCCATTGTGTTCGGGACGGGGGTATTTGGCTAGGGGTGACATTCTTTGGGTTCGATTCGGAGTTAATATCAATGAACAAATATTTTCTTGAATTAAATAATTAAATAATTAAATAAAATAGAAAAATACGTGTATAAATACACTTAGAAATACGAAACCCTAGCCCCTAAGTATAAAGCCGCCTCCCACCTAAACTGATGGCCAATATCATCCTATTTTGATTCCTCATATACTCACAAAAAGGGCGAATTAAATTTAGAAATCAATCTGGAGATTAAAGAGATTTTCATGGGGTTTAATTTCATACGGTCGAGATCATTTCTCGTTTCACGGATTTGAAGGAATCACTACTTGAAGTCATTTCGTTCGGGATGGGTTTCTGGCTTGTACGTGAGTGCGAGTGGGCCAGGGTTGTGGTCGTGGGGAGGCGCTGGCTATGTGGTCGGAGGGGGGCGTTTATATGAGGTTCCGATTTGAAGGTGGAGGCGCAGGTGAACGATGAAAGTGGCGAGCTCGGAGTGAAGATGTCGGCCTTATTTCCAGAGAACAATTTGAAGGAGAAAGGGGATTAATTCCCTAAACAAGTAAATAAAACTAATTAATTATTTAATTATTCTAAATTATGTAATCAAAACTTTAAACCATCGTATATTCTTCAAATCTAATCAGAATCCGACGAAATCCGATTCTTTGGAACCGTGGCGATGATCACAACATTGTAGAACTGAAGAGAGTAGAAACTGAGGCCATTGGAATTTTTGATAAAATTAAACTCTAGTTTTGCTCCAAAGCGATAGTAAAAATCATTAATTAGATTTAACGTAAAATGGTAATTAACTTTACCGATAGCACCGTGGTGTTAGTTATGGGGTAATAATAATTTTGCTCCATGGGATAAATAGGTTAGGATTGGGAAATAAAATAAATAATTACTTCGGTGTGGTCCGTTAATCCCTACTACTTTGGAAAACCATGATATGGTTTGAAACGATATCCAAAGGAAGATTAAAGAATAAATTTTAAAGAATTTATCTTTGATAAAATTAATGGGAACCTATTCCGTAATGATGTGAATATTGGAATAAAATAATATTCTGAATTGGAATGAGGCGTATGTTGTGTTTGTGTAACATTTCTTTATTATATACGTGGGTTATTCGGAAAGGCCGGGTTTATACCGATTCTGAATAACTGATTCGACGATAAGTCGAAGATGAAGATGGTGGTTGAAGACCGGAAGTCTTCACATCGTTTGGGTGATTACTGATGATCTTGATTGGGTTGTACACCCAAGATGAGGGAATCAGTTGGTGATCGTCCAGACGTACTCGGAGATCGATGGATATGCGAGGAAAGTGCCTCCGGTTTCGTTCAGACCCAGAACGAACTTGTAAATGGACAGTGTGTCTGACATAGGATTTTATTCTGTGTTGATTGATCTCTATTAAATATACATCTGTTTGGCGGCGGAGAATTTATTCTCTTGCTTAACGCCCTTCTCTGAGACGTACGAGCTCAGAGGTTGTATATCGATGGACATCAGTCGCATGGACTGAATTGCCTATGAGGCATGCCTAAGTGGCAGATGATCAACGCTTTTGTTGAAAAGCAAAATCTTGTGGTTGATGATCAAAGCACGGCCTGTGTGGCGCAGCTTTGTGTATAGCGTGAATTCGCGAGCCTCACACCTCGGTATGAGTCAAAAACGGGATATGGACTGCAAGGAGAGCACGACGTTTCTTTCTAGCTATGTTTGGTGTCAGTGACCTACCAGCCCTGACATTTATATATTTTTCACCTGTGTGGTTGTTGGAATGAGGCGCCTCGATATTAGGTCTGTTAGGACTGGGAAACGTGTGTTCAGGAATAATTAATCCTCAAAAGTAAGGCAGGACCGGCCCTGAAGATCCAAGGATCATAGTGGGGTCTTGAGACATTTGCTAGAGTGTCTCGAATCGGAGAATAGCTTGCCCCTTGCCTCGACTCATGACGGAAATCCAATTTCCAATACGTGTATTTCGGTTTTATTTGTAGAGCCTAGTATGGCGACATGATAGATGGTACCCTGCCGCCTAGGATTGATATTTATGATTGAAATTGTTTTGACACTATACACTTATAATAGTATCAAATGATTTGTTTTAAACGTACCAAGCATGTTTGGCTATTATAAGGGAAAACCCTATCCTCCAGCTTGCGTTGCATTGTGTGATGGGACCTAGGTCTTATAATAGCTTAATTTTTCGAAAAAGAATTGCGTTGTTTGTTTATTGCACTGGTATTCTTGGGAGGAAACCCGTTCCGTGTTATACGGCGTGGTCCCTTGGATTACTCTCTTTTAAAGTAAAGCTTTAAATAACTGTTTTAGTTCTCACACCAGTCACATGACTGACCTGGAGTTTATTGTTTTAACCTAAACTCTGGGTGCCCTTATTTTCGACACAGGCAGCTAGTAGTTTTGGTTTTGCAGATTTATATTCACAGGATCCTGATTTACAGCTGGAATGATGATCGGAAAGCTCTTTATCCGTGTATTACTTTCATTTGTGTTTTGTATTATTTTCCGCTGCTAATGTAATTTTTTTAATCTATGGTATTTATCGAATGTATTTTATTCATTTTTACTCTGTATATTCTTGTATTCTGATGGAATTATTGTAATAGCAATGAAATGTTCTTCTGTATGTGTTCTGGTTTGTCCTGTTCTCATACGATCAAGGGTTTCGAACGATCTTGATCGGTTTAGCGACCGATTCAGATCGAGCGAAATTCCATGTCGTCACATTTGGTATAAGAGCTCTGGTATACAGAGCTCGAGAACAAGGCACATTAGAACCATACGAAAGAATTCATCAGAGATTGGATTAGTAATATCCAATAAGAATGACTCGTTAGAGATGGGATCAGTATTATCCTAGAACGAGTGTGAAGAGTATATTTTTAAAAATGAAAACAACTTTGTTTTGAAATTTAAATCATTTTATATGTATTTGAATATTTATTTTAAATTGATTTGGACAATCCAATATATAAAGATTTTGCATATACGCGTCATGAACGTATATTCGAAGTTTCAATATACTGGATAGATATAGGATCGCATTCAAGATACCCGGGGATGATTCTGATGATGAGGCAACATCCTCAGTATTTATGTTCGAGCTTCGAAGGTGTGATATCTATATATTTCCATTAGACTGGTACATTGTTGTGATTTGGCACCAAAAACATGATTTTTCTGTATATATATTAAAATTATGAATTTGAAACGTTAATTCACTAATTGATTGATGATTGTGTTGTATGATTATTCCTTTAAACCATTATATGAAAGAACAGTGAATTTAGGCCAAATTGAACCAAATATTGAACTGTGTTGAAAATTATTTGCAAATGCATGCATGTACATGTATTTCTTTTAAACAGGTCATAGCAAGGAGGCCAGAGCAGAGGAACAAAATTGTTTGCCCGACAAATAGGTACATGTTTATTGTATTTCTTGATTTTTGGGTGATTTTGGGAGCTGGTTGGCTAGCTGTTTGGCTTTTTCTTTTTATTTTGGATTGAAGAAAACCATGGGAGGCTATATGAAATATCCCGAAGTCCCCGGTGCAGGGGAGGTTATGGCGAAATTTTTCGAAAATTTAGGGTGTTAGCCAAATTTTTGAAAAATTTGAAAAGTTCTTAGAAACTAAAAAGTTGAAGAACTTAAGCCGTAGGCAAAATAATGAAAGTTGAGTTGGTTTTTATGACAACTTTCGGCTTCGTTCCTTTTTGGGGACGAAAAGTTTTAAGTGGGGGAGATTGTAACAACCCGGAAATGCGAGCCAGTTTAATTTTTTTTATTTTGGCAATTTTATTGAATTTTGAGTATTTAAAATGAATTATTTTAAATAATATTGATGAGAAAATTTATTTTGAATATAATTCGAACGTATATAGTTGTATAGATCGTCGTTAGAATATAATAATTATTTTAAATCATAAAAGGAATTGAAAATGGCACGGTAGTTCGATAATTCGATTTCAAACTTCAAATGAACGTACAGGACTCAAAATAAACCAGATTTTAGTGAAACCAAAAATATTTGAGTCTAATTGAGAATATCTTTCCAACGAATCCAAAAAATCAAAATTTCATAGCGGGGATAAAAAGATATGTCCAGTTGAAATTTCAGAATAGTCGCTATGGAATTCTAGCCCTTAAAAATAGCCATTTTGCAAACGACCTCGGATTTCGACGAAACCACTTTTGTTGGATCCGTGATGTCAGGTTATTCCTATATTCCAATTTTCATAATTTTTCAAGTCAATATGTGAGTGTGGTAAAGGAAAATGTGTTTTGTCAATTTCGATCGACCTGAAATTGGCCATTTTTCTAACGATCTCAGAATTCGATGAAACTAGTTTTGTTAGGACCGTATCGTCAATACGAAGCTAGAAATTATTTTTCGGGAATTTTTAGAGTTAGTATGTGGCCCCGGTAAATTGAAATGTGCATTCAAATTCATTATATAGAGTTATATTTTGATTTTGACAAAAATTGATCGAAACGGTCGAATCAGCCTATGAAACATATCCCATTGTGTTCAGAATGGGGGTAATTAGCTATGGACGATAGTCGGCGGGTTCAATTTGGGGCTCGAACGAAAAGGGTAACTTTTTGAATTTAAAAATAAAATTTAATATAAAAATATATTTTTTCTTTCTCCTAAACCCCCCCTCTCTCTTCTGTATTAGATCGAACAGATCAAAAGAAAAAAAAAGAAAAAGAGGAGGGCGGAGCCCTAGCCGCCAGACATCGCAACGCCGCACCCCCCTCCAGTCGCCTCCGCCGTCACCCCCCCTTCTGCTTCGCCTCCTCCTTCTTCCGATCAAACGCGGGACCCCCCCTGAACCACGAGACCAACACCCACTAGAGATTCCACCGCCCACCACAGCAAGGCCGCCGCTGCCACCATAACGGCACAATGCCACCCACCGCCTACCTCCGACGCGAAGCGGCCCCCTCCCCTCTTCTGACACATGAAAAGAACTACATTGGAAGTTCAAACCAATCCTGGCGGTTCAGCGGTTCAACAGCAAAGCACGGCGGAGTGGAAACCTCTGTGAGAACTTCTCACCTTTAATATTATTTTTCTAGTTAATAATATATACTAGGATGCTGACGGTGTTTAGTAGCACCCGACACCCGTCGTCCACAGACCATGGACGGCTTGTATGCTTGTTTGTTTTGTTTGATTTTGATGTGAAGTTGATTGTGTGATGTGAAATGAAATAAAATATTTATATAGAAAATAAATATTGTATAGTTAAAAATAAAAATTTTAACGTGTATATAAAATGAAATAAATAGTTATAAACAAATCGGACGATTTGTTTATATACACATATTTGACTGATATTGATTGGGACGATAAATTTTACACATCGCCCAACTGCACAAATAATATTCAGTGTTTGTTGATGTGAAACCCCACATGGGTATTGGGATGATATTTGAAGTACACTAGTCCCAATAATTAGTTGTGTGTCGATCGATAGGTTGACAGACAGTTGTGATGTGCACTTTTGATGATGGTTAATTATTTATCGTTGCTATTATATACATGTGTTGTATGGAATCCATATAATGAACATTATATGGTAATTGATTGGGCCTCATTCCAATTGAGAAAATGAAGAATATTGTAAAATAAGATTCATGTGTTGACAGTGCTCATGTGTTGAGATAAGTCATGTGTTGAAAAATATATAGATTCATGTGTTGAACGAAATATTTTAACAATAAAAATTAACATCTTTATCAAAAATTTATAAAATATATTACATAACAAAAATAGTTGTGTTGACAGTACTCATTTGTTGAGATTAGTCATGTGTTGAAAGAAATATAGATTCATGTGTTGAATAGGAGAAATATTCATTTGTTGAATAAAATAACGAAGTTATTGAGAAATATTTAAAGCCGTGTTGATTAGAGATGCGCCATTTTGACGTGAACGATATTTAAATCGATTATATTCGTTTTTATAATGAATATAGAAAAAGAAGTGATTTCAAAATATAACGTTTTGAAAATATTATCATTTATATAAAGGGGATATGAAATATTCAATTTTGATTTGAAATTGAATATGACGTTGAAATTGTTTTGAAAACGAATTTAAAAAGAATTATAAAATACATTTTGAACTGAAATCCATGAAATATATAATATATATATTATATATATATTGAATGGCCTGAATAGAACGCGTCGCGCCGCGGCAGTTCGCGAATTTCGACCATTGACTTCGAATTGATGTTACGGGAGATCCGACCGTCGGATTATCCTGAAACCGGAACCGTTGGGTTTGTATCGAAAAGAGTTTTCCAATGAATATTTGAAATTTGAAATCTAACGGTTGGATTTGGAGATACGTCCAAATCAAATTTACAAAAGGTCGCTGTAAGTGCAGTTCGACGACCGTTATTGGAAATCGACTGTACGGGCCTTGATAAAATTATTAAAAATATTAATAATTTGTGTAAAATCATAATATGTGAATTGGAAAGAACTGGGTTGAAAAATTCCACATTTGCAAAGATAAAAATAGATTTTTATCGAAATGAACTAGTTTTGAACTAGAACAAAAATCAATTTATTTTTGAAATAAATAAATTGAATTTGAAGTGGTTTTAAAAATAATCAGAATTTCCAATATACGTGAATTGGAATGGAATTGAATCGAAATTATCTTTGGAATATTTCGATGTTGGATTTCGTGATTATACAGATATGGTTGTGGAAATTTGAAAGATATATTATATATCGTTATTTCCAACATGATATTTGTTGGTTTCAGAATTTGATATTGAATATAAGCCGGTATATTTTCTATTCAGAGCCTTGTATTTAATATCAAATGGGATTTTGGGTTCGTCATGAATGGTGTCTTAAATAACACTGTTCTTGAACCCATTTTGGAAAACAATAAATCTTTTAATTAAGATTTAGTGAAATTATCCAGTTAATTTAGTATCTAATTGGAATTGAATTTAAATTAGTTTTTGGGTTTATCGTGGATCGTGTTTTAGATGACATTGGTTCTTTAACCCAGTTAAAGACATGATATTGATTTATGGGAAAAATAAAACTAAGTGGAGTTTTAATGAATCTGAAATTAAGTTGAAATGTGAATTGATAATTTAAATTATCAAATTTGGAAAGTGATCGAAAATGGGGTATCACCAGTTTTGCTCCAAAGCGATAGTAAAATCTTTAATTAGATTTAACGTAAAATGGTAATTAACTTTACCGATAGCACCTGGTGTTAGTTATAGGGTAATAACAGTTTTGCTCCATGGGATAAATAGGTTGGGATTGGGAAATAAAATAAATAATTACTTCGGTGTGGTCCGTTAATCCCGACTAGTTTGGAAAACCATGATATGGTTTAAAATGAAATCCAAAGGAAGATTAAAGAATAAATTTTAAAGAATTTATCTTTGATAAAATTAATGGGAACCTATTCCGTAATGATGTGAATATTGGAATAAAAGAATATTCTGAATTGGAATGAGGCGTATGTTGTGTTTGTGTAACATTTGTTTATTATATACGTGGGTTATTCGGAAAGGCCGGGTTTATACCCATTCTGAATAACTGATTCGACGATAAGTCGAAGATGAAGACGGTGGTTGAAGACTGGAAGTCTTCACATCGTTTGGTTGATTACTGATGATCTTGATTAGGCTGTACACCTAAGATGAGGGAATCAGTTGGTGATCGTCTAGACGTACTTGGAGATCGATGGATATGCGAGGAAAGTGCCTCAGGTTTCGTTCAGACCCAGAACGAACTTGTAAATGAACTGTGTGTCTGACATGGGATTTTATTCTGTGTTGATTGATCTCTATTAAATATACATCTATTTGGCGGTGGAGAATTTATTCTCTTGCTTAACCCCCTTCTCTGAGACGTACGAGCTCAGAGGTTGTATATCGATGGACATCAGTCGCATGGAGTGAATTGCCTGTGTGGCATGCCTAAGTAGCAGATGATCAAGGCTTTTGTTGAAAAGCAAAGTCTTGTGGTTGATGATCAAAGCACGGCTTGTGTGGCGCATCTTTGTGTATAGCGTGAATTCGCGAGCCTCACACCTCGGTATGAGTCAAAAACGGGATACGGACTGTAGGGAGAGCACGACGTTTCTTTCTAGCTATGGGTGGTGTCAGTGACCTACCAGCCCTGACATTTATATATTTTCACTTGTGCGGTTGTTGGAATGAGGCGCCTCGATATTAGGTCTGTTAGGACCGGGAAACGTGTGTTCAGGAATAACTAATCCTCAAAAGCAAGGCAGGACCGGCCCTAAAGATCCAAGGATCATAGTGGGGTCCTGAGACATTTGCTAGAGTGTCTCGAATCGGAGAGGGGCTTGCCCCTTGCCTCGACTCATGACGGAAATCCAATTTCCAATACGTGTATTTCGGTTTTATTTGTAGAGCCTAGTATGACGACATGATAGATGGTACCCATGCCGCCTAGGATTGATATTTATGATTGAAATTGTTTTGACACTATAACTTATAATAGTATCAAATGATTTGTTATAAACGTCCCAAGCATGTTTGGCTATTATAAGGGAAAACCCTATCCTCCGGCTTGCGTTGCATTGTGTGATGGGACCTGGGTCTTATAATAGCTTCATTTTTCGAAAAAGCATTGCGTTGTTTGTTTATTGCACTGGTATTATTGGGAGGAAACCCGTTCCGTGTTATACGGCGTGGTCCCTTGGATTACTCTTTTTTAAAGTAAAGCTTTAAATAACTGTTTTAGTTCTCACACCAGTCACATGACTGACCTGGAGTTTATTGGTTTAACCAAAACTCTGGGTGCCCTTATTTTCGACACGGGCAGCTAGTAGTTTTGGTTTTGCAGATTTATATTCACAGGATCCTGATTTACTACAGGAATGATGCTCAGAAAGCTCTGTATCCGTGTATTACTTTCAGTTGTGTTTTGTATTGTTTTCCGCTGCTAATGTAATTTATTGTAATCTCTGGTATTTATCGAATGTATTTTATTCATTTTTACTCTGTATATTCTTATATTCTGATGGAATTGTTGTAATAGCAATGAAATGTTCTTCTGTATGTGTTCTGGTTTGTCCTATTCTCATACGATCAGGGGTTTCGAACGATCTTGATCGGTTTAGCGACTGATTCGGATCGAGCGAAATTCAATGTCATCATAGATGGACCGACAGTCTGTGATGAGCATTATTTATTTATTTTAATGCTCACACAGTTATAAATTGCACTTTGGATGTGAATGGATTGTTTAATGATTACTTATCATTACTATTATATACATATGTAATGTATGAAATCCATATGACCGAAGTAATATGGTAATTGATTGAGTCACATTCTGATTCAAAATATTTTTTATATAGAGGATATTTTAAAATGAAGAACATCTTTATATAAAGAATCTTTTAGAATAAAAAAATCTTTTTGAATAATGAATAGTTTAAATAATATTCAGTGAAGAAGAAAAATATGAAGCCGAATTAAGTAGCAAACGCCATTTTTAACCCGAACGGGTTTATCGATCGATTTATTTCATTTTAAAATGAATATAAAAAGAAGTGTTTTCAAAATATAATATTTTGAAATATTATTATTTTAATATGATAAAAATATAGAATATTCAATTTTTCTTTTAGATTGAAAATGAAGTTAAATGAATTTATAAACAATTTATAAAATACGTTTTAAATGGAAATCGACGATATATTATATATATTTAATTAATGGCCTGAATAGTACGCGCCGCACAGTGACCGTTCATGAATTTCGACCATTAACTTCAAATTGATGTAACGGGAGATCCGACCGTCGGATTCTCCTAAAACCGGAACCGTTGGGTTCATATCGAAAAGAGCTTTCCTATGAATATAAGAGTTTTGAAATATAACGGTTAGATTTGGAATTATGTCCAAATCAATTTCAGAAAAGGTCGCTGTAAGTGCAGTTCGATGACTGTTTACAGAAATCGACTGTACTGGCCTTAATAAAATTATTAAAAATACGGAAAAATTATGTAAAATCATAATAAATGATTTAAAAAGATCTTAGATGAAAAATTCCATATTTGAAAAGATAAAAATATATTTTTATCAAAATGAAGTAGTTGTTAACTAGAGTAAATTTTTAATTAAGATTTGATGAAATTTATCAAGTGATTAATATTTAATTGGAATTAGATTAAATAAAGTGGATTTTGGTTTGTCATTAATGGTGTCTTAAATAACATTGTTCTTATACCCCATATGAAAGGAATAAATCTTTTAATTATGATTTAGTTAAGTTTTTCTAATTAATTAATGTTTAATTAGAATTGAATAAAGGAATAAATCTTTTAATTAAAATTTTAGAGTTTTTCAATTATATTTAATAATTGGAATAAATTGAAAGGTAAATTGGGATTATTATGAACTGTGTTTTTAAATGACATTTGTTCTGTAACTCAATTATTAGTGAAAGTATAATTCGGAAATTATAAATCTTTTATTAAGATTTAACTGGAAATTCTTCAAGGTAAAGTTTTCCAATTTAATATATTAAATTGGAATTGAATGGAATCAGGTTTGATAATAATCGAGATGAGCTTCTGTAAAAGAAGACCGTTAATATATATGGAATTTAAAAGGCTTTACCGTTATTCCATTTATATTATTAGTCTAATACGGAAATTTATATCGATTATATATTGGTTTGATTTCTGCGAAAATTCCATATTTAATGGAAGACGATTTTGGGTTTATCATGAACTGTGTTTCAAATGACATTGGTTCTTTAACCCAGTTAAAGATTTCTTAAAATTGAGTAATCATTAAATAATGATTTTTGATATTAAAACCAAATTGGGGTTTTAATGAATCTTTAAAAAGAGGATTAAAGAATAAATTTAAAGATTTTATCTTTGATAAATTAATGGGAACCTTTCCCTAATGTTGTGAATATTTTTTAAAAGAATATTCTGAATTGGAATGAGGCGTTGGATGTTCTTTTACAGTATTTTATTATTGATTATAAAATATGCGTGTTATTCAGAAAGACCGGGTTTAACCCATTCCGAATAATTACTACGACGATTGAGAGTCGAAGATGAAGACGGTGGTTGAAGACCGGAGGTCTTCACATTGTTCGGATGGTTACTGATGTCTTGATTGGGCGGCCACCCAAGACAAGGTAATAAGTGGTGATCATCCAGACATATTTGGAGATCGATGGATATGCGAGAACCTCTCTCCTATATTGGAATAAGGTGTCTCCGGATTCGCTTAAACCCAGAACAGACTTGTATATGTATGGTATGTCAGACATTGTATTCCTTTATGCTGTATTCGTTGATTTCTGCTAAATATATATCTATGGTGGCGGAGAATTTATTATCTTTCTTAACACCCTTCTCTGAGACATACAAGCTTAGAGGTTATATATTGGCAGGAATCAATGGTACGTTATGGGTTGACAATGTGGCATGCTATGATGCAATTGATCAAGGCTTTTGTTGAAAAGCAGAGCCTTGTGGTTGATGATTAAAGCACAGCTTTAAATAGCATAGCTTTGTGTAGCGTTACTTCGCGAGCCTCACACCCTGGTATGAACCAGAAACGAGAGTAAGGACTGCAGGGAGGACATACGTTTCTTTCTAGCAATAAGTGGTGTCATGGTTTTTACAAGGCCTGACATTTTTACTTATGTGGATGATAGAATGAGGCGCCTCGGTTATTTGAGTCCCTGGTGTCTCTATTTACGCCCCATAGGGCGGGGAAACGTATTGTTCAGCCATTATTAATCCAACCATTGCACTTTGGTGCACCGGCCCTGAAGATCCTGGTGTAGTTGCGACTGTATCCTGAGACATAGTAGGCTAGATTGTCTCGAATTCGGTAAGGACTATCTCTTTCCTTGGTTCATGATGGAAATCGAACTTCCAATACGACCCATGCGGTTTTGGTTGTATAACTAGTACGGTGACATAGTATATGGTAGCTATGTCGTCTATGATTGATATTATGATTGAAATGTTTTTGAAACATATATACACTATAATAATATCAACTCCGTTTTATCGTATCAAGCATTTTTGACCATTATAAGGTAAAACTTTGTCCTCTGGTTTGTGTTGCATTGTGTGATGAGACTTGAGTCTTATAATGGTTTCATTTTTCTAAAAAGCATTGCGTTGTTTAACGATTTACTTTATTTCATGCACCGGCAATCCAATGGAGTAAACCCGTTCCGCGTTAGCGGCGTAGTCCTATGATTAGCCTTATTATTTAAATAGGTTAAGTAAGATTTCTCATACCAGTCCCATGACTGACCTGTAGTTTGTTTTACTTGCAAACTCGAGTGCCCTCTTTTCCACCTGGGCAGTCGAGTAGCTTATTTTGCAGATATATTGAGCAGGATTCAGGATCGAAGATTAGAATTGTGTCCAGAGTATTGATAGTCTTCCGCTGTGTTAATTTTGTGGTTCCGCTGCAGGGTATTACATTTATTGTAATTCAATCTTCCCCTGTAATATAATTCGTTGTAATGTTTAAAAAAGTCTTCTGTTAATTGTTCTAATGTGTTGTATTCCCAAAGTTAACGTATGCGGGATTTGAACGGTCTTGGTCGTTCTAGCGATCGATTAGGTCCTGGCAAAATCCGTATCGTTACAGTTGGTATCAGAGCTCTATTTAGCTCAAATCTTTGGGGTACAACGCGTTAGAACTGAACAAAAGACTCATCAGAGATTGGATTAGTAATATCCAATAAGAATACTCATTAGAGATAAGATCAGTAGCATCCTAGAATGAGATAACTTTGATTTAATTATAAAAGGTGTTAGAATTAGCGCGGTAGTTTGAAAAATTGAATTTGAACTTTGACTGATTGTACATTATGTAAAATATATCGGATTTTAGTGAAACCAAAAATATTTAAATCTATTTAGAAATATCTTTCCGACGAATCTGAAAAATCGAAATTTCATAATAGGAATCAAAAGTTATGCCCAGTTTAAAATTTAGAATAGTCGCTATAGAATTTTTATATATATTTTTATATTAAAAAAAGACATTTTACAAACGACCTCCATTTACTATGAAACCACTTTTGTTTGAACTGGAATGTCAAATTATTGCTAGGTTTCAATTTACATAATTTTTAGAATCAATATGTGAGCGTGGAAAAAGAAAATGTGTTTTGTCAGTTTCAATCAAATCGGATCGACCATAAAATGGCCATTTTTCAAACTGTCTCGGAATTCGACAAAATTATTCTTGTTAGAACCGTATCGTCAAAACATAACTAGAAATAATTTTTCTGGAATATTTAGAGTCAGTATGTGGCCCTAGTAAATTTAAATGTAAGATCAAATTAAATAAGTAAATGTTTTATATTTTAAATTTAAGAAAAACATATCTTAACAGTCGAATTAGGTTACGATACATATTCCATTGTATCCTGAACGGGGGTATTTGGCTAGGGGTGACATTCATTAGGTTCGATTCGAAGCTAATATCAACGAACAAATATTTTCTTGAATTAAATAATTAAATAAATAAATAAAATAGAAAAATACGTGAATAAATACACTTAGAAGTACGAAACCCTAGCCCCTAAGTATACAACTGCCTCCAACCTAAACCGATGGCCAATATCATCCTATTTTGATTCCTCAATCTCTCACAAAAAGGGCGAATTAAATTTAGAAATGAAACTAGAAATTAAAGAGATTTTCATGGGGTTTAATTTCATACAGTCGAGATCATTTCTCATTTCATGGATTTGAAGGAATCGTGCTTGAAGTCATTTCGTTTGGGATGGGTTTCCGGCGTGTACGTGAGTGCGAGTGGGCCGAGGTGTGGTCGTGAGGAGGAGCTGGCTTGGTGGTCGGAGGGTGGCGCTTGGATGAGGTTCTGATCTGAAGGTGGAGGCGCAGGTGACCGATGAAGGTGGCGAGCTCAGAGTGAAGATGTCGGCCTTATTTCCAGAGAACAATTTGAAGGAGAAAGGTGATTAATTCCTTGATCAAGTAATTAAAACTAATTAATTATTTAATTATTCTAAATTATGTAACCAAAACTTTAAACTATCGTATATTCTTCAAATCTAATCAGAACTCGACGAAATCAGATTCTTTGGAACCGTGGCGATGAGCACAACATTGTAGAACTGATCAGAGCAGAAACTAAGGCCAATGGAATTTTTGATAAAATTAAACTCCATTTTAATTTTATTAAAACTATCGTTAATTAACAATTTCTAACCGATCAATGTGAGATTTCCTTTTTAAAATAAAAATTAATTATTATTTCATTGAAAAAAATTTCATATGCTGTCAATATTCGATTGTGTGTATTATATGTGATATGAATTGGTTGATATTGTTTGTTGGATCTAATTGGAAATGTTAGAATTGATCGTACAATAAAAATATTCGTTTATTGTATACGTTATAATAGAAATTTGTTATGTAAATAAAATTCTCATTTTTATTTATACAAATGAAACATAGAATATGTATGCAAATAAATACTCTTTTATTTGCCATCGAATTGCATAGGAAAATTTCGTTGAAATTAAAATGTCATTTTATTGAAATTAGAACTAACAAAATAAAATTTGTTATTTTGTTGAAATTAGAATTGACGATATGAAATTAACATTTTGTTGAATTAGAAATGTCATTCTATAAAAATGTCATTATATTAGAAATATCATTAGGATAAAATGGTCATTTTTAAGGTTAGATTAGAAATAAAATAATCTTGTTATGTTAACATTAGAATATCCTTTTTGTCAAACCATGTTATGTTAACATTTAAATTTTACATTTTTGTAACTAAATGATATCTCATAAGACCACGCCGTATAACACGGAACGAGTTTTTCCCTTAAGAGAATTCGAACACTTGACTTAACTTTCAAATCCTTTTTGAAAGAAACGATAATCTTTATATCAAAACTCTTTTGATATTATGATAGTGTCTAAATCAAGTAAATAGAAATCTAGTAGAACGCTTGCATCTCACGTTCCACATATATATACAATCAAAACCGAGAGCACATATTGGGTAATGAATTTCCAACTATGACAAGGTATGGAACCACCTTCCGATAGTGTATCTCTAGAGGAGAATACACTGGGTTCAACAAGAACATCTTGCAACCCAGCCACACATGACCGACCACTCATTTCCCTTGAGTGTATCAAATGTACATCACCAACGGTTGGGATCAGCAACCGTTTCCCAAATGGGACAACATCGAATAGAATAAGGAATTAAATGAATCTCTAGATAGGTGATCATACACACTAATCGAAGCTACCCACATAGCCATGCTGCCTGCCCGATTTTTGTCATTTCCCGGTTGTTGAGGCTTGAGGCTATGCTTACTTATCATTCATTTATAACACAATCACTTTGAATTTCACATTGTCAGATCCGTTAATCACTAATTTGGTTTACACAAATATATTGTGACGATCCCAAATCCCCGTGACACGGTGTTAAGGATAATCATTGGAATATAACACATTAATCATCATTAGCAGATCACAGATAATAGCATAAACAGAAAATAGAATAATTTACACACATATGACAGCGGAATCATATAGATATCATCACATCAGAGAAGCACAGTACAGGATACAACTTAGTGCATAATGATACATAATCAGTCACCATCGCCTGAGGCAGAATCATACATAAAGAGTACACAAAAGGAATATCAGTCTACATCGCCAGTGGCGGAATCATAATATAGATACAATAATGGCGGAGAAAATCCAAGTCAGCACAGTGTAGTCAAGCCTCGCCATGAGCCAAAAGATGCGTCAGAAACCTGTAACTAGGCTGCCCGTGTGAAAATGAGGGCACCCGAGTTTGCAAGGTGAAACAAACTACGAGTCAGTCATGGGACTGGTATGAGAAATCTACTCAACTTATTAATAACAATAATGAGGCAAATCAAAGGACCACGCCACTTTCGCCGAACGGGTTTACTCCAATGAGTGCTAGTGCATGAAATAAAGTAAATGATTAAATCATCGCAATGCTTTTTATAAAATGAAGCCATTATAAGACTCAGGTCCCATCACACAATGCAACGCAAGCCGGAGGATAGAGTTTTCCCTTATAATGGCCAAAAATGCTTCATATGAATAAAACAAAGGTATTTGATATTATTACTAGTGCATATATGTTTCAAAAGCGATTCAATCATAAATATCAATCCTAGGCGGCATAGCTACCATCTACTATGTCGCCATACTAGTAATACAATCACATCCGCATATTTCGTATTGGAAATTCGATTCCTTCATGAGTCGAGGCAAGGGGCAAGCTCCTCTCCGTTCGAGACACTCTAGCAAATGCCTCGGGACCGCACACAGCAATCCCCTGGATCCTCCAAGGCCGGTCCTCTCTTACTTTTGAGGATTAATTATTCCTGAACTCACGTTTCCCGGTCCTTACAGACCTATAATCGAGGCGCCTCGCATTCCAACAACCACACAGGTGAAAAGTAGATATAAATGTCAGGGCTGGGAGGTCACTGACACCACCATAGCTAGAAAGAAACGTCATGCACTCCTTGGGTCCTTCTCCCGTTTTTGACTCATACCGGGGTGTGAGGCTCGCGAATTCACGTTATACACAAAGCTACGTCACACAGACCATGCTTTGATCATCAACCACAAGACTTTGCTTTGCAACAGAAGCCTTGATCATATGCCACTTAGGCGTGCCACACAGGCAATCTACTCCATGTGACTGATTTCTGTCAATACATAACTTCTGAGCTCGTACGTCTCAGAGAAGGGCGTTAAGCAAGAGAATAAATTCTCCGCCGCCAAATAGATATATATTTAACAGAGATCAATCATCACAGAACAAAATCCAATGTCAGACACACAGTCCATTTACAAGTCCGTTCTGGGTCTGAACGAAACCGGAGGCACCAATTCCTCGCATATCCGTACAATCAACAGTATGTTTGGACGGCTACTACTTCAATTCCTTCATTGTAGCTACTCCAATCACGAGCATCAGTAGCGCCCATCCTTCCAATGTGGAGATCGTCGGTCTTCAACCGTCTTCGACTCTTCGACTTCTCAACGTCGATCGATTATTTGAAATGAGATAAACTCGGCCTTTTCAAATAACCTACGTATATTTAGATTTTCAAATCAATCAATCACATGGTTGGACTATTCAACAATCACATTTCAGTTATTTAGTTAAAATTTTCATGTCAAATACATTCAACCATCAAATATCAAGCAAACACAACCAAAATTGGTTTATTTCCACTCTATATCGTCCATCATATTTTATAACGATATATCGCCATTTTTATTTAATTTAAAACGGCCATATTTAATTGAACGACGTTTCAGGTCGTGTCGATGCACTGGCGCTGCTTTTCATTAATTTTGTTTTACACATATATGAAAATCTAACCGTTGGATCTTCACAAATTTTACATCATTAGGAAGGTCATTTCAAAACGAATCCAACGGTTTCAGTTTTGGGAAAATCCGACGGTCGGATCTTCCACACTAACCATTTGAAGTTACGATTTCAATTTACGAACTGCAGCGTCGTTATTCAATTTAATTTAATTATATATATATATATAAATATAATCGTTTCTGGCGCTGTTTTTCTTCAGTTTTAAATTAAACATTCCAGACAATCCAACCGTCGGATCTTCACAAAGTTGGTGCCGTTTGAAAGATATTTCCAAGGCAAACCCAACGGTTGAGGTTTCGGGAAAATCCAATGGTCGGATCTTCCGCACTAGTCGTTTGAAATCATGGTTTCAAAATATGAACTGCACGGCCACGTTTTGTTTTAATTCTATTTATATTTAGATATTTATATAAATATAGTTCATTCAAAAATTCCTATATCGTTTCCACTTCAATTATTTCACTAACGCCTTTAATTTTTGGAAAATTTCGCCACAACCTCCTTTATACGGGAGGGTCTGGGAAAATTTCCAAATAGCCACACGGGCGTCTCATATCAAAAAGAAAAAGAAAAAGCCAAGCGGCTAGCCAACAGGCTCATAAAATCATCACCCAAACAAAGCGGTAAATGTGTACCTATTTGTCGGGCACAAAATTCTATTTCTCTTCTCTAGCCCCTTTTGCTTTAACCTGTTCAATAGATATGCACGTACATATATACAATTTCTAACATTTATCATTTTCCATTCAATTTCATATTTGATTTGCTTTGGTTTAAAAACACCATTCATTCTAATGTTGCATGCATAGGCTAAAATCATATCATTAGCTAGTTAATGTATATTTCAACTCATGCACGTTTATTTGAACAAGTGGCTATTTTTAACACTTCACATTTCAAAGATGATAATTTTGGCGAACTAAAATAGATTTCAACACATGACTATTTTATTTAGTTCCTATGCATATTAAAAATAATATTTCTATCACAAATATTTATTTCAACGTCCGCATATCTTTAGCATATCACACGTATGATAAAAATGATATTTTTATCATTTAAAATATTTATTCGACAAATAGATGTTTCAGCACTTCATAGTTTCAATAAAAATGTAATTTTTATCGTTCGATCTTTTTATTCAACACATGAACTTTTCCACTACACACACTTCTCAACAAATGAGCATCTCCACACATGGACATTTTATTTATGTTGTTTATATTAGAAAGATGGAATTTTTTTTATTGTTGAAATTATTTATACAAGGCGAATATTTTTCATACTTCATATATATATATAAAAATGTGATTTTTATTGTTTAAACACTTCATTCATTCACAAATGAATTTAATTTTCATACAACACTTTTCAACACATGAATATTTCCACACATGGACATAGTTTCAATATATGACTTTAATTTCAACGCAAGAAGATAATTTCAACATATGAAAATAATTCTAACACACAAAGATTATTCAAAATTTCGGCAGCATAACGGCAGGGTAGTTAAAACCGGCACCGTCCCTAGTACGGCTCCTCGCTCTACCTTAAGACCTCGCGGTTTTTGACAATGGGGATTCATGCATCTAATTCGCACGTAGGCGGCATGTTTATTTTTATTTCCACAAATATTTCCAATTCATTTCAATCACCAATGGGTATTTTTCAACCACAACCAAACAATATCAACCACAAACAATTATTCAACCATTCGTATTTTTCATCCAATATTTCACATAAATTTACCACAATAAATATCGTCCATGGTTTGTGGACGAGGGGGAGTGTATATATATATATATATAATATATATTTGCTATATTTCACTAGCATTTCAACACATATATCACTTATTCTATGCATGTAAAAATTCATACTTCGCTTATATAGCTTACACTACGCATGTACATGAGGTATACAACACGTATGTAATTTATATTTCACTTATATAAATTATACACGACATTTTCCATTCAATTTCACGTTAATTTAGATTTCTCACCTTGGTTTTCTGAGCGCTAAAAATCGATACGATGTCTGAAAAATCCGCGGCTTCTTCTATTGGGTAGAGAGCTTCCTTGCGGTCTCGATGTTTCCTGTTTCATCGAATTTCGTCAACAAACCAAAAAGATATGATTTTTCAAAGTGTAAAGATCAAAGAAAAACTCACTTTCACGATGGTTCAAAACTAGGTTTGCGATTTTCGCGAGAACCGGGGCACGAGGGGACGATCAGGGAGTTGGACGTGGAAGAGCTTCGAGAGGGCTACAGGCGCGCGACGGTTTGGTGGCGTTCGGTGGTCCAGATCGGCGGCGGCGGCGGTTTAAAGGTCGGAACTTTGGAAGGGGATATCCCGACGTAGAAGCAACGTTAGGCGGAGCTCCTTATATGGATTTGAAGAGGGGAAGGAGAACTACAAAAAGTTGAACTGGGGGAGGAGCTAATTCGGGCTGTGGCGATCGGAAATCGCCGGGGAAGGTGGGGAAGCTTTTCCGTCCTCGATGTCGGGGTCGGGGGGTTTTCTGATATTTTTTTTATTTATGAATGGAGAAATATGATTGGCCGAGGACTATATTAAATTTTTAAATAGTGTTTTCTCAAACGAACTCCTTTTTAAACCCAACGACTGTCGCCCCTAGCTAAATACCCCCATTCCGGACACAATGGGATATGTTTCGTAGGCCAATTCGACGATTACAGTCAGTTATTTTTCAAATTAAAGTATAAAACATTTAATTTTTAACTCTGAACGCATATTTCAATTTGCCAGGGCCACAAACTGATTCGAAAAATTCCAGAAAAATAAATCTAGCTATGTTTTGACGCTACGGTCCCAACAAAACTAGTTTCGTCGAATTCTGAGGTCGTTTGAAAAATGGCCATTTTCTGGTCGATCCAATTTAACAGAAATCGACCAAACACATTTTCTTTTGCCACGCTCACATACTAGCTTCAAAAATTATGAAATTTGAAACCTAGCAATAGTTTGACATCCCGGACCCAACAAAAGTGGTTTCGTCGAATTCCGAGGTCGTATGCAAAATATCAATTTTCCAGGCCTATATATTCTATATACCGACCCTTCTGAAAATTCATTCGGCCATAACTTTTGATTCCCGTTATGAAACTTCGATTTTTCAGATTCGTTAGAAAGGTATTGACTAACAGATTTAAATATTTTTGGTTTCGCTAAAATCCGTTATATTTTCCATCCTGCATAGTCGGTCAAAGTTTGAATTCGAATTTTCAAACTGACTCACTATTTCTAATTCACTATTATATTGAAATATTCTATTTCAATGGTTCAAATTACTTTGAAATCACCATTTTAAAAATTTTAAATTGGCTCGTATTTTCCGGGTTATTACAATCTCCCCCACTTAAAACTTTTCGTCCTCGAAAAGGAAACAACAGTAAAGTAGGAAATAAAATGTAAATGCGAAGTATTGTAAAAGTACCTTGCACCGGAGTTAGTCAGAGATATCCACTCTGCATTTGGGGTAAGCTTGCTTAATGCTTTCCTCAGTTTCCCAAGTACAGTCTCTAGGATCACTGCTCCATTGCACCTTAACTAAATGAACCTTTTTGCTTCTGAGTTCTCTAGTTTCTTTGCCAACAATCTTTAATGGCTCTCTTCTGAGTGCTAATTCTGGAGTTATCTCCACATCCCGTTGCGCTGCTTCTTCTACAAAAAGATCCGGATCATGCACATGTCTCCTAAGTTGAGATACGTGAAAAACATTGTGCACTCCAGGCAACCAATCTGGTAATTGAACCCTATAAGCAAGAGTTCCAATTCGCTCAAGTATAGGAAAGGGACCAATAAATCTCGGTGCCAACTTCCCAGTCTTTCCAAATCTGATTACTCCTCTCATCGGAGAAACCTTTAAATAAACATGATCACCAACAACAAATGTCAAATCTCTCCTTCTAGAGTCTGCATAACTTTTCTGTCTGCTTTGGGCGGTTTTCAATCGCTTCTTGATGAAGTCCACTTTATCAGATGCTTCCCTAATCATATCGGGTCCTAGTACAAGTCTGTTGCCAGGTTCTACCCAACATGCTGGAGATCTGCAGGGTCTGCCATATAATGCTTCAAAGGGTGACATTCTCAAACTTGCTTGATAGCTATTGTTATATGAGAATTCTGCCAAATGCAAATGATCTTCCCATGACCCACCAAAATCGATTATACAAGCCCGCAATAAATCTTCTAGAATTCTATTCACCCGCTCAGTTTGGCCATCTGTTTGAGGGTGATAAGCGGTGCTCATATTTAGTTTTGTTCCCAATTCTGTCTGGAAAGCCTCCCAGAACTTGCTAGTAAATAGGGGATCTCTATCACTGACTATGCTGATGGGAATTCCATGCAGCTTAACAATTTCTTTGAAATATATCTGCGCTAGACTTTGGGCAGTTCTATTGGACCTGACAGGTATAAAATGGGCAGTCTTCGTGAAGCGATCTACGATTACCCAAATGCTGTCATTACCTTTCTTGGTTCGTGGCAAACCATCTATGAAATCCATGGAAATTTGTTCCCATTTCCAGCCTGGGACTTCCAACGGTTGCAACAGTCCAGCTAGCTTCTGTTGGTCACTCTTGACCAATTGACAAGTAGGGCATCTGCTAACATACAAAGAAATATCTCTTTTCATTGCCTTCCACCAGAAAGTGCGTTTGATATCGTTGTACATTTTACTCACCCTAGGATGGATGCAAAATTTGGATTTATGGCATTCGTCCAGCACTTCTCTTCGAAGGCCTGGAATATTTGGGATGCAAATCCTATTATTTAACCTGAGAACCCCCCTATTGTCAATACGGAAACTCGTGGTTTCACCTTCCTTGACTCTCTGACTGATTCTCTGAATGAATTCATCGTCTTTTTGAAGGGCTGAAATCCTATCAATCAATCCAGGTGTAATTATAAGATGGGCAACGATTGCGGTCTTTCTACTAAGTGCATCCGCTACAACGTTAGCCTTCCCTGGCGTATACAGGATATCAAGATCATACGCTGCAAGAAATTCTAGCCAACGCTGCTGTCTCAGATTCAGATCTTTCTGGGTATATAAATACTTCAATGATTGATGATCTGTGTACAGTATAAATTTCTCGCCCAATAAATAATGCCTCCAAATTTTTAATGCAAAAACGATGGCTAGCAGCTCAAGATCATGAGTTACATAATTCTTCTCATGCGGTTTCAATTGGCGGCTTGCATAAGCGACTACTTGGCCTCTCTGCATTAACACTGCACCAAGACCTCTAATAGAAGCATCTGTCCAAACCATTAAATCCTGATTGCCATCAACAATTGTTAACACTGGAGCGGTGGTCAGCTTCGATTTCAATTCCTGGAAAGCTTCTTCACAGTCGGAAGTCCACTTAAACTTCTCGTGTTTCATTGTTAGCTTCGGTAACGGACCGGATATCCTCGAAAAATCCTTAACGAACTTTCGATAATAACTAGCCAACCCCATAAAACTTCTAACTTCTGTGGGAGTAGTGGGTTGTTTCCAGTCTTGAATCGCTGTTATTTTGCTTGGGTCAACAGAAATTCCTTTCTCTGACACGACATGGCCAAGAAATTTAACTTCTTCTTGCCAGAAGACACATTTAGAGAATTTGGCTTTGAAGACGTTCTTCCTTAGAATCTCCAATACTTGTTCTAAGTGTTTTTCATGCTTGGGTTTTGATTTGGAGTAGATTAAAATATCATCGATGAATACGAGGACAAATTTATTCAGAACTCCCCTGAACACTCTATTCATTAAATCGACAAAGTATGCTGGAGCGTTACATAGGCCAAACGGCACTACTAACCATTCATAAAATATGTCTGGACCTCTGAAAGCTGTCAAAGGAACACACTCTTCTGCTATTCTCAATTGATGAAAACCTGTAGCTAGGTCCATTCGGGAAAATACTTTCTCCCCATTCAATTGGTCTAGCAAATCATCAATGCGGGGTAATGGATATTTATTTTTAAGCGTTTGTTTGTTGAGGTCTCGGTAATCAACACATAATCAAAGAGTACCGTCTGACTTCGGGACAAACACAACGGCTGCACCCCAATTAGAAAAACTAGGTCTGATTAGACCCTTCCACAACAGTTGACGAGTTTGATCGCCTAATTCTTCTTTTTCTTTCGGAGTCATTCTACGAATTGGATGCACCACTGGTCTGGCATTGGGAATTAGATCGATTCGGAATTCTATTTCTCTTTGCGGAGGTAAGTTTTCAACTTCTTCAAACACATCCGCATAGTTTCTAACAATCGAGATCTTTTCCATGGAAGTGGGGATAAGTTCTAATGCCGACCAAAATTCTTCTCTATTCGGATTCGAACCATGACAGGGTATATATATATGTCCAAGCTCCGTTCGAATTTTAACAATTCTTTCCGCACACTTTACTTCAGCTTCGTATTTCGTTAACCATTCTAACCCAAGGATAACGTCGAATTCGGGAAAATCCATAACAATCAAATTAATGGGAAATTGGTAGAAAGAATAAGAGATTGGCACTCTACAACATGTACTGAGAGTAACAGGACCCCCTATCGGGTTATGAACTTCAACCGATTCTTTGAGCTTTCGCTGTTTTAACTTTAATTTATGCATTGTGTTTTTAGCAATAAAACTACGCGATGCACCTGTGTCAAACAATACAGAAACAGGAATATTTTTAATTGTAAGGATACCTCCCAAAACATCGGGTTTACCTGCTCCATCGGAAGCAGCTGGCGGGCTCGACCCGTCATAGACATGAGCTACTGTAGCTTTCTTCAGCAAAGGACAGTCTTTGACCAGATGATCTATCTTTCGACAATTGAAGCACGAGCGAGGGTTCGAGAGCCTTGGCTCGAGCCTTGAGAATTTGTCTTCTGTCTCTTCGGAGCAGTGCAGACGTTTGAGTAGTGCCCCGGCTTACCACAATTAAAGAAATTTCCTCTTGGCGGCTTGCCAGTCTGAGGTTTTGAAGATGCTGCTTGGCTTGACTCGCCTTGATTTACAGCAGGCTTGCGCTTGTTTCCGGCTTGGTTTCTAGCGTGATCCTGATCCAGATGCCTTTGATCAAGGTCTTCATAGTTGCATGTCATTTCCACTAGCTCGTTGAATTCCAGCTGTACATGGGCCATGGCTCTATCATGATATTGTCGTCTTAGTCCAAGGATAAACGTCTTATTTTTGGATTTTGCGGTAGCAACGAGCTCTGGAGCATAGGGCGACAACATTGTAAATTTGTTCAGATAATCTTGCACGGAAAGATCCCGTTGCTGGAGATTGGCGAAGTCATCGTGCATTCTTTCTAGAGCTTGTTCTGTGACATATTTCTCCTTGAAGAGTTCTTTAAATCCATCCCATGTTCTTCCAGCTTCTCTATTCCCGGCGGTAAGTGATTCCCACCATAATTCAGCTTGTTCCTGCATAAGCCAGGCGCCCCTAATAGCTTTGTCTTCGTCTCTAGGCCTTAGGCCTTCAAGAATTTTCTCGCATGTTTTGAGCCATGCAAGGGCCTCTATTACGGTGCCAGTTCCCGAGAAGGTCTTGCCTCCTAAGTTCTTATATCTCTTAGCTACGCGGTCAAACTCGAAGTATTGAGCTGCCGGAGGTTGTATCAAAGGTCCTTCTTGAGCTGGGATTTCTCCCCTTCCTCGGCCTCGGCCGGCACGGCCTCCTCTAGCGGCGGCTGCTCTGGTAGCCATTTGTCAAATTCTGTATAAGCAACGAAAAAGGTCAGCTAACAGAAATGATAGTCTACTGCATAGTTAAGCAGAAATTTCTACGGAAAGATAACGATGGACTGATCAATTGTTTTTGCTATTCTGCTCAGCTCATTCTAGGACCTTACTAGTCCTATCTCTAATGAGCAACTCGCCTTAGAATACTACTGATTCTATTTTGACGAAGTGTTCAATGTGTTAGACTCCAGAACTAAGGTTATCCAAAGCTCTGATACCAGCTGTGACGATCCCAAAACCCCGTGACACGGTGTTAAGGATAATCATTGGATTATAACACATTAATCATCATTAGCAGATCACAGATAATAGCATAAACAGAAAATAGAATAATTTACACACATATGACAGCGGAATCATATAGATATCATCACATCAGAGAAGCACAGTACAGGATACAACTTAGTGCATAATGATACATAATCAGTCACCATCGCCTGAGGCGGAATCATACATAAAGAGTACACAAAAGGAATATCAGTCTACATCGCCAGTGGCGGAATCATAATATAGATACAATAATGGCGGAGAAAATCCAAGTCAGCACAGTGTAGTCAAGCCTCGCCATGAGCCAAAAGATGCGTCAGAAACCTGTAACTAGGCTGCCCGTGTGAAAATGAGGGCACCCGAGTTTGCAAGGTGAAACAAACTACGAGTCAGTCATGGGACTGGTATGAGAAATCTACTCAACTTATTAATAACAATAATGAGGCAAATCAAAGGACCACGCCACTTTCGCCGAACGGGTTTACTCCAATGAGTGCTAGTGCATGAAATAAAGTAAATGATTAAATCATCGCAATGCTTTTTATAAAATGAAGCCATTATAAGACTCAGGTCCCATCACACAATGCAACGCAAGCCGGAGGATAGAGTTTTCCCTTATAATGGCCAAAAATGCTTCATACGAATAAAACAAAGGTATTTGATATTATTACTAGTGCATATATGTTTCAAAAGAGATTCAATCATAAATATCAATCCTAGGCGGCATAGCTACCATCTACTATGTCGCCATACTAGTAATACAATCACATCCGCATATTTCGTATTGGAAATTGGATTCCTTCATGAGTCGAGGCAAGGGGCAAGCTCCTCTCCGTTCGAGACACTCTAGCAAATGCCTCGGGACCGCACACAGCAATCCCCTGGATCCTCCAAGGCCGGTCCTCTCTTACTTTTGAGGATTAATTATTCCTGAACTCACGTTTCCCGGTCCTTACAGACCTATAATCGAGGCGCCTCGCATTCCAACAACCACACAGGTGAAAAGTAGATATAAATGTCAGGGCTGGGAGGTCACTGACACCACCATAGCCAGAAAGAAACGTCATGCACTCCTTGGGTCCTTCTCCCGTTTTTGACACATACCGGGGTGTGAGGCTCGCGAATTCACGTTATACACAAAGCTACGTCACACAAACCATGCTTTGATCATCAACCACAAGACTTTGCTTTGCAACAGAAGCCTTGATCATATGCCACTTAGGCGTGCCACACAGGCAATCTACTCCATGTGACTGATTTCTGTCAATACATAACCTCTGAGCTCGTACGTCTCAGAGAAGGGCGTTAAGCAAGAGAATAAATTCTCCGCCGCCAAACAGATATATATTTAACAGAGATCAATCATCACAACAAAATCCAATGTCAGACACACAGTCCATTTACAAGTCCGTTCTGGGTCTGAACGAAACCGGAGGCACCAATTCCTCGCATATCCGTACAATCAACAGTATGTTTGGATGGCTACTACTTCAATTCCTTCATGGTAGCTACTCCAATCACGAGCATCAGTAGCGCCCATCCATCCAATGTGGAGATCGTCGGTCTTCGACTCTTCGACTTCTCAACGTCGATCGATTATTTGAAATGAGATAAACTCGGCCTTTTCAAATAACCCACGTATATTTAGATTTTCAAATCAATCAATCACATGGTTGGACTATTCAACAATCACATTTCAGTTATTTAGTTATAATTTTCATGTCAAATACATTCAACCATCACATATCAAGCAAACACAACCAAAATTGGTTTATTTCCACTCTATATCGTCCATCATATTTTATAACGATATATCGCCATTTTTATTTAATTTAAAACGGCCATATTTAATTGAACGACGTTTCAGGTCGTGTCGATGCACTGGCGCTGCTTTTCATTAATTTTGTTTTACACATATATGAAAATCTAACCGTTGGATCTTCACAAATTTTACATCATTAGGAAGGTCATTTCAAAACGAATCCAACGGTTTCAGTTTTGGGAAAATCCGACGGTCGGATCTTCCACACTAACCATTTGAAGTTACGATTTCAATTTACGAACTGCAGCGTCGTTATTCGATTTAATTTAATTATATATATATATATATATATATATATAATCGTTTCTGGCGCTGTTTTTCTTCAGTTTTGAATTAAACATTCCAGACAATCCAACCGTCGGATCTTCACAAAGTTGGTGCCGTTGGAAAGATATTTCCAAGGCAAACCAAACGGTTGAGGTTTCGGGAAAATCCAATGGTCGGATCTTCCGCACTAGTCGTTTGAAATCATGGTTTCAAAATATGAACTGCACGGCCACGTTTCGTTTTAATTCTATTTATATTTATATATTTATCTAAATATAGTTCATTCAAAAATTCCTATATCGTTTCCACTTCAATTATTTCACTAACGCCTTTAATTTTTGGAAAATTTCGCCATAACCTCCTTTGTACGGGAGGGTCTGGGAAAATTCCCAAATAGCCACACGGGCGACTCATATCAAAAAGAAAAAGAAAAAGCCAAGCGGCTAGCCAACAGGCTCATAAAATCATCACCCAAACAAAGCGGTAAATGTGTACCTATTTGTCGGGCACAAAATTCTATTTCTCTTCTCTAGCCCCTTTTGCTTTAACCTGTTCAATAGATATGCATGTACATATATACAATTTCTAACATTTATCATTTTCCATTCAATTTCATATTTGATTTGCTTTGGTTTAAAAACACCATTCATTCTAATGTTGCATGCATAGGCTAAAATCATATCATTAGCTAGTTAATGTATATTTCAACTCATGCACGTTTATTTGAACAAGTGGCTATTTTTAACACTTCACATTTCAAAGATGATAATTTTGGCGAACTAAAATAGATTTCAACACATGACTATTTTATTTAGTTCCTATGCATATTAAAAATAATATTTCTATCACAAATATTTATTTCAACGTCCGCATATCTTTAGCATATCACACATATGATAAAAATGATATTTTTATCATTTAAAATATTTATTCGACAAATAGATGTTTCAGCACTTCATAGTTTCAATAAAAATGTAATTTTTATCGTTCGATCTTTTTATTCAACACATGAACTTTTCCACTACATACACTTCTCAACAAATGAGCATCTCCACACATGGACATTTTATTTATGTTGTTTATATTAGAAAGATGGGATTTTTTTTATTGTTGAAATTATTTATGCATCTAATTCGCATCTAATTCGCTCTACCTTAAAACCTCGCGGTTTTTGACAATGGGGATTCATGCATCTAATTCGCATGCAGGCGGCATGTTTATTTTTATATCCACAAATATTTCCAATTCATTTCAATCACCAATGGGTATTTTTCAACCACAACCAAACAATATCAACCACAAACAATTATTCAACCATTCGTATTTTTCATCCAATATTTCACACCAATTTACCACAATAAATATCGTCCATGGTTTGTGGACGAGGGGAGTATATATATATATATCATATAATATATATTTGCTATATTTCACTAGCATTTCAACACATATATCACTTATTCTATGCATGTAAAAATTCATACTTCGCTTATATAGCTTACACTACGCATGTACATGAGGTATACAACACGTATGTAATTTATATTTCGCTTATATAAATTATACACGACATTTTCCATTCAATTTCACGTTAATTTAGATTTCTCACCTTGGTTTTCTGAGCGCTAAAAATCGATACGATGTCAGAAAAATCCGCGGCTTCTTCTATTGGGTAGAGAGCTTCGTTGCGGTCTCGATGTTTCCTGTTTCATCGAATTTCGTCAACACACCAAAAAGATATGATTTTTCAAAGTGTAAAGATCAAAGAAAAACTCACTTTCACTGTAATGACCCGGGATTTCGACCAACTAATTTTAAATATTTAGAATGGATTTAAATATTTAGTTGATAATATAAATGAATTTTTATATTTATGTTATCGATTTAAATATCGATTTCGATTTAATATCGTATATATCAAATTATCAAAATAAGGAATCAGCGAATAACTGAATTCGAAGTGAAAACTGATTTGAAAACAGTTCAAATAATTAATATGAAATTTTAACGGTAATAATTTTTGAATATTATCAAGGAGAATAAATAGTTTGAAATTAATTTATATTGATTTAAATTAATATCTTCTATAGATGATCAAATTGGACTTCGTGACCTGTCCCGGTGGATTCAGAATGGTGGTTTAACCCTAGGAAGGACTGTCGTTGGGTTCAAATAGGAGTTGAAATCAATGTGGTAATTTAAATTAAAGAATAACGGTTTTAATTTAGAATTAAATAAAATATAAAATTTCTGTGGCCCTGGATACACCACCTACCCTAGCTATGCCATCCACTCCTTTCCTTCCGTTCAAATCCAACCACGTTCCCCTTTCTCCTATTATATAACGCAACATCCCCTCTGTCTTTCCTTCATTTCGATTTCCTCTAAAGAAAAAAAAATCGAATCCAACTGTCGTATTAGAAAAAAAAAAAGAAGGAGTGGAATCGCGTTTCAATTCACGTTCTCGATCTGTGGTAGTGAGTTCTTCAAAGCTCGCCGAAGCGATGGCGAATCAAGGACAGCAGCAGTAGGGTTCGATGTTGTAGGAATTTAGGGAAATCGAAGATGGATTGGAGCTTAGCGATGTCGATGCACTGATGGGGTGATTCAGGGTTGGCGACTGAAGTGAAGTCCGACTTCAAATTTGTATCGCGTGTGTATGGAGCAGGAAGTCAACATTAGTATAGGCCATGATTTCAGAAAGGGGATCTGGAGCAGTGGTATTCATAATGGTGCGATGAACTGGTGTTGGAGGATCAACAGTTGAAATGGTGGAGGAGGACGCGATGGTTTATTTAGATAGAGAAGGACGCGATGGTCACTGTTGTACTGACCGCTGCGAGGTCGACTAGGTGAGGCAAGTTTTCGAGTTAGGTTTCAGGTTTTGGGGTATTCGATAATTACAGTTATTATGGTTTACTGTATGGACAGTGGCGAAAATGAAGGACAATACTGTAGTGTGGTAGTGGCATTGTATGGGATTAAGTTGCAGGAGCAGTGAGAGCTGATGGTTGTACTAATTTTTGTTGCTGAACGGAAGGTGTTCGATGAATTGCTGTATTGGACGATGGGAGTGTCTGGAGGTTGATTTCAGTTTAGGCGGTTAGAAGTTTTGCTCCGTTGGTAGGTCGAGTTTAACAAGGTATATATTTACGTAATTTAAAATTCATAGAATCATTTTATTTATTTGTTCTTGGTTAGTATAAATAAATAGATAGCTAATTTCAATAAGTAAATTTGGTTAATTGAAAATAAAATTAAATGATTTTAGGTGTTAGATAAATTCCTTTGAGACAAATCGAATGGAGCGTCGTGAAGTTTGGAATTTTAAATGGATACTTGACATAAGGAAACTCCGGTGAGTAAACCTCACTCACCATTTAATTAGAATTATTTCTAGTTGTTAAAAATAATTGCTATGCTTGTTTGAATATTGTTTGGTTGATTTAAAATATATATTAGTTATTTAGGACTATTATATATATATATTGGGTTGATGATTGGTTGGATTCCCGCAGTTTCATTAGCGGATGCCCGCGGTACCATAGCGGATGATTACCCTATACGCTCCACGCTATGATTAGTGGATGACCTTCTATACCGCGATATTCTGCCACGAAGCAGAATGGGTATTATTTATGTGCTAGCGTCTGTGGATGCAGGAAAACAGGTTGGAGGAATCCAACTGGATTCCTCAAAAATATATATTATCTGTTGTTTGTTTGATTTCATATATATTCATATATGATGTGTTAAAAATCAAATGATTGAAAATTGGTTGATTTGATTGTTTAAATATCACTGGGGCTTGGGATATTGATTTATAAAAATATCGAATAAGGGTATTTGAAATTAAAAGGGGAATTCTATTTTTATCAATAGAATTTGAATTTTAAATGGAGTATAGAAACATTAACTTGTTTGAAGGTATATAAAACAAGTAATCGAATTTATAAAATTGTTTATAAATGAAAGGATGGAATTTGAATCAAATTTATAAAGTTGTTTATAAATGAAAGGATGGAATTTGAATCGAATTTATAAAGTTGTTTATAAATGAAAGGATGGAATTTGAATCGAATTTATAAACTTTGTTTATAAATGAAAATATGGGATTTGAATTGAAGTTATAAACGTTGTTTATAAATAATGCCGAGAATTCAAATGGACTTTGAATATAAGGAATCGAAATATAGATTTGAATATAGAAATTCAAATGCACTTTAAACTATAGATTTGAATATAGAAATTCAAATGCACTTTAAACTATAGATTTGAATATAGAAATTCAAATGCACTTTAAACTATAGATTTGAATATAGAAATTCAAATGCACTTTAAACTATAGATTTGAATATAGAAATACAAATGCACTTTAAACTATAGATTTGAATATAGAAATTCAAATGCACTTTAAACTATAGATTTGAATATAGAAATTCAAATGGACTTTAAACTATAGATTTGAATATAGAAATTCAAACGGACTTTAAACTATGGAATTTGAATAATAGAAGCGAATTGGAGTTTGAATATAGAATTCAAATATTAAAAGAGAAATGGACTAAAGAGATAATTAACAAATTGAGTTAAAACGATTTGGTATAGTTAAATATATTGGGCAGGTATAGATACAGGAGACAGGTTTGGAATAAAGTATAGAAATGAAATAAATAGAATGCCCGACAAAAAGGTACGTATTTAATTCATATATAAGATTTTATGCGCCGTATCGGCAAGCCGCTTGGCTTTTTCTTTTTCCTTTTGAGATAAGAAGGACCGGGAAAGCTATTTGAAATTTCCCGATGCTCCCAATACAAAGGAGGTTATGGCGAATTTTTCCGGGAATTTAAGGAGATAGAATATTTTTAAGATAATTTGATAGTTAGAAATTAACATATCAAAATATATAGTAGTCGATAAGGAAACGAACTTAGAAATAGAATAGTATAATTGAAAAGGGAAGTATAAGAATAAAATCTCGTAGGTATAGAAAGAGAAAATGTATATATGTTTAAAGGTGAATAATCAGTTGTATGGTATTGTTTATTCGAGTAAGTAGTCTTGTCTGTTTTGACGTTAAATGTTATTCAGTCAAGGTCTGAGAGGTAATTATACCCCAACTTGGTTGATTTCATGATATACCGATAAGTAGCAAGATTCAGGCTCGAAGATCAATGTGGAATGAGAATTAGTTAAATACTGTATTTGGGTTGTCGTAACGATGTTTTACACAACATCCGTTTTAACCCAAATATGTGCAAAGCTTGGAAATAGAATAATGAATATTTCTAAAGCTAGAAATTTAAGGAAGGCGATATATGGAAATGTTTTCCAAATAACGTATAAGGCCAATATGGTTATTGAAAATATTTGGTTAACAAATATTGATAAGAAATAGAGAAGAGATTTAATTAATGGAATATTAATTAAAGTTTTCAGTGATTGTTGGATGTTTGGATGAACACTTGTTTTATTCGATAGTTAAATCATCGACTATCGAAACACTTGATTTTATTCGATAGTTAAATCATCGACTATCGAAACACTTGATTTTATTCGATAGTTAAATCACAGACTATCGGAGTTTTGACCATCGTTGTCAATATGGAGAGACCGGTTGGATTATTATCCGAATAACCACTCCGTATTGGCAGTAGCGTGCGAATATAAAGATAATCGAAGACGGAGTAGAGTGCAAGGACTTTTCTATTAATAGAAATCGTGCCTTCAGTTCATCCTGTTCCTGGGTGACTTGTATGGATGAATGTCTGACAGAGTATTTCCAGAAAGGTCACGTACATTGATTTCTTCAACTGTACCAAGAGTGGAAGCGGAGGAGGAAACTTCTTTTAGCTGACACGTAATGTACTGTTGTAGATGTCAATTAGTGATTTTCGATGGATCTGACGATGTGACATTCGAAGTGAATCTGGTGTGATGATAAAACATAGCTTCTAGCCTCAACAACCGGTAAATGACAGAAATCGGGCAGGCAACATGGCTATGTAGGTCGCACCTATTAGGGTGTATAATCACCTGATCTAGAGTTTCATTTACTTCTAAAAATCTATTGTCGATGCTGTCCCATTCGGGAAACGGTTGCTGATCCCAACCGTTGGTGATATACATTCGATACACTCAAGCGAAATGAGTGGTCGGTCATGTGTGGCTGAGTTGCAAGATGTTCTTGTTGAACTCGGTGTATTCTCCTCTAGAGATATACCAGCGGAAGGTGGTCCCATACCTTGTCATAGTTGAAAATCCATTACCCAATACGTGCTTGCGGTTTTGATTGTATATATATGTGGAACGTGAGATGCAAGCGTTTCCACTAGATTGTTATTTATGCGATTTAGACATTATTATAATATCAAAACAGTTTTGATATAAAGATAAGTCAAGTGCTTGGATTCTCATAAGGGAAAAACCCGTTCCGTGTTATACGGCATGGTCTTATGAGATATCATTTAGTTTTCTGAAACTGTTTTAAACTGTTTACTCATACCAGTCCTTGTTGCGTGCTTTAAGGCATGTGTGCGCATGATAGGGGGTTCTCGCTTTTCGTTAGGTGGCGAACGGGAGACTCTTACTCCTACATGTCCCTTTGGTAGGGTTGGTTGTGAAGTCGAAAGGCTGGCCGTAAAATGTGGTATTGGGGTACCAATGTAAGCCACAGTGGGGTATTACCTTGCTGCTTTGGGGAGGAGAGGATATGTAATAACCCGAAAATCTGGGCCAGTTTAAAATTTTTATTTTGGCAATTTTAGCGAATTTTGAATATTTAAAATAGATTATTTTAAATAATATCGACGAGAAATTTATTTTGAATAGAATTAGAACGTATATATTATATACGTCGTCGTTAGAATATAAATATTTATATATAATTATAAATAGAATTGAAAATGGCGCGGTAGTTCGATAATTCGATTTCAAACTTCAATTGAATGTACCGAGTGCAAAACAATCCGGATTTTAGTGAAACCAAAAACATTAGGATCTAATTGATGATATCTTTCCAACGAATCCGACAAATTAGGATTTCATGGCGGGAATCAAAAGATATGTCCAGTTGAAAATTCTGAATAGTCGCTATGGAATTCAGGCCCTTAAAAATAGACATTTTGCAAACGACCTCGGATTTCGACGAAACCAGTTTTGTTGGATCCGCAGTGTCAAATTATTGCTAACTTTCAAATTTCATAATTTTTCGAATCAATATGTGAGCGTGGCAAAGGAAAACGCGTTTGACCAGTTTCAGTTGATTTTAATCGACTGGAAATTGGCCATTTTTCTAACGGTCTCAGAATTCGACGAAATAAGTTTTGTTAGGACCGTATCGTCAATACGAAGCTAGAAAATATTTTTCTGTGATTTATCAAGTTAGTATGCGACCCCGGTAATTTGAAATGTACGTTTAAAATTCAATATAGTGATTTAAAATGTAAATTTAACGGAAACTGATTGTAACAATCAAATCAGCTTGCGATACATATCCCATTGTGTTTGGAATGGGGGTAATACGCTAAGGACGACAGGCGGTGGACCTCGTTTAGAGGTCGTTTGTGAAAGTCAACCTTTTTGCAATTAAAAAAATAAAAATAAATTAAATAATATAACTTTTATAATAAACCCCCCCCCCCGTAACTCTTTCTCCCCCCAAAATCGAATTCAGGAAAAAAAAAAAAAAAAACGAGATCGTCCCCCCCCCCCCACCTCGTCGTCGACGCCACCGCCGCCTCCATCGCCACCCTCCCCGGCCTCCTCTTTCTCCGTCCATCTTTCCCCCTCTCTCTACTCACGCGACCCACTTCTTCTCCCCCAATCGCGCCCTAGCCCTCAGCTCCGACACCCACATTCGCCGCCAGCCTCCAGCGCCGCCCATCGCAGCGCCACTGTCTCTCCCCTATCCTTCTCCGATCCGCCTTCTTTTTCCCCCTTCCTCTGTTGTAACCGCGCCTACCCAAACGCCTCCAAACCCTAGGATTCGTCACCTCTACCAAGTGCTCCACGCCGCCTGCACCTCCGGGCACCACAAGGCTGCGACCACCTGAAGCTCCCCCTTCGATCGACGAACGGCAGTACCCCCTCCTTTTCTCGCTCGATGTAAGTTTTTAGTTATGTATTTTTATTTATTTTTATTTATTTTTAAGATCTGAGTTTTATAGGTTAAATATTTTTTTTTTAAATCAGTTTTTAAAGAGTTAAGGATATATTTTTAAAATCTAAAAAATAAATAATTAACTTTGTTTTAAGAATAAATAAAATAAGCAATGGTTTGGAAAAGAAAATATAAAGTTAAAATTTTTATCAAAAACAAAAAGTAAAAAAATGTGATATTTTTTTTAGGATAACACAATAAAAATATAATTTTTATTATAGGATAAGTGAAATAAAATTATACATATTTAAAAAAATGATACTTTGTTTTAAAAGTAGTGTAAATAAAAATAGATTTGTTTAAAAATAAAAATAGAATTTTTATTTATAAAGCAAAGAATAAAATTTGATTTATATTCTATATATAGCTGTAAGTAAAAATGTGATTTTTACTATGAAACAGAGTGCGATGGAACCAATCGAAAACGCAGTGAAGATCTCTACAATAGGAGTGTCGTGGTATTGGATAGCTTTCGGTGAGAACTTCTCACTCTAAATTCTTTTTCTAGTTATATATATATACTAGGATGTAGACGGTGTTTAGTAGCACCCGACACCCGTCATCCACAGACCATGGATGGCTTGTTTGTTAAAATTGTTTGGTTGAGTAGTTGGTTAGTTTGTCGGGTTTGAATTGAATTGTTTGGTGAAATGAAATGGATTTGATTGATGTGTGAATGGCGTGGGCCTTCACTAGACCGGGGATAAGGCTAGGCCTTGTCCCGTTTCTAGTATCGTGCCGTTATGCCGCCGAAATTTTCTAAAATATGTTAGCAAAATAAAAATATCACTTTTATTGTGTAAATGAAATGAATGGAAACTCATGTGTTGAAATAGAATATTTTATCGTTAAAAATATAATTTTTAACGTGAAAGTGAATAAATAAAATATTCATTTACAAACCGGACGGTTTGTTTATGTACACTGATTTGACTGACATTGATTGGGTCGATAAATTTTATACATCGCCCAACTGCACAAATAAAATCTGTGTTTGATTGTTTGAAACCCCACACGGGTGTTGGGATGAAATTTGATGTTCACTCATCCTGATTGATTAAATATGTCGATCGGTCGATTGACAGACTGTTATAAGCGTCAGATATCTATATTTGATGCTTATACAGTGTAGTGCACTTTGGTTGATGGTTGATTGTTTATTAATGCTATTATATACATGTGTTGTATGGAATCCATATAATTAACGTTATATGGTGATTGATTGGGCCTCATTCCAATCGGGAAAATAATGAATATTAGAAAAGAAAATTCATGTGTTGAATATAAAAATAGTCATGTGTTGACGATGTTCATGTGTTGAAAATATTCGTGTGTTGAGTAAAATATTTTAAATAATAAAAATTACATCTTTATCATATTTAAAATTAGAACTACTTCTCAGTAGGAGTCTGATTAAAATCAAACGATAGATACCATAGTTTTATAAAATATTTTACATAACAACAATAGTGATGTGTTGACAGTACTCATGTGTTGAGATTATTCGTGTGTAGAAAGCAATATAGATTCATGTGTTGAATGGGATAAATATTCATTTGTTGGATAGAATAAAGAAGTTTTGAAAATATAAAGCCGTGTTGATTAGAGATGCGTTATTTGGACGCGAACGATATTTATATCGATTTTATCCGTTGTATAATGAATATTGAAAAGTGATTTCAAAACTAAATATTTTGAAATGAAATTCAAATTGAATTAGATTAGAATTCGAATTGAATAGGAAGCGAATTTGAATTCGAATAAATTCAAATTGATTTAAGTTGAAATTGAAATTGAAAACGAACTGAAATTTAATGGAATTCGAATCGAAATTAAATTGAAATCAATTTGAATTGAATACGATTTCGAAATCAATTTGAATTGAAAACGATTTCGAAATGAATTGAATTGAAAACGAATTTGAATTTGAATTGAATTGAAAACGATTTCGAAATGAATTGAATTGAAAACGAATTTGAATTTGAATTGAATTGAAAACGATTTCGAAATGAATTGAATTGAAAACGATTTCGAAATGAATTGAATTGAAAACGAATTCAAATTGATTTGAAAGCGAATTGAAATGAATTCAAATTGAATTGAAATTTGAATTGAATAGAAATGAATTTTAAAACGAAATTATAAAGAAGAATTCAATTTTGATTTGAATTAAAAAGGAAGTTGAAATTGTTTTGAAACGAATTTAAAACGATTTATAAAATACGTTTTAAAAGGAAATCGACGAAATATATAATATATATATATATTATATATATATAATGGCCTGAATAGAACGCGCCGCGCCGCGGTAGTTCGTGAATTTCGACCATTTATTTCAAACGGACATTGCGGGAGATCCGACCGTCGGATTCTCCTAAAACCGGAACCGTTGGGTTCGTATCGAAAAGAGCTTTCCAATGAATATTAGAAATTTGAAATCTAACGGTTGGATTTGGAATTATGTCCAAATCAAATTCGAAAAAGGTCGCTGTAAGTGCAGTTCGATGGCCGTTGTTGGAAATCGACTGTACGGGCCTTGGTAAAATTATTAAAAATATCTATAATTTGTGTAAAATTATAATATGTGAATTGGAAAGATTTGGGCTGGAAAATTCCACATTTGAAAAGATAAAAATAGATTTTTATCGAAATGAACTAGTTTTGAACTAGAATTGAAATCAATTTATTTTTAAAATAAATAAATTGAATTTGAAAGTGATTTTGAAAATAATCGATAATTTCCAATACGTGGATTGGACTGGAGCTGAATCGAAATTATCTTCGGAATATTTCGATGTTGGATTTCGTGACTATACAGATATTGTTTTGGGAATTTGAAAGATATATTTTATATCGTTATTTCCAATACGATATTTGTTGGTTTCAGAATTTGATATTGAATATAAACCGGTATATTTTCTATTCAGAGCCTTGTATCTAATATCAAATGTGATTTGGGTTTATCGTGAATCGTGTTTTAGATAACATTGGTTCTTTAACCCAGTTAAAGGCAAGATATCGATTTCTGGAAAGATTAAAACTAAGTGGAGTTTTAATGAATCTTTAATTAGATTAAAATGTGAATTGATAATTTAAATTATCAAATCTGAAAAGTGATCGAGAGTGGAGTATCACCAGTTTTGCTCCAAAGCGATAGTTAAATCTTTAATTAGATTTGAACGTGAAATGGTAATTAATTTTACCGATAACACCGTGGTGTTAGATATGGAGTATCACCAGTTTTGCTCCATGGGATATATAGGTTGGGATTGGGAAATAAAACAAATAATTACTTCGGTGTGGTTCGTTAATCCCGACTAGTTTGAGATGATATCCAAAGGAAGATTAAAGAATAAATTTGGAAGAATTTATCTTTGATAAAATTAATGGGAACCTTTCCCTAAGAATGTGATTTTGTGAATAAAAGAATATTCTGAATTGGAATGATGCGTTTGTTGTGTTTGTGTAACATTCGTTTATTATATACGTGGGTTATCCAGAAAGGCCGGGTTTATACCTATTCTGAGTAACCGATTCGACGAGATGTCGAAGATGAAGACGGTGGTTGAAGACCGGAAATCTTCACATCGTTTGGGTGATTACTGATGATCTTGATTGGGCTGTACACCCAGGATGAGGGAATCAGTTGGTGATCGTCCAGATGTACTTGGAGATGGATGGATATGCGAGGAAAGTGCCTCCGGTTTCGTTCAGACCCAGAACAAACTTGTAAATGGATTGTGTGTCTGACATTGGATTTTATTCTGTGTTGATTGATCTCTATTAAATATACATCTGTTTGGCGGCGGAGAATTTATTCTCTCGCTTAACGCCCTTCTCTGAGACGTACGAGCTCAAAGGTTGTATATCGATGGACATCAGTCGCATGGAGTGAATTGCCAATGTGGCATGCGTAAGTGGCAATTGATCAAGGCTTCTGTTGAAAAGCAAAGTCTTGTGGTTGATGATCAAAGCACGGCCTGTGTGGCGTAGCTTTGTGTATAGCGTGAATTCGCGAGCCTCACACCTCGGTATGAGTCAAAAACGGGATAGTGACTGCAGGGAGAGCACGACGTTTCTTTCTAGCTAGGGTGGTGTCAGTGACCTACCAGCCCTGACATTTATATACTTTTCACCTATGTGGTTGTTGGATACGAGGCGCCTCGGATATAGGTCTGTAAGGACCGGGAAACGTGTGTTCAGGAATAATTAATCCTCAAAAGTAAGAGAGGACCGGCCCTGAAGATCCAAGGATCATAGTGGGGTCCTGAGACATTTGCTAGAGTGTCTCGAACGCGGAGAGGAGCTTGCCCCTTGCCTCGGCTCATGACGGAATCCAATTTCCAATACGTGTATTTCGGTTTTAATTGTAGAACTAGTATGGCGACATGATAGATGGTACCCATGCCGCCTATGATTGATATTTATGATTGAAATTGTTTTGACACTATACACTTATAATAGTATCAAATATTGTGTTTTAAACGTATCAAGCATGCTTTGGCTGTTATAAGGGAAAACCCTATCCTCCGGCTTGCGTTGCATTGTGTGATGGGACCTGGGTCTTATAACAGCTTCATTTTTCTTTATTTAGCATTGCGCTGTTTGTTCTATGCACTGGTATTCTTGGGAGGAAACCCGTTCCGTGTTATACGGCGTGGTCCCTTGATTTACCTAACTTTAAAACCAATATTAATAACTGTTTTAGTTCTCACACCAGTCACATGACTGACCTGGAGTTTATTGTTTTAACCTAAACTCTGGGTGCCCCTATTTTCCGCACGGGCAGCTAGTAGTTTTGGTTTTGTAGATTTATATTCACAGGATCCTGATTTACAGCTGGAACGATGCTCGGAAAGCTCTGTATCCGTGTATCACTTTCAGTTGTATTTTGTATTATTTTCCGCTGCTATGTAATTTATTGTAATCTCTGATATTTATCGAATGTATTTTATTCATTTATACTCTGTATATTCTTGTATCTGATGGAATTGTTGTAATAACAATGAAATGTTCTTCCGTCTGCGTCCTTTTGTGTGTTGTTCTCAAAGTATTCGTGCTTTCCTTTACGGGGAAGTTACGGGTTCTTTCAGTTGGTATTAGAGCTTTGGTTTACAGAGCTCGAGAACAAGACACATTAGAACCATACGAAAGAATTCATCAGATATTGGATTAGTAATATCCAATTAGAATGGCTCGTTAGAGATAGGATCAGTAGTATCCTAGAACGAGTGTGAAGAGTATATTTTTCAAATGAAAACAATTTTGTTTTGAAAATTTAAATCGTTTTATACGTATTTGAATATTTATTTATTTTGAATATGGACAATCGAGTATATATAGATTTCGCGTATACGCGTCATGAACGTATATTCGAAGTTTTAATATACTGGGTAGATATAGAATCACATTCTAGACATCCGGGGATGATTCTGATGATGGTGCATCATCATCAGTATTCATATTCGAATTTCGAAGGTGTGATTTCTATATATTTCCATTAGACTGGTGTGAGAACCAAAACTTATATAGATAGATTTATCGTTGTGAATTGGCATCAAAACATGATTTTTTTTGTATATGTATCGAAATTATGAATTTGAAATTCTAATTCACTAATTGATTGATGTTTGTGTTGTTTGTTTAGTTGTTTGCTAATTTTGAACCATTTAGACTAATTAAACCAAATATTGATGTATATTGAAAATTGGTCGCATTTGCTTGCATATACTTGCACTTACATTGAACAGGTCATAGCAAGGAGGCTAGAGCAGAGAATAAAATTTGTTTGCCCGACAAATAGGTACATGTTTACTACATAATTCACTGTTTTGTTTGGGTGATGATGATTTTATGAGCCTATTGCCTAGCCGCTTGGCTTTTTCTTTTTCTTTTTGAGATCTGAAGGACCGGGGAAGCTATTTGAAATTCCCCGACGCTCCCGGTGCAGGGGAGGTTATGGCGAAATTTTTCAAAAATTTAGGGTGTTAGCCAAATTTTTGAAAATTTGAAAATTCTCAGAAACTGAAAAGTTGGAGAAGGCAAGCCAGATCGAGCGTAGAGCTGAATAATCAAACCACTTTCGACTTTGTTCCTTTTCGGGGACGAAAAGTTTTAAGTTGGGGAGATTGTAATAACCCGAAAATCTGGGCCAGTTTAAAATTTTTATTTTGGCAATTTTAGCGAATTTTGAATATTTAAAATAGATTATTTTAAATAATATCGACGAGAAATTTATTTTGAATAGAATTAGAACGTATATATTATATACGTCGTCGTTAGAATATAAATATTTATATATAATTATAAATAGAATTGAAAATGGCGCGGTAGTTCGATAATTCGATTTCAAACTTCAATTGAATGTACCGAGTGCAAAACAATCCGGATTTTAGTGAAACCAAAAACATTAGGATCTAATTGATGATATCTTTCCAACGAATCCGACAAATTGGGATTTCATGGCGGGAATCAAAAGATATGTCCAGTTGAAAATTCTGAATAGTCGCTATGGAATTCAGGCCCTTAAAAATAGACATTTTGCAAACGACCTCGGATTTCGACGAAACCAGTTTTGTTGGATCCGCAGTGTCAAATTATTGCTAGCTTTCAAATTTCATAATTTTTCGAATCAATATGTGAGCGTGGCAAAGGAAAACGCGTTTGACCAGTTTTAGTTGATTTTAATCGACTGGAAATTGGCCATTTTTCTAACGGTCTCAGAATTCGACGAAATTAGTTTTGTTAGGACCGTATCGTCAATACAAAGCTAGAAAATATTTTTCCGTGATTTATCAAGTTAGTATGCGACCCCGGTAATTTGAAATGTACGTTTAAAATTCAATATAGTGATTTAAAATGTAAATTTAACGGAAACTGATTGTAACAATCAAATCAGCTTGCGATACATATCCCATTGTGTTCGGAATGGGGGTAATACGCTAAGGACGACAGGCGGTGGACCTCGTTTAGAGGTCGTTTGTGAAAGTCAACCTTTTTGCAATTAAAAAAATAAAAATAAATTAAATAATATAACTTTTATAATAAACCCCCCCCCCCCCGTAACTCTTTCTCCCTCCAAACTCGAATTCAGGAAAAAAAAAGAGAGAAAAAAAAAAGAGAAAACGAGATCGTCCCCCCCCAACCTCGTCGTCGACGCCACCGCCGCCTCCATCACCACCCTCCCCGGCCTCCTCTTTCTCCGTCCATCTTTCCCCCTCTCTCTACCCACGCGACCCACTTCTTCTCCCCCAATCGCGCCCTAGCCCTCAGCTCCGACACCCACATTCGCCGCCAGCCTCCGGCGCCGCCCATCGCAGCGCCACTGCCTCTCCCCTCTCCTTCTCCGATCCGCCTTCTTTTTCCCCCTTCCTCTGTTGTAACCGCGCCCACCCAAACCACTCCAAACCCTAGGATTCGTCACCTCTACCAAGTGCTCCACGCCGCCTGCACCTCCGGGCACCACAAGGCTGCGACCACCTGAAGCTCCCCCTTCGATCGACGAACGGCAGTACCCCCTCCTTTTCTCGCTCGATGTAAGTTTTTAGTTATGTATTTTTATTTATTTTTATTTATTTTTAAGATCTGAGTTTTATAGGTTAAATATTTTTTTTTTTTTAAATCAGTTTTTAAAGAGTTAAGGATATATTTTTAAAATCTAAAAATAAATAATTAACTTTGTTTTAAGAATAAATAAAATAAGCAATGGTTTGGAAAAGAAAATATAAAGTTATAATTTTTATCAAAAACAAAAAGTAAAAAAATGTGATATTTTTTTTAGGATAACACAATAAAAATATAATTTTTATTATAGGATAAGTGAAATAAAATTATACATATTTAAAAAAATGATACTTTGTTTTAAAAGTAGTGTAAATAAAAATAGATTTGTTTAAAAATAAAAATAGAATTTTTATTTATAAAGCAAAGAATAAAATTTGATTTATATTCTATATATAGCTGTAAGTAAAAATGTGATTTTTACTATGAAACAGAGTGCGATGGAACCAATCGAAAACGCAGTGAAGATCTCTACAATAGGAGTGTCGTGGTATTGGATAGCTTTCGGTGAGAACTTCTCACTCTAAATTCTTTTTCTAGTTATATATATATACTAGGATGTAGACGGTGTTTAGTAGCACCCGACACCCGTCATCCACAGACCATGGATGGCTTGTTTGTTAAAATTGTTTGGTTGAGTAGTTGGTTAGTTTGTCGGGTTTGAATTGAATTGTTTGGTGAAATGAAATGGATTTGATTGATGTGTGAATGGCGTGGGCCTTCACTAGACCGGGGATAAGGCTAGGCCTTGTCCCGTTTCTAGTATCGTGCCGTTATGCCGCCGAAATTTTCTAAAATATGTTAGCAAAATAAAAATATCACTTTTATTGTGTAAATGAAATGAATGGAAACTCATGTGTTGAAATAGAATATTTTATCGTTAAAAATATAATTTTTAACGTGAAAGTGAATAAATAAAATATTCATTTACAAACCGGACGGTTTGTTTATGTACACTGATTTGACTGACATTGATTGGGTCGATAAATTTTATACATCGCCCAACTGCAGAAATAAAATCTGTGTTTGATTGTTTGAAACCCCACACGGGTGTTGGGATGAAATTTGATGTTCACTCATCCTGATTGATTAAATATGTCGATCGGTCGATTGACAGACTGTTATAAGCGTCAGATATCTATATTTGATGCTTATACAGTGTAGTGCACTTTGGTTGATGGTTGATTGTTTATTAATGCTATTATATACATGTGTTGTATGGAATCCATATAATTAACGTTATATGGTGATTGATTGGGCCTCATTCCAATCGGGATAATAATGAATATTAGAAAAGAAAATTCATGTGTTGAATATAAAAATAGTCATGTGTTGACGATGTTCATGTGTTGAAAATATTCGTGTGTTGAGTAAAATATTTTAAATAATAAAAATTACATCTTTATCATATTTAAAATTAGAACTACTTCTCAGTAGGAGTCTGATTAAAATCAAACGATAGATACCATAGTTTTATAAAATATTTTACATAACAACAATAGTGATGTGTTGACAGTACTCATGTGTTGAGATTATTCGTGTGTTGAAAGCAATATAGATTCATGTGTTGAATGGGATAAATATTCATTTGTTGGATAGAATAAAGAAGTTTTGAAAATATAAAGCCGTGTTGATTAGAGATGCGTTATTTGGACGCGAACGATATTTATATCGATTTTATCCGTTGTATAATGAATATTGAAAAGTAATTTCAAAACTAAATATTTTGAAATGAAATTCAAATTGAATTAGATTAGAATTCGAATTGAATAGGAAGCGAATTTGAATTCGAATAAATTCAAATTGATTTAAGTTGAAATTGAAATTGAAAACGAACTGAAATTTAATGGAATTCGAATCGAAATTAAATTGAAATCAATTTGAATTGAATACGATTTCGAAATCAATTTGAATTGAAAACGATTTCGAAATGAATTGAATTGAAAACGAATTTGAATTTGAATTGAATTGAAAACGATTTCGAAATGAATTGAATTGAAAACGAATTTGAATTTGAATTGAATTGAAAACGATTTCGAAATGAATTGAATTGAAAACGATTTCGAAATGAATTGAATTGAAAACGAATTCAAATTGATTTGAAAGCGAATTGAAATGAATTCAAATTGAATTGAAATTTGAATTGAATAGAAATGAATTTTAAAACGAAATTATAAAGAAGAATTCAATTTTGGTTTGAATTAAAAAGGAAGTTGAAATTGTTTTGAAACGAATTTAAAACGATTTATAAAATACGTTTTAAAAGGAAATCGACGAAATATATAATATATATATATATTATATATATATAATGGCCTGAATAGAACGCGCCGCGCCGCGGTAGTTCGTGAATTTCGACCATTTATTTCAAACGGACATTGCGGGAGATCCGACCGTCGGATTCTCCTAAAACCGGAACCGTTGGGTTCGTATCGAAAAGAGCTTTCCAATGAATATTAGAAATTTGAAATCTAACGGTTGGATTTGGAATTATGTCCAAATCAAATTCGAAAAAGGTTGCTGTAAGTGCAGTTCGATGGCCGTTGTTGGAAATCGACTGTACGGGCCTTGATAAAATTATTAAAAATATCTATAATTTGTGTAAAATTATAATATGTGAATTGGAAAGATTTGGGCTGGAAAATTCCACATTTGAAAAGATAAAAATAGATTTTTATCGAAATGAACTAGTTTTGAACTAGAATTGAAATCAATTTATTTTTAAAATAAATAAATTGAATTTGAAAGTGATTTTGAAAATAATCGATAATTTCCAATACGTGGATTGGACTGGAGCTGAATCGAAATTATCTTCGGAATATTTCGATGTTGGATTTCGTGACTATACAGATATTGTTTTGGGAATTTGAAAGATATATTTTATATCGTTATTTCCAATACGATATTTGTTGGTTTCAGAATTTGATATTGAATATAAACCGGTATATTTTCTATTCAGAGCCTTGTATCTAATATCAAATGTGATTTGGGTTTATCGTGAATCGTGTTTTAGATAACATTGGTTCTTTAACCCAGTTAAAGGCAAGATATCGATTTCTGGAAAGATTAAAACTAAGTGGAGTTTTAATGAATCTTTAATTAGATTAAAATGTGAATTGATAATTTAAATTATCAAATCTGAAAAGTGATCGAGAGTGGAGTATCACCAGTTTTGCTCCAAAGCGATAGTTAAATCTTTAATTAGATTTGAACGTGAAATGGTAATTAATTTTACCGATAACACCGTGGTGTTAGATATGGAGTATCACCAGTTTTGCTCCATGGGATATATAGGTTGGGATTGGGAAATAAAACAAATAATTACTTCGGTGTGGTTCGTTAATCCCGACTAGTTTGAGATGATATCCAAAGGAAGATTAAAGAATAAATTTGGAAGAATTTATCTTTGAGAAAATTAATGGGAACCTTTCCCTAAGAATGTGATTTTTTGAATAAAAGAATATTCTGAATTGGAATGAGGCGTTTGTTGTGTTTGTGTAACATTCGTTTATTATATACGTGGGTTATTCAGAAAGGCTGGGTTTATACCCATTCTGAGTAACCGATTCGACGAGATGTCGAAGATGAAGACGATGGTTGAAGACCGGAAATCTTCACATCGTTTGGGTGATTACTGATGATCTTGATTGGGCTGTACACCCAGGATGAGGGAATCAGTTGGTGATCGTCCAGATGTACTTGGAGATGGATGGATATGCGAGGAAAGTGCCTCCGGTTTCGTTCAGACCCAGAACGAACTTGTAAATGGATTGTGTGTCTGACATCGGATTTTATTCTGTGTTGATTGATCTCTATTAAATATACATCTGTTTGGCGGCGGAGAATTTATTCTCTCGCTTAACGCCCTTCTCTGAGACGTACGAGCTCATAGGTTGTATATCGATGGACATCAGTCGCATGGAGTGAATTGCCAATGTGGCATGCGTAAGTGGCAATTGATCAAGGCTTCTGTTGAAAAGCAAAGTCTTGTGGTTGATGATCAAAGCACGGCCTGTGTGGCGTAGCTTTGTGTATAGCGTGAATTCGCGAGCCTCACACCTCGGTATGAGTCAAAAACGGGATAGTGACTGCAGGGAGAGCACGACGTTTCTTTCTAGCTAGGGTGGTGTCAGTGACCTACCAGCCCTGACATTTATATACTTTTCACCTGTGTGGTTGTTGGATACGAGGCGCCTCGGATATAGGTCTGTAAGGACCGGGAAACGTGTGTTCAGGAATAATTAATCCTCAAAAGTAAGAGAGGACCGGCCCTGAAGATCCAAGGATCATAGTGGGGTCCTGAGACATTTGCTAGAGTGTCTCGAACGCGGAGAGGAGCTTGCCCCTTGCCTCGGCTCATGACGGAATCCAATTTCCAATACGTGTATTTCGGTTTTAATTGTAGAACTAGTATGGCGACATGATAGATGGTACCCATGCCGCCTATGATTGATATTTATGATTGAAATTGTTTTGACACTATACACTTATAATAGTATCAAATATTGTGTTTTAAACGTATCAAGCATGCTTTGGCTGTTATAAGGGAAAACCCTATCCTCCGGCTTGCGTTGCATTGTGTGATGGGACCTGGGTCTTATAACAGCTTCATTTTTCTTTATTTAGCATTGCGCTGTTTGTTCTATGCACTGGTATTCTTGGGAGGAAACCCGTTCCGTGTTATACGGCGTGGTCCCTTGATTTACCTAACTTTAAAACCAATATTAATAACTGTTTTAGTTCTCACACCAGTCACATGACTGACCTGGAGTTTATTGTTTTAACCTAAACTCTGGGTGCCCCTATTTTCCGCACGGGCAGCTAGTAGTTTTGGTTTTGCAGATTTATATTCACAGGATCCTGATTTACAGCTGGAACGATGCTCGGAAAGCTCTGTATCCGTGTATCACTTTCAGTTGTATTTTGTATTATTTTCCGCTGCTATGTAATTTATTGTAATCTCTGATATTTATCGAATGTATTTTATTCATTTATACTCTGTATATTCTTGTATCTGATGGAATTGTTGTAATAACAAAGAAATGTTCTTCCGTCTGCGTCCTTTTGTGTGTTGTTCTCAAAGTGTTCGTGCTTTCCTTTATGGGGAAGTTACGGGTTCTTTCAGGATGGTTGCAAAGCCTACTTGAATTTCCGAGACATTACAGTTGGTATCAGAGCTTAGGTTGAGCGAATACCTAGGCTTGTTGGAATGTGCTCATTAGAGATAGGATCAGTAGTATCCTAGAATGAGCTGAGTGTATATATATACGAGAGAGCGTATTTGTTATTTGATATAAAAACTGTTTTGTATTGTGTTGACTAGTCTGTTGAGTGGATTATAAAATTTGGTCGAATCGTGGGACGCCACGAAGTCGATAGGAGTTTATAAACACTTGAACAGAAGATTGGACATGATATTGTTTTTAAATAGTTAAGTTGATTGTTAGGATTATAATCGAATTAGATTATAAAACAGAAAAAGTTATATATATAACCAATGGAATTTGTATATGAAATCAAATACAAATGAGATAAACTGAAATTGAATTCCAACCAGAATTCAGAATTTAAAATCCTGGGAGTTTGGAAAATATTTTTTCCTAAATGGGTTTTGAAGGAAATAAAGCACTGAACTCATTCAGTAGCTGGGAAATAATTCTGATGATGGTCGCAACATCACCAGTGTTTATTTTCGAGTTTCTAAGTGATGAATTGCTGCCTTAGAGAAATTTTGATGGAAATTTGTTGAAAAGAAAACAAGTTGTTTGAAAATTCAAATGTTTTGAATTTGGGATAGGTATAAATATATGTATATATTTATATAACTTCAAAGGAATTTTGAAATGTGAAATGGGAATATAGATTTCAAATAGAAGTAAAATAAAGGAATTTGAATATATATATAATTCAAATAGAAGTGAAATAGAATTTGAATTCAAATGAATTTGAATAAAGACAAATTCAAATAGAAATTGTATAAGAAAAATTGAAATGGGATTTGAACTCAAAGGAATTCAAATGGATTAGAATAAAGAAAAGTCAAATAGAGATTTGAATGTTAGAATTCAAATGGAATTTGGTTAAATAGAATTCAAAGGAAATATAAAGTTTGAAATAGAAATTGAACAAAGGAATTTAAATAGAAGTTGAACAAAGGAATTTAAATGGAATTTGAATAAAGGGTTTGAAATGGGTTTTTGAATAAAGAAAATTCAAATAGAAATTAAAGATAAGAAATTCAAATAGAATTTGAAGATAAGAAGTTGAATTAGAATTTGAATCGAGGAAAATTCAAATAGAAATTGAATAGAAGGAAATAATATAGAGTTTGAATAAAGAAATTCAAATGGAATTTGAATATTATAAATATATAGGATTTAAATATTTGAAGTGAAATAGATCGGGAATATTATGTGAAATGGATTGAATATATATTAAAAATATATTAGAATGGAGTTGAATTTATTATAAACAAAGTAAAACGTTTATATTTATAAATATAATTAAAACGAGCTCGCTGTAGCACGGTAGTTCGTAAATTGGCGATTCGAACTTCAATTTAGTATACAGGACTCAATTGAAGTCGGAATTCTGTGAAACAAGAACCGCCGGGACCGGTTGAATAACAGTTTTCTAATGAAAGAGAAAAATCAGGATTCCGTCGTATAGATTTTGAGATAGGTCAAAATCAAATTTCAAAAAGTGCAGCGCCAGAAACCATTTAAAACCACAATGGTTTATATATATATAAGTAAAAGGATTTTTAAAGTAAATAAAATCCGAATGGCCATGAGAAAAATATAGACTTGAGTTATAAAATGAATGTGAACTCCAGTGAAGTAGATAAAATGATTTGGGAAACAATGATCATATTTCTGATTATTGAATAGAATTAACTAAGTAAAAGAGAAATTTGTTAATCAAAGTTGAATCGAAATTGGGTTTTTGGATAAGCGAAAGCGATTGAGAATTTATTTTCGAAATCGAATATATAACTCGAGTTGAAAATATAATTAGATTAGTTTATAATTAAGTTGACATATATTTGAACATGTTATATTCAAATAAAAAGGGTGAAATAGACAGAACGGTTAATTAGCAACTAGTTAATGGGAATTTGAATGATTGAAATTAAATTTAACTTAAGTAAGTTAAATGGATCAAAATGAAGAAATTGAGTAAAATCAATTGGGTGTGAATAAAGGAAAAACCAAAAGAGTCAAAAAGAAAATATATTTGTAAATCAAAGGAAATATATTTGTAAGACAAATACAAAGGATGTTATGTGTAAACAAATAGAAGGAGAAATATTTGTAAAAACATTTACAAATAGAATTTGGAAGGGAATATTTGTAAAACATTTACAAATAGATTCAATGGAAATATTTATTTATAGGAAATAAATAGAATGTTATAAATGGGATATTTATTTGTTAAATAAATAGAATTTAATCAAAGGAATATTTAGAAGATGAATAGAAAATGGAAATCTGTTTTTAACAGATAAATAGAAAAGATTAATTTATAAATAACAGTTTATTTCGATAAATGGAATATATAAGTCTGAACTTATATAGAAAAGAGATATTGGTTTATAACACCGATAGTTTTAAATAGAAGGGATACACAACACCTGTATAGGTGAAGTAACGTTATTAAAGAGAACATTTATAAAGTGAAGAACCGTTACTAAAAGTAAATCTTTATAAATGAATAAATGCTATCGAATAGGAGTTATTCGAAGAGGAGAAGTCGACTGGTGTTAGAAATAATCGATTAGAGTTAGAATAAATCGATTAGAGTAAGAATTAACTAGTTAGAGTTAATCAGTTAGGGTTAATCCGTAGAGTTAATTGAATATTTGTTATTCAAATAGAATATATCGAATATTTGTTATTCAAATAAAGAGTTAACCAGATAAAGTTAATTGAACATAAATACATAATTAATCGAATTAGAATTTAATTGAATGTTAGTTATTCAATTTAAGTTGATCGAATATAGTTGTTGAGATAGAATTGGTCAAACAATAGTTACCCAGGATAAGTTACCATTTCGTACGACTGCTAGCGTAATTCGCAGGGCTGCAGATAGCCTAGGGCGGTCGGATGTTTCCTGGGGGAATCAGGCGTAACCATTGTGATCGCTGCAATCTAGAGTCAAGCGAATGGAGTTAAATCAAATATTAGTTTATTCGAATAGAACTGAAGGAGTTATCGAATATAGTTATTCGAAAGAGAGATTATCGAATATAGTTTATTCGAAAGGAGTTATCGATTATTAGTAAATCGAAGGAGTTATCGATTATTAGTAAATCAAAGGAGTTATCGATATAGTTTAATCGAAAAGAGTTATCGATTAGTTTAATCGAAGTGAGTTATAGAATATTGGTTATTCGAAGGAGTTATCGAATTTAGTTATTCGATGGAGTTAATCGAAAAGAATTAAATCCAATAGAGTTAATTGATAAGAGTAAATTGAATAGAGAAAATCAAATATAGTTTATTCGAAGAAAGGTTTCCGAATCTAATTATTCGAAAGAGAGTAAATCGAGTGTAGTTATTCGAAGGGAGGAGTTATCGAATATGGAATCTATTCGAAAGAGAGTTACGCAAGGAAGTTTGAAATGTTGAGTATCAACATAAATAAGATTTTGAAAAGTTAATGGGTTTGTAGCACTTTTTCTACCTTAGCAATTTCGAGGACGAAATTATTTTAAGTGGGGAAGATTGTAATGACCCGGGATTTCGACCAACTAATTTTAAATATTTAGAATGGATTTAAATATTTAGTTGATAATATAAATGAATTTTTATATTTATGTTATCGATTTAAATATCGATTTCGATTTAATATCGTATATATCAAATTATCAAAATAAGGAATCAGCGAATAACTGAATTCGAAGTGAAAACTGATTTGAAAACAGTTCAAATAATTAATATGAAATTTTAACGGTAATAATTTTTGAATATTATCAAGGAGAATAAATAGTTTGAAATTAATTTATATTGATTTAAATTAATATCTTCTATAGATGATCAAATTGGACTTCGTGACCTGTCCCGGTGGATTCAGAATGGTGGTTTAACCCTAGGAAGGACTGTCGTTGGGTTCAAATAGGAGTTGAAATCAATGTGGTAATTTAAATTAAAGAATAACGGTTTTAATTTAGAATTAAATAAAATATAAAATTTCTGTGGCCCTGGATACACCACCTACCCTAGCTATGCCATCCACTCCTTTCCTTCCGTTCAAATCCAACCACGTTCCCCTTTCTCCTATTATATAACGCAACATCCCCTCTGTCTTTCCTTCATTTCGATTTCCTCTAAAGAAAAAAAAATCGAATCCAACTGTCGTATTAGAAAAAAAAAAAGAAGGAGTGGAATCGCGTTTCAATTCACGTTCTCGATCTGTGGTAGTGAGTTCTTCAAAGCTCGCCGAAGCGATGGCGAATCAAGGACAGCAGCAGTAGGGTTCGATGTTGTAGGAATTTAGGGAAATCGAAGATGGATTGGAGCTTAGCGATGTCGATGCACTGATGGGGTGATTCAGGGTTGGCGACTGAAGTGAAGTCCGACTTCAAATTTGTATCGCGTGTGTATGGAGCAGGAAGTCAACATTAGTATAGGCCATGATTTCAGAAAGGGGATCTGGAGTAGTGGTATTCATAATGGTGCGATGAACTGGTGTTGGAGGATCAACAGTTGAAATGGTGGAGGAGGACGCGATGGTTTATTTAGATAGAGAAGGACGCGATGGTCACTGTTGTACTGACCGCTGCGAGGTCGACTAGGTGAGGCAAGTTTTCGAGTTAGGTTTCAGGTTTTGGGGTATTCGATAATTACAGTTATTATGGTTTACTGTATGGACAGTGGCGAAAATGAAGGACAATACTGTAGTGTGGTAGTGGCATTGTATGGGATTAAGTTGCAGGAGCAGTGAGAGCTGATGGTTGTACTGATTTTTGTTGCTGAACGGAAGGTGTTCGATGAATTGCTGTATTGGACGATGGGAGTGTCTGGAGGTTGATTTCAGTTTAGGCGGTTAGAAGTTTTGCTCCGTTGGTAGGTCGAGTTTAACAAGGTATATATTTACGTAATTTAAAATTCATAGAATCATTTTATTTATTTGTTCTTGGTTAGTATAAATAAATAGATAGCTAATTTCAATAAGTAAATTTGGTTAATTGAAAATAAAATTAAATGATTTTAGGTGTTAGATAAATTCCTTTGAGACAAGTCGGATGGAGCGTCGTGAAGTTTGGAATTTTAAATGGATACTTGACATAAGGAAACTCCGGTGAGTAAACCCCACTCACCATTTAATTAGAATTATTTCTAGTTGTTAAAAATAATTGCTATGCTTGTTTGAATATTGTTTGGTTGAATTAAAATATATATTAGTTATTTAGGACTATTATATATATATATATTGGGTTGATGATTGGTTGGATTCCCGCAGTTTCATTAGCGGATGCCCGCGGTACCATATCGGATGATTACCCTATACGCCCCACGCTATGATTAGTGGATGACCTTCTATACCGCGATATTCTGCCACGAAGCAGAATGGGTATTATTTATGTGCTAACGTCTGTGGATGCAGGAAAACAGGTTGGAGGAATCCAACTGGATTCCTCAAAAATATATATTATCTGTTGTTTGTTTGATTTCATATATATTCATATATGATGTGTTAAAAATCAAATGATTGAAAATTGGTTGATTTGATTGTTTAAATATCACTGGGGCTTGGGATATTGATTTATAAAAATATCGAATAAGGGTATTTGAAATTAAAAGGGGAATTCTATTTTTATCAATAGAATTTGAATTTTAAATGAAGTATAGAAACATTAACTTGTTTGAAGGTATATAAAACAAGTAATCGAATTTATAAAATTGTTTATAAATGAAAGGATGGAATTTGAATCGAATTTATAAAGTTGTTTATAAATGAAAGGATGGAATTTGAATCGAATTTATAAAGTTGTTTATAAATGAAAGGATGGAATTTGAATCGAATTTATAAACTTTGTTTATAAATGAAAATATGGGATTTGAATTGAAGTTATAAACGTTGTTTATAAATAATGCCGAGAATTCAAATGGACTTTGAATATAAGGAATCGAAATATAGATTTGAATATAGAAATTCAAATGCACTTTAAACTATAGATTTGAATAAAGAAATTCAAATGCACTTTAAACTATAGATTTGAATATAGAAATTCAAATGCACTTTAAACTATAGATTTGAATATAGAAATTCAAATGCACTTTAAACTATAGATTTGAATATAGAAATTCAAATGCACTTTAAACTATAGATTTGAATATAGAAATTCAAATGCACTTTAAACTATAGATTTGAATATAGAAATTCAAATGGACTTTAAACTATAGATTTGAATATAGAAATTCAAACGGACATTAAACTATGGAATTTGAATAATAGAAGCGAATTGGAGTTTGAATATAGAATTCAAATATTAAAAGAGAAATGGACTAAAGAGATAATTAACATTGAGTTAAAACGATTTGGTATAGTTAAATATATTGGGCAGGTATAGATACAGGAGACAGGTTTGGAATAAAGTATAGAAGTGAAATAAATAGAATGCCCGACAAAAAGGTACGTATTTAATTCATATATAAGATTTTATGCGCCGTATCGGCAAGCCGCTTGGCTTTTTCTTTTTCTTTTTGAGATAAGAAGGACCGGGAAAGCTATTTGAAATTTCCCGATGCTCCCAATACAAAGGAGGTTATGGCGAATTTTTCCGGGAATTTAAGGAGATAGAATATTTTTAAGATAATTTGATAGTTAGAAATTAACATATCAAAATATATAGTAGTCGATAAGGAAACGAACTTAGAAATAGAATAGTATAATTGAAAAGGGAAGTATAAGAATAAAATCTCGTAGGTATAGAAAGAGAAAATGTATATGTGTTTAAAGGTGAATAATCAGTTGTATGGTATTGTTTATTCGAGTAAGTAGTCTTGTCTGTTTTGACGTTAAATGTTATTCAGTCAAGGTCTGAGAGGTAATTATACCCCAACTTGGTTGATTTCATGATATACCGATAAGTAGCAAGATTCAGGCTCGAAGATCAATGTGGAATGAGAATTAGTTAAATACTGTATTTGGGTTGTCGTAACGATGTTTTACACAACATCCGTTTTAACCCAAATATGTGCAAAGCTTGGAAATAGAATAATGAATATTTCTAAAGCTAGAAATTTAAGGAAGGCGATATATGGAAATGTTTTCCAAATAACGTATAAGGCCAATATGGTTATTGAAAATATTTGGTTAACAAATATTGATAAGAAATAGAGAAGAGATTTAATTAATGGAATATTAATTAAAGTTTTCAGTGATTGTTGGATGTTTGGATGAACACTTGTTTTATTCGATAGTTAAATCATCGGCTATCGAAACACTTGTTTTTATTCGATAGTTAAATCACAGACTATCGGAGTTTTGACCATCGTTGTCAATATGGAGAGACCGGTTGGATTATTATCCGAAGAACCACTCCGTATTGGCAGTAGCGTGCGAATCAGATTATATAAATATAATCGAAGACGGAGTAGAGTGCAAGGACTTTTCTATTAATAGAAATCGTGCCTTCAGTTCATCCTGTTCCTGGGTGACTTGTATGGATGAATGTCTGACAGAGTATTTCCAGAAAGGTCACGTACATTGATTTCTTCAACTGTACCAAGAGTGGAAGCGGAGGAGGAAACTTCTTTTAGCTGACACGTAATGTACTGTTGTAGACGTCAATTAGTGATTTTCGATGGATCTGACGATGTGACATTCGAAGTGAATCTGGTGTGATGATAAAACATAGCTTCTAGCCTCAACAACCGGTAAATGATAGAAATCGGGCAGGCAACATGGCTATGTAGGTCGCACCTATTAGGGTGTATAATCACCTGATCTAGAGTTTCATTTACTTCTAAAAATCTATTGTCGATGTTGTCCCATTCGGGAAACGGTTGCTGATCCCAACCGTTGGTGATATACATTCGATACAGTCAAGCGAAATGAGTGGTCGGTCATGTGTGGCTGAGTTGCAAGATGTTCTTGTTGAACTCGGTGTATTCTCCTCTAGAGATATACCAGCGGAAGGTGGTCCCATACCTTGTCATAGTTGAAAATCCATTACCCAATACGTGCTTGCGGTTTTGATTGTATATATATGTGGAACGTGAGATGCAAGCGTTTCCACTAGATTGTTATTTATGCGATTTAGACATTATTATAATATCAAAAGAGTTTTGATATAAAGATAAGTCAAGTGTTTGGATTCTCATAAGGGAAAAACCCGTTCCGTGTTATACGGCGTGGTCTTATGAGATATCATTTAGTTTTCTGAAACTGTTTTAAACTGTTTACTCATACCAGTCCCATGACTGACCCGGAGTTTACTTTGTTGTTTTCCCTAAACTCTTGGGTGCCTAAATTTGTATGGGCAGTCAAGTAGTCAGGATTTACAGATATACTGGAAGAGCTGGAGCAGGAGGCTTCAGGATCATATAGCTATAGTTATTTCCGTTGTGTTGTAAGTGCTGTACTTTGATAATGACATGTATATTCAAGTACAAATTTGTATTTCAAAGTTATGTTATGAAATATATTTATTCGTTCCACTGTGAGATTCGTGTTACTCTGATGTTGTGTTCTTCTTCTTCTTCTATTCTAAGTTTCTATCTTATCTTTCCTCACCCTCTAACTTCTTTCTATTAATGGTTCGAATTTCTATGTTATTTGGGGTTAGATTTGTGTTTTTGGTCAGCTCAAATTCTACCGGATTTTCGGGACATTACATTCACGATGGCTCAAAACTAGGTTTGCGGTTTTCGCGAGAACCGGGGCACGAGGGGACGATCAGGGAGTTGGACGTGGAAGAGCTTCGAGAGGGCTACAGGCGCGCGGCGGTTTGGTGGCGTTCGGTGGTCCAGATCGGCGGCGGCGGCGGCTTAAAGGTCGGAACTTTGGAAGGGGATATCTCGACGTAGAAGCAACGATAGGGGGAGCTCCTTACATGGATTTGAAGAGGGGAAGGAGAACTACAAAAAGTTGAACTGGGGGACGAGCTAATTCGGGCTGTGGCGATCGGAAATCGCCAGGGAAAGGGGGGGGGAAGCTTTTCCGTCGTCGATGTCGGGGTCGGGGGGGGGGGGGGGGGTTTCTGATAATATTTTTTTTTTATTTATGAATGGAGAAATATGATTGGCCGAGGACTATATTAAATTTTTAAATAGTGTTTTCTCAAACGAACTCCTGTTTAAACCCAACGACTGTCGCCCCTAGCTAAATACCCCCATTCCGGACACAATGGGATATGTTTCGTAGGCCAATTCGACTGTTACAGTCAGTTATTTTTCAAATTAAAGTATAAAACATTTAATTTTTAACTCTGAACGCACATTTCAATTTGCCAGGGCCACAAACTGATTCGAAAAATTCCAGAAAAATAAATCTAGCTATGTTTTGACGCTACGGTCCCAACAAAACTAGTTTCGTCGAATTCTGAGGTCGTTTGAAAAATGGCCATTTTCTGGTCGATCCAATTTAACAGAAATCGACCAAACACATTTTCTTTTGCCACGCTCACATACTAGCTTCAAAAATTATGAAATTTGAAACCTAGCAATAGTTTGACATCCCGGACTCAACAAAAGTGGTTTCGTCGAATTCCGAGGTCGTATGCAAAATATCAATTTTCCAGGCCTATATATTCTATATACCGACCCTTCTGAAAATTCATTCGGCCATAACTTTTGATTCCCGTTATGAAACTTCGATTTTTCAGATTCGTTAGAAAGGTATTGACTAATAGATTTAAATATTTTTGGTTTCGCTAAAATCCGTTATATTTTCCATCCTGCATAGTCGGTCGAAATTTGAATTCGAATTTTCAAACTGACTCACTATTTCTAATTCACTATTATATTGAAATATTCTATTTCAATGGTTCAAATTTCTTTGAAATCACCATTTTAAAAATTTTAAATTGGCTCGTATTTTCCGGGTTATTACATATATTCTGGATATTATGCTAAGGGAATAATTCCGTTGCCACCATATATATTTATACATACCAACATATTCAATCATTTAAAATACATTGTCAGACATTCGTCCATATACGTTCGTTCTGGGATTGAACGAAACCGAAGGTACAACTTCCTTTAATAGAAAAAGCCCTTGCACTCTACTCTTTCTTCGCTTATCTTCATACAATCTAATTCACAACGCTACTGCCAATACGGAGTGGTTTCTCGGATAATAATCCAACCGGTCTCTCCATATTGACAACAATATTGGCAAACACTTCGATAGTCGGTTATTTAACTATCGAAGAAAAACAACATCCATTCAAAACATCAAACAATCACTGGGCCCCTTAATTAATATTTTATTAATTATATCACTTCTTTATTTCCTTGTCAATATTTGTTAACCAAATATTTTCAATTATCATCTCGGTCTCTTACGTTCCTTGGAAAACATTTCCATATATCACTTTCTTTTATTTTGTATATTTTGAAAATATCTTCTATTAATAATTGAAAAATATTCCAATTACTAATCTCTTTCACGATCATTCTTTCTATACTTAGGAAATATTTATTATTATATTTCCAAACTTTCACTTCTTCGGGTTAAAACGAATGTTATGCAAAACATCGTCATAACAACCCAAAATACTGCATTGGACTAATCTCTTTAAACATTTCTCTTCGAGACTGAATCTTGCTATTTATCAACTAATAATGAAATCAATCAAGTTGGGGTATAATTACCTCTCAGACCTTGACTGAAAACATCATTAACTTCAAAATAGACAAGACCGCTATCTCGAATAATCAACACCATATTAAACAAATTTTCCATTTCTAAAACACGTACGCTTCTCTTTCTATTTTTAACAAATCTAATTTATAGATTTCCTTTTTGTTTATAATATTCTATTTTTAAGTTCATTTCCGTATCGAATTCTATATATATATATATATATATCGATACGTTGATTTCTAACTATCAAATTATCTTAAAAATGTTCTAACTCCTTAAATTTCCAGAAAAATTCGCCATAACCACCTTTGTATCGGCAAATAGTTCAAACCTCAACTCGCCTCTCTGAGTCCTTTCCATTCAAAAATAAAATAAAAAAGCCAAGTGGCTTGTCGATTCGGCGCATAAAACCTCATATGGAATTTAAACATGTACCTTTTTTGTCGGGCACACAAATTATAATCTTCATATACTTCATTCCAAACCTGTCTAACCCATATATGTCTGTTCCCCACTTATTCCAACTCAATCTAATCGTTTTTAACTTGATTTGCAAATTTATCCCCTTATTTGCTCTTTTGCTTATTTCACTATTTTATTTGAATATATCACATTCAAATATATTTTTATCTACTCATGAACCCAATCTAATTCCATTTTCAACTCGTGTTACATATTCGATTTCGAATATAAATTTTCAAATCTCTTTCGCTTATCCAACTCCCCATTTCAATTCAAACTCGATTAACTATTTATTCTTCAAACTAGTTAAATCTATTTAATAAATAAGAATATGAGTTTTGTTCCAAAAATCATTTCACTTACTTTACTGGAGTTCATATTTATATCTCCAGTCTAGATTTTTCGGATGGCAATTCGGATTTTATTTCCTTAAAATACTTTTTATTTATTTAAATAAACCGTTATGGTTTTTAAATGGTTATGGCGTTGTTTTCTGAAAATTTGATTTTTACATAACTCAAAATATATAAGACGAAATTCAAAATTTTCTCTTCCATTAGAAAAATATTATAAAATCGGTCCTGATGGTTCTTGGTTTAAAGAATTCTGACTTAATTTGAGTTCTATATACTCAATTGAAGTTCGAATCGCCAATTTACAAACTGCAGCGCTGCGGCGAGTTCGTTTTAATTATATATATATATATATATATATATATATATAAACGTTTAAACTTCGTTTATAATAAATTCAAATCCATTCTGAAATATTTTAATATACATATCAAATCAGTTTCCCAATTCAACATCATATTTCCGATTTTCCAAAATTGTCGATTTTTCCTAACTCGGTAATATATTTATTTATACTTCGATCTTCTATATTAAATTCCTTTTACAAATTATAAATCCTTTGGATTTATTTTCTATTCAGTTTAAAAATCCGCAATCTGAAATATATTTTGTCGTTCCCATTTCGAAATGATTTCAACTTTCTATTTTCAAATTCTATTTTCAATTCTCTTTGAAATTTCTATATTCAAATTCTATTTGAATTCTCTATATTCAAATTCTATTTAAATTTCTATACATTCAAATTCTATTTGAATTCTCTATATTTAGATTCTATTTGAATTTCTATATATTCAAATTCTATTTGAATTCCCTATATTCAAATTCTATTTGAATTCTCTATATTCAAATTCTATTCAAATTCTATTCAAATTTCTATTTAAATTCTATTTGAATTCTATTTGAATAAATTCGAATTAATCAAATTCAAAATCATAAATCCTTACGGATTTATTTCAGTTCAATTTATATTCTGAACATCAGAATAAATTCCCTCGTTTATTTCTTAAAACGATTTCCCCGTTTCTATTTTTATAAATTCACATTTGAATTTAAATATTTAAATATTCACATATAAATTTACTATTTGTTTTATATATTCAAAACAAGTTAATATATTTATAGCCCAATTGAAATTCGATTTCTATTTTAGAAAAATAGATCTCTCCCTTTAAATTTCAAATATCCTTTTCCCTAATATTTATATATCAACATTTTGGCCCCAATGATATTTATACAATCAAACAACCCAATTTTCAGTCAACACATTATATATATGATAATATGTGAAAACAGACAATTAATAAAATTTTAAGGAATCCAGTTGGATCCCTCCAACCTGTTCTCCTGCATCCGTAGACGTTAGTCAGCAGAAATAATACCCATCCTGCTTCGTGGCAGGAAATCGTGGTATGAAGGTCATCCACTATATATATTGTGGGGCGCATAGGGAAATCATCCGCTAATGATACCGCGGGCATCCACTAATGATATTGCGGGAATCCAACCATCAATATATATATAATAGCCACAAACAACAGTCCTAAATAACTAATATATTTAAATAATAGCCACAATAATATTTAAATGCAACTAAACAACCATCAATTATTTTTAACGAATAAAAATAGTTCTAAATAAATAAATTTAGTGAGATTTACTCACCGGAATTTGCAGTTGTTGAATATCCTGTTAATTTGCATATCGTCGCAACTACGAAATCCACTCGACTTGGTTCATGATTTTTCTTTGACTCCGTCTATGTTTTATATTGTAGTATTAGTTAACATAATTATATACATATATTAAATTTACGAGCGGGAATATAACTTAAACTAATTTACTTTAATTAAATGATGTTCACTAAACCAATCATAATTAATTTACCTTAATCTGCGTTTGTTAATGAAATCCAAACCACCATCAAGCTGCCTTCATTCTATGATTTGCGTTCATCAAGCTTCATTGCTCCATACATGCCAAAATCATCTTCACAGTCGTCTTCCATCATCACCAAGCTTGGTGGTTTTTCCCTTCTGACCGCGTCCTGTAGTGGTCAGCTCTAGTGAATTCGTTTTCCCCACAGACGGCGCAACTTCCCCAAAAACCACGCCGTCGAACCCCATACACCACTGTGACATCACGTTGATTATTTCATGACCGGATCCCTCCAGCGAACGACAGTTCGAACCCAAATTTTCCCTCAGACAGTCTATCCCCACCTCCAAAACTCCATCGACATCGGCCTCCTTTACACAGCTTGTCCTCATCGATGTCGATACTCAAAACCTTGGTCGCGATGGTGCCAAACCCGATAAGCCCTAGTAGCATCGTACCTAAAACTGAGGGCATTAACACGAAGCTTTCCATGTCGGGAATTCTAAATACCAAGCTTTATTTGATTTCGTTGTTGAAACCGATTTGAGTAAGGGAAAGTTCACGGGTTTGATATAAAAAGGAACTGCTATTTTTAAAGTATTTTGAAGCTTTCAATTTTTTCCGTCGAATGGAAACAAACGGGGAAGGTAGTAAAATAGGAGAACGAGATGGAACAGCTGTTGTTACAAAATGGGCTACGTGATCATCCTTGTAGTTTTGTTCCTGTCCACAAAGCTATTATATTTATTTTATCTTAATTTGTTATTAACCAGTATCCTTTAATTAAAATATCCATGGTTCCGAACTCCTCCCTGAACCCAACAAATAACATTCCTAGGGTTATAACACTATTCTGAACACATTGGGACAAGTATCGAATTCCAGTTCGATCATCCGGAACAGATATTAATTTAAATTTATATAAACTAAATTTCAAACCACTAAATTCTTCGATAATAATTTAATATTATTATTCTAATTTAACAGGAGTTTGTATTGATCATCTAACTGTTTTTCAATTAAGTTTTAAATCTCGAATTGAATTATTTTTCGTATTATGATAATTTAATATATTCGATATTTGTGACGATCCCAAAACCCCGTGACACGGTGTTAAGGATAATCATTGGAATATAACACATTAATCATCATTAGCAGATCACAGATAATAGCATAAACAGAAAATAGAATAATTTCCACACATATGACAGCGGAATCATATAGATATCATCACATCAGAGAAGCACAGTACAGGATACAACTTAGTGCATAATGATACATAATCAGTCACCATCGCCTGAGGCGGAATCATACATAAAGAGTACACAAAAGGAATATCAGTCTACATCGCCAGTGGCGGAATCCTAATATAGATACAATAATGGCAGAGAAAATCCAAGTCAGCACAGTGTAGTCAAGCCTCGCCATGAGCCAAAAGGTGCGTCAGAAACCTGTAACTAGGCTGCCCGTGTGAAAACGAGGGCACCCGAGTTTGCAAGGTGAAACAAACTACGAGTCAGTCATGGGACTGGTATGAGAAATCTACTCAACTTATTAACAACAATAATAAGGCAAATCAAAGGACCACGCCACTTTCGCGGAACGGGTTTACTCCAATGAGTGCTAGTGCATGAAATACAATAAATGCTTAAATCAACGCAATGCTTTTTATAAAATGAAGCCATTATAAGACTCAGTTCCCATCACACAATGCAACGCAAGCCGGAGGATAGAGTTTTTACCTTATAATGGCCAAAGATGCTTCATACGAATAAAACAAAAGTGCTTGATATTATTACTAGTGCATATATGTTTCAAAAGCGATTTCAATCATAAATATCAATCATAGGCGGCATAAATGACCCATACCACTATGTCGCCATACTAGTAATACAATCACGTCCGCATATTTCGTATTGGAAATTGGATTCCTTCATGAGTCGAGGCAAGGGGCAAGCTCCTCTCCGATTCGAGACACTCTAGCAAATGCCTCGGGACCGCACACAGCAATCCCCTGGATCCTCCATGGCCGGTCCTCTCTTACTTTTGAGGATTAATTATTCCTGAACACACGTTTCCCGGTCCTTACAGACCTATAATCGAGGCGCCTCGCATTCCAACAACCACACAGGTGAAAAGTAGATATAAATGTCAGGGCTGGGAGGTCACTGACACCACCATAGCTGGAAAGAAACGTCATGCACTCCTTGGGTCCTTCTCCCGTTTTTGACTCATACCGGGGTGTGAGGCTCGCGAATTCACGTTATACACAAAGCTACGTCACACAGACCATGCTTTGATCATCAACCACAAGACTTTGCTTTGCAACAAAAGCCTTGATCATATGCCACTTAGGCGTGCCACACAGGCAATCCACTCCATGCGACTGATTTCTGTCAATACATAACCTCTGAGCTCGTATGTCTCAGAGAAGGGCGTTAAGCAAGAGAATAAATTCTCCGTCGCCAAACAGATATATATTTAGCAGAGATCAATCAACACAGAACAAAATCCAATGTCAGACACACAGTCCATTTACAAGTCCGTTCTGGGTCTGAACGAAACCGGAGGCACCAATTCCTCGCATATCCGTACAATCAATCAGTAAGTTTGGATGGCTACTACTTCAATTCCTTCATGGTAGCTACTCCAGTCACGAGTATCAGTAGCGCCCATCCATCCAATGTGGAGATCGTCGGTCTTCAACCGTCTTCGACTCTTCGACTTCTCAACGTCGATCGATTATTTGAAATGAGATAAACTCGGCCTTTTCAAATAACCCACGTATATTTAGATTTTCAAATCAATCAATAACATGGTTGGACTATTCAACAATCACATTTCATTTATTTAGTTATAATTTTCATGTCAAATACATTCAACCATCACATATCAAGCAAACACAACAAAATTGGTTTATTTCCACTCTATATCGTCAATAGTATTTTATAACGATATATCGCCATTTTTATTTAATTTAAAACGGCCATATTTAATTAAATGACGTTTCCAATCGTGTCGATGCACTGGCGCTGCTTCCTACTAATTTTGTTTTACACCTATCTGAAAATCTAACCGTTGGATCTTCACAAATTTTACATCATTAGGAAGGTCATTTCAAAACGAATCCAACGGTTTCAGTTTTGGGAAAATCCGACGGTCGGATCTTCCACACTAACCATTTGAAGTTACGATTTCAATTTACGAACTGCGGCGTCGTTATTCGATTTAATTTAATTATATTTATATATATATATAAATATAATCGTTTCTGGCGCTGTTTTTCTTCAATTTTGAATTAAACATTCCAGACAATCCAACCGTCAGATCTTCACAAAGTTGGTGCCGTTGGAAAGACATTTCCAAGGCGAACCCAACGGTTGAGGTTTCGGGAAAATCCAATGGTCGGATCTTCCGCACTAGTCATTTGAAATCACGGTTTCAAAATATGAACTGCACGACCACGTTTCGTTTTAATTCTATTTATATTTATATATTTATATAAATATAGTTCATTCAAAAATTCCTATATCGTTTCCACTTCAATTATTTCACTAACGCCTTTAAATTTTGGAAAATTTCGCCATAACCTCCTTTGTACGGGAGGGTCTGGGAAAATTCCCAAATAGCCACACGGGCGTCTCATATCAAAAAGAAAAAGAAAAAGCCAAGCGGCTAGCCAACAGGCTCATAAAATCATCACCCAAACAAAGCGGTAAATGTGTACCTATTTGTCGGGCACAAAATTCTATTTCTCTTCTCTAGCCCCTTTTGCTTTAACCTGTTCAATAGATATGCATGTACATATATACAATTTCTAACATTTATCATTTTCCATTCAATTCCATATTTGATTTGCTTTGGTTTAAAAACACCATTCGTTCTAATGTTGCATGCATAGGCTAAAATCATATCATTAGCTAGTTAATGCATATTTCAACTCATGCACGTTCATTTGAACAAGTGGCTATTTTTAACACTTCACATTTCAAAGATGATAATTTTGGCGAACTAAAATAGATTTCAACACATGACTATTTTATTTAGTTCTTATGCATGTTAAAAATAATATTTCTTTCACAAATATTTATTTCAACGTCCGCATATCTTTAGCATATCACACATATGATAAAAATGATATTTTTATCGTTCAAAATATTTATACAACCCATGTGTGGTTTCAACACTTCATAGTTTCAATAAAAATGTAATTTTTATTGTTCGATCTTTTTATTCAACACATGAACTTTTCCACTACACACACTTCTCAACAAATGAGTATTTCCACACATGGACATTTTATTTATGTTGTTCATATTAGAAAGATGGGATTTTTATTGTTGAAACTATTTATATAAGGCGAATATTTTTCATAATTCATATATATATAAAAATGTGATTTTTATTGTTTAAACACTCCATTCATTCACAAACGAATTTAATTTTCACACAACACTTTTCAACACATGAACAATTTCCACACATGGATATAGTTTCAACACATGACTTTAATTTCATTGCATGAAAATAATTTCAACATATGAAAATAATTCTAACACACAAAGATTATTCAAAATTTCGGCAGCATAACGGCAGGGTAGTTAAAACCGGCACCGTCCCTAGTACGGCTCCTCGCTCTACCTTAAAACCTCGCGGTTTTTGACAATGGGGATTCATGCATCTAATTCGCACGCAGGCGGCATGTTTATTTTTATTTCCACAAATTTTTCCAATTCATTTCAATCACCAATGGGTATTTTTCAACCACAACCAAACAATATCAACCACAAGCAATTATTCAACCATTCGTATTTTTCATCCAATATTCCACACCAATTCACCACAATAAATATCGTCCATGGTTTGTGGACGAGGGGAGTATATATATATTTATAATATAATATATTTCACTTGCATTTCAACACATATATCACTTATTCTATGCATGTAAAAATTCATACTTCGCTTATATAGTTTACACTACGCATGTACATGAGGTATACAATACGTATGTAATTTATATTTCGCTAATATAAATTATACACGACATTTTCCATTCAATTTCACATTAATTTAGATTTCTCACCTTGGTTTTCTGAGCGCTAAAAATCGATACGATGTCAGAAAAATCCGCAGCTTCTTCTATTGGGTAGAGAGCTTCCTTGCGGTCTCGATGTTTCCTGTTTCATCGAATTTCGTCAACACACCAAAAAGATATGATTTTTAAAAGTGCAAAGATCAAAGAAAAACTCACTTTCAGAAAGCTTCAAAACTAGGTTTTCGCGAAATCCGTGGCACGAGGGGACGATCAGGAAGTTGGATGTGGAAGAGCTTCGAGAGGGCTACAGGCGCGCGGCGGTTTGGTGGGGTTCGGTGGTGCTGATCGGCGGCGGCGACGGTTTGAAGGTCGGAAGTTTGGAAGGGGATATCTCGACGTAGAGGCGACGATAGGGGGAGCTCCTTATATGGATTTGAAGAGGGGAGGGAGAACTACAAAAGTTGAACTGGGGGAGGAGCTAATTCGAGCTGTGGCGATCGGAAATCGCCTGGGAAAGGGGAAAAGGGTTTCCTCCGTCGAAGTCGGGGTCGGGGAGGGGGGGGGTTCTGATTTTTTTTTTTTTTTTATGAATGGAGAAATATGATTGGTCGAGGATTATATTTAATTTTTAAATAGTGTTTTCTCAAACGAACTCCTTTTTAAACCCAACGACTGACACCCCTAGATAAATACCCCCATTCCGGACACAATGGGATATGTTTCGTAGGCTAATTCGACTGTTACAGTCAGTTATTTTTCAAATTAAAGTATAAAACATTTAATTTTTAACTCTGAACGCACATTTCAATTTGCCAGGGCCACAAACTGATTCGAAAAATTCCAGAAAAATAAATCTAGCTATGTTTTGACGCTACGGTCCCAACAAAACTAGTTTCATCGAATTCTGAGGTCGTTTGAAAAATGGCCATTTTCTGGTCGATCCAATTTAACAAAAATCGACCAAACACATTTTCTTTTGCCACGCTCACATACTAGCTTCAAAAATTATGAAATTTGAAACCTAGCAATAGTTTGACATCCCGGACCCAACAAAAGTGGTTTCGTCGAATTCCGAGGTCGTATGCAAAATATCAATTTTCCAGGGCTATATATCCTATATACCGACCCTTCTGAAAATTCATTCGGCCATAACTTTTGATTCCCGTTATGAAACTTCGATTTTTCAGATTCGTTAGAAAGGTATTGACTAACAGATTTATATATTTTTGGTTTCGCTAAAATCCGTTATATTTTCCACCCTGCATAGTCAGTCAAAGTTTGAATTCAAATTTTCAAACTGACTCACTATTTCTAATTCACTATTTTATTGAAATATTCTATTTCAACTGTTCAAATTCCTTTGAAATCACCATTTTAAAATTTTTAAATTGGCTCGTATTTTCCGGGTTATTACAATCTCCCCTACTTAAAACTTTTCGTCCTCGAAAAGGAAACAACAGTAAAGTAGGAAATAAAATGTAAATGCAAAGTATGGTAAAGGTACCTTGCACCGGAGTTAGTCAGAGATATCCTCTCTGCAATTGGGGTAAGCTTGCTTAATGCTTTCCTCAGTCTCCCAAGTACAGTCTCTAGGATCACTGCTCCACTGCACTTTAACTAAATGAACCTTTTTGCTTCTGAGTTCTCTAGTTTCTTTGCCAACAATTTTTAATGGCTCTCTTCTGAGTGCTAATTCTGGAGTTATCTCCACATCCCGTTGCGCTGCTTCTTCTACAACAAGATCCGGATCATGCACATGTTTCCTAAGTTGAGATACGTGAAATACATTGTGCACTCCAGGCAACCAATCTGGTAATTGAACCCTATAAGCAAGAGTTCCAATTCGCTCAAGTATAGGAAAGGGACCAATAAATCTCGGTGCCAACTTCCCAGTCTTGCCAAATCTGATTACCCCTCTCATCGGAGAAACCTTTAAATAAATATGATCACCAACAGCAAATGTCAAATCTCTCCTTCTAAAGTCTGCATAACTTTTCTGTCGGCTTTGGGCGGTTTTCAATCGCTTCTTGATGAAGTCCACTTTATCAGATGCTTCTCTAATCATATCGGGTCCTAGTACAAGTCTGTTGCCATGTTCTACCCAACATGCAGGAGATCTGCAGGGTCTGCCATATAATGCTTCAAATGGTGACATTCTCAAACTTGCTTGATAGCTATTGTTATATGAGAATTCTGCCAGATGCAAATGATCTTCCCATGACCCACCAAAATCGATTATACAAGCCCGCAATAAATCTTCTAGAATTCTATTCAATCGCTCAGTTTGGCCATCTGTTTGAGGGTGATAAGCTGTGCTCATATTTAGTTTTGTTCCCAATTCTGTCTGGAAAGCCTCCCAGAACTTGCTAGTAAATAGGGGATCTCTATCACTGACTATGCTGATGGGAATTCCATGCAGCTTAACAATTTCTTTGAAATATATCTGTGCTAGACTTTGAGCAGTTCTATTGGACCTGACAGGTATAAAATGGGCAGTCTTCGTGAAGCGATCTACAATTACCCAAATGCTGTCATTACCTCTCCTGGTTCGCGGCAAACCATCTATGAAATCCATGGAAATCTGTTCCCATTTCCAACCTGGGACCTCCAACGGTTGTAACAGTCCAGCTAGCTTCTGTTGGTCACTCTTGACCAATTGACAAGTATGGCATCTGCTAACATACAAAGAAATATCTCTTTTCATTGCCTTCCACCAGAAAGTGCGTTTGATATCGTTGTACATTTTACTCACCCCAGGATGGATGCAAAATTTGGACTTATGGCATTCGTCCAGCACTTCTCTTTTAAGCTCGGGAATGTCGGGAACACATATTCTTCTATTCAGCCTCAGAACTCCTTCTCTATCCACTTGGAAACTGGAGCCTTCGCCCCTTTGAATCCTTTTTATCATCTCTTTCACAAAATTGTCACTCTTCTGAAGAACAGATATCCTATCAATCAATCCAGGTGTAATTATAAGATTGGCAATGATTGCGGTTTTCCTACTAAGTGCATCCGCTACTACGTTAGCTTTCCCCGGCGTATACAGGATATCAAGATCATACGCCGCAATAAATTCTAGCTAACGCTGCTGTCTCAGATTCAGATCTTTCTGGGTATATAAATACTTCAATGATTGATGATCTGTGTACAGTATAAATTTCTCACCCAATAAGTAATGCCTCCAGATTTTTAAGGCAAAAACGATGGCTAGCAACTCAAGATCATGAGTCACATAATTCTTCTCATGCGGTTTCAATTGGCGGCTTGCATAAGCGACTACTTGGCCTCTCTGCATTAACACGGCACCAAGACCTCTAATAGAAGCATCTGTCCAAACCATTAAATCCTGATTGCCATCAATAATTGTTAACACTGGAGCGGTGGTCAGCTTCGATTTCAATTCCTGGAAAGCTTCTTCACAGTCGGAAGTCCACTTAAACTTCTCATGTTTCTTGGTGAGCTTCGTTAACGGACCGGATATCTTCGAAAAATCCTTAACGAACTTTCGATAATAACTAGCCAACCCCATAAAACTTCTAACTTCTGTGGGAATAGTGGGTTGTTTCCAGTCTTGAATCGCTGTTATTTTGCTTGGGTCAACAGAAATTCCTTTCTCTGACACGACATGGCCAAGAAATTTAACTTCTTCTTGCCAGAAAACACATTTAGAGAATTTGGCTTTGAAGACGTTCTTCCTTAGAATCTCCAATACTTGTTCTAAGTGTTTTTCATGCTCGGGTTTTGATTTGGAGTAGATTAAAATATCATCGATGAATACGAGGACAAATTTATTCAGAACTCCCCTGAACACTCTATTCATTAGATCGACAAAGTATGATGGAGCGTTGCATAGGCCAAACGGCATTACTAACCATTCATAAAATATGTCTGGGCCCCTGAAAGCGGTCAAAGGAACACACTCTTCTGCTATTCTCAATTGATGAAAACCTGTAGCTAGGTCCATTCGGGAAAATACTTTCGCCACAATCAATTGGTCTAGCAAATCATCAATGCGGGGTAATGGATATTTGTTTTTAAGCGTCTGTTTGTTGAGGTCTCGGTAATCAACACATAATCTAAGAGTACCGTCTGACTTCGGGACAAACACAACGGCTGCACCCCAATTAGAAAAACTAGGTCTGATTAGACCCTTCCATAATAGTTGACGAGTTTGATCGCCTAATTCTTCCTTTTCTTTCGGAGTCATTCTACGAATTGGATGCACCACTGGTCTGGCATTGGGAATTAGATCGATTCGGAATTCTATTTCTCTCTGCGGAGGTAAGTTTTCAACTTCTTCAAACACATCCGCAAATTTTCTAACAATCGGAATCTTTTCTATGGAAGTGGGGATAAGTTCTAATGCTGACCAAAATTCTTCTCTATTCGGATTCGAACCATGACAGGGAATATATGTATGTCCAAGCTCCGTTCAGATTTTAACGATTCTTTCCGCACAATTCACTTCGGCTTCATACTTTGTTAACCATTCTAACCCAGGGATAACGTCGAATTCGGGAAAATCCATAACAATCAAATTAATGGGAAATTTGTAGAAGGAATAAGAGATTGGCACTCTACAACATGTACTGAGAGTAATAGGACCCCCTATCGGGCTATGAACTTCAACCGATTCTTTAAGCTTTCGTTGTTTTAACTTTAATTTGTGCATTGTGTGTCTAGCAATAAAACTACGCGATGCACCTGTGTCAAACAATACAGAAACAGGAATATTTTTAATTGTAAGGGTACCTACCAAAACATCGGGTTTACCTGCTCCGTCGGAAGCAGCTGGCGGGCTAGACCCGTCATAGACATGAGCTACTGTAGCTTTCTTCAGCAAAGGACAGTCGTTGACCAGATGATCGGTCTTGCGACAATTGAAGCACGAGCGAGGGTTCTGAGAGCCTTGGCTCGAGCCTTGAGAATTTGTTTTCGGTCTCTTCGGAGCAGTGCAGACGTTTGAGTAGTGCCCCGGCTTACCACAGTTAAAGCAATTTCCTCTTGGCGACTTGCCAGTCTAAGGCTTTGAAGATGCTGCTTGGCTTGACTCGCCTTGATTTACAGCAGGCTTGCGCTTGTTTTCGGCTTGGCTTCTAGCGCGATCCTGATGCCTTTGATCAAGGTCTTCATAGTTGCATGTCATTTCCACTAGCTCGTTGAAATCCAGCTTGACATGGGCCATGGCTCTATCATGATATTGTCGTCTTAGCCCAAGGATAAACCTCTTATTTTTGGATTTTGCGTTAGCAACGAGCTCTGGAGCATAGGGCGACAACATTGTAAATTTGTTCAGATAATCTTGCACAGAAAGATCCCCTTGCTGGAGATTGGCGAAGTCATCGTGCATTCTTTCTAAAGCTTGTTCTGGGACATATTTCTTTTTGAAGAGTTCTTTGAATCCATCCCAGGTTCTTCCAGCTTCTCTATTCCCGGCGGTAAGAGATTCCCACCATAATTCAGCTTGTTCCTGCATAAGCCAGGCGCCCATAATAGCTTTGTCTTCGTCTCCAAGCCTTAGGCCTTCAAGAATTTTCTCGCATGTTTTGAGCCATGCAAGGGCCTCTATTACGGTGCCAGTTCCTGAGAAGGTCTTGCCTCCTATGTTCTTATATCTCTTAGCTACACGGTCAAGCTCGAAGTATTGAGCTGTCGGAGGTTGTATCAAAGGTCCTTCTTGAGCTGGGATTTCTCCCCTTCCTCGGCCTCGGCCGGCACGGCCTCCTCTAGCGGCGGCTGCTCTGGTAGCCATTTGTCAAATTCTGTATAAGCAACGAAAAAAGTCAGCTAACATAAATGATAGTCTATTGCATAGTTAAGCAGAAAATTTTACGGAAAGATAACGATGGACTGATCAATTGTTTTTGCTATTCTGCTCAGCTCATTCTAGGACCTTACTAGTCCTATCTCTAATGAGCGACTCGCCTTAGAATACTACTGATTCTATTTTCCCAATCCCAACCTATTCATCCCATGAAGTAAAACTGGTAGTACTTCATATCTAACACCACAGTGTTATCGGTAATTCAATTACCATTTCACGTTCAAATCTAATTAAAGATTTAACTATCGCCTGGAGTAAAACTGGTGATACTCCATTCTCGATCTTTTCAATCTATTTAAAGATTCATTAAAACTCCACTTAGTTTTAATCTTTAACTGGGTTAAAGAATCAGTGTCATTTAAAAACACAGTTCACGATAAACCCAAAACCACATTCATTAATTATCGGGTTAAAGAACGAGTGTTGTTTAAAACACTGTTCACGATAAACCCAAAAATCAATATCAATTCAATTCCAATTAAATATTATTTAATTGGTACACTTCATTAAATCTAAATAAAAAGATTTAATCTTTTCTCAACTGGGTTCAAGAACAGTGTTAGTGAAGACACCATTCACGACAAACCCCAAATCACATTTGATATTCAATACAAGGCTCTGAATAGAAAATATACCGGCTTATATTCAATATCAAATTCCACGACTAACAAATGTCATATTGGAAATAACGATATCAATATATCTTTCAAATTTCCATAACAACACCTGTATAATCACGAATTCCAACATCGAAATATTCCGAAGACAATTTCGATTCAAACCCACTCCAATGCAATCATTGGAAATTCTGGTTACTTTTAAAACCCTTTTCAAATTCAGTTTATTTATTTAAAAATAAATAGAATTATATTTCTAGTTCAAAACTAGTTCATTTCGATAAAAATCTATTTTTATCTTTTCAAATATGGAGTTTTTCATCCCAAATCTTCACAAATCATTTCTTATGATTTTACACAAATTATTACTATTTTTAATAATTTTATCAAGGCCCGTACAGTCGATTTCCAACAACGGCCATCGAACTGCACTTTCAGCAACCTTTTTCCAATTTGATTTGGACATAATTCCAAATCCAACCGTTAGATTTCTGATTTCTAATATCCGTTAGAAAGCTCTTTTCGATACGAACCCAACGGTTCCGGTTTTAGGAGAATCCGACGGTCGGATCTCCCGTAATGCCCGTTTGAAATAAATGGTCGAAATTCGCGAACTGCCGCGGCGCGGCGCGTTCTATTCAGGCCATTATATTATATATATAATATATATAATATATATATCGTCGATTTCTATTTAAAACGAATTATATAAATAGTTTTGAATTCGTTTCAAAAACATTTTCAACTTCCATTTCAATTCAAATCAAAATTGAATTCTTCTTTATAAATTCGTTTTAAAATCCATTTCTATTCAATTCAAATTTCAATTCAATTTGAATTCATTGCACTTCGCTTTCAATTCAATTTGAATTCGTTTTCAATTCAATTCATTTCGAAATCGTTTTCAATTCAATTCATTTCGAAATCGTTTTCAATTCAATTCATTTCGAAATCGTTTTCAATTCAGTTCATTTCGAAATCGTTATATATTCAATTCATTTCGAAATCGTTATATATTCAATTCATTTCGAAATCGTTTTCAATTCAATTCATTTCGAAATCGTTATATATTCAATTCATTTCGAAATCGTTATATATTAAATTCATTTCGAAATCGTTTTCAATTCAATTCATTTCGAAATCGTTATATATTCAATTCATTTCGAAATCGTTTTCAATTCAATTCATTTCGAAATCGTTATATATTCAATTCATTTCGAAATCGTTATATATTCAATTCATTTCGAAATCGTTATATATTCAATTCATTTCGAAATCGTTTTCAATTCAATTCATTTCGAAATCGTTATATATTCAATTCATTTCGAAATCGTTATATATTCAATTCATTTCGAAATCGTTATATATTCAATTCATTTCGAAATCGTTTTCAATTCAATTCATTTCGAAATCGTTATATATTCAATTCATTTCGAAATCGTTATATATTCAATTCATTTCGAAATCGTTTTCAATTCAATTCATTTCGAAATCGTTATATATTCAATTCATTTCGAAATCGTTATATATTCAATTCATTTCGAAATCGTTATATATTCAATTCATTTCGAAATCGTTTTCAATTCAATTCATTTCGAAATGAATACAATCGATATAAATATCGTTCACGTCAAAATGGCGTCAATCTAATCAACACGGCTTCATAAATTTCTATTTTCAAATATTCTATTTCAAATATTTCTTTTTCAAAATAGTTGTTATCAAAATATTTCGTTCAACACATGACCAATCTCAATGGATGAGTACTGTCAACACATGAACTTTTATTCTTTACTTTTCAAATTGGAATGAGGCCCAATCAATTACCATATAAAGTTAATTATATGGATTTTCATACAACACATGTATATAATAGCATTGAAAAATAATCAACCATCAACCAAAGTGCACTACACTGTATAAGCATCAAATATAAATATCTAACGCTTATAACAGCCTGTCAATCAATCGATCGACATTTTTAATCAATCAGGATGAGTGAACTGCATATTTCATCCTAACACCCGTGTGGGGTTTCAAACAATCAAACACATATTTTATTTGTGCTGTTGGGCGATGTGTAAAATTTATCGACCCAATCAATGTCCATCAAATAGGTGTACATAAACAAACCGTCTGGTTTGTAAATGAATATTTATTTATTCACATTCGTGTTAAAAATTATATTTTTAACGATAAAACATTTTATTCCAACATATGAATTCCTATTCAGTTCATTCTTTAAATAAAATGATATATTTTTTTTCTAACATATTTTAGAAAATTTCGGCGGCATAACGGCACGATACTAGAAACGGGACAAGGCCTAGCCTTATCCCCGGTCTAGTGAAGGCCCACGCCATTCACATATCAATCAAATTCACCAAACAATCAAATCCAAATCAAATCATCAAACTAATTTATGCAACCAAACAAACAAGTCCATGGTCTGTGGACGATTGTGTCGGGTGCTACTAAACACCGTCTGCATCCAAGTATATATATATATAACTAGAAAATAAATTGAAAGGTGAGAAATTCTCACAGATAGCTATCCTAGCTCCACGGCACTTCATTGATAGAAATCTTCATTGTCCTCGTCGATATCACTTTCTTTGCCCGTAGCCACTACATATGTAAAAATCGAATTTTTACTTCAAAGTTCAATATATATAAAAATCGAATTTTTATTTCGAAGTTCAATATATAAAAATCATATTTTTAGTTCGAAGTTCAATATATAAAAATCATATTTTTAGTTCGAAGTTCAATATATAAAAATCATATTTTTAGTTCGAAGTTCAATATATAAAAATCATATTTTTAGTTCGAAGTTCAATATATAAAAATCATATTTTTATTTCGAAGTTCAATATATAAAAATTCTATTTTTATGCCGAAGTTCAATATATAAAAATCATATTTTTACCCTCATAAAAATATTTCAATTCCAAGAAAATCTAATCTTTCATTTCAAAGAAAATCTCTTTTTCAATTCTAGGGAAAATCCATTTTCCAATTCAAAGAAAATCTATATTCGAAATCAAAGAAAATCTATATTCGAAATCAAAGAAAATCTATATTCGAAATCAAAGAAAATCTATTTTCGAAATCAAAGAAAATCTATTTTCGAAATCAAAGAAAATCTATTTTTTTTAAGCGAAGAAAAATCTAATCTTTCAATTTCAAAAATCAAATCTTTGTTCATTTCAAAAATCACTTCTTTTATGAAATAAAATCAGTTCTTTAACGAAATAAAAATCAGTTCTTGAAACAACTTACTAAATTTGAATTTAAATAAAAAGAAATAAACTTACCGTGTTCGTCAAAGAGGGGGGGGAGGCTGCTGCGTTCGCCGAGGGGGGGGGGGGCTTGTGCCAGTGGGGCGGAAGTGTTGACCAGTCGCGGTCGGAGGCCTAGGGTTTGGGGTGGTGGCTCCGGGTGTAGGCGGTTCGAACTTGAGGGCTTCGGGGTCTTTGGGGGGGGGGTCTCTGGCTCGAGGAAGAAGAGAGCGGGGCGGAGGATGGCGGCAGGAGGAGCGACGGAGGGGGGGGGAACGATCGCGATTTTTGTCTCTTTTTTTTTCTGTTCTGTTTTGAAATGAATCGAACGGGGGGGGGGGGGGCAGATAGGTTATAGAGGGAAGGGTTTATTTTTTTATTATTTTATTTTAATTATTTTATTTGCAAATAGTTGACTTTTACATACGACCTCGAAACGAGGTCCACCGCCTGTCGTCCATAGCGTTCTACCCCCATTCCGAGCACAATGGGATATGTATCGTAAGCTGGTTTGATCGTTACAATCAGTTTCCGTTGAAATTACATTTAAATCACTATATTGAATTTTAAACGTACGTTTCAAATTACCGGGGTCACATACTAACTAGAAAAATTCCTGAAAAATATTTTCTAGCTTCGTATTGACGATACGGTCCTAACAAAACTAATTTCGTCGAATTCTGAGACCGTTTGAAAAATGGCCAATTTCCAGTCGATTAAAATCAACTGAAAATGGTCAAACGCATTTTCCTTTGCCACGCTCACATATTGATTCGAAAAATTTTGAAACTTGGAATCTAGCAATAACTTAACATCACGGACCCAACAAAACTGGTTTCGTCGAAATCCGAGGTCATTTGCAAAATGTCCATTTTTAAGGGCCTGAATTCCATAGCGACTATTCAGAATTTTCAACTGGACATATCTTATCATTTCTAAGATGAAATCTCAGTTTGTTAACTTCGTTACAAAGATATAGTTATACAGATTCAAATATTTCTTGTTTCGTTCAATTCTGACTTATATTGAATTCTGTATATTCATTTGAAATTAGAAATCGAATTTTCGAACTACCGCGCCATTTTCAATTCCTTTTATAATTATATATAATTATTATATATTCTAACGACGACGTATATAATATATACGTTCTAATTATATTCAAAATAAACTTCTCGTCGATATTATTTAAAATAATTCATTTTAAATAATCAAAATTCGCTAAAATTGCCAAAATAAAAATTTCAAACTGGCTCGCATTTTACGGGTTGTTACAATCTTCCCCACTTAAAACTTTTCGTCCCCGAAAAGGAACAAAGTCGAAAGTGGTTTGATTAATCAACTCTGCGCTCGATCTGGCTTCCATTCTCCAACTTTTCAGTTTCTGAGAATTTTCTGAAATCTCAAAAATTTGGCTAACACCCTAAATTTTCGAAAAATTTCGCCATAACCTCCCCTGCACCGGGAGCATCGGGGAATTTCAAATAGCTTCCCCGGTCCTTCAGATCTCAAAAAGAAAAAGAAAAAACCAAGCGGCTAGCCAATAGGCTCATAAAATCATCATCACCCAAACAAAACAGTAAATTATGTAGTAAACATGTACCTATTTGTCGGGCTAACATATTTTATTCTCTGGCTCTAGCCTCCTTGCTATGACCTATTCAATGTAAGTACGAGTATATACAAGCAAACGCAACCAATTTTCAATATAATTCAATATTCGGTTCAATTAGGCTAAATGGTTCAAAATTAGCAAACAAATGAACAAACAACACAAACATCAATCAATTAGTGAATTAGAGTTTCAAATTCATAATTTTGATACATATACAAAAATCCTGTTTTTGATGCCAATTCACAACAATAGGCCCTATCTAATTTTGGTCCTCACACCAGTCAATAGGAAATATATAGATATTACACGTTCGTCACTCGAATATAAATTCTAATGATGGAGCTCCATCATCAAAATCACCTCCGGGCGATTAGAGTGTAATTCTATATCTATCCAGTATATTAAAACTTCACATACACGTTTGCAAGGCGTATATGCAAAATCTTTATATGCTGGACTGTCCAAATCAATATAGAATAAATAATCAAATACGTTTAATTGATTTAAATTTTCAAAACAAAATTTGTTTTCATTTGAAAAATATACTCTTCACACTCGTTCTAGGATACTACTGATCCTATCTCTAACGAGTCATTCTCGTTGGATATTACTAATCCAATATCTGATGAATTCTTTCGTATTGTTCTAATGTGTCATGTTCTCTGCTTTGTAAACCAAAGCTCTGATACCAAATGTGACGGCAAGGAATTTCGCTCGGTCCGAACCAGTCGCTAAACCGACCCAGACCGTTCGAAACGCCCTATCGTTTGAGAACAAGCCACAACAGAACGCATACAGAAGAACATTTCATTGTATATTACAACAATGCATGAGATTACAAGAATATACAGAGTATAAATGAATATACACATAAATATCAGAGATTTAAATTACATTTAAATACATAGCAGCGGAAAAATAATACAATACACAACTAGAATGAAATATACGGATACAAAGCTTTCCGGATATCGTTCCAGCTGTAAACCAGGATCCTGTGAATATAAATCTGCAAAACCAAAACTACTAGCTGCCCGTGTCAAAATAGGGGCACCCAGAGTTTAGGTTAAAACAATAAACTCCAGGTCAGTCATGTGACTGGTGTGAGAACTAAAACAGTTAATCTTTATTTTTAAAGTTAGGTAAATCAAGGGACCACGCCGTATAACACGGAACGGGTTTCCTCCCAAGAATACCAGTGCATAAAACAAACAGCGCAATGCTAAATAAAGAAAAATGAAGCTGTTATAAGACCCAGGTCCTATCACACAATGCAACGCAAGCCGGGGGATAGGGTTTTCCCTTATAACAGCCAAAGAATGCTTGATACGTTTAAAACAAATCATTTGATACTATTATAAGTGCATAGTGTATAAAACAACTTCAAATCATAAGTATCAATCATAGGCGGCATGAGCGTCCCATGCCACTATGTCGCCATATATAGGTTTACAAATAAAACCGCAAAGTCACGTATTTGGAAATTGGATTTCCGTCTATGAACCGAGGCAAAAGATAGTCCTCAACCGATTCGAGACGCTCTAGCCCGTGCCTCAGGCAAGCGCGCAGGAAAGCCTTTAGATCCTCAGGGCCGGTCCACCGATGTGGATTATTATACCTGAACACTACGTCTCCCCACCCTATGGGGTGTAAGTCTGGTCCGTCAGCCGACCAGAATGCATCGGCCGAAACCGATATAACCGAGGCGCCTCGCAACAGCAACAACCACATAAGTCAAACTCGTCAGGGCGTGTAAAACCACTGACGCCACTTCTAGCTAGAAAGAAACGCATGCCATCCCTGACGTCCTCTCCCGTTTTTGGTTCATACCGGGTGTGAAACTCGCGAATTCACGTTACACAAAGCTGTGCCACACAGGCTGTGCTTTGATCATCACCACGAGACTTTGCTTTTCAACAGAAGCCTCGATCAATTGCCACTTAGGCATGCCACACAGGCAATTCACTCCATGCGTTCGATATCCATCAATATATAACCCCTGAGCTCGTACGTCTCAGAGAAGGGCGTTAAGCAAGAGAATAAATTCTCCGCCGCCAAACAGATATATATTTAATAGAGATCAATCACACAGACTAAAATCCAATGTCAGACACACAGTCCATTTACAAGTCCGTTCTGGGTCTGAACGAAACCGGAGGCACCTAGTACCCCGTCCATCGATCTCCAAGTACGTCTGGACGATCACCAACTGTTTCCATCTTCTTGGGTGTACAGCCCAATCAAGATCATCAGTTATCACCCAAACGACGTGAAGACTTCCGGTCTTCGACCACCGTCTTCATCTTCGACACCACGTCGAATCAGTTATTCAGAATGGGATAAACCCGGTCTTTCTGAATAACTCGCGTATATATTATAAAAGTGTTACACAAACACAACATACGCCTCATTCCAATTCAGAATATTCTTTTATTCAAATATTCCTATACTTTGGGAAAAGTTCCCATTAATTTTATCCAAGATAAATTCTTTAAATTTATTCTTTAATCTCCTTTGAATATCAATTCAAACTAGTCGGGATTAGCGAACCACACCGAAGTAATCATTTATTTTCCCAATCTGAAACACCCCACCTCCGTTAGGGTCACTCTCAAAGGGAATGCCCTAATTTTGGTGGAGGTTTATAAGTATAAGTCACAGATATACAAGACAGATATAGGAACACATATTTGTAAACAGAGGAAGAACAACAAACTTTATTTCATAAAGTCAAATACGTGTTACAAAACATCACCATAATTGTCTTACATCCTTCCCAAAAACATAACATAACATTTTGATAATCTGTCTTGAGTACATTATTTAAAGAAGCATAAATAAAACGTAGATAAACTGCAAAATCCCCATAGTGGATTGTCCAAAGCCATAGTTCAATGCAGGAAAGTCCAAGCAATACATTTCTCTTCTTTAAGCTGGATGTCAAGGCTGATCAAGCTGCTGTGTTCCCTCCCTGAGGACCTGGGGGGGGAGGGGGGAAACGGAAGAAAGAAGACGAAAGAAAAGTAGAGTCAGACATAAAGCCTGAGTAAGTCTAGTACTATTTTGTCTATGAATAAAGAACTGGGTATGATAAGTATAAACAGGAAGTGGGCAAGCACAATAAACTTGGTTAAGTTGTCTAGGGTCGAATATACTATCGTACCCCATGTTAATCTCTGAACCCATATAAACTAGTTCCCACTGGCACCCCATAATCAGGGTGATGTGATCCATTCAATGATGATCGGCTCCTACTCGCATAGTTACATGTGTCTTACGGCCCCCGATGTCGTAGTTACCTATGATGGTCCCACCATGGGGTGTATCAAGTCCCGTGGTGGCGGCCCGACACAACCTTAGAATGCACAGGTATGCTACTGGTGCCCAGTGCCTTATTTTTCTGCGCCGGAGTGTGTGCACGCTCGCACTCCGTTAGAACCTACACTGCTACACCACCGCCGCCGCTTTGACCTCTTACAATCAGCCCAGTAATCGTGCCCCACCCTGCCTAGTTTCAGGGTATCCTTATACACCTTCTAGGGTTACTGCTGAAAAGGGTCCCCCGATACTAGGTTTTCTATCTCCAGCCAACACGCTAAGTTGGTTAAGTGTTTTCTAACCTAACCCCCACCAGTCCGTTTAGTTTAGCATGTTCCATTTTGATTAAGTCTTTAGTTCACTTAATCCTAACAATCCCGACTCAGCCTTAATTGTCTTATTAAGGCCCTGACCTCTCACATTAGACAGGTATTGTTGTGGCTGCCTGTTGCCGGTTGGTTCCGGGCAGTCTTACGCCACAACTCAGTCTAACCTCGGGTCCTTGTTGGGCTCCATGTTTAACCTCTCACATTGGATAGGTATTGTTGTGACTACTGGACAGCCGGGCGGTTCCGGGCAGGTTTACATCACAACTCAATCCAACCTCGGGTTAAACACATCGTATTTTCTACATTTACATATTTTGTCATTCTTCTTTATTTCTTATATGTAAATATTTGCGGCCCATTATTAAGTTAATGGTGTAAAGGTTACACCAATCATGGGCCCAACCCATACTTGGACTTGGGCCCTTCTATTCCATATTTTCATTCATTAGTAATTTTAACCCAACGTTATTTCCCCCGTTTTACACGTCCGTTTATTATATATATATTGGGCTTAGCCTTTTAAAGCCCAATTTAGCCATGCGAAAAGGGGAGGCTTATGGCGTGATTACACAAAAAGGGGAAGGTGAGCGCATGAACTTGCAATATGACGTTGGAAATACAACATAGAAACTGGTGTACTTGCATGGTGATAACATATACTTTGGTCATAAAGCATAGGTGACATGAATCAAAGCATGTGAACTTGTAGTTGAGATAAGAGCCTAAATTGGGTATCATTATTGACACATAGTCATAACTACAACATGAACCTATACTTTTATTTATGCATATTGTCAAACATAAGCATGGCATAAATTTTTCTAACATAAGCATGGCATAATGTCAAACATAAGCATGGCATAAATATCTCTAACATGAAATCATGATTCTTACTTTAGTCATGTAAACTTGCAAAAAGGGATTTTTGAACCTAACCTAGCTATGTACCACATATGTCATCATAAAATTCTTGTAAACAAGATAGACTTAATCATGGATTTCAATTATGTCAAATATCATTCATAGCCTAGCCATATTCATAAGTTTTCAAATAGGTTTTCTAGTACAAAAGCATGGCTTAATACATGATGCCAAATTCTCAACATAATTTCATATGGATTATAATAACCAAACTTGTTTTAATTACTTACAAATTGATTTATGCACAAAAATATACATCATGATGGCATAGTAGCAAAACCCCAAACTTGCATGAATTTAAATCAACTACATACATGTAGCTTCAACATGGATTACATAATTTGCGAAATATTCCAAACGTATACTTGCATAGAACTACCGCATGTAGTTCTTTATAACATGAATAACATAATTCAAGAATATCCAAACATATATAATATTTCAAATTGATAAGAACGCACAAATATGAATTACTTTATTGCCACAATTCAAGCATACAAACCAACACAATTGTTTATTCATACCAAAGTAATACTCTACTTACAATGGTGTGATGAATTCTCTAATTTAGGGATTGAAGATGCAAATTCCTTTGTTGAATTGATTTGTTTAGGTTGCTTTAAGCTTTAGAATCTTCCTCCTAATCCTCTCTCCAATTTGGTGGCTACTCCTAGTCGTTCCTCAGCAACATGGCGGCTATGTTCTTATTTTTGAATGAATAGATTAGGGTTAGTCTAGGGTTGTTTTTATAGAGGTTAGGAACTGATTAGGACCATTGATGTTGCTTGGATTGATCGTTGCCATTCATTCTAAGGAGAGACCAATTAGAGCCTGCCACCTAGCCCTAATGACAAAGCAGACCACAGAAAATCGACCACATAGAGAATAGGCCAGCCGGGTTAGACTGGGCTCGACCTGGGTCTGGACCAGGTCGACACCCCTGTCGACAGCCCTGTCGACAGGCCTGTCGACCTGGTTAGACCAGGTCGACAGCCCAGTCGACCTGGGTGCGTCAGGCGGGACTTTTTCCGCCCTGGCCCATTGGGCCCCATTTTCGAATTTAAACTTTATTTTATTCTGTTTGAATTTTAAACTTAATTCTCAAACTTCCGAAGGCCATATCTTCTTCATACGGACTCCGTTTTTCGAAAACTCGGACTCTATTTCGCGTATTTTTCCGAGGCGAACGCAATGGCGTATCCCGTTTCCCTTAGTTCTTTGATTTCAAATTAATTATACTTTAATTTGTGAATTTCACAGTTATAGAATTCGCGGGGTGTTACACAATCCCAACCTATTCATCCCATGAAGTAAAACTGGTAGTACTTCATATCTAACACCACAGTGTTATCGGTAATTCAATTACCATTTCACGTTCAAATCTAATTAAAGATTTAACTATCGCTTGGAGTAAAACTGGTGATACTCCATTCTCGATCTTTTCAATCTATTTAAAGATTCATTAAAACTCCACTTAGTTTTAATCTTTAACTGGGTTAAAGAATCAGTGTCATTTAAAAACACAGTTCACGATAAACCCAAAACCACATTCATTAATTATCGGGTTAAAGAACGAGTGTTGTTTAAAACACTGTTCACGATAAACCCAAAAATCAATATCAATTCAATTCCAATTAAATATTATTTAATTGGTACACTTCATTAAATCTAAATAAAAAGATTTAATCTTTTCTCAACTGGGTTCAAGAACAGTGTTAGTGAAGACACCATTCACGACAAACCCCAAATCACATTTGATATTCAATACAAGGCTCTGAATAGAAAATATACCGGCTTATATTCAATATCAAATTCCACGACTAACAAATGTCGTATTGGAAATAACGATATCAATATATCTTTCAAATTTCCATAACAACACCTGTATAATCACGAATTCCAACATCGAAATATTCCGAAGACAATTTCGGTTCAAACCCACTCCAATGCAATCATTGGAAATTCTGGTTACTTTTAAAACCCTTTTCAAATTCAGTTTATTTATTTAAAAATAAATAGAATTATATTTCTAGTTCAAAACTAGTTCATTTCGATAAAAATCTATTTTTATCTTTTCAAATATGGAGTTTTTCATCCCAAATCTTCACAAATCATTTCTTATGATTTTACACAAATTATTACTATTTTTAATAATTTTATCAAGGCCCGTACAGTCGATTTCCAACAACGGCCATCGAACTGCACTTACAGCGACCTTTTTCCAATTTGATTTGGACATAATTCCAAATCCAACCGTTAGATTTCTAATTTCTAATATCCGTTAGAAAGCTCTTTTCGATACGAACCCAACGGTTCCGGTTTTAGGAGAATCCGACGGTCGGATCTCCCGTAATGCCCGTTTGAAATAAATGGTCGAAATTCGCGAACTGCCGCGGCGCGGCGCGTTCTATTCAGGCCATTATATTATATATATAATATATATAATATATATATCGTCGATTTCTATTTAAAACGAATTATATAAATAGTTTTGAATTCGTTTCAAAAACATTTTCAACTTCCATTTCAATTCAAATCAAAATTGAATTCTTCTTTATAAATTCGTTTTAAAATCCATTTCTATTCAATTCAAATTTCAATTCAATTTGAATTCATTGCACTTCGCTTTCAATTCAATTTGAATTCGTTTTCAATTCAATTCATTTCGAAATCGTTTTCAATTCAATTCATTTCGAAATCGTTTTCAATTCAATTCATTTCGAAATCGTTTTCAATTCAGTTCATTTCGAAATTGTTATATATTCAATTCATTTCGAAATCGTTATATATTCAATTCATTTCGAAATCGTTTTCAATTCAATTCATTTCGAAATCGTTATATATTCAATTCATTTCGAAATCGTTATATATTCAATTCATTTCGAAATCGTTTTCAATTCAATTCATTTCGAAATCGTTATATATTCAATTCATTTCGAAATCGTTTTCAATTCAATTCATTTCGAAATCGTTATATATTCAATTCATTTCGAAATCGTTATATATTCAATTCATTTCTAAATCGTTATATATTCAATTCATTTCGAAATCATTTTCAATTCAATTCATTTCGAAATCGTTATATATTCAATTCATTTCGAAATCGTTATGATTCATTTCGAAATCGTTTTCAATTCAATTCATTTCGAAATCGTTATATATTCAATCCATTTCGAAATCATTATATATTCAATTCATTTCGAAATCGTTATATATTCAATTCATTTCGAAATCGTTTTCAATTCAATTCATTTCGAAATCGTTATATATTCAATTCATTTCGAAATCGTTATATATTCAATTCATTTTGAAATCGTTATATATTCAATTCATTTCGAAATCGTTTTCAATTCAATTCATTTCGAAATGAATACAATCGATATAAATATCGTTCACGTCAAAATGGCGTCAATCTAATCAACACGGCTTCATAAATTTCTATTTTCAAATATTCTATTTCAAATATTTCTTTTTCAAAATAGTTGTTATCAAAATATTTCGTTCAACACATGACCAATCTCAATGGATGAGTACTGTCAACACATGAACTTTTATTCTTTATTTTTCAAATTGGAATGAGGCCCAATCAATTACCATATAAAGTTAATTATATGGATTTTCATACAACACATGTATATAATAGCATTGAAAAATAATCAACCATCAACCAAAGTGCACTACACTGTATAAGCATCAAATATAAATATCTAACGCTTATAACAGCCTGTCAATCAATCGATCGACATTTTTAATCAATCAGGATGAGTGAACTGCATATTTCATCCTAACACCCGTGTGGGGTTTCAAACAATCAAACACATATTTTATTTGTGCTGTTGGGCGATGTGTAAAATTTATCGACCCAATCAATGTCCTTCAAATAGGTGTACATAAACAAACCGTCTGGTTTGTAAATGAATATTTATTTATTCACATTCGTGTTAAAAATTATATTTTTAACGATAAAACATTTTATTCCAACATATGAATTCCTATTCAGTTCATTCTTTAAATAAAATGATATTTTTATTTTTCTAACATATTTTAGAAAATTTCGGCGGCATAACGGCACGATACTAGAAACGGGACAAGGCCTAGCCTTATCCCCGGTCTAGTGAAGGCCCACGCCATTCACATATCAATCAAATTCACCAAACAATCAAATCCAAATCAAATCATCAAACTAATTTATGCAACTAAACAAACAAGTCCATGGTCTGTGGACGATTGTGTCGAGTGCTACTAAGCACCGTCTGCATCCTAGTATATATATATAAATAGAAAATAAATTGAAAGGTGAGAAATTCTCACAGATAGCTATCCTAGCTCCACGGCACTTCATTGATAGAAATCTTCATTGTCCTCGTCGATATCACTTTCTTTGCCCGTAGCCACTACATATGTAAAAATCGAATTTTTACTTCAAAGTTCAATATATATAAAAATCGAATTTTTATTTCGAAGTTCAATATATAAAAATCATATTTTTAGTTCGAAGTTCAATATATAAAAATCATATTTTTAGTTCGAAGTTCAATATATGAAAATCATATTTTTAGTTCGAAGTTCAATATATAAAAATCATATTTTTAGTTCGAAGTTCAATATATAAAAATCATATTTTTATTTCGAAGTTCAATATATAAAAATTCTATTTTTATGCCGAAGTTCAATATATAAAAATCATATTTTTACCCTCATAAAAATATTTCAATTCCAAGAAAATCTAATCTTTCATTTCAAAGAAAATCTCTTTTTCAATTCTAGGGAAAATCCATTTTCCAATTCAAAGAAAATCTATATTCGAAATCAAAGAAAATCTATATTCGAAATCAAAGAAAATCTATATTCGAAATCAAAGAAAATCTATTCTCGAAATCAAAGAAAATCTATTTTCGAAATCAAAGAAAATCTATTTTTTTTAAGCGAAGAAAAATCTAATCTTTCAATTTCAAAAATCAAATCTTTGTTCATTTCAAAAATCACTTCTTTTATGAAATAAAATCAGTTCTTTAACGAAATAAAAATCAGTTCTTGAAACAACTTATTAAATTTGAATTTAAATAAAAAGAAATAAACTTACCGTGTTCGTCAAAGAGGGGGGGGGGGGGGAGGCTGCTGCGTTCGCCGAGGGGGGGGCTTGTGCCAGTGGGGCGGAGGTGTTGACCAGTCGCGGTCGGAGGCCTAGGGTTTGGGGTGGCGGCTCCGGGTGTAGGCGGTTCGAACTTGAGGGCTTCGGGGTCTTTGGGGGGGGGGGGTCTCTGGCTCGAGGAAGAAGAGAGCGGGGCGGAGGATCGCGGCAGGAGGAGCGACGGAGGGGGGGGAACGATCGCGATTTTCGTCTCTTTTTTTTTTCTGTTCTGTTTTGAAATGAATCGAACGGGGGGGGGGGGGGGGGGGGGCAGATAGGTTATAGAGGGAAGGGTTTATTTTTTTATTATTTTATTTTAATTATTTTATTTGCAAATAGTTGACTTTTACATACGACCTCGAAACGAGGTCCACCGCCTGTCGTCCATAGCGTTCTACCCCCATTCCGAGCACAATGGGATATGTATCGTAAGCTGGTTTGATCGTTACAATCAGTTTCCGTTGAAATTACATTTAAATCACTATATTGAATTTTAAACATACGTTTCAAATTACCGGGGTCACATACTAACTAGAAAAATTCCTGAAAAATATTTTCTAGCTTCGTATTGACGATACGGTCCTAACAAAACTAATTTCGTCGAATTCTGAGACCGTTTGAAAAATGGCCAATTTCCAGTCGATTAAAATCAACTGAAAATGGTCAAACGCATTTTCCTTTGCCACGCTCACATATTGATTCGAAAAATTATGAAACTTGGAATCTAGCAATAACTTAACATCACGGACCCAACAAAACTGGTTTCGTCGAAATCCGAGGTCATTTGCAAAATGTCCATTTTTAAGGGCCTGAATTCCATAGCGACTATTCAGAATTTTCAACTGGACATATCTTATCATTTCTAAGATGAAATCTCAGTTTGTTAACTTCGTTACAAAGATATAGTTATACAGATTCAAATATTTCTTGTTTCGTTCAATTCTGACTTATATTGAATTCTGTATATTTATTTGAAATTAGAAATCGAATTTTCGAACTACCGCGCCATTTTCAATTCCTTTTATAATTATATATAATTATTATATATTCTAACGACGACGTATATAATATATACGTTCTAATTATATTCAAAATAAACTTCTCGTCGATATTATTTAAAATAATTCATTTTAAATAATCAAAATTCGCTAAAATTGCCAAAATAAAAATTTCAAACTGGCTCGCATTTTACGGGTTGTTACATTTTAACGTGAAAGTGAATAAATAAATATTTATAAACAAATCGGCTGATTTGTTTATATACACTGATTTGACTGATATTGAATGGGTCGATAAATTTTACACATCGCCCAACTGCACAACTAAAAATCTGTGTTTGATTGTTTGAAACCCCACACGGGTGTTGGGATGAAATTTGAAGTTCACTCATCCTGATTGATTAAATATGTCGATCGATTGATTGACAGGTTGTTATAAGCGTAAGATATCTATATTTGATGCTTATACAGTGTAGTGCACTTTGGTTGATGGTCGATTGTTTATTATTGATATTATATACATGTGTTGTATGGAATCCATATAATTAACGTTATATGGTGATTGATTGGGCCTCATTCCAATCGGGAAAATAATGAATATTATAAAAGAAATATAGATTCATGTGTTGAATGGGATAAATATTCATTTGTTGGATAGAATAAAGAAGTTTTGAAAATATAAAGCCGTGTTGATTAGAGATGCGTTATTTTGACGCGAACGATATTTATATCGATTTTATTCGTTGTATAATGAATATTGAAAAGTGATTTCAAAATTAAATATTTTGAAATGAAATTCAAATTGAATTAGATTAAAATTCGGATTGAATAGGAAGCGAATTTGAATTCGAATAAAATATAAATGAATTCAAATTGAATTAAATTGAAATTGGAATTTAAAACGAACTGAAATTGAATTGAAATCAATTTGAAAAGAATTCGAATTGAATCAAATAGAAGGTAAATTCGAATTGAATTGAATTGAAACGGATTTGAATTTGAATTGAATTGAAATGAACTCGAATTGAATTGAAATCAAATCGATTTGAAATTGAATATAGAGTTGAAATTGTTTTGAAACGAATGTAGAACTGTTTATAAAATTCATTTTAAAAAGGAAATCGACGATATATATATATATAATATATATATTATATATATAATGGCCTGAATAGAACGCGCCGCGCCGCGGCAGTTCGTGAATTTCAACCATTTATTTCAAACGGACATTGCGGGAGATCCGACCGTCGGATTCTCCTAAAACCGGAACCGTTGGGTTCGTATCGAAAAGAGCTTTCCAATGAATATTAGAAATTTGAGATCTAACGGTTGGATTTGGAGTTATGTCCAAATCAAATTCGAAAAAGGTCGCTGTAAGTGCAGTTCGATGGCCGTTGTTGGAAATCGACTGTACGGGCCTTGATAAAATTATTAAAAATATCTATAATTTGTGTAAAATCATAATATATGGATTGGAAATAATTGAGCTGGAGAATTCCACATTTGAAAAGATAAAAATAGATTTTTATCAAAATAAACTAGTTTTGAACTAGAATTAAAATTAATTTATTTTTGAAATAAATAAACGGAATTTGAAAGTGATTTTAAAAATGATCAATACCCCCAATACGTGGATTGGACTGGAGTTGAATCGGAATTATCTTCGGAATATTTCGATGTTGGATTTCGTGACTATACAGATATTGTTTTGGGAATTTGAAAGATATATTATATATCGTTATTTCCAATACGATATTTGTTGGTTTCAGAATTTGATATTGAATATAAGCTGGTATATTTTCTATTCAGAGCCTTGTATTTAATATCGAATGTGATTTGGGTTTATCGTGGATCGTGTTTTAAATGACATTGGTTCTTTAACCCAGTTAAAGGCAAGATGTTGATTTTTGGAAAAGATTAAAACTAAGTGGAGTTTTAATGAACCTTTAATTAGATTAAAAATGTGAATTGATAATTTAAATTATCAAATCTGAAAGGTGATCGAGAATGGAGTACCACCAGTTTTGCTCCAAAGCGATAGTTAAATCTTTAATTAGATTTGAACGTGAAATGGTAATTAATTTTACCGATAACACAGTGGTGTTAGATGTGGAGTATTACCAGTTTTCTCCATGGGATATATAGGTTGGGATTGGGAAATAAAATAATAATTACTTCGGTGTGGTTCGCTAATCCCGACTAGTTTGGAAAACCATAATATGGTTTGAAATGATATCCAAAAGAAGATTAAAAAGAATAAATTTAGAAGAATTTATCTTGGATAAAATTAATGGGAACCTTTCCCTAAAAATGTGATTTTGCGAATAAAAGAATATTCTGAATTGGAATGAGGCGTTTGATGTGTTTGTGTAACATTTGTTTATCATACGTGGGTTATTCAGAAAGGCCGGGTTTATACCCATTCTGAATAACCGATTCGACGAGATGTCGAAGATGAAGACGGTGGTTGAAGACCGGAAGTCTTCACATCGTTTGGATAATTACTGACGATCCTGATTGGGCTGTACACCCAAGAGGATGGAAATAGTTGATGGTCGTCCAGACGTACTTGGAGATGGATGGATATGCGAGGAAAGTGCCTCCGGTTTCGTTCAGACCTAGAACGGACTTGTAAATGGATGGTGTGTCTGACATTGTATTCCTTTATATTGTATTTGTTGATCTCTGCTAAATATATATCTGTTTGGCGGCGGAGAATTTATTCTCTTGCTTAACGCCCTTCTCTGAGACATATGAGCTCAGAGGTTATATATTGGCAGAAATCAGTGGTACGATATGGATTGATAGTGTGGCATGGTGAGATGCAGTGATCCAGACTTTTGTTGAAAAGCAAAGTTTGGTGGTTGATGATCAAAGCGCAGCTGATATAGCATGGCTTTGTGTATAGCGTTGATCCGCGAGCCTCACACCCCGGTATGGTGGCAAACTGATGGTTTGATCAGTATGCTTTTTCGTGGATGGGCACCTTAGTGGTGTCGTGGATTCGGTCGACCGAGGTGAGCCTAGTGCTCAGGGATATATAGAGTAAGCGGTGTTTTCTCTCGTTGGGACGTAAGCTGCGGTGGTACTCTGGTCCCAAATGTGCGGATGCAGACGGTGTTTTCTCTTGTGGGGACGTAAGCCGTGGTGAATTGCATTCCGCGATCGATCTTTCGAATCAGGAGCCACCATGATGGAAATCCAATTTCCAATACGTGTATTTCGGCTTTATTTGTAGAGCCTAGTATGGCGACATAGTGGGATGGGGCACTCATGCCGTCTATGATTTATATTTATGATTGAAATTGTTTTTGACACTATACACTTATTATAGTATCAAATGATTTGTTTTAAACGTATCAAGCATGTTTGGCTGTTATAAGGTAAAACCCTATCCTCCGGCTTGCGTTGCATTGTGTGATGGGACCTGGGTCTTATAATAGCTTCATTTTTCTTTATTAAGCATTGCGCTGTTTGTTTTCTGCACTGGTATTCTTGGGAGGAAACCCGTTCCGTGTTATACGGCGTGGTCCCTTGATTTACCTAACTTTAAAAACAAAGATTAATAACTGTTTTAGTTCTAACACCAGTCACATGACTGACCTGGAGTTTATTGTTTTAACCTAAACTCTGGGTGCCCCTATTTTCCACACGGGCAGCTAGTAGTTTTGGTTTTGCAGATTTATATTCACAGGTTCCTGATTTACAGCTGGAACGATGCTCGGAAAGCTCTGTATCCGTGTATCACTTCTAGTTGTGCTTTTGTATTATTTTTCCGCTGCTATGTAATTTATTGTAACCTCTGATTTTTATCGAATGTAATTTATTCATTTTTACTCTGTATATTCTTGTATCTGATGGAATTGTTGTAATAACAACGAAATGTTCTTCTGTATGCGTTCATTTGTGTGTTGTTCTCAAAGTATCCGCTGTTTCCTTCACGGGGAAGTTACGAATTTCCAATCAAAATTGAATATTCCATATCATTACTATATAAATGATAATACTTTCAAAACGTTATATTTTGAAATCACCTTTTTTCTATATACATTATAAAAACGAATATAATCGATATAAATATCGTTCACGTCAAAATAGCGCAACTCTAATCAACACGACTTTATATATTTCAATAAATTCGTTATTCTATTCAACAAATGAATATTTATTCTATTCAACACATGAATCTATATTTCTTTCAACACACGACCAATCTCAACACTTGAGCACTGTCAACACAAAACTATTTTTTTATGTAAAATATTTTATAAAATTATGGTATATATCGTTTGATTTTTAATCAGACTCCACCGTGAAGTAGATTCTAATTTTAAATATGATAAAGATGTAAATTTTATTGTATTTAAAATATTTTACTCAACACATCAATAGTTTCAACACATGAACATCGTCAACACATGACTATTTTTATATTCAACACATGAATTTTCTTTTATAATATTCATTATTTTCCCGATTGGAATGAGGCCCAATCAATTACCATATAGCGTTAATTATATGGATTCCATACAACACATGTATATAATAGCAACGATAAACAATCAACCATCATCCAAAGTGCACCACACAACTGCATAAGCATCAAATATAAATAATTAACGCTTACACAGCCTGTCGACCAATCGATCGACATGCAATTAAATAATTGGGATTAGTGTACGCCAAATATCATCCCAACACCCGTGTGGGGTTTCAAATCAACAAACACAGATTTTTATTTGTGCATTTGGGTGATGTGTAAAATTTATCATCCCAATCAATATTAGTCAAATCAGTGTATATAAACAAATCGGCCGATTGGTTTATAAATATTTATTTATTCACATTCACGTTAAAAATTATATTTTTAACGATAATTAATTTATTTCAACCATCTACATTTTATTATCGATTTCACATCAACATCACAAATAATTTTCACAACACATCAATCAAACAAACAAGCCATCCATGGTCTGTGGATGACGGGTGTCGGGTGCTGCTAAGCACCGTCTGCATCCTAGTATATATATATATAACCAGAAAAAGAAATTAGAGTGTGAAGTTCTCACCAAAAGCTAATCCAATGCCACGACCGACTCTTCTTATGTAGAAATCCTCGTCGTGCTCGCCTTTTGTCACTTTCGTTGCCTGTAGCCACTACATATATAAAAATCACATTTTTATACTGTTGTCTTTAAAATAAAAATCACAATTTTATTTATTCACTTTCAATTTAAAAATCATATTTTTATAATTACTCCATATGGATAAAATTTCTATTTTTACATCGCTACTATATAGATAAAAATTCTATTTTTACATCGATGTTCGTATAATAAAGATTATATTTTTATCATGCTATTCTCTATATAAAGATTTTGCCTTTTCAAATATAAAGATTTCGCCATTTCAAATATGCCACTAGTATAAAAATTATATTTTTAACTTCTCTATTATATAAAAATAATATTTTTATTCTTCTACAATATAAAGGATTATATTTTTATCCTCTCACCCACATAAAGATAATATTTTTAGCCTTTCTATAATATAAAAATTATATTTTTACAATGCTATTCTATATAAAAAGATTATATTTTTATAATGCTATTTTATATAAAAAGATTATATTTTTACCTAATTAAAAATCGTATTTTTCTTCTATGAAAAATCATATTTTCTCTATAAACTAAAATTATAGTTTTCTTAGCTCAAAATCAGTCCTTCTATAAACTAAAACAAACAAAACAAAAATTGAAAACTGACCTAAATTGGATTGGAGGCGGGGGTGATGGGTGTTGGTCGTCGGTCGAAGGTTGGTGGCTCGCGTCTCAGGGGGCGGTGGCAGCCGTAGCAGGCGGCAGGGGGTGGGCGACGCGAGTTTCAGAAGGGAAAAGGAGAAGAGGAGGGGGCGACGGCGGTTTTCAGAACAGGAGGGTCTCGATGACTCACGTGGAGGAGGGAGAAGAAGAAGGGGGGGTGGAGGCGCACCATTTGGGGGGGGGGGCGCGATGAAGTGGCGGCGGCGGTCCCCCCCCCCTCCCCGTCGCTCGCTCCACTTTTTTTTTTTTTTCGATTTTGATTTTTAACCGGGGGGGGGCGGAGGAGATAAGGGGAGAGAGATAGGAGAGGTTTTTTATTTTATTTTATTTAATTAATTTATTTTCAAAAAGGAACTTTTTATTTCGACCTCGAAACGAGGCCCACTGTAACACCCCGTAATTCTGTTAATATTAATATTCCAAATTAAAGAATAACTAATCTCAGACGTGAAAATTGTGGGAAAGGGGTGCTCCATTGTGATCATCTCGGAATTCTGGTTGAAATAGAGTCCGAGTTTGCGTGAATTGGACTTCGTATGAAGAAGTTATGGCCAGTGGAAGTTTCATAAAATTCAAAACAGATTTCAGAAAATTTAAAATTCAAAATTCGAAGTCAAACAGGCTAGGCTGAAAAATCCCGCCCAGCACCCCAGGTCCACTGGGGAGTCGACTGGGAAGTCGACACCCCCCCAGGTCGACTGGGCAGTCAACTAAGCAGTTGACCTTGGTGTCGACCTGTCCACGCGGCTAGGGTTTGGCTGATGTGTCTTTAGGGCTGAGTTGGCAAATTAAACGGTTCAGTTTAGTTCTGGGTTGATCTGACGGTCTAAATAAACCCTAAATTCTATAAATACCTAGGTAGTCTCTCACTCTAATTCACATGAAAAATAGAATAGCCACCGTCATACCGCAGCCATGGAACTCAGTGTAGCCGCCGCCAACTAAGAAGGAAGAAAAGCTAATCAAAACCCTAATTCTACTCAACTCTAAAGCAAATCAAGACTCTCTTTCTCTTCTAATTGTGAGTATGATGATCTTAACAAGATTATTATTAAACTAATTAGATTAAGTTATGAATGGATTATGAGTAGATGATGTGAATTGTCATATATGTTGTTGTAAACCTCATGCTATCATGTATGTTGTAAATCCTATGTTATGTGATGATGATATCCTATATGTTGTAAATCATGCTATAATGATATTGTATAGGTTGTAATTTTCTATGCTAAGTTGTGATAAATCATGCATGTTATAAAGTCATGATGTTATTATCTATGCTGATTAGTTCATGTTAATCAAATCATAATGTTTGGGCTATGTTGATCTATATGACAAATCACATATGCAAGTTTAGATTGATTAGTAAAGATTATGAACATATGCCATGACATCTATTTAGATCTAGAATTATGCTACGACATATGTGAATTCTATGTATTAGATGCTAGTTCACACCATCATTATGTTGCATAAAACCCCATATGCAAGTTTATACATGAATTTGTGTTATGATCATATCCTTTAAGTTGTGACATTTTACCAAACAAGTTGACACCTTTAGGTCCATGACATGTGTAGTTTTATGCAAGTTTCACCCCTATTATGATTAGATTTATTTTATTTGTCTATATGTTGTGATAATTTATCTTTGTGCTATGAGTTAGACTATTCGAGTCTAACGTATATTCTGCGTTGAATAAGCGAACGTATAACGTGGGGTAGGGGTAATATTAAGGATTTAATATTAAGAAGTTGGGGTGCAATTGATATGATTTTGCATGCCATGAATGGATGGCCATAATTGTGTCAATTATGGACATCAATAAAATCGTACTTAATTAATAATTTGAATAGGGATATATTCAAAACTGGGGTAAAAGATTATAAGTGATAATCAATGCTTAGGACACGAGGTTGGACTCATTTGTGACGTAAACCTGCCCGGACCCGCCCGGCAAATCCAGTGGTCACAAATGTCAGCCCAATGTGAGAGGTCCTAGGCCCAAACTAAAGCATAACAGTTGTAAAGACACGAGGTTAGACTCTTTTATGGTGTAAGAATGCCCGGACCTGCCCGGCAAATCCAGCTGCCATAAATGCCAGTCTAATGTGAGAGGTCTTTATGAGGTTATGGCCTGAATGAATTAAGAAATACTTAACCAGATAAACATGTAAGGTGGGACATGGGGGTTAAGTAGGTGCCTTGGGTGGCATGAGGAATCTAGTGGGTGCCCTTAGTGGCATGTGAAATACGATTAGTAAGACTTAACCAAACACACATGTAAATGAACATGACTAAGAGGCTTAAGTGGGATGTACTAGTGGACAAGCTTAGGTGGGTAGCTTGTGGGGGCCCATTTCAACCAGTATCCCAAACGTATCTTTGTGGGCTCGACCCAAGTCGAGGACGGGACACGCATGCTGGGCTTGAATATAAGAGCCCAAAACGGGGAGCGGTGGCAACGCAAGTCCAACGGGTTTCATATGCATGTGTGGACCCGGGCTGGTAGGTAAGACGTTGTTGCATCGTGTAGGTATAAGCCGTGCATTCTCAAGTTGTATCGGGTTTCCACTTTAGGGTAGTGATACACCCCACTGTGGGGCCTGCACGGGTATCTACGAGTAGGGAGCCGATCGAAAGTGGGTAGTGGGGTACACCTAGCGGAAATAGGGGCAGACGACACCTATGTAGTCAGCTAGGGGTACGCAAGGCTATTCATATAGTTTCTGTGTGAAGCAAGTGGGATCAACTTTGAGGGTGACTGGTGTGGTGCAGTGTAGTAATTATTCGCTAGTAATTAGGTGTGCCTTTAACGTTATCTTAATCTGCTCTTCCATACACAATAGTTCATAGACATTTCCTTGTTTTCCATCTTATGCCTTAGTCTAGTTACTTTGATAATAGTATTGTTAGAATTATCATACTCGCCAGACTTTATGTCTGACCCCCTCCATTTCTATCCTTTTTCCCCCTCTCGGTCCTCAGGTTGGGGCCAGCTCTAGCGGAGTTTGATTGGATTGCTTTATCTCTTTTGGAAATCTTGGACCGTTGAAGTAAAGTCCAGCTTCTTATCTTCTAGAATGGCTATTTATGTAATGGAATTATGTATTTTGTTTTATCAAGATGGATATTGTACTTGACTCTGATTTATGGTTTTATTATGTAACAAACATGTTTAATTTCCGCTGCAATAAAATGAAGTTTTAGATTTCCAAGTACTACTTATTATCTGTCTTGTTGTAATTTTTCTGTTCTATATTCACTTAAAACCTCCATGGAAGTTAATGCATTCCCTTTGTGAGTGACATTAATGGACGTGGGGTGTTACACGTGGTATCAGAGCCAGGTTACCAGAAAAGATAATTTTTTTTGAAAAACTATTTTTTACTAAAGTATTTTTGGAAGAAGTGTTTTCAAAAACATGTCTTGATGAGTAATTTAAAGAGGAAAGTTTTTTTTAAGAAAAACATAATCCCCAATAGCCATATCTTTATCTTTCGAATTCTCCATTTTGAATCTTTCCTTTTTCGTTTCAGCATGGCTGAAGATCTTAGCCTTCCGGATGGTGTAACGATACCAGTATGGTATAGGAGGTTATTAGAGGCTAGGGCCCTGTAGGTCCAGCCAATGTTCCTCCACCACCAATTACACCCGCTCCTCCTCCTCCTCCTCCTCACGTAGATACTCTTGCAAAGACGTGCAAGGAATTTAAAGTTATGGGTGGAAAACATTTTCAAGGGTCAGAAACGTTTGTGGAAGCTAGAGATTATCTTAAGGAGGTGGAAGAATTGCTAGAAATCTTTGAAGTATAAGAAAGAAGGAAACTCAAATTAGCAGCTTGGTTAATGAAGGGAGAGGCCTCATTTTGGGGGGAGGTCACTAATGGTGAGCGTCCTGTTGATTCTTGGGCGGATTTCAGGCGTAGGTTTGAGGCAAAGTTTCTCTCAAGGGTACAAGAGAATCTATATATGGAAAGGTTCTTGACATTAAAGCAAGGAAGCTCATCAGTGAAAGAATATGTCAACAAATTTAATCAATTAGCAAGGTTTGGCTTGGACTTAGTGAACACGCCGGAGAAGAAGGCTCTGAGGTTCGTAAACGGATTGAATGAACCGTTGCAAGGGTTGGCTATGACCCACATCCCTATGGGGGCCACCTTTGAGAAGCTTGTAGACATGGCACTTATGCACGAGGAGAAAGGCGCTAAAGCTGATAAGGCACCCGAGAAGAAAGGGGATCAGAAGAAACCACAATAGCAAAACAAGAAGGGTGGTAAGGAAAATAATGGAAGGGAAAGAAGAAATGCTTTAACTGTGGGACACCAGGCCATCTCATCAAGGTTTGCCAAAAGAAAAAGAAGACTGGTTGTTTCCACTGTGGCGAAGCGGGACATCTAGTGAAGAACTTCCCAAAGAAGGGGCAGAGGGCAGGGTCTACCTCGGGAGGACAGGTGCAGGCTCTTATGGCTCTAGGGCAGGCAAGGGGACAAGTTCAGGCTCTCGCGGTCCCACCACTGCAAGAACGAGGTAGAACCATTTCTGTTGAAAGCTTAGTTTTTCTGTTTGATCATCCTGTCCGTACCTTATTCGATTTGGGCGCATCGCATTCGTTTATCTCTACATCATTAGTTGAATCACTGCACTTAAACACCAGTTTAGTAGAGGATCCCTTAATTGTTTCGAATCCAATTGGGGGCTCAGCTTATTTGTCCATGATGTGTTTGGATTTGAAAATTTCTATACTTAGCCTTTAGTTTAGATGTGATGCTTATGTTTTGGGCTTCACGGGCTATGGGCTAATTTTAGGAATGGATTGGTTATCCAGAAATGGGGCCGTTCTTGATTGTGAAAAGAGAGTAGTTGGGCTCGTGACTCGCCTTGGCAACACTCTCGAAATCTTTTGTAATCCCATAAATTCCATTATGCTAAGTTATTTAGAATCGCTTGACGCGTCTGAGGAAAATCAACGATCTGTTAGATTGGTCCGAGAATACTCGGATGTGTTTGAGGAGGTGAAGGGCTTGCCTCCGAAGCGGGAGATAGATTTTCGAATATATCTTGTGGATAATGTAAAACCAGTATCTTTGCCAGTACGCCACATGGCTCCTCGTGAAAGGAGGGAACTCGATAAGCAAGTGAAGGAGTTGCTTGAGAAGGGGTTCATAAGATGAAGTATATCGGAGTGGGGTGCTACAGTAGTATTTTCCACGAAGGCGGATGGGTCCCTTAGACTTTGTGTGGAATATAGAGAACTTAATAAGCTTACTAAGAAGAACAGACACCCACTGCCGATGATTGACGATCTCTTCGATCAGTTAGTTGGCGCCTCAGTGTTTTCGTAGTTGGACTTAGCCACTGGTTTCCATCAGTTGAGAGTGGCTGAGGATAGCATTGACAAGACTGCCTTTAGGACTTCGGACGGTTTCTATGAATGTCTAGTGATGCCCTTTGGTTTGACAAACGCCCCCGCATACTTTGTTGATTTGATGAGTAGGGTGTTTAGGGACTACCTTAACAAATTCGTGGTAGTCTTTATAGACGACATCTTGATCTTTTCTAAGGATGAAGAAGAGCATGCCCTATATCTTAGGGAAGGGTTGGAGACCCTACGAGCACATAATCTTAAGGCTAAATTTTCTAAGTGTCACTTCTGGAGGAAGGAAGTACGATTTTTAGGGCACGTGGTTTCCAAAGAAGGGATAGCTGTGGATCCCGCGAAGGTGGTGGCCATCCAAGATTGGAAGGTCCCTAAAAATGCTACCGAAGTGAGAAGTTTCTTGGGGTTGGCTGGCTACTATAGGAAGTTTATCAAAGACTTCGCAAGGATATCAGCTCCATTGACACGCCTGACGAAGAAGAACCTAGTCTTCGCGTAGGACGTAGATTGTGATGATGCGTTCCAACGTTTAAAGAGAGCTTTGACCTCAGCTCCAGTCTTAGTGCTTCCGGACAGGAGTAAGCCATTTACTGTTTATACCGATGCTTGTGTGACAGGTCTAGGCGCAGTCTTAATGCAAGAAGGAAGGGTAATAGCCTATGGTGGAAGGCAGTTGAGAGCGCATGAGAAAAATTACCCTACACATGACCTAGAGTTAGCCGCTATTGTTTTCGTGCTTAAGTCTTGGCGTCATTATCTTCTTGGCGAGAAATTCGAATTATTCACTGATCACAAATCGTTAAAATACTTATTCTCTCAAAAGGACTTGAACATAAGGTAGCAAAGGTGGATGGAGTTCTTAGCATCCTACGACTTCGAGATAGCATATACCCCTGGTAAGGGTAACGTGGTGGCAGATGCCGTAAGTAGAAAAAGGTTGTCCTTGAGTCCGTTGTTTGTTGAGCGGCAAAACTTAGAATTCATCTCTATGTTTGTCTTTAGACCTTCCATTGACTTTGTACCCGGTTTGCTAGCATCCTTGGAGGTCAGACCTATGCTTTTGGGACGGATTGGCGAGGCACATTGAGACGACCCACAGTTGGTTGAGTTAGTAGAAAAGCTCAAAAGAGGGGAGTCATCAAGCCATCTCCGTAGGTATACCCTAGATGATAAGGGTTGGTTACGTAGAGATAGCAGAATTTGTGTACCTCGAGACGAAGGTTTGAGGAAGGCTTTTCTTGACGAAGCACATAATTCGAAGATGACCATTCATCTCGGCGGGGACAAGATGTACAAAGACATGAAGCGAGTTTTTTTTTGGGCCGGTATGAAGAGGGATGTGGCCGAGTATGTCGCTAGATGCTTGGTGTGCCAACAAGTAAAAGCGGAGCAAAAGTAACCCGGTGGGTTGCTTCACCCGTTGGAGGTTCCACTATGGAAGTGGGAGAGTGTCTCGATGGACTTTGTGGACTGATTACCGCGATCAAGGAAGGGTAATACGGGAATTTGCGTTATAGTAGATAGACTTACTAAAAGCGCCCATTTTATTCCCGTGAAGAGTAAGAGGACTGCTCCATGGTTAGCTTCTGTGTACATTCGAGAGATAGTTCGTTTGCATGGTGTTCCTTCTAGCATAGTGAGCGACCGCGATCCTATTTTCACTAGCAAATTTTGGAGAAGCTTATAAGAGGCGGTAGGGACTCAGTTATGTTTGAGCACCGCATATCATCCTCAGACGGACGACCAGACCGAGAGGGTGAATCGCATTCTAGAGGATCTTTTGAGGCTATGTATCCTATACTTTGGGGGTACATGGGAAGAGCATCTTCCATTGGTAGAGTTCGCGTATAATAATAGCTTTCAGTCCAGCATTGGCATGGCACCTTTCGAAGCTCTTTATGGATGACCTTGTCGTTCACCTACATGTTGGTGGGAATCTACGGATAAGATCTTACTTGGGCCCGATATGAGTAGGGAGACTTCGGAAAAGATCGACTTGATTCGAAGGAGGATAAAGACGGCGCAAGATATGCAGAAATCTTATGCGGATAAGAGGAGGACAGATCTTGAGTTTGACGTTGGGGACATGGTCTTTATCAAAGTGTCTCCATTACGGAATGCTGTTCGCTTTGGGTCCATTGGGAAATTAGCACCAAGGTTCGTAGGGCCGTTTCCTATTAAGGAGAAGATTGGACAGATGGCACATAGAGTGGAGTTGCCTGAGAGACTTAGTGGTGTACACGACGTATTCCATGTATCACATTTGAGGAAGTGCCTACACGAGACCGCGGAGGTGGTAGAGCCAAGCTTGCTTAGAGAGGTAGAGATAGAGCGTGATGCGACGATTCGACGAGCTCCTACATGCAGTCTTGGGTCAGAGATCAAGAAGCTGAGAAATCGAGGGGTCAGACTAGTCAAAGTACAATGGGGAGATGATGAGAGCAACGCTACTTCGGAGACGGAAGAAAAGATGCGTTCGTTGTACCCTTTTCTTTTGAGGGTATGTCCCTTAATTTCTCCTTTATCGCTTATCTTGTACTTATCTTACCTTTAGAGTATCCTCTCGCTAGTATTCTTGACCTTTAGTTAGGATAATCCTATGGTTGAAACATGTGTTTGAGACCTGTTATGTATGATGGATGCAATGTGGATGCAAGTGTTTGCTAGTGGTTGCTCGTGGACGCATATACACACACTATTAGGCACTAGATCGGCTCAGTCAGTTCATACTGCATATTGCATATAAATGGATGTATTTAGTAAAATGGATGTATGACGATTGTATTATCATATGGATGTTGCATTCAGATGATGATTGTGCACGCATATCGAGATAATATGTAGCATTATGGAACTTTTGCATACATAATGGACGCATGGCACTATCATGATTTGCATTAAGGAGGTCAACTGAATCAGTGGACCGCCTGATTTTGCATTAGATATGGACATATACACACACTGTGCATTTAAACATGAAAGCATTAGAGGTTTATAGGGACAACTGATGCCTGTGTTTGATGGTTGAGTGGATGGACGATTGGATGTTACGATATACATTCTTCTTTACTTGAAGATTTCGGGGTCGAAATCCTTTAAGGAGGGGAGAATGTAACACCCCGTAATTCTGTTAATATTAATATTCACAAATTAAAGAATAACTAATCTCAGACATGAGAATTGTGGGAAATAGGGTGCGCCATTGTGTTCATCTCGGAATTCTGGTTGAAATAGAGTCCGAGTTTGCGTGAATTGGACTTCGTATGAAGAATTGATGGCCATCGGAAGTTTCAGAAAATTCAAAACAGATTTCAAAAAATTTAAAATTTAAAATTCGAAGTCAAACAAGCTAAGCGGGAAAATTCCCGCCCAGCACCCCAGGTCGACTAGGAATTGACTGGGCAGTCGACACCTCCACCCACAGGTCGACTGGGCAATCGACCTGGGTGTCAACCTGTCCAGGCGGCTAGGGTTTGGCTGATGTGTCTTTAGGGCTGAGTTGGCAAATTAAACGGTTCATTTTAGTTCTGAGTTGATTTGACGGTCTAAATAAACCCTAAACTCTATAAATACCTAGGTAGTCTCTCACTCTAATTCGCATGAAAAATAGAATAGCCACCGTCATGCCGCCGCCATGGAACTCAGTGTAGCCGCCGCCAACTAAGAAGGAAGAAAAGCTAATCAAAACTGTAATTCTACTCAACTCTAAAGCAAATCAAGACTCACTTTCTCTTCTAATTGTGAGTATGATGATCTTAACAAGATTATTATTAAACTAATTAGATTAAGTTATGAATGGATTATGAGTAGATGATGTGAATTGTCATATATATTGTTGTAAATCTCATGCTATCATGTATGTTGTAAATCCTATGTTATGTGATGATGATATCCTATATGTCGTAAATCATGCTATGATGATATTGTATAGGTTGTAATTTTCTATGCTAAGTTGTGATAAATCATACATGTTATAAAGTCATGATGTTATTATCTATGCTAATTAGTTCATGTTAATCAAATCATAATGTTTGGGCTATGTTGATCTATATGACAAATCATATATGCAAGTTTAGATTGATTAGTAAAGATTATGAACATATGCCATGACATCTATTTAGATCTAGAATTATGATATCTAGAATCATGCTATGACATATGAGAAGTCTATGTATTAGATGCTAGTTCACACCATCATTATGTTGCATAAAACCCCATATGCAAGTTTTTACATGAATTTGGGTTATGACCATATCCTTTAAGTTGTGACATTTTACCAAACAAGTTGACACCTTTAGGTCCATGACATGTGTAGTTTTATGCAAGTTTCATCCCTATTATGATTAGATTTAATTTATTTGTCTATATGTTGTGATAATTTATCTTTGTGCTATGAGTTAGACTATTCGAGTCAACGTATATTCTGCGTTGAATAAGAGAACGTATAACGTGGGGTAGGGGTAATATTAAGGATTTAATATTAAGAGTTTGGGGTGCAATTGATATGATTTTGCATGCCATGAATGGATGGCCATAATTGAGTCAATTATGGACATCAATAAAATCGGACCTAATTAATAATTTGAATAGGGATATATTCAAAACTGGGGTAAAAGATTATAAGTGATAATCAATGCTTAGGACATGAGGTTGGACTCATTTGTGACGTAAACCCGCCCGGACCCGCCCAGCAAATCCAGTGGTCACAAATGTCAGCTCAATGTGAGAGGTCCTAGGCCCAAACTAAAGCATAACAGTTGTAAAGACACGAGGTTAGACTCTTTTATGGTGTAAGACTGCCCGGACCCGCCCGGCAAATCCAGCTGCCATAAATGCCAGTCTAATGTGAGACGTCTTTATGAGGTTATGGTCTGAATGAATTAAGAAATATTTAACCAGATAAACATGTAAGGTGGGACATGGGGGTTAAGTAGGTGCCTTGGGTGGCATGAGGAACCTAGTGGGTTCCCTTAGTGGCATGTGAAATACGATTAGTAAGACTTAACCAAACACACGTGTAAATGAACATGACTAATAGGGTTAAGTGGGATGTACCAGTGGACAAGCTTAGGTGGGTAGCTTGTGGGGGCCCATTTCAACCAGTATCCCAAACGTATCTTTGTGGGCTCGACCTAAGTCGAGGACGGGACACGCATGCTGGGCTTGACTATAAGAGGCCAAAACGGGGAGCAGTGGCAACGCAAGTCCAACGGGTTTCATATGCGTGTGTGGACCCGGGCTGGTTGGTAAGACGTTGTTGCATCGTGTAGGTATAAGCCGTGCGTTCTCAAGTTGTATCGGGTTGCCACTTTAGGGGAGTGATACACCCTACTGTGGGGCCAGCACGGGTATCTATGAGTAGGGAGCCGATCGAAAGTGGGTAGTGGGGTACACCTAGCGAAGATAGGGGCAGACGACACCTATGTAGTCAGCTAGGGGTACGCAAGGCTATTTATATAGTTTCTGTGTGAAGCAAGTGGGATCAACTTTGAGGGTGACTGGTGTGGTGCAGTGTAGTAATTATTCGCTAGTAATTAGGTGCGCCTCTAACGTTATCTTTATCTGCTCTTCCATACCCAATAGTTCATAGACATTTCCTTGTTTTCCAGCTTATGCCTTAGTCTAGTTACTTTGATAATAGTATTGTTAGAATTATCATACTCGCCAGACTTTATGTCTAACCCCCTCCATTTCTATCCTTTTTCCCCCTCAAGGTCCTCAGGTTGGGCCCAGCTCTAGCGGAGTTTGATTGGATTGCTTTATCTCTTTTGGAAAGCTTGGACCGTTGAAGTAAAGTCCAGCTTCTTATCTTCTAGAATGGCTATTTATGTAATGGAATTATGTATTTTGTTTTATCAAGATGGATATTGTACTTGACTCTGATTTATGGTTTTATTATGTAACAAACTTGTTTAATTTCCGCTGCAATAAAATGAAGTTTTAGATTTCCAAGTACTACTTATTATCTGTCTTGTTGTAATTTTTCTGTTCTATATTCACTTAAAACCTCCACGGAAGTTAATGCATTCCCTTTGTGAGTGACATTAATGGACGTGGGGTGTTACACCCTCAGCCTGTCGTCCATAGCTAATTACCCCCATTCCGAACACAATGGGATATGTACCATAAGCTGATTCGACTGTTTCGATCAGTTTCCGTTAAAATCAACATATAACTCTATATATAGAATTTGAACGTGCATTTCAATTTACTGGGGTCGCATACTTACTCGAAAAATTCCAAAAAATATTTTCTAGCTTCGTATTGCCGATACGGTCCTAACAAAACTAATTTCGTCGAATTCTGAGACCGTTGGAAAAATGGCCATTTTCCAGTCGATTAAAATCAACTGAAACTGGTCAAACACGTTTTCCTTTGCCACGCTCACATATTGATTCGAAAAATTATGAAATTTGGAATCTAGTAATAACTTGATCTCACGGATCCAACAAAAGTGGTTTCGTCGAAATTCGAGGTCATTTGCAAAATTCCCATTTTTAAGGGCTGAAATTCCATAGCGACTATTCTGAATTTTCAACTGGACATATCTTTTGATTCCCGCTATGAAATCTTGATTTTTCGGATTCATTGGAAAAATATCCTCAAATAGATCCTATTATTTTTGGTTTCACTAAAATCCGGTTTATTTTGCACCCGGTATGTTCAATTGAAGTTTGAAATCGAATTATCGAACTACCGCGCCATTTTCAATTCGTTTTATAATTATTTATATTCTAACAACGATCTATATAAATATATACGTTTTGAATTATATTCAAAATAAATTTTCGTCGATATTATTTAAAATAATTCATTTTAAATGTTCAAAATTCGCTAAAATTGCCAAAATAAAATTTTTAAACTAGCTCGCATTTCTGGGGTGTTACATTTTTAATCAGCTATTTCATATATAAAAATAAATTTTTTATATCGCTATTCAAATAATAAAAATTGAATTTTTATTTCAATATCAAATAACAAAAAATTGAATTTTTATTTCAAATCTATATAGATAAAAAAACATATTTTTATTTTTATTTTCATATATAAAAATCGCATTTTTATTTCAGAATCATTCATATAAAAATAAAATATTTATTTTAAAATCATTCATATAAATATCAAATCTTTTCCTATTTTAAAGAATCTAACCTTTCTATTTTAAAAAATCTAACCTTTCTATTTTAAAAATATAATCTTTCTTTTATAAAAATATAACCTTTCTACATACAAAAAATTCAATCTTTTAACTTTTAAAAATTCCATTTTTACCATATAAAAAGTTCAATCTTTTTATTTTTAAACTTTTATATTTTGTATATAAAAAAACTAAAAAGAAATTTAAATAATAAATAAAGACTCACTGTGTTGCTTAATGAAGAGGGGGGACGCCTGACGGTCGGAGGTGATCGGTGGCTCAAGAGAGGCGCGGCTGTGGCGTTGGTGGGCCTCTCAGGTGGCGGTGGCTTAGGGTTGTGTGAGGTGCGGATTCGAGGCTGTGGATCTCGAATGGGTAAGGGGGAGAGAAGGAGAGGCGGAAGGGGGAAAGGAGCCGGGATCGTGGTGGAGGCGGGCGGCCATGGCGGCGGCGAAGACGATGAAAAGGGAGGGGCGACACGGGTCAAAGGGGGGGAGTTTTTTTGGATCCGAATGGGAATGGGAAAGAGAATAAAGGGGGTGTTTTTTATAAATTTTAATTATTAATTATTTTAATTTTGAATTCCATAAAGTTATTTTTCCATTTTAACCCCAAATCGAACCCAACGACTGTCGCCCTTAGCTAATTACCCCCATTTTGAACACAATAGGATATGTTCCGTAACCCGATTCGGCTGTTACGATCAGTTTCTGCTAAATTTAAAATATAAATCATTATATTTTAAATTCAAACGCGCATTTTAATTTACCGGTGCCACACACGGACTCCAAAACTTCCAAAAAAATAAACTGGCTATGTTTTGATGATACGGTCCTAACAAAACTAATTTCCTCGCATTTGGAGACCGTTTGAAAAACGGTCATTTTCCAGTCGGTTAAATTCAAACTGAATTTACCAAACACGTCTAAATTTATTACGCTCACATATTGATTTCAAAAATTATGAAAATTGGAATCTAGCAATAAATTGACATTCTGGATCCAACAAAAGTGGTTTCGTCGAAAACGGAGGTCATATGAAAAATTACTATTTTTAAGGGCTATATTTCCATAGCGACTATTCTGAATTTTCAATTGGACATAACTTTTTATTCCTACTATAAAATCTGGATTTTTCAGATTCGTTGGAAAGATATTTTCAAACAGATTCAAATATTTCTGGTTTCACTAAAATCAAGTTTATTTCGAATCCTGTACAATCATTTGAAATTGAATTTTCAAACTACCACGATTTCCAATTTATTTCATAACTAAAACAAATATTTATATTCTAATTTTGATTTTATTAAATTTATACTTTATAATTCTATTCAAAATAAATTTCTAGTCGTTATTATTTAAAATAATTCATTTTAAATATTCAAAATTCATTGAAATTGCCAAAATAAAATTTTAAATTGGTTCAGATTTTCCGTGTTGTTACAATCTCCCCCACTTAAAATCTTTTCTTCCTCGAAACGGAACAGAGCTGAAAGTTGTTTAACTAATCAACTCAACTTTCATTATGGCGTTCATTCTTCAACTTTTTAGTTTCTAAGAATTTTCCAATTCTTCTAAAATTTGGCTAACACCCTAAATTTTTGAAAATTTTCTCCATAACCTGCTTTGTATGGGGCGAAATTTAAAACCTCAACTAGCCACGCAGGGCCTCATCAATCCAAACGAAAAAGGGAATGCCAAGCGGCCAGCTTTAGGCTCATAAAATCTTCAAAAGAAAAAGAAAATGCCAAGCGGCCAGCCTTAGGCTCATAAAATCTTTAAAAGAAAAAGAAAATGCCAAGCGGTCAGCTTTTGGCACATAAAATCTTTAAAAGAAAAAGAAAATGCCAAACGGCTAGCCTTAAGCTCATAAACTCTTTAAAAGAAAAAGAAAATTAGTAAGCACGTACCTATTTTTCAGGCATACAATTTTATTCCTCTTCTTAGTTTCCCTGTTATGACCTGTTCATTATATACATGTATAGATGTATGCAATTCCAATCAATTTTCAATTCAGTTCAACGTTTGACACAATTTGGCTATATTTTCCCTTCATTTCCTTATTGGTTTTATGGTTCCAATATATTTTTATTAATCACACTAATAATCAAACAACACGATCAGCAATCAATTAGTTGATTATCGTTTCAAATTCATAATTTTATATATATAAATATCCATTTTTGATGCTAAATCACAACAAATAAATCCTATCTAGTTTTGGTTCTCATACCAGTCAATTGTAATCATATAGATATCCCACTTTCAAAACCCAAACATAAATTCTGATGATGAGCACTTAATCATCAGAATCATCTTCGAGCAACTAGAGTATAATTCTATATCTATCCAGTATATTAAAACTTCGAATATACGTTTGCAGGGCGTATATGTGAAATCTTTATATGCTCGATTGTCCAAATTCAATATAAAATAAATATTCAAATACGTATATAAAATGGTTCAAATTTTCAAAACCAAATTCGTTTTCAATTTTATTTTCTAAACACCACTCTTCACACTCGTTCTAGGATACTATTGATCCTATCTCTAATGAGTCATTCTTATTGGATATTACTAATCCAATCTCTGATGAATTCTTTCGTTTGGTCCTAATATGCCTTGTTCTCGAGCTCTGTAAACCAAAGCTCCACTACCAAACTGACATGACCCAAACTTCCCCGTAAAGGAAAGACCGGATTGTCTTGAGAACACAACAAATCAGAAGAAAAATAGAAGAACATTTCATTTCTTTTTACAACAATTTACATCAGAGTACAAGAATATACAGAGTATGAACAAATTATATACATTGTAAGATATCAGAGATTAAAATACATCACATAGCAGCGGAAAATAATACAAAACACAACTGAAAGAGATAAACGGATACAGAGTTTTCCAAATATCGTTCCAACTAAAAACCAGGATCCTGTGAATATAAATCTGCAAAACCTAAACTACTAGCTTCCCGCGTGGAAAATAGGGGCACCCAGAGTTTAGGTTAAAACAATAAACTACCGGTCAGTCATGTGACTGGTGTGAGAACTAAAACAGTTATTCGATCTTTACTTTAAAAATAAAGTAAATCAAGGGACCACACCGTATAATACGGAACGGTTTTCCTCCCAAGAATACCAGTGCATAAAAAAAACAACACAATGCTTTTTGGACAAATGAAGCTATTATAAGACTCAGGTCCCATCACACAATGCAACGCAAGCCGGAGGATAGAGTTTTACCTTATAATAGCCAAACATGCTTGGTACGTTTAAAACAAATCATTTTGATACTATTATAGTGTAAAGTGTATGAAAATAACTTCAAATATAAATGTATCAATCATAGACGGCATAGTGCCCCATCCCACTATGTCGCCATACTAGGCTCTACAAATAAAACTGAATGTCACGTATTGGAAATTGGATTTCCGTCATGAGTCGAGGCAAGGGATGTACTCCTCGCAGGCTTCGAGACACTCTAGCAAATGCCTCACGATCTCCCGCAGTAGACACTTCAATCCTCCAAGGCCGGTCCTCCCTTAAGTTTGAGGATTAGTATTTCTGAACACACGTTTCCCCGCCCTATAGGGCGTCTATGGGACAGATGACTCAATATCCATTGGCTCCGTGGAGACCAATATATCTGAGGCGCCTCGCATTCCAACAACTACATGGGTAAAAATATAAAAATGTCGGGGATTGCAAAACCCTGACACCACCCATACTAGAAAGAAACGTCATGTCCTCCTTGGGTCCCTTATCATACCAAGGTGTGAGGCTCGCGAATTAACGCTATACACAAAGCTATGCTATATTAAAGTCGTGCTTTGATCATCAACCATAAGACTCTGCTTTTCAACAGAAGCCTTGATCATTTGCATCTCAGCATGCCATACAGGCAATTCACGCCATGCGACAGATGTCTATCGATATATAACCTCTGAGCACGTACGTCTCAGAGAAGGGTGTTAAGCAAGAGAATAAATTCTCCGTCGCCAAACATATATATATTTAATAGAGATCAATCAACAAATAATAAAATCCAATGTCATATACACATCCATTTACAAGTTCGTTCTAGGCCTGAACGAAACCGGCGGCACCTTATTCCTCATTCCATATGTCCAATAGAAAAGAGAGGTCCTCGCATATCCGGTCGATTTCCAAGTACGTCTAGACGATCACAAATTATTACCTTGTCTTGGGTGTATGACCCAATCAAGACATCAGTAATCGTCCAAACGATGTAAACACTTCCGGTCTTAGCCCACCGTTGTGACGGCAAGGAATTTCGCTCGATCCGAATCAGTCGCTAAACCGACCCAGACCGTTCGAAAACGCCCTATCGTTTGAGAACACGACAAAATAGAACGCATACAGAAGAACATTTCATTGTATATTACAACAATGCATCAGATTACAAAAATATACAGAGTATAAATGAATATTACACAGAAATATCAGAGATTTAAATTACATTTAAATACATAGCAGCGGAAAAATAATACAATACACAACTAGAATGAGATATACGGATACAAAGCTTTCCGGATATCGTTCCAGCTGTAAACCAGGATCCTGTGAATATAAATATGCAAAACCAAAACTACTAGCTGCCCGTGTCAAAATAGGGGCACCCAGAGTTTAGGTTAAAACAATAAACTCCAGGTCAGTCATGGGACTGGTGTGAGAACTAAAACAATTAATCTTTATTTTTAAAGTTAGGTAAATCAAGGGACCACGCCGTATAACACGGAACGGGTTTCCTCCCAAGAATACCAGTGCATAAAACAACAGCGCAATGCTAAATAAAGAAGAAGGAAGCTATTATAAGACCCAGGTCCTATCACACAATGCAACGCAAGCCGGGGGATAGGGTTTTTACCTTATAATAGCCAAGAATGCTTGATACGTTTAAAAGAAACCATTTGATACTATTATAAGTGTATAGTGTATAAAACAACTTCAAATCATAAGTATCAATCATAGGCGGCATGAATGCCCCCATACCACTATGTCGCCATATATAGGTTATACAATCAAAATCGCAAAGTCACGTATTTGGAAATTGGATTTCCGTCTATGAACCGAGGCCAGGGATCGTCCTCTACCGATTCGAGACTCTCTAGCCCGAGCCTCCGGAACAGCCGCAACTGCCCCTTGGATCGTCAGGGCCGGTCCACCGATGTGGATTATAGTGCCTGAACAATACGTTTCCCCGCCCTTTGGGGCGTAAACGAGCCAACGAATGACTCCATCGGACCCGGATCGTCCGATCAAACCGAGGCGCCTCGCAACAGCAACAACCACACAGGTGAAAAGTATATAAATGTCAGGGCTGGTAGGTCATTGACACCACCCTAGCTAGAAAGAAACGCATGCCCTCCCTGAGGTCCTCTCCCGTTTTTGGTTCACAACCGGGGTGCGAGACTCGCGAATTCACGTTACACAAAGTTGTGCCACACAGGCTGTGCTTTGATCATCACCACAAGACTTTGCTTTTCAACAGAAGCCTCGATCAATTGCCACTTAGGCATGCCACACAAGCAATTCACTCCATGCGTTTGATATCCATCAATATATAACCCCTGAGCTCATACGTCTCAGAGAAGGGCGTTAAGCAAGAGAATAAATTCTCCGCCGCCAAACAGATATATATTTAATAGAGATCAATCACACGGACTAAAATCCAATGTCAGACACACAGTCCATTTACAAGTCCGTTCTGGGTCTGAACGAAACCGGAGGCACCTAGTACCCCGCATATCCATCGATCTCCAAGTACGTCTGGACGATCACCAACTGTTTCCATCTTCTTGGGTGTACAGCCCAATCAAGATCATCAGTAATCACCCAAACGACGTGAAGACTTCCGGTCTTCGACCACCGTCTTCATCTTCGACACCACGTCGAATCAGTTATTCAGAATGGGATAAACCCGGTCTTTCTGAATAACTCGCGTATATATTATAAAAGTGTTACACCAACACAACATACGCCTCATTTCAATTCAGAATATTCTTTTATTCAAATATTCCTATACTTTGGGAAAAGTTCCCATTAATTTTATCCAAGATAAATTCTTTAAATTTATTCTTTAATCTCCTTTGAATATCAATTCAAACTTGTCGGGATTAGCGAACCACACCGAAATAATCATTTATTTTATTTCCCAATCCCAACCTATTCATCCCATGAAGTAAAACTGGTAGTACTTCATATCTAACACCACAGTGTTATCGGTAAATTCAATTACCATTTCACGTTCAAATCTAATTAAAGATTTTACCATCGCCTGGAGCAAAACTGGTGATACTCCATTTTCGATCATTTCAATCTAATTAAAGATTCATTAAAACTCCACTTAGTTTTAATCTTTAACTGGGTTAAAGAATTAGGGTCATTTAAAACACGGTTCACGATAAACCCAAAATCACATTCATTAATTATCGGGTTAAAGAACAAGTGTTATTTAAAACACTGTTCACGATAAACCCAAAAATCAATACCAATTCAATTCCAATTAAATATCGTTTAATTGGTACACTTCATTAAATCTAAAATAAAAAGATTTAATTTTTTTTCTCAACTGGGTTCAAGAACAGTGTTAGTGAAGACACCATTCACGACAAACCCAAATCACATTTGATATTCAATACAAGGCTCTGAATAGAAAATATATCGGCTTATATTCAATATCAAATTCTACGACTAACAAATGTCATATTGGAAATAACGATATAAATATATATCTTTCAAATTTCCATAACAACATCTGTATAATCACGAATTCCAACATCGAAATATTCCGAAGACAATTTCGATTCAAATCCACTCCAATGCAATCATTGGAAATTCTGGTTATTTTTAAAACCCTTTTCAAATTCAATTTATTTATTTAAAAATAAATAGAATTATATTTCTAGTTCAAAACTAGTTCATTTCGATAAAAATCTATTTTTATCTTTTCAAATATGGAGTTTTTCATCCCAAATCTTCACAAATCATTTCTTATGATTTTACACAAATTATTACTATTTTTAATAATTTTATCAAGGCCCGTACAGTCGATTTCCATCAACGGCCATCGAACTGCACTTACAGCGACCTTTTTCGAATTTGATTTGGACGTATCTCCAAATCCAACCGTTAGATTTCAAATTTCTAACATTCGTTAGAAAGCTCTTTTTGATACGAACCCAACGGTTCCGGTTTTAGGAGAATCCGACGGTCGGATCTCCTGTAATGTCCGTTTGAAATAAATGGTCGAAATTCACGAACTGCCGCGGCGCGGCGCGTTCTATTCAGGCCATTATATTATATATATAATATATATAATATATACTTCGTCGATTTCTATTTAAAACGAATTATATGAATAGTTTTAAAATTCGCTTCAAAAGCAATTTCAACTTCCATTTCAATTCAAATCAAAATTGAATTCTTCTTTATAAATTCGTTTTAAAATTCATTTCTATTCAATTCAAATTTCAATTCATTTCACTTCGCTTTCAATTCAATTTGAATTCGTTTTCAATTCAATTCATTTCGAAATCGTTTTCAATTCAATTCATTTCGAAATCGTTTTCAATTCAATTCATTTCGAAATCGTTTTCAATTCAATTCATTTCGAAATCGTTTTCAATTCAATTCCAATTCGAATTCATTTATATTCAATTTCAATTCGAATTCATTTCTATTCAATTTCAATTCGAATTCATTTCTATTCAATTTCAATTCGAATTCATTTCTATTCAAAATTTCAGATTTTGAAATCACTTTCGATATTCATTATAAAATGAATAAAATCGATATATATATCGTTCACGTCAAAATGGCGTCAATCTAATCAATACGGCTTCATATATTCCTATTTTCAAATATTCTATTTCAAATATTTCTTTTTCAAATATTTCCTTTTCAAAACTGGAATGAGGCCCAATCAATTACCATATAATGTTAATTATATGGATTTTCTACAACACATGTATATAATAGCATTGAAAAATAATCAACCATCAACCAAAGTGCACTACACTGTATAAGCATCAAATATAAATATCTAACGCTTATAACAGCCTGTCAATCAATCGATCGACATATTTAATCAATCAGGATGAGTGAACTTCAAATTTCATCCTAACACCCGTGTGGGGTTTCAGACAATCAAACACAGATTTTATTTGTGCAGTTGGGCGATGTGTAAAATTTATCGTCCCAATCAATGTCATTCAAATAGGTGTACATAAACAAACCGTCCGGTTTGTAAATGAATATTTTATTTTATTCACTTTCACTATATTCATATTCACGTTAAAAATTATATTTTTAACGATAAAACATTTTATTCCAACATATGAATTTCTATTATTCATTTACACAATAAAATGATATTTTTATTTTCTAACATATTTTAGAAAATTTCGGCGGCATAACGGCACGATACTAGAAACGGGACAAGGCCTAGCCTTATCCCCGGTCTAGTGAAGGCCCACGCCATTCACACATCAATCAAATCAATTTCATCTCACCAAAAAATTCAATTCAAACAAATAATTCAACTAATCTATGCAACCAAACAAACAAGTCCATGGTCTGTGGACGATTGTGTCGGGTGCTACTAAGCACCGTCTGCATCCTAGTATATATATATAACTAGAAAAGAAATTGAAAGGTGAGAAATTCTCACAGATAGCTATCCTAGCTCCACGGCACTTCATTGATAGAAAACTTCATTGCTATCGCATCTTCGTCATCTTCGTTGCCCGTAGCCACTACCTATGTAAAAATCGAATTTTTACTTCGCTATTCAATATATAAAAATCATATTTTTATTTCACTTTTCAATGTATAAAAACCATATTTTTATTTCACTAACTTCGTAATCAAAATCGAATCTTTACAGTTTATACTTCATAATCAATATTGAAACTTTATATTTTTTTCTTCGCTATATTATATATGAGAATCATATATTTTCTTCTAACTCAAAATTATATTTTTAAACAACGCTCTTTATAAATGAAAATCACATTTTTATTTATGCTATTCCATTTTTCTATTTTCAATAAACAATGTTATTTTGCTAAAGTATAAAAATTATATTTTTATCTAGTTAAAGATCATATTTTTATTTCAATTCTATTTACATAAAAGTCACATTTTTTTTATCGTTACTTCTATAATGTAAAAATAGAATTTTTTTATCGTTACTTCTATAATGTAAAAATAGAATTTTTACTTCACGAATCTATATTTCTATTTCTAAACCATACGTGTAAAATTCGTATTTTTACAATGCTATCATATACATAAAGATCGTATCTTTTCCAATAAAAAAATCAAATCTTTTCTCGCCTCTTCTTACATATAAATATAATTTTTTTCTTCTTTTGGAAAATATAATATTTCATAAATTAAAAATATAGTCTTCTCATCATAAAAAGATCACATTTTTACATATACATTTATATATAAAAACTGAAATTAAAAATAAAAATCACCTTTTCCTTGTTGAAAATCGGATCTTGTTGAAGTCGGGGATGCTGAGGGGTGGTGGGGGAGCGTTGGAGCAGCGCAGGGGGGGTTGCGGATTTGAAGGGGTGGTGCTGCGTTGGTCTTCGCCGGAGCAGGGGGTCTCGATTCAGGGTGCTGCTGGGTGGCTCGTCGGAGGTGGGTCATGCTCTGGCCGAAGGCGTCAGGTGTGGCGGATCTCGATTCGGGAATTAGGGAGAAAGGGGCGTCGGTCTTTGGTTGGACGAGGAGGGAGCGCGAGAATGGAGAGGAGAGAGAAGAGAGGAGGGAAGGGGGTGGGTCCCAGGAGATAGCGGCGCGGCGTCGGATGGAGGCGCCAGCGACGGTGGTCGTCTGGAGAGGGCGACGGTTTTCGAGGAGGGGGGGCGGGTTTTTTTTTGATTTCTGAATTTAGGTTAGATGTGAAAAAGGGGAGGATAGAATATAATATATATATATATATATATATTAATTTAATTTTCCAACTAGGTTGACTTTTATTTCGAACCCCGATTCAAACCCAACGACTGTCATCGCTAGCTAATTACCCCCATTCCGAACACAATGGGATATGTTTCGTAAGCTGATTCGACTGTTTCGATCAGTTTTCGTTGAATTTACATTTAAATCATTATATTGAATTTTTAAACGTACATTGCAAATTACCGGGGTCACATACTAACTAGAAAAATTCCAGAAAAATATTTTCTAACTTCGTATTGACGATACGGTCCTAACAAAACTAGTTTCGTCAAATTCTGAGACCGTTTGAAAAATGGCCAATTTCCAGTCGATTAAAATCAACTGAAACTGGTCAAACGCGTTTTCCTTTGTCGCGCTCACATATTGATTCGAAAAATTACGAAATTTGAAACCTAGCAATAACTTTACATCACGGACCCAACAAAACTGGTTTCGTCGAAATCCGAGGTCGTTTGCAAAATTCCCATTTTTACGGGCCTGAATTCCATAGCGACTATTCAGAATTTTCAACTGGACATATCTTTTGATTCCTGCTATGAAATTTTGATTATTCAGATTCGCTGGAAAGATATTCACAATTAGATCCTAATGTTTTTGGTTTCACTAAAATCCGGATTATTTTGCACCCGGTACATTCAATTGAAGTTTGAAATCGAATTATCGAACTACCGCGCCATTTTCAATTCTATTTATAATTCTATATAAATATTTATATTCTAACGACGACGCGTATAATATATACGTTCTAATTATATTCAAAATAAATTTCTCGTTGATATTATTTAAAATAATCTATTTTAAATATCCAAAACTCGCTAAAATTGCCAAAATAAAAATTTTAAACTGGCCCAGATTTTCCGGGTTATTACAATCTCCCCCACTTAAAACTTTTCGTCCCCGAAAAGGAACAAAGTCGAGAGTGGTTTGATTAATCAACTCTACGCTCGATTTGGCTTCCATTCTCCAACTTTTCAGTTTCTGAGAATTTCCAAAATTTCAAAAATTTGGCTAACACCCTAAATTTTCGAAAAATTTCGCCATAACCTCCCCTGCACCGGGAGCATCGGGGAATTTCAAATAGCTTGCCCGGTCCTTCAGATCTCAAAAAGAAAAAGAAAAAGCCAAGCGGCTAGCCAATAGGCTCATAAAATCATCATCACCCAAACAAAACAGTAAATTATGTAGTAAACATGTACCTATTTGTCGGGCAAACAAATTTTATTCTCTGGCTCTAGCCTCCTTGCTATGACCTGTTCCATGATATATATGTATATGCAAACAAATGCGACCAATTTTCAATACAATTCAATATTTGATTCAATTAGGCTAAATGGTTCAAAATTAGCAAACAAATGAACAAACAACACAAACATCAATCAATTAGTGACTTAGAGTTTCAAATTCATAATTTTGATACATATACAAAAATCAGATTTTTGGTGCCAAATCACAACAATAAGCCCTATCTAATTTTGGTTCTCACACCAGTCAATAGGAAATATATAGATATCACACCTTCGAAACACGAATACCAATTCTGATGATGTTCGAACTATCATCAGAATCATCTTCGGGCGACTAGAGTGCGATTCTATATCTATCCAGTATATTAAAACTTTAAATACACGTTTGCAAGGCGTATATGCAAAATCTTTATATACTGGACTGTCCTAATCAATATGAAATAAATAATCAAATACGAATAGTTGATTTAGATTTTCAAAACAAAAATTGTTTTCATTTTGAAAAATATACCCTTCACACCCGTTCTAGGATACTACTGATCCCATCTCTAACGAGTCACCCTCATTGGATATTGCTAATTCAATATATGATGAATTCTTTCGTACGGTTCTAATGTGTCTTGTTCTCTGCTTTGTAAACCAAAGCTCTGATACCAAATGTGACGGCAAGGAATTTCGCTCGATCCGAATCAGTCGCTAAACCGACCCAGACCGTTCGAAAACGCCCTATCGTTTGAGAACACGACAAAATAGAACGCATACAGAAGAACATTTCATTGTATATTACAACAATGCATCAGATTACAAAAATATACAGAGTATAAATGAATATTACACAGAAATATCAGAGATTTAAATTACATTTAAATACATAGCAGCGGAAAAATAATACAATACACAACTAGAATGAGATATACGGATACAAAGCTTTCCGGATATCGTTCCAGCTGTAAACCAGGATCCTGTGAATATAAATCTGCAAAACCAAAACTACTAGCTGCCCGTGTCAAAATAGGGGCACCCAGAGTTTAGGTTAAAACAATAAACTCCAGGTCAGTCATGGGACTGGTGTGAGAACTAAAACAATTAATCTTTATTTTTAAAGTTAGGTAAATCAAGGGACCACGCCGTATAACACGGAACGGGTTTCCTCCCAAGAATACCAGTGCATAAAACAACAGCGCAATGCTAAATAAAGAAGAACGAAGCTATTATAAGACACAGGTCCTATCACACAATGCAACGCGAGCCGGGGGATAGGGTTTTTACCTTATAATAGCCAAGAATGCTTGATACGTTTAAAAGAAACCATTCGATACTATTATAAGTGTATAGTGTATAAAACAACTTCAAATCATAAGTATCAATCATAGGCGGCATGAATGCCCCATACCACTATGTCGCCATATATAGGTTATACAATCAAAATCGCAAAGTCACGTATTTGGAAATTGGATTTCCGTCTATGAACCGAGGCCAGGGATCGTCCTCTACCGATTCGAGACTCTCTAGCCCGAGCCTCCGGAACAGCCGCAACTGCCCCTTGGATCGTCAGGGCCGGTCCACCGATGTGGATTATAGTGCCTGAACAATACGTTTCCCCGCCCTTTGGGGCGTAAACGAGCCAACGAATGACTCCATCGGACCCGGATCGTCCGATCAAACCGAGGCGCCTCGCAACAGCAACAACCACACAGGTGAAAAGTATATAAATGTCAGGGCTGGTAGGTCACTGACACCACCCTAGCTAGAAAGAAACGCATGCCCTCCCTGAGGTCCTCTCCCGTTTTTGGTTCACAACCGGGGTGCGAGACTCGCGAATTCACGTTACACAAAGCTGTGCCACACAGGCTGTGCTTTGATCATCACCACAAGACTTTGCTTTTCAACAGAAGCCTCGATCAATTGCCACTTAGGCATGCCACACAGGCAATTCACTCCATGCGTTTGATATCCATCAATATACAACCCCTGAGCTCATACGTCTCAGAGAAGGGCGTTAAGCAAGAGAATAAATTCTCCGCCGCCAAACAGATATATATTTAATAGAGATCAATCACACGGACTAAAATCCAATGTCAGACACACAGTCCATTTACAAGTCCGTTCTGGGTCTGAACGAAACCGGAGGCACCTAGTACCCCGCATATCCATCGATCTCCAAGTACGTCTGGACGATCACCAACTGTTTCCATCTTCTTGGGTGTACAGCCCAATCAAGATCATCAGTAATCACCCAAACGACGTGAAGACTTCCGGTCTTCGACCACCGTCTTCATCTTCGACACCACGTCGAATCAGTTATTCAGAATGGGATAAACTCGGTCTTTCTGAATAACTCGCGTATATATTATAAAAGTGTTACACCAACACAACATATGCCTCATTCCAATTCAGAATATTCTTTTATTAAAATATTCCTATACTTTGGGAAAAGTTCCCATTAATTTTATCCAAGATAAATTCTTTAAATTTATTCTTTAATCTCCTTTGAATATCAATTCAAACTAGTCGGGATTAGCGAACCACACCGAAATAATCATTTATTTTATTTCCCAATCCCAACCTATTCATCCCATGTAGTAAAACTGGTAGTACTTCATATCTAACACCACAGTGTTATCGGTAAATTCAATTACCATTTCACATTCAAATCTAATTAAAGATTTAACCATCGCCTGGAGCAAAACTGGTGATACTCCATTTTCGATCATTTCAATCTAATTAAAGATTCATTAAAACTCCACTTAGTTTTAATCTTTAACTGGGTTAAAGAATCAGGGTCACTTAAAACACGGTTCACGATAAACCCAAAATCACATTCATTAATTATCGGGTAAAAGAACAAGTGTTATTTAAAACACTGTTCACGATAAACCCAAAAATCAATACCAATTCAATTCCAATTAAATATCGTTTAATTGGTACACTTCATTAAATCTAAAATAAAAAGATTTAATTTTTTTTCTCAACTGGGTTCAAGAACAGTGTTAGTGAAGACACCATTCACGACAAACCCAAATCACATTTGATATTCAATACAAGGCTCTGAATAGAAAATATATCGGCTTATATTCAATATCAAATTCTACGACTAACAAATGTCGTATTGGAAATAACGATATAAATATATATCTTTCAAATTTCCATAACAACATCTGTATAATCACGAATTCCAACATCGAAATATTCCGAAGACAATTTCGATTCAAATCCACTCCAATGCAATCATTGGAAATTCTGGTTATTTTTAAAACCCTTTTCAAATTCAATTTATTTATTTAAAAATAAATAGAATTATATTTCTAGTTCAAAACTAGTTCATTTCGATAAAAATCTATTTTTATCTTTTCAAATATGGAGTTTTTCATCCCAAATCTTCACAAATCATTTCTTATGATTTTACACAAATTATTACTATTTTTAATAATTTTATCAAGGCCCGTACAGTCGATTTCCATCAACGGCCATCGAACTGCACTTACAGCGACCTTTTTCGAATTTGATTTGGACGTATCTCCAAATCCAACCGTTAGATTTCAAATTTCTAACATTCGTTAGAAAGCTCTTTTCGATACGAACCCAACGGTTCCGGTTTTAGGAGAATCCGACGGTCGGATCTCCCGTAATGTCCGTTTGAAATAAATGGTCGAAATTCACGAACTACCGCGGCGCGGCGCGTTCTATTCAGGCCATTATATTATATATATAATATATATAATATATACTTCGTCGATTTCTATTTAAAACGAATTATATGAATAGTTTTAAAATTCGCTTCAAAAGCAATTTCAACTTCCATTTCAATTCAAATCAAAATTGAATTCTTCTTTATAAATTCGTTTTAAAATTCATTTCTATTCAATTCAAATTTCAATTCAATTTGAATTCATTTCACTTCGCTTTCAATTCAATTTGAATTCGTTTTCAATTCAATTCATTTCGAAATCGTTTTCAATTCAATTCATTTCGAAATCGTTTTCAATTCAATTCATTTCGAAATCGTTTTCAATTCAATTCCAATTCGAATTCATTTATATTCAATTTCAATTCGAATTCATTTCTATTCAATTTCAATTCGAATTCATTTCTATTCAATTTCAATTCGAATTCATTTCTATTCAAAATTTCAGATTTTGAAATCACTTTCGATATTCATTATAAAATGAATAAAATCGATATATATATCGTTCACGTCAAAATGGCGTCAATCTAATCAATACGGCTTCATATATTCCTATTTTCAAATATTCTATTTCAAATATTTCTTTTTCAAATATTTCCTTTTCAAAACTGGAATGAGGCCCAATCAATTACCATATAATGTTAATTATATGGATTTTCTACAACACATGTATATAATAGCATTGAAAAATAATCAACCATCAACCAAAGTGCACTACACTGTATAAGCATCAAATATAAATATCTAACGCTTATAACAGCCTGTCAATCAATCGATCGACATATTTAATCAATCAGGATGAGTGAACTTCAAATTTCATCCTAACACCCGTGTGGGGTTTCAGACAATCAAACACAGATTTTATTTGTGCAGTTGGGCGATGTGTAAAATTTATCGTCCCAATCAATGTCATTCAAATTGGTGTACATAAACAAACCGTCCGGTTTGTAAATGAATATTTTATTTTATTCACTTTCACTATATTCATATTCACGTTAAAAATTATATTTTTAACGATAAAACATTTTATTCCAACATATGAATTTCTATTATTCATTTACACAATAAAATGATATTTTTATTTTCTAACATATTTTAGAAAATTTCGGCGGCATAACGGCACGATACTAGAAACGGGACAAGGCCTAGCCTTATCCCCGGTCTAGTGAAGGCCCACGCCATTCACACATCAATCAAATCAATTTCATCTCACCAAACAATTCAATTCAAACAAATAATTCAACTAATCTATGCAACCAAACAAACAAGTCCATGGTCTGTGGACGATTGTGTCGGGTGCTACTTAGCACCGTCTGCATCCTAGTATATATATATAACTAGAAAAGAAATTGAAAGGTGAGAAATTCTAACAGATAGCTATCCTAGCTCCACGGCACTTCATTGATAGAAAACTTCATTGCTATCGCATCTTCGTCATCTTCGTTGCCCGTAGTCACTACCTATGTAAAAATCGAATTTTTACTTCGCTATTCAATATATAAAATTCATATTTTTATTTCACTTTTCAATGTATAAAAACCATATTTTTATTTCACTAACTTCGTAATCAAAATCGAATCTTTACAGTTTATACTTCATAATCAATATTGAAACTTTATATTTTTTTCTTCGCTATATTATATATGAGAATCATATATTTTCTTCTAACTCAAAATTATATTTTTAAACAACGCTCTTTATAAATGAAAATCACATTTTTATTTATGCTATTCCATTTTTCTATTTTCAATAAACAATGTTATTTTGCTAAAGTATAAAAATTATATTTTTATCTAGTTAAAGATCGTATTTTTATTTCAATTCTATTTACATAAAAGTCACATTTTTTTTATCGTTACTTCTATAATGTAAAAATAGAATTTTTTTATCGTTACTTCTATAATGTAAAAATAGAATTTTTACTTCACGAATCTATATTTCTATTTCTAAACCATACGTGTAAAATTCGTATTTTTACAATGCTATCATATACATAAAGATCGTATCTTTTCCAATATAAAAATCAAATCTTTTCTCGCCTCTTCTTACATATAAATATAATTTTTTTCTTCTTTTGGAAAATATAATATTTCATAAATTAAAAATATAGTCTTCTCATCATAAAAAGATCACATTTTTACATATACATTTATATATAAAAACTGAAATTAAAAATAAAAATCACCTTTTCCTTGTTGAAAATCGGATCTTGTTGATGTCGGGGATGCTGAGGGGTGGTGGGGGAGCGTTGGAGCAGCGCAGGGGGGGTTGCGGATTTGATGGGGTGGTGCTGCGTTGGTCTTCGCCGGAGCAGGGGGTCTCGATTCAGGGTGCTGCTGGGTGCTGGTGGGTGGCTCGTCGGAGGTGGGTCATGCTCTGGCCGAAGGCGTCAGGTGTGGCGGATCTCGATTCGGGAATTAGGGAGAAAGGGGCGTCGGTCTTTGGTTGGACGAGGAGGGAGCGCGAGAATGGAGAGGAGAGAGAAGAGAGAAGGGAAGGGGGTGGGTCCCAGGAGATAGCGGCGCGACGTCGGATGGAGGCGCCAGCGACGGTGGTCGTCTGGAGAGGGCGACGGTTTTCCAGGAGGGGGGCGGGTTTTTTTTGATTTCTGAATTTAGGTTAGATGTGAAAAAGGGGAGGATAGAATATAATATATATATATATATATATATTAATTTAATTTTCCAACTAGGTTGACTTTTATTTCGAACCCCGATTCAAACCCAACGACTGTCATCGCTAGCTAATTACCCCCATTCCGAACACAATGGGATATGTTTCGTAAGCTGATTCGACTGTTTCGATCAGTTTTCGTTGAATTTACATTTAAATCATTATATTGAATTTTTAAACGTACATTTCAAATTACCGGGGTCACATACTAACTAGAAAAATTCCAGAAAAATATTTTCTAGCTTCGTATTGACGATACGGTCCTAACAAAACTAGTTTCGTCAAATTCTGAGACCATTTGAAAAATGGCCAATTTCCAGTCCATTAAAATCAACTGAAACTGGTCAAACGCGTTTTCCTTTGCCGCGCTCACATATTGATTCGAAAAATTACGAAATTTGAAACCTAGCAATAACTTTACATCACGGACCCAACAAAACTGGTTTCGTCGAAATCCGAGGTCGTTTGCAAAATTCCCATTTTTACGGGCCTGAATTCCATAGCGACTATTCAGAATTTTCAACTGGACATATCTTTTGATTCCTGCTATGAAATTTTGATTATTCGGATTCGCTGGAAAGATATTCACAATTAGATCCTAATGTTTTTGGTTTCACTAAAATCCGGATTATTTTGCACCCGGTACATTCAATTGAAGTTTGAAATCGAATTATCGAACTACCGCGCCATTTTCAATTCTATTTATAATTCTATATAAATATTTATATTCTAACGACGACGCGTATAATATATACGTTCTAATTATATTCAAAATAAATTTCTCGTTGATATTATTTAAAATAATCTATTTTAAATATCCAAAACTCGCTAAAATTGCCAAAATAAAAATTTTAAACTGGCCCAGATTTTCCGGGTTATTACAACCGTCTTCATCATCGAATCATTTATTCAGAATGGGTATAAACCCGGCCTTTCCGAATAACTCGCGTATATAATAAACAAGTGCTATAAAACACAACATACGCCTCATTCCAATTCTGAATATTCTTTTATTTAAATATTCTTATCCTTTGGGAAAGGTTCCCGTTAATTTTATCAAAGATAAATTCTTTAAATTTATTCTTTAATCTTCCTTTGGATATCAATTCTTACCAAATTAAGGTTTATCCAAACTAGTCGGGATTAGCGCACCTTACCGAAGTAATCATTTGTTTAATTTTCCAATCCCAACCTGTTCATCCAATGGAGCAATACTGGTCATACTCCATATCTAACACCACAGTGTTATCGGTAAATTTAATTACCATTTGACGTTCAAATCTAATTAAAGATTTAACTATCGCTAGGGGCAAAACTGGTGATACTCCATTCTCGATCATTTCCCAAATTTAGTAATTTAAATTATCAATTCCCATTTCAATCTAATTAAGGATTCATCAAAACTCCACTTAGTTTTAATCTGCCGATACATAACCTCTAAGCTCGTACGTCTTAGAGAATGGTGTTAAGAAAGAGAATAAATTATCTGTTGGCAAACAGATATATTTTTAGCAGAGATCAACCATACAGCTTAAAATACAATGTTAGACATATAATCCTGTCTATAACTGGGTTAGAGAAATAATATCGTTTAAAACACAGTTCACAATAAAGCCAAATCACAATACATTAATTATGGAATCTTCATGGAAAACAGATTAATATATATAATCAATATCAATTTCCGTATCCGACTAATAATATAAATGGAATAACGACAAAGCCTTTAAAATTCCATATATATTAACAGTCTTCCTCCACAGAAGCTCATTTCGATTATTATCACATCGAATTCCATTCAATTCCAATTTAATATATTAAATTGGAAAACATTACTTTGGAAAATTCCCATTAAATCTTAATAAAAAGATTTATAAATTCCATATAACATTTCACTGTAAATCGGGTTAAAGAACGAATGTCGTTAAAAACATAGTTCACAATAAACCCAATTCACATTCCATTTTCAGTTCCAATTAAATGTTAATTAATTGGAAATACTAATAATCTTTGTTAAAAGATTTATTCTTTCCACACTGGGCTTAAGAACGGTGTTAATAAAGACACCATTCACGACAAACCCAAAATCCAATTCAATATTAAATACAAGGCTCTGAATAGAAATTACATACGCTTATATTCAATATTAAATTCTGAGACTAACAAATATCGTATTGGGAATAACGATATATATCTTCAAATTCTCCACAGTATCCGTATAATCACGAAATCCAATATCGAAATATTCCGAAGATAATTTCGATTCAAATCCATTCCAATTCATATATTGGGAATTCTGGTTATTTTTAAAACCATTTCTAATCCAATTTATTGAAATAAAAATATTGGATTATAATTCTAGTTCATAACTAGTTCATTTCGATAGAAATATAATTTTATATTTTCAAATATGGAATTTTTCATCCCAATTATTTCCAAATCATTTATTATGATTTTACACAAATTATTGATATTTTTAATAATTTTATCAAGGCCCGTACAGTCGATTTCCAAAAACGGTCCGCGAACTGCACTTACTACGACCTTTCACAAATTTGATTTGGAAATAATTCCAAATCCAATCGTTAGATTTCAAATCCCTTATATTCGTTGGAAAGCACTTTCCGATACGAACCCAGCGTTTCCATTTTTAGTAGAATCCAACTGTCGGATCCCCCGTAATGTCAGATCGAAGTCAATGGTCGAAATTCGTGAACTACCGCAGCGCGGCGCGTTCTATTCAGGCCATTAATTATATATAATATATATTATATATTCTTCGTCGATTTCCATTTAAAACGTATTTTATAAATCGTTTTAAATTCATTTTCAAAATGATTTCAACTTCATATTAAACTTCAAATCAAAATTGAATATTACATATTATTAATACATAAATGATAATATTTTCAAAACATTAGATTTTGAAATCACTTCCTTTCCATTATTCATTATAAAATTGATTAAAATCGATATAAATATCGTTTTGGCGTTAATCTAATTAACACGGCTTTATATATTTAAATATTTTCATGTCCATCTGAAATCAGACATCAAAACCATATTTTGATCCATTACTGAATATTATTTTATAATATTAGTTATTTTAAAATATTCTATTTTTGTAAATTTAAAACATTCGTTAATTTAAAATATTCATTCTTTCCAAATTGGAATCAGACACAGCCAATTACCATATAATTTTATTTATATGGATTTCATACACATATGTACACAACAATAATCAAACACAGTCAACCGTCATCCAGAGTGCATTACACAACTGCATAAGCGTTAAATATAAATAATTAATACTTACAACAGTCTGTCAATCCAGTGATTGACATACAACTAAATATTGGGATTAGTGTATGTCCTATATCATTCCAATACCTATGTGGGGTTTTCGAACAACAAACACCGATTATTATTTGTGCAGTTGGGCAATGTGTAAAATATATCGTCCCAATCAATATCAGTCAAATGTGTGTACATAAACAAATCGTCCGATTTGTAAATGAATATTTATTTTATTCATACACAAATTAAAAATTATATTTTTAACTATAAAATATTTATTTCAACTTATTAATATTATATACAGTTCATTCATACAATAAAAATGATATTTTTATTGTTCTAATATTTTTAGAAAATTTCGGCAGCACAACGACGCGATACTAGAATCGGAATAAGGTCTAGCCTTATCCCCCGCCTACTAATGGCTCGCGCCATGTACATACAAATTCTATTCAATTCAATACATTTCCCCAACCAAATTCGACCAAACATTCCAATCAACCAAATAACCAAACAAACATGGTTTCAAACAAAGATGTCGCGTGCTACTAAGCACCGTCTGCATCCTAGTATATATTTCCAACTAGAAAATAAAATAAAATAAAGTGAGAAGTTCTCACCTTTTGGATCCACTCCTCCATTTCATTTCTGAATTTCTGAACCATTTGGATTTACCCGTAATGTCAACTCAATCTTTTTTCTCGCTGTTCATAGTAAAAATCACATTTTTAATATGATGTTTATATATTTATAAATCGCATTTTTATATCTCTATATATGTATAAAAATTATATTTTTATATCGTTAATATATAAATAAAAATCAAACTTTCATTTCGCCATCTTCATAATGAAAAATATATTTTTATTCCGCTACTTCAATATAAAAATCAAATTTTTATATCGCTATTCAAATAATAAAAATTGAATTTTTATTTCGATATTCAAATAATAAAAATCGAATTTTTATTTCAAATCTATATAGATAAAAATCATATTTTTTTTCTTTGTTTTTATATATAAAAATCTCATTTTTTTCAGAATCATTCATATAAAAATCAGATCTTTATTTTAAAATCATTCATATAAAAATCAAATCTTTTCCTATTTTAAAAAATCTAACCTTTCTATCTTAAAAAATCTAACCTTTCTATTTTAAAAATATAATCTTTCTTTTACAAAAATATAACCTTTCTACATATAAAAAATTCAATCTTTTAACTTTTAAAAATTCTATTTTTAACATATAAAAATTCTATCTTTTTATATAAAAAAAACTATCTTTTTATTTTAACATTTTTATATTTTGTATATAAAAAAACTAAAAAGAAATTATATAATAAATAAAGACTCACTGTGTTGCTTAATGAAGGGGGGGCCTGACGTTCGGAGGTGATCGGCGGCTCATGGGAGGCGCGGCTGTGGCGTTGGTGGGCCTCTAAGGTGGCGGTGGCTTAGGGTTTTGGGGGATGCGGATTCGAGGCGGCGGAGCTCGAATGGGAAAGAGGGAGAGAAGGAGAGGCGGAGGGGGGAAAGGAGCTGGGGTCGTGGTGGATGCGGGCGAACGTGGCAACGACAAAGATGATGGGAGGGGGGTGACGCGGGTCAACGGGGAGGGAGTTTTTTTTGATCTGAACGGGAATGGGAAAGAGAATAAAGGGGGGAGTTTTATATAAATTTTAATTATTAATTATTTTAATTTTGAATTCCATAAAGTTATTTTTTCATTTTAACCCCAAATCGAACCCATTGACTGTCGCCACTAGCTAATTACCCTCATTCTAAACACAATGGGATATGTTTCGTAACCCAATTCGGCTCTTACGATCAGTTTCCGCTAAATTTAAAATATAAATCATTATATTTTAAATTCAAACGCAAATTTTAATTTACCGGGGCCACACACAGACTCCAAAAATTCTAGAAAAATAAATATGGGTATTTTTTGACGATACGGTTCCAAATAAACTAATTTCGTCGCATTTGGTGACCGTTTGAAAAAGGTCATTTTCGAGTCGATTAAATTCAAACTAAATTTACCAAACACGTTTAAATTTAACACACTCACGTATTGATTCCAAAAATTATGAAAATTGGAATCTAGCAATAAATTGACATTCTGGATCCAAAAAAAAGTGGTTTCATTGAAAATGGAGATCGTTTGCAAAATCGCTATTTTTAATGGCTACATTTCTGTAGCGACTATTCTGAATTTTCAACTGGACATAATTTTTTATTCCCGCTATGAAATCTGGATTTTTGAGATTCGTTGGAAAGATATTTTTAAATAGATTCAAATATTTTTGGTTTCACTAAAATCCATTTTATTTTCAATTATGTAAATTCATTTGAAATTTGAAATTGAATTTTCAAACTACAACGCCATTTCTAATTTTTTTATAATTAAAATAAATATTTATATTCTAATTTTGATTTAAATAAATTTATACTTTCTAATTTTATTTAAAATAAATTTCTATTTGTTATTAGTTAAAATAAATCATTTTAATATTCAAAATTCATTAAAATTGCCAAAATAAAAAATTTAAATCGGTTCTGATTTTCCGGGTTGTTACACGTTCGGTCTGAGATCGGCATTTGAAAGAGGACGTTGAGTCCCACTTAGTGATGGTAATCGCGTAGAGAAATCGAAGGGGGTGCGAGTGGTCTTTTCAGAATTTGGTTCGTGCATGGGAGCATGCAGAGTTCGGCCATGGTGAAAGAGAAAATGGTTTACTATGCTTGCGTTTTTTCTGTATTCGGGAAGATGATACTGGCGGTATGGATTTTAAGCAAATGGGGTCGGGTTGTGTTTAATATGTTGAGGCAATGTGTGTGTGTGTGTGTGTATATATATATATATATATATATATATGGGCCGTTAAAAATAAACAACGAGATCGTGTATTATAATGGGGGAGGACACATTATTAAATGGAGTAGGTGGAGATTTATGTAGGCTAAGGAAAAATGGGTAAGGCCCAAAAAAATTAAATCTAAGTTAAATTTTTAATATAAATAGTGTATAAATTATAATGCTTATAGCTTATCTGTTTGAAATCAAAATTTCGCAAATTTGGATCTGTTGTGATCGTGTGGACATGAGCTACGTTATGAAGCCGGTTTGGGACCATTTGGAGCTGGTTTGAATTTATGGAAAAATAAAATGGCTGACTGGATTGATTGGCCATAAATCTGTATTCAACGATTAACGACCAAAGTGAGTAAACTCACTAACTCTGATCTATTCTTTAATTTTATAAACGTTATTTTATATTGATAAATGATAATTGACTTCTATGTGATGATTGTTTGGATGAATTTCTTATTAATTAGTTTAAATTTTAGATATAGTTATACATATAAACCGTTAGTTAAATATTGATCCCATTTATTTTTTCATATTGATATGAAATCAGTAATATTATGTTGATTGAACATCTGTGGATGTAGGGAAACAGGTTGGAGGAATCCAACTGGATTCCTCAACTATTTTATTGTTGATTTTCATATAATACGTTATATGATGTGACAAATAATCGGTGATTGATTATTGTGTGTTTTGGAATGTTTGAATAACACTGACCTGAAATCATTTGTATTAAAATACCATAAAGTATATTCAAATATATTGGAAAAGAATATGGTGTTTTAAAAAGGGAAAAATCTATTTGAATTAGAAATTGAATTTCGTTTTGGATTGGAAAGTAATAACTTGTTTTAATCATAATAAAACAAGTAGTTTGATTAACGATATTTTTAAATGAAATAAAATAATTATTGTTAAATAATTATTATTAAATAATCCGTGAATGATAATTTAAAAATGTGTAATGGAAAGGGATATTGTTGAATTTATTTCGAGGTTAGAAATGTGAATATGAGTTGAATAAATGCATAAGGATTTTTAAATTGAATTCGACGATGTTGAATGTTAATAAAATAATTTATTTTGAAATTATATATTTTTATAATTCAGAAATTGACAAGGTAATTAATACTTGGGTTGAAGCTAATAATTTATAATAAGATATGTAATCGAGATTAAGTTGTAAACTTGATATTTATTTAATAAGAAGTTGACTTATAAACGGAGTTTATAAAGTGGAATGAGAATATGAATTTATAAAATAACTCGGTAAATAGGAATTTAATCTGTAAGGGTATTTATTTTAAAAATCAAGATTTGATTGATATAACGAGTCCAGTTTCTGTAAAGGAATATTATTCATGTTTTAAAGTGAATGATGGTTTAAAAGAAAACATTTGCAAATTGACGTTGGCAAATACTTCCATCTTGAGGTGGTGTTGATTTTCTTTTGTGGGGATTGCGGTTTTAAGTAATGAAGTGGAGCTTGCATTTTTGTTTCACGGAAGGAAGCTTTAAAATTTAAGATTTGAACGATGCTAGAGGTTTTGAGGTTTAATATGTAGGAGGAGAGCTTCGTTTCGGTTAAAATTTGAAGAAGGGTTGCGATCTGTTTTAGGAATAAAGTTAGAAGAAAAGAGAAAAAAGTAAGAAGAAAAGAAAAATAACGCACCTATATTTATAGGTGGAAAATGTAGAGATAAAAACGATGTCTTGTTATAAACATGTAGAGGTAATTAGGGTAGGATAGGTCGCAGTGGTAGGCTAGTCGGCTGAAGTGAAACATGGCAGCGATAACAAACTGGTGAAGGAACAAAACGCGGTAGGCTGTTATTGTTTAATCCCTTTGCGTGATACCAACATCCTTTAGGGTAGGTCTGCGTATCAGTAAGACCATGAAAATTCGAATATGGATGTATTATAGAAATATGGCATAGGGTGTGTACTTATTCCCTTGCTTAGGAATGAAGTGTGAAGTATAAGTAAGGTATGGTTTATTTATACGGTACCGTTATTCAACGTTGAACGTTAAATTCGCACCGATACACATGAATTCAAAATGCAACGAAAATGAACACACTACTACGTCTCAATGTTCCGGTCCTAATGAAATTCATTTCGTTGAGAACCGACTTTGTTTGCACAACGACATTATTTTAATTTTAATTTATTTATCAGTTCATCTTTAAATTGCACGTACTAAAAAACAACTCCAATTGGCTCCAAAATGGAAATCTGGCAAAAATTAGCTATACGTATTCCAATAAAACTCGTTTCGTTGAAAACGGAGGTCGTTTGAAAAACGACTATTTTTAAGGCCTATATAGTACCGATAAAATATATTTAATTTCAAAACAAATCCTATTTAAACAATAGTAATAATAAATTATTATTATTATTGTATCTTTCCAGATGAAATCTTATACAGCTTCAAAATAAACCAATATATATTTTAAACTCAACATTTTAAAATTTCAGGTTAAATGATACTCAAATATAAACAAATTCCTTTATATTTATTAACTAAACGTTATAATTTACAAACAATTTCCATATCGACTATTTGAATATTTGAATTGGACATAACTCACAATCTATAATATGAAATCCCCATTTTTCTCTTCCATTAGAAAAATATAATCAAATAGATTCAAACAGTTCTTGTTTCAAAGAATTCTAACTTATATCTAATCCTGTATATTTAATTCGTAAATTACGAACTACCGCGACGTAACAAGCTCGTTTATAATTTTAATATAAATTTATATTTTGAACTCCATTTTGGATAAATAAATTCGATAAAAAATCCATTTATATTACCAAATCAATATTTAAGACGAATTTAAATATTTCAAATTAACGTTCAAAAATCTGGGGCGTTACATTCTTCCCCCCAAAAAGAATTTCGTCCCCGAAATTAAAATGTAAGAAGAATGCTCCGAACCCAATTATTTTAAAATAATTATTTTTGAATTATCATCAAAACAAATTTATACTCTTAAAAATTTGAAATATTTTGCCAGCACCTCCTCTACGTGGTTCGATCGGTAAAATTACAACAACCACTCTGGGTCTCAACTTCTCCAAAAGAAAACCAAAAGCCAAATGGCTACCCAACTCGGGGGTACAAAATCAATCACCAATCAATAGTATTAAGGTTTACCTATTTTTTGGGAATTCCAAACTCCAATTTCGAAGCAAATCAACTAACTGCTCTTCGTCTTCCAATTTGTAATTCAATCTCTGTAATTGAGCTAATTCTCATGACTTAATATCTGTATTTAACTCAATTTACAATGCAAGTAATATTCCAGGTTAAATAATTCAGTTTCATTTCATAATTGATTTTATTTCCAATTCACCATACTGGGATTTAGTTCTAATTCATTCAACTTCTTTATTGACTTGTTTGATGAATTTTATTAAACTAATCCAACATCTAAATAACAAACAACTAATTCATTTGAATTATATTCAACATTGATACTTGCTGGTCTACATTCACTTTGGTTTAACATAGATTAATATTAGTCGATTAATATATGACTGATTTCCGTTATTATCCATTCAATTTCCAAATCCCAAATTTATTTAATTTTATCCCATTTGAGTTCCATCTTAAGTTAATTCACTTAACAAGGTTAGGTTTCATTTGCATATTGAAACGACCCGTAACTTCCCCGTAAAGGAAAGCGTCGGATAGTTCGAGAACAAGCCACAACAGAACGCATACTGAAGAACATTTCATCGCTATTACAACAATGCATCAGATTACAAGAATATACAGAGTATAAATGAATATTACACAGAAATATCAGAGATTTAAATTACATCTAAATACATAGCAGCGGAAAATAATACAATACACAACTAGAAGTAGATATACGGATACAAAGCTTTCCGGATATCGTTCCAGCTGTAAACCAGGATCCTGTGAATATAAATCTGCACAACCAAAACTACTAGCTGCCCGTGTCGAAATAAGGGCACCCAGAGTTTAGGTTAAAACAATAAACTCCAGGTCAGTCATGTGACTGGTGTGAGAACGAAAACAATTATTATCTTTATTTTCAAAGCTAGGTAAATCAAGGGACCACGCCGTATAACACGGAACGGGTTTCCTCCCACGAATACCAGTGCATAAAACAACAGCGCAATGCTAAATAAAGAAGAATGAAGCTGTTATAAGACCCAGGTCCTATCACACAATGCAACGCAAGCCGGGGGATAGGGTTTTCCCTTATAACAGCCAAAGAATGCTTGATACGTTTAAAACAAATCATTTGATACTATCATAAGTGCATAGTGTATAAAACAACTTCAAAATCATAAGTATCAATCATAGACGGCATAAGTGCCCCATCCCACTATGTCGCCATACTAGGCTCTACAAATAAAACCGCAAAAGTCACGTATTTGGAAATTGGGTTTCCTTCTATGAACCGAGGCAAAAGATAGTCCTCAACCGATTCGAGACGCTCTAGCCCGCCCCTCAGGCAAGTACTCAGTCAAGCCTTTGGATCGTCAGGGCCGGTCCACCGATGTGGATTAAAATTCCTGAACACTACGTTTCCCCACCCTATGGGGTGTAAGTCTGGTCCGTCAGCCGACCAGAATGCATCGGCCGAAACCGATATAACCGAGGCGCCTCGCAACAGCAACAACCACATAAGTCAAACTCGTCAGGGCGTGTAAAACCACTGACGCCACTTCTAGCTAGAAAGAAACGCAAGTCCTCCCTGAGGTCCGTCTCCCGTTTTTGGTTCATACCGGGTGTGAAACTCGCGAAGTAAACGTTACACAAAGCTACGCCACAAAGGCAGTGCTTTGATCACCACCACAAGACTTTGCTTTTCAACAGAAGCCTCGATCAATTGCCACTTAGGCATGCCACACAGGCAATTCACTCCATGCGTTTGATATCCATCAATATATAACCCCTGAGCTCGTACGTCTCAGAGAAGGGCGTTAAGCAAGAGAATAAATTCTCCGCCGCCAAACAGATATATATTTTATAGAGATCAATCGCACGGACTAAAATCCAATGTCAGACACACAGTCCATTTACAAGTCCGTTCTGGGTCTGAACGAAACCGGAGGCACCTAGTACCTCGCATATCCATCGATCTCCAAGTACGTCTGGACGATCACAAACTGTTTCCATCTTCTTGGGTGTACAGCCCAATCAAGATCATCAGTAATCACCCAAACGACGTGAAGACTTCTGGTCTTCGACCACCGTCTCCATCTTCGACACCACGTCGAATCAGTTATTCAGAATGGGATAAACCCGGTCTTTCTGAATAACTCGCGTATATATTATAAAAGTGTTACACAAACAAAACATACGCCTCATTCCAATTCAGGATATTCTTTTATTCAAAATTTCCTATACTTTGGGAAAAGTTCCCATTAATTTTATCCAAGATAAATTCTTTAAATTTATTCTTTAATCTCCTTTGAATATCAATTCAAACTAGTCGGGATTAGCGAACCACACCGAAGTAATCATTTATTTTATTTCCCAATCCCAACCTATTCATCCCATGAAGTAAAACTGGTTATACTTCATATCTAACACCACGGTGTTATCGGTAAATTCAATTACCATTTCACGTTCAAATCTAATTAAAGATTTAACTATCGCCTGGAGTAAAACTGGTGATACTCCATTCTCGATCTTTTCAATCTAATTAAAGATTCATTAAAACTCCACTTAGTTTTAATCTTTAACTGGGTTAAAGAATCAGTGTCATTTAAAAACACAGTTCACGATAAACCCAAAATCACATTCATTAATTATCGGGTTAAAGAACGAGTGTTGTTTAAAACACTGTTCACGATAAACCCAAAAATCAATATCAATTCAATCCCAATTAAATATTATTTAATTGGTACACTTCGTTAAATCTAAACAAAAAGATTTAATCTTTTCTCAACTGGGTTCAAGAACAGTGTTAGTGAAGACACCATCCACGACAAACCCAAATCACATTTGATATTCAATACAAGGCTCTGAATAGAAAATATACCGGCTTATATTCAAAATCAAATTCTACGACTAACAAATATCGCATTGGAAATAACGATATATATATATATATATATATCTTTCAAATTTCCATAACAACACCTGTATAATCACGAATTCTAACATCGAAATATTCCGAAGACAATTTCGATTCAAATCCATTCCAATGCAATCATTGGAAATTTTGGTTATTTTCAAAACCATTTCAAATTCAATTTATTTATTTAAAAATAAATAGAATTATAATTCTAGTTCAAAACTAGTTCATTTCGATAAAAATCTATTTTTATCTTTTCAAATATGGAGTTTTTCATCCCAAATCTTCACAAATCATTTCTTATGATTTTACACAAATTATTACTATTTTTAATAATTTTATCAAGGCCTGTACAGTCGATTTCCATCAATGGCCATCGAACTGCACTTACAGCGACCTTTTCCAAATTTGATTTGGACATAATTCCAAATCCAACCGTTAGATTTCAAATTTATAATATTCGTTAGAAAGCTCTTTTCGATACGAACCCAACGGTTCCGGTTTTAGGAGAATCCGACGGTCGGATCTCCCGTAATGTCCGTTTGAAATAAATGGTCGAAATTCGCGAACTGCCGCGGCGCGGCGCGTTCTATTCAGGCCATTATATTATATATATAATATATATAATATATATTTCGTCGATTTCTATTTAAAACGAATTATATAAATAGTTTTGAATTCGTTTCAAAAACATTTTCAACTTCCTTTTCAATTCAAATCAAAATTGAATTCTTCTTTATAGATTCGTTTTAAAATTCATTTCTATTCAATTCAAATTTCAATTCAATTTGAATTCGTTTTCAATTCAATTCATTTCGAAATCGTTTTCAATTCAATTCATTTCGAAATCGTTTTCAATTCACTTCATTTCGAAATCGTTTTCAATTCACTTCATTTCGAAATCGTTTTCAATTCACTTTATTCCGAAATCGTTTTCAATTCACTTTCAATTCAATTCATTTCCAATCCATTCTTTTCAAAATATCAGATTTTGAAATCACTTTCTATATTCATTATAAAATGAATAAAATCGATATAAATATCGTTCACGTCAAAATGGCGTCAATCTAATCAACACGGCTTCATATATTGATATTTTCAAATATTCCATTTCGAATATTTCTATTTCAAATATTTCTATTTTAAAACTGGAATGAGGCCCAATCAATTTCCATATAATGTTAATTATATGGATTTTCATACATTACACCCATATAATAGCATTGCAAAATAATCAACCATCAACCAAAGTGCACTACACTGTATAAGCATCAAATATAGATATCTAACGCTTATAACAGCCTGTCAATCCATCGATCGACATATTTAATCAATTAGGATGAGTGAACTTCAAATTTCATCCCAACACCCGTGTGGGGTTTCAAACAAACAAACACAGATTTTATTTGTGCAGTTGGGCGATGTGTAAAATTTATCGACCCAATTAACGTCCTTCAAATAGGTGTACATAAACAAACCGTCTGGTTTGTAAATGAATATTGATTTATTCACATTCACGTTAAAAATTATATTTTTAACGATAAAACATTTTATTTTAACTTATGAATTTCTATTCAGTTCATTCTATAGATAAAATGATATTTTTATTTTTCTAAATTATTTTAGAAAATTTCGGCTGCATAACGGCACGATACTAGAAACGGGACAAGGCCTAGCCTTATCCCCGGTCTAGTGAAGGCCCACGCCATTCACACATCAATCAAAATCACCAAACAACCAAATTCAAATCAAATCATATAACTAATCTATGCAACCAAACAAACAAGTCCATGGTCTGTGGACGATTGTGTCGGGTGCTACTAAGCACCGTCTGCATCCTATATATATATATAACTAGAAAAATTAAATTGAAAGGTGAGAAGTTCTCACTTATAGCTATCCTAGCTCCACGGCACTTCATTGATAGAAATCTTCATCGCTATCGCATCTTTGTCATCTTCGTTGCCCGGATCCTCTACATATGTAAAAATCGAATTTTGACTTCGTTATTCAATATATAAAAATCGAATTTTTATTTCGCTATTCAATATATAAAAATCGAATTTTTAGTTCGCTATTCAATATATAAAAATCGAATTTTTAGTTCGCTATTCAATATATAAAAATCGAATTTTTAGTATGTTATTCAATATATAAAAATCGAATTTTTAGTTCGTTATTCAATATATAAAAATCGAATTTTTAGTATGTTATTCAATATATAAAAATCGAATTTTTAGTATGTTATTCAATATATAAAAATCGAATTTTTAGTATGTTATTCAATATATAAAAATCGAATTTTTAGTTCGTTATATAGATAAAAATTCTATTTTTATCACGCTATTCCCTATATAAAATTTCCGCCTTTTCAAAAATAAAGATTTGCCTTTTCTAAATTATATCATTATAAAAATCACATTTTTATTTTTCTACACTTATAAAGATGATATTTTTAATTTTCCTATCATGTAAAAATTATATTTTTAATTCTCTACATAACCAAAAATCATATTTTGACATCATCTATATAGTAAAGACTATATTTTTAATACTTTAAAAATATAAAAATCATATTTTTAATACTTTAAAAATATAAAAATCATATTTTTATTTCGTCATTTCAACAATAAAAATCCGACTTTTCACATATTAAAAAATCTGATCTTTCTAAATTAAAAACATAATCTTTTCTAAATTAAAAATATAATATTTTCTAAATTAAAAATATAATCTTTTCTAAATTAAAAATATAATCTTTTCTAAATTAAAAATATAATCTTTTCTATCGATAAAAAAAAATAAAAATCCTACATTTTCTTTCTAATAAACTAATTACCTTAGTTAGAGAAATAAACAACAATTAAAAAGCAAATGATGAAACAAAGTTAAATAAAAAAAAATAAAAAAAAATCAGGGCTTACATTGAATCGGAGGTGGGTTGTGCGGTCTGGAGGGGGAGCTCGTAGTCGGAGTCGGGGGTGGGGCGCGTTAGGCGGAGGAGCGGTGGTGGGGTGGGGCTGAACGAGGCGGGTTTGGTTTTGGGAAAGATGGAGGATCGCTCTTGGGGGGGGGGGTTTCGAGATGGAGGAAGGAGGGAGAGGGCGCACGCGTCGGTGGGGGGGGGGGGGAGGGGGTCAGGGAGGCGGCGCCGCCACTGGAAGGGGAGACGCGATTTTTCGCCGATCCCCTTTTTCCTTCTTTTTTTTTTATATTTTAAAACGATCGTGGGCTGGAAAGAAGAAGAGGGGGCCAAGGTCAACGCAAGGAGGAAAGGGGAAAGGGGGTTTTAATTTTATTTTATTATTTAAATATTTAATTTCAAAAAGTTGACTTTTACATACGACCTCGAAACGAGGCCCACCGCCTGTCGTCCATAGCGTTTTACCCCCATTCCGAACACAATGGGATATGTATCGTAAGCTGATTTGATTGTTTGAATCAGTTTCCGTTAAATTTACATTATATCACTTTATTGAATTTTAAACGTACATTTCAAATTACCGGGGTCACATACTAACTCGAAAAATTCCAGAAAAATATTTTCTAGCTTTGTATTGACAATACGGTCCTAACAAAACTAGTTTCGTCAAATTCTGAGACCGTTTGAAAAATGGCCATTTTCCAGTCGATTAAAATCAACTGAAACTGGTCAAACGCGTTTTCCTATGCCACGCTCACATATTGATTCAGAAAATTATGAAATTTGGAATCTAGCAATAACTTTACATCACGGACCCAACAAAAGTGGTTTCGTCGAAATCCGAGGTCGTTTGCAAAATGGCTATTTTTAAGGGCCTGAATTCCATAGCGACTATTCAGAATTTTCAACTGGACATATCTTTTGATTCCCGCTATGAAATTTCGATTGGTCGGATTCGTTGGAAAGATATTACCAATTAGATCCTATTATTTTTGGTTTCACTAAAATCCGGATTGTTTTGCACCTGGTACATTCAATTGAAGTTTGAAATCGAATTATCGAACTACCGCGCCATTTTCAAATCTATTTATAATTATATATAATTATTTATATTCTAACAACGACGTATATAAATATATACGTCGAATTCAATTCTAAACATTTTTCTCGTCGATATTATTTAAAATAATTCATTTTAAATAATCAAAATTCGCTAAAAATGCCAAAATAAAATTTTCAAACTGGCTCGCATTTTACGGGTTGTTACACATATCCAGTTCAATTAACTAATTGATTTTTTCTAATTAGTTCAAATCTTATTTCATAATTCAATTTTAATTCCAATCAAATCAAGCAAAACAACCAAGCAATCAATATTACTATATTATAGAAAATTATTTCCTTTTCTATAAAAATATAATTTGGGCAAAATTATTTGTTTACCCTCTTTATATTGTGTCAATTGCTAGTTCAATATGGTTAACCAATACATGAACCAATCAATCAACACAATACAAAACATTTTATATAAAATCTACAAATAAGCTCTCTCATATATATACACTCAAACTCAACATAGGGCATTACAACCCCATCTCTATCGAGTTATGTCATAGAGCCAAGGTTATTACTTAACCAATAACTATGATACCAAGTTGTAAAGGCCCGCAAACCCGTACCCTTTGAGTTGACTGATATTACACACGTCCAACCTAAAGTGCACGATAATACGAATCCTTAATAGAAAGAAAATTAGAGGATAGGAAAAGAAAGAAATAAATGTTAGAATAGAAGAATAAGAAGAAGAACCAACACCACACAAAATCTCACATCGCAGCAGAATAAAATATAATATAGAAATAAATCTTTATTAAGAGCTTGAAAAATACCTACAATCATCAGAGTATATCTGGATAGTTATAACAACCTGTCCTCATATACATCACACATGGAATAAATACTAGGTATCATACGTCCGGATTCTTCCAACTCTTCTCTAGACTTAACAACACCTGATAACCTAAACATGTAAAACTCGGTCTGAACCGAGCATTGCAAACGCCACAGATCATTCTTGTGAACTAGCGTGAAAAAACTCACTAAGTTTCATAAGTAACATCCAACTTTTTTAACTTTAGAAAGTCCGTTTGAAAGAAAAGGATAATAGTAAGACCAGTTGTAACAACCCGGAAAATCTGAACCAATTTAAAAATTTTTAATTGGCTAAAATAGTAGATTTTAAATATTTAAAATAAATATTTTAAATAATAGTGATGGAAAGTACGTTTGAATCGATGTTTGAAAATAAATATAATTATTATAAATTATAAACAAGGCCTGAAATGGCGCTGCAGTTTCAAAAATTGAATTCAAACTTTAACTGACTTTACCGGGTGCAAAATAAAAAGGATTTTAGTGAAACCAAAAATATTTAAATCTGTTAGTGAATATCTTTCTAACAAATCTGAAAAATTGAAGTTTCTTAGCAGGAATCAAAAGTTATGGCCAAATGAATTTTCAGAAAAGTCGCTATAGAAATTATATCGCCCTTGAAAATAGACATTTTTTGCATACGACCTCAGAATTCGACGAAACCACTTCTGTTGGATCCGGGATGTCAAATTATTGCTAGGTTTCAAATTTCATAGTTTTTGAAGTTAATATGTGGGCGTGGCAAAGGAAAATGTGTTTTGGTCAATTATATTTAAATTGGATCGACCAGAAAATGGCCATTTTTCAAACGGTCACAGAATTCGACGAAACTAGTTTTGTTGGGACCGTATCGTCAAAACATAGCTAGATTTATTTTTCGGGAATTTTTAGAAGCAGTATGTGGCCCCGACGAATTGAAATGTACGTACAAATTAAAAGTTTTTTTTTTTTAATTTGAAGAGAAACTGACTCAAACAGTCGAATTGGCCTACGAAACATATCCCATTGTTTTCGGAATAGGGTAATTAGCTAGGGGCGACAGTCGTTGGTTTTGAATTTGAGTTCGTATGGTTAAGGGGGTATTTTCCGAATAAAAAACTTAAAAATAATTTAAAATATATATGGCCCAATCACGTTCTTCCATTCATTTCATCGTTGACTCCAAAACCCGCTTCTCTCCCAAATTGAACGGCGCCTTCAGCTCCGCCCTTCTCTCCCTTTTTTCTCCAATTCCGATCCACGAAACCACCTGCTCCTTTGGAGTTTTCTGAAGCCCTCATCATCCTCTTAAATTCCATACCCACCAAGCTCCCTGTCGATGCGTGCACCTCGAGATCTGGGCCACGAAATCCGCGCCGTTCATCGCGCAGCCAAGCCACCATCCCGCCGTCGATCTAACCTCCACCACCAGGCGCGGGTGCGCCGCTCGCCCCTCTTCGATGCTGCACCGCCCGATCGACGTATCGCTTCACGGATTGACCACAAATTCGAGACCTAGTTTTGAACTAAAACATAAAGGTATGGCCTTTATAATATTAAAGAGGTTATAACACTTAAAAGCGTTGCGAAGTTAATTTAATTTGTAAAAATCACATCTTTTTACTGTGTTGACGAGATTCGACGAAACAGGAAACATCGTGACCGTGTCGACGCTCTCTACATTCTAGAAGAGACCGCATATTTTTTTGAGCCTTCTGCTATTTTTGGTGGAGTGGAACCCAATGTGAGATTTCTAATTTATAAACAATGGAAAACAACGATGTATAAATTATATAGTCGATGTATGAGTTATATAAGTGCTGTACACCTCATGTATAAGCGTTGTATAAGTTGTATGTTCGATGTATAAGTTATATATGCGTTGTAAAAATTATATATGCAATGAAATGATATTGAATTGAAATGGATTGAAATATATATATATATATACACAAATATATATATATATATATATATATATATATATACTCCCCCCGTCCATAGACCATGGACGATATTTATTGGTTCTGTTGTTGTTTGGATTATTTGGTTGATGTGAAATTTGGTGAATAATGTGAATGGTTGATATGATTGGCTGTGGGTGAAAAATACCCAATTGTGATTGAAAACCAAATTAGAATAGGTTGTGGAATTGAAAGAAAACATGCTCGCCTACATGCGAATTAGATGCATGAATCCCCATTGTCAAAAACCGCAAGGTTTTAAGGTAGAGCGAGGAGCTGTACATCGATACGGTCCCGATTTTAACTTCCCTGCCGTTATGCTGCCGAAATTTTCAATAATATTCATATGTTAGAATTATTTTCATTTGTTGAAATAACATTCATGTGTTGAATAGAAATTCATTTGTTGAATAGAAATTCATGTGTTGAGTGGTAATCGTGTTTTGAAATAAATTGTTTTATAATAAAAATCACGTTTTTATCACCAGTTTGAACTATATAAAATAATCGTGTTTTGAAATAAATTGTTTTATAATAAAAATAACATTTTAATCACCTATTTGAACTATTTAAAATAATCGTGTTTTGAAATAAATTGTTTTATAATAAAAATCACATTTTTTATTACATATATATGAATTGTTAAAAATAGTGATGTGTTGAAATAAATATATATTGGATAAAAATATCATTTTTATCAAATGTGTGAAATGAATATAATTTTGAAATCTAAGGATCGATTATATTTATACATATATAAATATAATTAAAATAAATCGAATAACGAAGCTGTAGTTCGTATTTTGAAACTGTGATTTCAAATGATTATTGTGGGAGATCCGACCATCGGATTTTCCTGAAACAACAACAATTGGGTCCGCCTTGGAAATACCTTTCCAATGGCACCAACTTTGTAAAGATCCAACGGTTGGATTGTTTGGAATGTTTAATTCAAATCTGAAGAAAAACAACGCCAGAATCGATTATAATTATATATATATATATATATATATATATATATATATATATATATATAATTAAATTAAATCGAATAACGACGCTGTAGTTCGATATTTGAAATTGAAACTTCAAATGGTTATTGCGGGAGATCCGACCGTCGGATTTCCTCAAAACTGAAACCGTTGGATCCATTTTGAAAAGATCTTTCTAAAGATATAAAATTTGTGAAGATCCAATGGTTAGATTTTCAGATATGTGTAAATCAAATCTGAAGAAAAACAGCGCCACGACCGCGTTATGGCCTGAAGCGTTGTTTTGAATAAATTAGCTATTTTTATATAAATAAAAATAGTGATAAATCGTGATAAAATATTATAAACGATATGGAATAGAAATAAACTGAATTTGCTCGGTTTATGTGATATTTGATGGTTGAATGTGTTTGGCGTGAAATTTACATTAAAGAACAGAATTGGTGATGTCGAGTAATTTAACCATTGAAATGAATTGATTTGAAATTCTAAATATACGTGAATTATTTGAAAAGGCCGAGTTAATTGTCATTTCAAATAATTGATCGACGATTGAAAGTCGAAGATATGAAGACGATGCAAGACCGATGATCTTCACGTCGAATGGAGGGGTGCTACTAATGCTCATGATAGGAGTAGCTTTGTAACAACCTGCAAATTCTGAACCAATTTAAAAAATTTATTTTAGAAGATTTTAATGAATTTTGAGGATATAATATAATTTATATAAATAATAATGGCTAGTATTTATTTTAATCGAAGTTAAAACGAATAAATTTAATTTAAATATAAATGGAGTTAGAAATGGCACGGTAGTTTTAAATTCTAATTTTGAACTTTAAATGAATGTACAGGATTCAAAATAAATCAGAATTGAGTGAAACAAGAAATATTTAAATCTGTTTAACCATATCTTTCTAAAGAATCTGAAAAATTGAAATTTCGTTTTAAAAATCAAAAGTTATGGCCAATTCAATATTTAGAAAGGTCATTGTAGAATTTATATATATAATATATATGGCCCGAAGGGCTACTTTTCACATATGAAGGAAATTGGACTCGAAACCACTTCCATTGAGTCTGGTATAATGTTTCTGCATTTAAAAAGTATAAACACTTATATATTTTGAGTTTCGGAATTTATTTGTTTAAAAATGTATTTTTAATATTAAATATATAGCACTTGAAAATAGCCATTTTTCAAACAGTCTCAGAATTCAATGAAATTAGTCTGGTTAGAACTGTATCGTCATAAGAAAGCTAAAAATATTTTTCTTCGAATTTTCTGAGGTCATATGTGGCCCCGGCACATTTAAATGTACGGTAAATATTTAATTAATTAATTTTTAATGGAATTTTAAATAAATATTCTATAGATTTCGGAATTGGACCCCGAGACCTGTCCCATTGCGTTCCGAAGGCCTCAAAACCTTAAGATCGACAGTAAGCAAGCCCAATTCAGAGTCAGTCCGCATTTTTACCTTTATAACACGTTTTTCAATGAATTTAATAATAAAAAAATAAAAAGAAACCCTAAACCTAATGCGGCCGCCGCCATGTCTATTCGAAGGCCAGAATCATCCGAATTTCAAACGTTAATTTCTCTTAATTCGTTCAACGAAAATTGGCAACCTATATATCAAATCGAAGAGAATTCAGAGAGCTTCGAATCTATACGGTTAAGATCGGTTTTCAGTGCATGGATTTCGCGAATTCTGGTGAGGAAGCCGCCGACTTTGACCTCGATTTCAGGGGAGGTGGGACCCGCGAGTTAGGTGGGGTGCCGGGCGACGGAGGAGCGGCCTATGGCGGTCGAAGTGGTGATGTCCGATCGGCAGTGGGTGGCTCGGTGGTGCGTGCGCAGGGGGGATTGGAGGTGGACGATGGGTTCGGCCGTAACAGGAAGAGGAAGAAGAAGGTTTATATTTTAATATTTTTTTATTTAATTAATATTTAATTTGTCCAATCTTTAAAATTCAATATCTCTGTCATACGAGTGTCGTTTTATGAACCATAAGTTGCGTTGGACTCATCTTTCAGAGACCTTCGCAATGGCGCAGACCAGAGCTAAAACCGAGACAGTCGAATTTTCAGCCATATCAATGTGAGAATCTCTGATTTAAAGATTTAATTAATTTAATTAATTATTTTATTGTTGTTAAATAATTATCTGATTGTTGTTTAATTAGATCTGCGTCATGATGAATTTGTAGATTTTGTTTTTGATTGATTGTAATGTTTTATGTTAGATCTGTTATTGTGTATGTATCAATGTGAAAATTTTCATGCTTAATAAAATGGGATTAGAACTGAAATCTTTATCCAATTGAAAATATCACCTTAATTGTGTATTGGATTAGATCATGAAAAAAAGACAATTGGAAATATCATATTGGTTGTGCTTATTTTATTGTTTATTTTATTTACATTAAATTGTCGAAAATATTAAGTTGAGTGCAGTGATTGAATAAAATGGTTAAACCAAAAACAATTATTATGATTAATGACATTAAACTATAATTTTCAAGTTTAAAAGTTTATGTTATTTTATTTTATTGAATTTAAACAATTTGTCATGTTGGTCAAAATGAACAATGTAATTTGAACGACAAATAAAAATTCATTTTTTTATTTGTTGATGTTACAATGAAATTTGGACGACAAATAAAGTGTATCTTTATTTGTTGATACTACAATAGAATTGGAACGACGAATAAAAACTCATTTTTATTTGTTGATATTACCATAGAAATTGAACGACACATAAAACCTTATTTTTATTTGTCTACCTTACAATAGAATTTAAACAACAAATAAACCTTATTGTTATTTGTTTATTTTAGAACAGGATTTGAACGACAAATAAAATATTATTTTTATTTGTTTATTTACAATAGAATATGAACAACAAATAGGATATATTTTCATTTGTTTCCATTAAAATAGAATTTGGCTAACCAATAAAATTCTATTTTTATTTGTTTACATTTAGAACACGATTTATGAATTACTGTAAAAATTCTTCTTTTTACTGTCACATTTAACGTAAGATGTTCTAGAATTAGATTAACAATAAAATATTAAATTTTATTGTTGATATTAAAAACATGTAAGTAAAATAAAACTTTATTTACATGGCATGAGTGAATTAAAGGTTATATTTGGAAACCACCTTTTTGTTTACATTTTTATGTAAATAAAAATACATGTTTTGGAAATCACAATTTTGTTCACATTTTATATGTAAATAAGAAATTATTTTCAGAAGTTACATTTTTATTTGAAAAAATATTTTGGACATATAATTTATTCATTTAATTGAATTTAATAATGCTATTAAACTTTAAAAACAAAATTTATTCTTTTATTTACATTCAGCAATGCTAATATATATAGTAAATAGAAATTGTTCTTTATTTGCATTATCCATGCAAATATATATATTGAAACAAATTATTCTTTCATTTGCACTCACCAATGCAAATACATATATTGAAAATAAGGTTTATTCCTTTATTTGCACTTATTAATGCAAATATGCATTGAAATTAAGGTTTATTCTTTTTTTTTGCATTTATCAATGCAAATATTTAATGAAACTAAAGTCTATCTTTTTATCTACATTCACCAATACAAATATACACATTTTTATACATCGAATAGAAAATTGTAAAAAAGTACTTTGGAAATAAAACTATTCTTTTATTTGCATTCACAAATGCAAATATACTTTGAAATAGAATATACTTTGAAATAAAATATATTTTGAAATAAAATATGCTTTGAAATGAAATAAACTTTAAAAATGAAATTTGTTCTTTTATTTGCATTAATTACTGCAAATAAACTTTACAAATGGGAGTTGTATTTACTTTGCATTCACAAAAGAAAATACCCATTGAAATTAAAATTGTTCTTTCATTTGCATTCACAAATGCAAATATATATATTGAAAACCAAGTTGTTCTTTTATTTGGAATCGCTAATGCAAATACACATTTAAATAAAAATTTGTTTCTTTATTTACTTTCACTAATGTAAATACACATTGGAAATGAGTTTCCTTTCACATTCAGTCAAATATACTTTTAAATCAAAATACAAAGTTACATTTGTTATTTGCATTCCTTATTGCAAATAAAACCTTAAAATAAAGTTCATCTTTGTTTGCAATTCATCAATGCAAACAGACCATCAAAATGAAAGTTGCATTTTTGATTTATAATTTTGATATATATAAAATATTGTTTTGAAAGTGGCAATTTTATTTGCACCCTTCAATGCAAATAAGACATGAATTAAATCTTTCATTTTACTTTCAAGTTAACAAATATCTTTTTATTCACATTTTTAGATATAAATAAAGGATAGGATTTAAAAATTACATTTTAGCAAATTCTAGTTGTAGCAAAAGAGATAATGTTTCATTTTATTTTCATTTTAAAGGACAATAGAAAGAATAGTTCTTTTTAGAAGTGCATTTTTATTGCAATTCTATATGAAGTGAAAAGAACCAATTTGTCAAATGTCTTATTTGAAATAAAATGAGTTCTTTTTGTCACTTCAAAAAGAATGAATTGAAAATGTTTATTTAAGCTTTTGTAAAGAATGAATAACTAAACATCCATATTTTTATCATTAAAGTAAAATAGACAAAAATGCTTATTTTGTCTAAATTAAAGGAATGAAACAAAATATAGCATTGGAATACTTTATTAGAATTGAAACACAAATTAATCACTATCGTAAATTTACATTAGTTAAAACACTTTTGTTAATTTATATTAGTTAAAAACAATTATTCATAGTCAATTTATACTAGTTAAACCAAAATAGACATTTTGTCAGAAATATTCATTTTTGTCAAAATGAATTAGTTAAAGAAATTTATATATATATATATATATATATCTTATGTTTGGCAACATATATACTTGCCACGATAGGTTAGTTAAATCAAAATATTTATTTTGTCGAATCAAAATTATCATTTTTGGCCCATTAGATTTGCCAAAACAATATAACCATTTTTGCTTGAGTTTAAACTAGCAAAATAGAAATTGTCAATAGAGACGAAGTTATTATTCATTGCAATAGAATTATGTATAATATAAAAGAGACATTTTCTTGCCATGTTTATATATTGTGTATTACACTTCCATTCACAAGTTACCCGACTTATTTATGTGATTAGGATGATTATTTTCACACATCGCCCAAGTGCACAAATTAGTTTATTATTTGTTTGTTGGTTGAAACCCCACACGGGTGTTGGGATGAAAATTTACATACACTAATCCCAATATTCAGTTGTATGTTGATCGTTAGATCGACTGGCTGCGATGAGCATTATTGCTTCATTTTAACGCTTACACAGTGGAAATTACACTTTGGATGTAGATGGATGATTTGATGATTATACTATTCTTATCATATATATGATGTGTGTGAAATCCATATAATCCAAATTATATGATAAATGATTGAGTTGCTTTTTGATTCAGGTGTTCTTTTAAATAAGAATATTTTTACATTAGAAATCCTTTTTATATAAAGTATATATTCTTTCATAAAAGAGAAAATATTGTTAATCAAGTATATGTTAAAACAAAGAATATTTGTAAAAGATAAAAATTTGTAATATAAAGAAAACTTCCCATTTAGAATCTTTTATATAAAGAATATTTTTAATGATTATTTTAGAATGTTTTTTTAAAGATTATTAGGATTTGCAATTAGATTTTGTGATATGAAATAAATTGAGATGTGAAGTGGATTTATCGTGGACGATGTTTTAAATGACATTTGTCCTCTAATCCAATTTACATTGAAATTATTATTTGGAATTTATAAATCTATTTTATAGAAAAAAATGGCATTTTCTAAAAATCAAGTTTTCCAATTTAATATATTAAATTGGAATTAAGTGGAAATTCGATTGGTAATAATCGAAATGGGCTTCTGTAAAAGAAGACCGATATTATATATGGAATTTAAGAGGCTTTGCCGTTATTCCGTTTATATTATTAGTCCAATACAGAAATTTATATCGATTATGTATTGATTTGATTTCTGTGGAATTCCATATTTTGTAAATAGATTTGTGGGTTTATCGTGAACTGTGTTTTAAAGGACACTAGTTCTTTAACCTGTTTAAGACAAGATTTATTCCTTAAATAAATGATCTTGTAATAATGATTTTTGATATCAAATCAAAACTAGAGTTTTAATGAATCTTTTACGGAAGATTTAAGATTTTATTTTCAGAGTTTATCTTTGATAAAATTAATGAGAATCTTTTAACACGAATATCTTATTAAAAGAATACTCGGAGTCGGAATGTGGCGTAATGTGTGATTTACTAATATTTGCATTTTAATCTCAAAATACGCGAGTTATTCAGAAAGACCGAGTTTAACCCATTCTGAATAATCATCACGACGATCAAGAGTCGAAGATGAAGGCGGCGATTGAAGACCAAAGGTTTTCACATCGTTGGGATGATGATGACTGGTATCTTGAATTGGGATTGGCCTTCCAAGGCAAGGTATTTGGTAATGATCGTCCAAACGCATTTGGAGATCGACGGACATGTTGTTTCGCTCAGACCTAGAGCGGACTTGTAAATGGATTGCTTGTCTGACATTGTATTCCTTTCTACTGTATTTGTTGAATGCTACTGATTATATATTTCTGTTTGGTGGTGAAGAATTTATTCTTTACTTATCACCCTTCTCTAAGACGTATGAGCTTAGAGGTGATATATATTGGTAGATGATCAACGATATGGTAGGGTCTGACAATGTGACATGCTAAGATGCAAATGATCAAGGCTTTGTTGAAAAGCAGGCCTTGTGGTTGATGATCAAAGCACAGTCTCTTTAGGCATAGCTTTGTGTATATCGTGACTTCGCGAGCCTCACACACCAGTTGAGTCTAAAACGGGAGAAGGGAACGCATGGACTGCACACGTTTCTTTCTACCTAGAAGTGGTGTCGGTGCTTAAATTGGCTGACATTTGCTTATGTGGTTGTTGGAATTTTGCGAGGCCTCGGTTTATTCTTATCGGTCGCCCACGGCCGATTTGTAGGTCCAATAGGATCGGGGAGCGTGTGTTCAGGCATAACTAATCCACTAAAGTATTTGTGGACCGGCCCTGCTGTATCCAAGGGTTCGCCAGCATCCGAATCCCGAGACATTGCTAGAGTGTCTCGAATCGGTCAGGAGCTCCCCCCTAGCCTTGACTCATGATGGAAACCCAATTTCCAATACGCCCCTTGCGGTTTTGATTGTATAACTAGTATGGCGACATAGTAGATGGTAGCTATGCCGTCTAGGATTGATATTATATTTGAAATGTTTTAAATATATATATATATACACACTAATGATATCGTTTTTACGTATCAAGCATCTTTTGACCATTATAAGGTAAAACCCTATCCTCCGGTTTGCTTTGCCTTGTGTGATGGGACCTGGGTCTTATAATGGTTTCATTTTTCAAAAAAGCATTACGTTATTTGACGATTTACTTTATTTATGCACTGGCAATCTAATGGTGTAAACTCATTCCGCGTTAGCGACGTGGTCCTGTGATTAGCCTTCTTATTACATAAGTTAAGTTAAGAATTCTCACACCAGTCCCACGACTGACCTGTAGTTTGTTTCACTTTGCAAACTCGGGTGCCCTCTTTCCACATGGCCAATCGAGTAGTTTTTGCAGATATATTTTAAGCAGGATCCTTTATTGAAGCCTGAAGCTGGGTCCAGAATATTGATGGCCTTCCGCTGATATTAGTTCCGCTGCAATGTATTAATCTATTGTAATTTACCTTCCGCTGTAATTTTATTTCGATGTACTCTGATATATTCTGTACTCTGATGTAACATTTATTATTGATGTTATAAAAGTGTGTGTTGTTGTTCTGATGTGTTGTATGCCCAAAGTTAACGTATGCGGAATTTGAACGGTTTTGATCGATCTTCCGATCGATTGGGGTCGGGCAAAATCCGGGTCGTTACAGCTATTGTTAATCCAATTCTAGAACATCTTACGTTAAATGTGACACGAATATCTTAATACCATAGCAAATTGTAAAAAAGTACATATATTGAAAATTTTAAAAAATACTTTGGAAATAAAACTATTCTTTTATTTGCATTCACAAATGCAAATATACTTTGAAATAGAATATACTTTGAAATAAAATATATTTTGAAATAAAATATGCTTTGAAATGAAATAAACTTTAAAAATGAAATTTGTTCTTTTATTTGCATTAATTACTGCAAATAAACTTTACAAATGGGAGTTGTATTTACTTTGCATTCACAAAAGCAAATACCCATTGAAATTAAAATTGTTCTTTCATTTGCATTCACAAATGCAAATATATATATTGAAAACCAAGTTGTTCTTTTTTTTGGAATCGCTAATGCAAATACACATTTAAATAAAAATTTGTTTCTTTATTTACTTTCACTAATGTAAATACACATTGGAAATGAGTTTCTTTTCACATTCACTCAAATATACTTTTAAATCAAAATACAAAGTTACATTTGTTATTTGCATTTCTTGTTGCAAATAAAACCTTAAAATAAAGTTCATCCTTGTTTGCAATTCATCAATGCAAAAAACCATCAAAATGAAAGTTGCATTTTTGATTTATAATTTTGATATGCATAAAATATTGTTTGAAAGTGGCATTTTTATTTGCACCCTCCAATGCAAATAAGACATGAATTAAATCTTTCATTTTACTTTCAAATTAAGGAATACCTTTTTATTCACATTTTTAGATATAAATAAAGGATTTTAAAAGTTACATTTTAGTTACATTCTAAGTGTAGCAGAAATGGAAAAATAATGGTTTATTTTATTTTCATTTAAAGGACAATAGAAAGAATAGTTTTTTAGAAGCGCATTTTTATTGCAATTCTATATGAAGTGAAAATAACCAATTTTTCAAATGTCTTATTTGAAATAAAATGAGTTCTTTTTGTCACTTAAAAAAGAATGAATTGAAAATGTTTATTTAAGCTTTTGTAAAGAATGAATAACTAAACATTCATATTTTTATCATTAAAGTAAAATAGACAAAAACGCTTATTTTGTCTAAATTAAAGGAATGAAACAAAATATAGCATTGGAATACTTTATTAGAATTGAAACACAAATTAATCACTATCGTAAATTTACATTAGTTAAAACATTTTTGTTAATTTATATCAGTTAAAAACAATTATTCATATTAGTCAATTTATACTAGTTAAACCAAAATAGACATTTTGTTAAAAATATTCATTTTTGTCAAAATGAATTAGTTAAAGCAATTTGTGTGTGTATATATATATATATATATATATATCTTATGTTTGGCAAGATATATACTTGCCAAGATAGGTTAGTTAAATCAAAATATTTATTTTGTCGAATCAAAATTATCATTTTTGTCCCATTAGAATTGCCAAAACAAAATAACCATTTTTGTTTGAGTTTAAACTAGCAAAATAGAAATTGTCAATAGAGACGAAGTTATTATTCTTATTCGTTCATTGCAATAGAATTATGTATAATATAAAAGAGACATTTTCTTGTCATGTTTTATATATTGTGTAATACACTTCCATTCACAAGTTACCCGACTTGTTTATGTGATTTAGACGATTATTTTCACACATCGCCCAAGTGCACAAATTAGTTTATTATTTGTTTGTTGGTTGAAACCCCACACGGGTGTTGGGATGAAAATTTACATACATTAATCCCAATATTCAGTTGTATGTTGATCCTTAGATAGACAGGCTGCGATGAACGTTATTGCTTCATTTTAACGCTTATACAGTGGAAATTACACTTTGGATGTAGATGGATGATTTGATGATTATACTATTCTTATCATATATATGATGTGTGTGAAATCCATATAATCCAAATTATATGATAAATGATTGAGTCGCTTTTTGATTCAGGTGTTCGTTTAAATAAGAATATTTTTACATTAGAAATCCTTTTTATATAAAGTATATATTCTTTCATAAAAGAGAAAATATTGTTAATCAAGTATATGTTAAAACAAAGAATATTTGTAAAAGATAAAAATTTGTAATATAAAGAAAACTTCCCATTTAGAATCTTTTATATAAAGAATATTTTTAATGATTATTTTAGAATGTTTTTTTAAAGATTATTAGGATTTGCAATTAGATTTTGTGATATGAAATAAATTGAGATGTGAAGTGGATTTATCGTGGACGATGTTTTAAACGACATTTGTCCTTTAATCCAATTTACATTGAAATTATTATTTGGAATTTATAAATCTATTTTATAGAAAAAAATGGCATTTTCTAAAAATCAAGTTTTCCAATTTAATATATTAAATTAGAATTAAGTGGAAATTCGATTGGTAATAATCGAAATGGGCTTCTGTAAAAGAAGACCGATATTATATATGGAATTTAAGAGGCTTTGCCGTTATTCCGTTTATATTATTAGTCCAATATAGATATTTATATCGATTATGTATTGATTTGATTTCTGTGGAATTCCATATTTTATAAATATATTTGTGGGTTTATCGTGAACTGTGTTTTAAAGGACACTAGTTCTTTAACCTGTTTAAGACAAGATTTATTCCTTAAATAAATGATCTTGTAATAATGATTTTTGATATCAAATCAAAACTGGAGTTTTAATGAATCTTTTACGGAAGATTTAAGATTTTATTTTCAGAGTTTATCTTTGATAAAATTAATGAGAATCTATTAACACGAATATCTTATTAAAAGAATACTCGGAGTCGGAATGTGGCGTAATATGTGATTTTCCAATATTTGCTTTTTAATCTCAAAATACGCGAGTTATTCAGAAAGACTGAGTTTAACCCATTCTGAATAATCATCACGATGATCAAGAGTCGAAGATGAAGGCGTGGTTGAAGACCGAAGGTTTTCACATCGTTGGGATGATGATGACTGGTATCTTGAATTGGAATTGGCCTTCCAAGGCAAGGTATTTGGGAATGATCGTCCAAACGCATTTGGAGATCGATGGACATGTTGTTTCGCTCAGACCTAGAGCGAACTTGTAAATGGATTGCATGTCTGACATTATATTCCTTTCTACTGTATTTGTTGAACGCTACTGATTATATATTTCTGTTTGGTGGTGAAGAATTTATTCATTACTTATCACCCTTCTCTAAGACGTATGAGCTTAGAGGTGATATATATATTGGAAAATGATCAATGATATGGTAGGGTCTGACAATGTGACAGGTTTAGATGCAAATGATCAAGGCTTTGTTGAAAAGCAGGCCTTGTGGTTGATGATCAAAGCACAGTCTCTTTAGGCATAACTTTGTGTATATCGTGACTTTGCGAGCCTCATACACCAGTTGAGTATAAAACGAGAGAAGGCAACGCAGGGAGTGCACATGTTTCTTTTTAGCTAGAAGTGGTGTTGGTGCTTAAACTGGCTGACATTTGCTTATGTGGTTGTTGGAATTTTGCGAGGCCTCGGTTTATTCTTATCGGTCGCCCACGACCGATGTGTAGGTCCAATAGGATCGAGGAGCGTGTGTTCAGGCATAACTAATCCACTAAAGTATTTGTTGTAACAATCCATATTTTAATAACATGTGATAGCTATAAATCAAGGCAGAATTTATTTTTAAAATAAGAACCAAGGGCAACGGGTTAGCCATTACGTTTGTCTCGAAATTTAGCTTGGAAACGAGTCCGAATTTTCGAAAATCGGAGTCTGTACGACCAAGTTATGACCCTCCAAATTTCAGAAATTTTCACAGTTCAAAACAGCTCGAATTCGAATTCAAAATTCGAAATTCAAGCCCAGAACAGACTTGGCGGGAGATTTCCTGCCCAGGACCAGGTCGACTGGGTGGTCGACCCTGGAGTCGACCTGCCCAGGACCAGGTCGACCATAGAGTCGACCTGGTACCCAGAACCCACTTTTGGGTCAGAATTCATCCTGATGTACCTGGTTCGATTTCAGTCTAGATTCGTTGGTCTGACCCTATATAAACAAACCCCCTAGCCCCTTCTCTCTACACATTTTCTCTCTGGCCTTATGCTGCTCGAATTCTGGTTGAAAAGTTAGAGAAAAGGGACTCCTTCTTCTACGACGAGGCTACGTTTAGAGAATTTGCTGATTTGGGGGATTTCAAGTGGTTCTACGTCGCCTCTTTTATTCTCTAATTCTCAAACCACGACCTGTAAGCCCCAGTTACTTTTAGATCTAAACTTTAAATTTAATATGGACATGTTGTAAATTGTAATAGAACCTAAGTGACGATTATCCTAGATTTATCATTGTATATCTTGAATCTATCACTGTATATCTGAATCTACTTTTGTTCACCTTGGATATATTATTGTTCATATTGGGTTTATTATTAACCATCTCGAACCAAGTACCGTCCATCTTGAACCTTGACTTTTTCTATGAAATTGAGTTGGGACTATTCATGTTGTAAACCTAAACCACTCATGTCCATGATTATTAACATGCCTATGATGATAAATTAGTTGTTGTTCACAAGTTAGGGGTTATTATCTTATATCGACTGCTTCCATGACTATCACTCTATTTTGCTAGACTTGATATTTGAGACCACTATATCATATGCCAATATTGTTGTAATCATTTACCTCAAATTGTACCATACTTGACTTGTTATCACCTTTCCCACCTTATGCCCGTTTCTTTTATGTTATTCCCTAATTAGATTTAATTATATCGACTCGAATTTACGTGCGAGGGGAATACGTTTTGGATAGTTTAGGCAAACTTGAATTTGACATGAATTTGGCATGATTTGACATGAAACATGACATGAAAACTTGACCTGAGATTATACTTGAGATCTTGAACATGGACATGACACTTAGATAAACTTGAAAATGGCCAACTCGAGGTTGGGTTGACTTTGCAGTGTAAACCTGCCAGGAACCGCCCGGCAAATCCTGTTACTGCAAACAATAGGATCCAATGTGGGTAGTTGGTCATATTGCACGAAAAACCCAAGGTTAGACTATGTTGTGGTGTAAACCTACCCGGAACCACCCGGCAAATCCAGTGACCACAACAATTAGTCTAATGTGAGAGGTTGGGATGCATTAATGAATTAATGCCACAAGATAGGGTTAAGTCATGAACCACTTGAATACACTTAGCCAACTTGATACACGATTGGATTGGGTTAAGTCACGAATTTAAATGACAACACTTAACCCATTAGAAACCCTAGTTACGCGGTCCTTTTCAGCAGTAACCCACATAGAAGTATCATGATACCCTGGGACTAGGCAGGGTGGCGCACGATTACTGGGCTGATTGTAAGCGACCAGAACGACGGCTGAGTAGGTGCGCCATTGTAGGTTCAGACGGACTATTGTCATGCACATAGTCCGGAGTTGAAAAAGCAGGCATTGGGCACCCGTAGGTTTATACTGTGCATGCTTGATTTGTGTCGGTGGTTGGCACCCTAGGGCTTGATACACCCTATGGTGGACCTAGCACAGATGACTACATTTCACGATAGGGCCGTATGACACAGACACTTGACGATCTAGAACTTGTAGGGAGCCGATCGATTAGTAGATCGTTCTGTAGGACCCCGTAGTGGGTCATTTCATGATATTGGGCCAAGGGATCATTTCATGGTTAATAACTTGACATGGGTAAAATTACTAGTACAGTTGGTGCAATGAATCTAGAATATGCGATGCTAAACTCGACTTATCTTGTTATCTCAGTTATCATACCTATCATGTTATTATCCTTATGTTTGATTCCATTTTTCACATCATGTTACCTTTACTAGTTTATATACCGAAAGTCACTAGGGCTTACCAGTCTTTTCGACTGACCCTTTTTCTTTCGCCCCTTTTTCTTTCGTTTCCCCCCCCAAGGTTCTCAGGGAGGAAACTCTAGCTCTTAGCTTGGATCTAGCTTGCTTTCTAACAGCTCATGTACGGTTTGGTCTTTAGCTATGCTATGGCTGCACTACTGCTATTTTGGGGAATAATTTACTATTGCTATTTTGAGTTAATGCTTCTTTATTTAGAACTTGATGTAAGGGAATAATATGTACTTTGGATATATGAGGTTTTGACTCTTTCCATGAAAGTAATGAAATTTGGTTTTTATTTCTACCGCTGCTTTATTTACGTTCTGTCTTGTGATATCTCTGTGTATGTTTACCTAGATAATGCTCCACCGAAACTAGTGCATTCCCTTTGTGAGTGACCCTAGCAGAGGTGGGGTGTTACATTTGGTATCAGAGCAGAAGGTTACCAGACTGGGCAAAAGTTGTAAAAAAAAACCTTCTAAAACTATCTTCAAAATCCTTTATAAAGAAGAATTTATCAAGAAAAGTTCTAAAGTTTTATTTTTAAGAAAAGGCTGTTCCCCAAAAGCCATTAGCACTTTCCTTTGTTTCCTCATTTGAATCTTTTTCCGTTCGCTTTTCAGCATGGCCGATCTTAACCTTCCAGAGGGGGTACCCATACCTGGATGGTTCCGAAGGTACTTAGAAGCTAGGGCCAATGGTGTGGGCCCGACAAACATCTCTCCTCCTCCTCCTCCAGTGGTTGAAGTTCCTCCTCCTCCCCCTCCTCTTGGTACCGCCTTTGCCAAAATATGAAAAGACTTTAAATCAATGGGCGGCAAGAACTTCGTTGGAACTGAAACCTTCGTTGAGGCACGAAACTGGCTAAAGGAGACTGAAGACTTGTTCGTTATTTTCGATGTGGAGGATCATAGGAAAGTTCAATAAGCAGCATGGTTGTTGAAAGAGGAAGCTGCATTTTGGTGGGAAGTCACCAATGCTACCAGGCCAGTTGAGACTTGGGCAGACTTTAGACAGAGGTTTGGGCTTAAATTCTTATTGTCAACAGAAGAGAACCTTTAGATGGAGAGGTTCCTGCCACTCAAGCAAGGGGATATGTCTGTTAGGGAGTACGTGAATAGATTTAATCGGCTTGCTCGGTTTGGTTTAGACTTGGTCAACACGGCTGAGAAGAAGGCTATACTCTTTGCTCGAGGATTGAGCGAGCCACTCCACGGTATGGCCATGACTCATGTACCCATGGGGGCGACCTTTGAAAGCTTGGTGAATATGGCCCTACTTCACGAGGAAGACAAGGGTGACAAGAAGGAGGTTAAGCCTAATGAGACTCAGAATAAGAAAGCTGACTTCAAGAAGGGAGGCAACAAAAATAACAAGAATAACAAGGGTAACAACAACAATGCTAACAAACCACGTGAGACAAGGAAGTGCAACTTTTGTGGTATAACGGGACATCTGGCAAAAGATTGTAGAAGGAAGAAGAGAAAGTTGGGTGAATGCTTTCATTGTGGGGATACTGGACACATCAATAAGGATTGCCCTAAGAAGCAAGGACGGGGGCAAGGGAAGACACAGCGAGCAGGATCTTCTGGACGGCAGTTACATGCTCTCAACACCACTCCAGCTCTTGACCGAGGTAGTAATATTTCTGTAGAAAGCCTTGTTTACATTTCTGACTTTCCTGTTCGAACCTTATTTGACTATGGCGCATCGCATACTTTTATTTCTTCTGATGTTGTTGAAAATCTGCACCTAAGTACTAGTCTAGTTGAGGATCCCGCTATGGTTTCAAATCCAATTGGGGGCTCCGCTCATTTATCTATGATGTGTGTAGATTTGAGGATTTCTATCTTAAGCGTAGAATTCACGTGTAATGCTTTTGTTCTCTGATTTATGGGATACGGCTTGATCTTAGGTATGGATTGTCTGTCCAATTATGGAGCCATTCTTGATTGTGAACGAAGGGTAGTGAGGCTCACGACTCGCCTTGGTAATACCCTTGAAATTTCTTGTAACCCTAAGGGTCCGGTCATGTTATGTTATCTTGAATATCTTGACTCGTCCATCGACAATCCGCACTCTGTAAGGGTGGTCCGAGAATATCCAGATATCTTTGAGGAGGTGAAGGGGTTACCCCCTAAACGTGAGATAGACTTTCGAATTTATCTTCTTGATAATGCCAAGCCAGTTTCATTGCCCGTTAGGCACATGGCCCCGCGAGAAAGGAGAGAGCTCAGTAAACAAGTCAAGGAGTTGCTATAGAAAAATTTCATAAGACGAAGCATTTCTGAATGGGGTGCTCTGGTGGTATTCGCTACTAAGGCGGATGGTTCACTTCGTCTGTGCGTAGATTATCATGAGTTAAACAAGCTAACAAAGAAAAATAGGCACCCACTACCAAGAATCGGCGATCTTTTTGACCAGCTTGTAGGAGCGTCTGTTTTCTCTCAAATCGATCTAGCCACAGGATTCCATCAGCTCAGAGTGGCTGAGGATAGCATTGAGAAAACTGTGTTTAGGACTCCAGATGGGTTCTTCGAATGGCTCGTCATGCCGTTTGGATTAACGAATGCACCTGCGTACTTCGTAGATCTGATGAGTAGGGTGTTTCGGGAGTTCCTTAACAAGTTCGTGGTAGTCTTTGTGGACGATATTCTAGTCTTCTCAAAGGATGAGGAAGAGCATGCTAGACACCTCAAGGAAGTCATGGATACGCTTAGAGCACACCGGTTAAAGGCTAAGTTCTCCAAATGCCATTTTTGGAGGGAGGAAGTTCGGTTTCTTGGGCACGTGGTTACTAAGCAAGGTTTACTGTGGACCCCGCAAAGGTAGTTGCGGTGCAAGACTGGAAAATTCCTGAGAATGCAACAGAGGTGAGAAGCTTTCTCGGTTTGGCGGGCTTCTATAGGAAGTTCATTAAGGACTTCACTAAAATTTCAGCCCCTCTTACTAAGTTAACAAAGAAAAACCTAGCGTTTGCATGGGACATAGAATGTGAGATTGCTTTTCAGAGACTCAAGAGAGCCCTCACCACAGCTCCAGTTTTAGCATTACCCGACGGAGGTAAGATGTTTACAGTGTACACGGATGCATGCGGCATGGGATTAGGCGCTGTCCTAATGCAAGATGGAAGAGTGATATGCTATGGGGGTAGACAACTTAAAGTTCATGAGAAGAACTATCCCACGCATGACTTGGAGTTGCGGTGATTGTTTTTGCACTAAAAGCTTGGCGTCATTATCTCCTAGGGGAAAGGTTTGAGCTGTATACCGACCACAAATCGCTTAAGTACCTCTTCTCACAGAAATATTTGAATCTGAGACAACAGCGGTGGATGGAATTCTTGGCATCATATGACTTCGATATAGCTTATACCCCTGGCAAGGGTAACATGGTGGCGGATGCGCTAAGTAGGAAAAGGTTGACCTTAAGCCCCTTGTTTGTTGAAAGGAAAAGTCTAGAGTTTATAGCAACCTTTGATTTTACCCCTACTGTTGAGTCATTGACTGTTACATTAGCATCTCTTGAATTAAGACCTACACTGCTAGATCAAGTAGGGACTTCACAGAAGGAAGACCCACAGAAAGTCAAAATCATGGACAAGCTGATTAGGGGTGAGGCGTCAAGTCACGTCGGTAGGTATGCCATAGATGACAAGGGATGGCTAAAGCGTGATGGGAGACTATGTGTCCCACAAGTGGGAGACTTAGTAAGGAAAGTTCTCGAGGAGGCGCATCACTCAAAGATGACCATACATCCCGTAGGGGATAAGATGTACAGGGATATGAAACGCATTTTCTTTTGGGATGGAATGAAGAAGGACGTGGCAGAGTTCATTTCGAAGTGCATGGTGTGCCAATAAGTAAAGGCTGAGTCGAAGAAGCCCGGTGGGCTATTACATCCTTTGGAGATTCCGCAATGGAAATGGGAAAGTATCTCGATGGATTTTTTGGATGGACTGCCTAGGTCAAGGAAGGGAAATACTAGCATATGGGTCATAGTTGATAGACTCACGAAAAGTTCCCACTTCATTCCGGTCAAAAGCAAGAGGACCACATCATGGCTAGCGTCTGTTTACCTTCGAGAGATAGTGCGATGGCACGGGGTTCCTTCTAGTATAGTAATTGATCGTGATCCGATTTTAACTAGCCAGTTCTGGAATAGTCTACAAGAAGCAATGGGTACACAACCGAATTTAAGTACAGCCTATCACCCACAGACGGATGGACAACCCGAAAGGGTAAATAGGGTACTGGAGGATTTTCTGAGGCTATGCATTCTTGACTTTGGTGGTACTTGGGAAGACCATCTCCCTCTCGTGGAATTTGTATATAACAACAGTTACCATGCTAGCATCGGAATGGCACCGTTCGAAGCCCTGTATGGAAGACCGTGCAAGTCACCAACTTGTTGGTAGGAAACGACAGACATACTTATACTTGGGCCCGACATGATAAGAGACTTCTGAGAAGGTTGAGTTGATACGAAGACGGATGAAAGCGGCCTAAGATAGACAGAAATCCTATGCGGACAAGAGAAGGACAGACCTAGAGTTCGAAGTCAGAGATATGGTCTTTATAAAAGTTTCTCCTTTACGCAACGTGGTTCGTTTTGGAGCAGTTGGAAAGCTAGCACCAAGATTCGCAGGACCTTTCCCTATCACTGAGAGGGTTGGGCGGATGGCCTATAAGGTAGAATTGCCCGAGAAGCTGACCGGAGTACACAATGTCTTTGATGTCTCGCATCTCCGGAAGTTCTTACATGAATCAGCCGAAGTGGTTGAGCCAAGCATCCTTGAAGGCGTAGAAGTGGAAAAAGAAGCAACATTGAGGCGAGTTCCGATTCGTATCTTAGGAACGGAGATCAAGAAGCTAAGGAATCGAGAAGTCAAGCTAGTTAAAGTACAGTGGAGTGAAGCCCAATAAGACGCAACTTGGGAAACCGAGAAGAAAATACGCGCGCTTTACCCATTTCTTTTTTAGGGTACATTCTCAATCTCTTTATCCTATAGCTTGAAATTCTTTCGTATCATGCTTTTACTGCCTATGTTTGTCTTGTTATCTTCTCGATCTTATCTTGAGAACCTTAGGTAGAATCATATGGATGTAAACATGTTATGGTTAATGTTTGCAAATGGTTGCAAGTGTTTGCAAGTGGCTGCTAGTGGATGCCTGACACACAATAGGCACTAGATCGGCTCAGTCACATTTTCATGTTGCATATGCATGAGTGCTTACATTTGTACATAGATGAAACTTGTTATGCTATCACTTGGATGTTGCATATGAATGAATGTTATGTGCACTCATGTAGAGATTTTAAATTATGTTAGAAATTTGCATACATGTTGGACTCATTGCACGAATATATTTTGCATTAAAGAGGTTTACTGAATCAGTAACCGCCTGATCTTCTGCAATAGATAAGTACATTTACACACACTTACTGCATATGTTCATTCAACACTAGAAATCTTTTAAGGACAATGGTTGCTTGTGGATGATGTTTTGAGTAGATGGATGATGGACGGTAGGATACGTTCTTCCTAAATTGGAGATTTCGGGGACGAAATGCTTTAAAGAGGGAAGAATGTAACAACCTGTATTTTAATAACGTGTGATAGCTATAAATCAAGGTAGAATTTATTTTTAAAATAAGAACCAAGGGCAACGGGTTACGCCATTACGTTCGACTCGAAATTTTGCTTGGAAACGAGTCCGAATTTTAGAAAATCGGAGTCCGTATGACCAAGTTATGACCCTCCAAAGTTTCAGAAATTTTCACAGTTCAAAACTGTTTGCGAACAAATCAAACAATTGTAAACAACTGTAAAATTCATTCGTCTTTCCTAAACAACAAGGATCGTTGTAGAGGGTGTCGAACTCTAGGACCAAATTATTTTAATTAATAAATCCAATCAAGTTATCCCTAACTTTTGATTGGTTGAAAACAAAGAAAATAGCAGAAATTAAATAAAAGGGAGTTTTAACAATAAGTGAAAGCAATTAGGGAGCGATGACATAAATTAGATTAATATTCATCAATAGCCAAACAGATTAATCAGATCTAATTCATGTTTCGGTCACAAACATGAATCAACGATAATTGGGTTTATAGAAACAAATAAGTAAATAACAAGTATAGCCTATGCAGGAGCTCAGCTCTTAAACAACCATAGGCTATCAGGACAGATTCACTATTTTATTTCTAAAACCCTAAATATTAAATCTAAATCTGATAAGTGTTAGATCAAACTCGAATATACCCTGTGAAGGAGCACAGCTCTTAAACGACACAGGGTATGAAGGTTCAGATCTAACCCTTAGTTCAAATCTAGATCTACATACATGAAGTTCTAATCTTTTGGCTATGTGATTCATATTGAATCATAACTATTAGCGTCATCACCCCCTAATTAAAGAGGATTAGCTAGACATAGCTAAAAGAAAAGAAAATAAAAAGAAAATAAACGACATAAATAAAATACAATAAAAACTAAATAGAAGAGAGAAAGAAGAGTTTTATTCCAAGAAAAGGATTACAAAATAAAACTGAGTGTGTTTTTACATGAATGAGATACAAGGTATTTATAGCTGATATGACAAAGACTACTTGGAAAATTCTACAATGTGGGACTAAAGAATTAGCCCAAATAACACATAAGCTAGTGTGAACGGGGTTGTAGAGTAAGAGGCCTTGTAAGTGAGCCAGTGTGAACGCGTGCAGTGCATGAATGAGAAGTCTTGCAACGGAGCTAATGTGAACGCTACAGTAGTGAAATGGTCTGCAATTGAGCCAATGTGAACACAATATGAGTCTTTAGTGAGCCAAATCTACCCAACTGATCTCTATTTGCAACCATTCTTCAAGCTTTAAACTCTTCAAGCTTTAGTAATTTTAACTTCACTCTTTTTCAGCAAATTCTTCATGCTTTACTCATCAGATGCTCTAAACCATGATTCTTGTCAACAATCTGAAAACACAGCTATAAATACACAATATCAATTATTTAAAAGAAAAAAATAAGATAAATATGCGGATAAAATATACACATTTACGTGTATATCAAATACCCCCACACTTATCTTTTTATTCGTCCTCGAATAAACTTAACTAAGATATGTCACACTTTCGTAGGAAACACGATTGCATTTAGCGTATGCAACAAGCCGTTAAACCTCTGGGTGTCCCCAGTAGGACGAGTGTTGTCTCATGAGGGTTTTCAGCGGATACTACCCACAAAATCCAGAGCGTCTTAAGTACGTGAATTAATCAAATGATATATTTAAGGTCTTTCACATTCCAAGGATTTCACTTAACTTCAATAATAACGGTTTAGTCCCAAATTGTCCATCCCATTGTTGGTGCAAAAATGAATAAAAATTTTCAAGCTGAATCGTAATTCCTTGATAACACTGTAATTGTCTCGAAGGTTAAGAGCGTGGTGTCAACCAAAGTTCTACACATCGACAATGTACACCCAATCATTTATTTGACCCCTTTTTTTATTTTATTTTGAATAGTTTTGCACCAATGTAACTGTAATGTATTGGATATGAGTTATGCATAGATGAAGGAGAAATTTGTAAGTTCTAAAAATATTCTAGATAAGAGGGCAAGTGTATTAGTTGAACTTCAAATTACAAAAGATAAAGTAATACTAAGGCACATATGAACATTTTTATTTCCTTTCATCTCGTCTACTACAATCCTCACTTCCAAGTACAGTAGAATGGATGTGGATGTTATGGAATTGAATGATTTTATAGTCAAGAATGATGAATGACTATTTTATTCCGAGAGACTCTCTCTTTATTTCAATTTTTTTTTTCTTTTTTCTCTTTTTTTTTTCCTTCTTTTTTTTTCCTTCTTTTTTTTCTCTTTTTTTTCGTTTTTTTTCTTTTGCATGATGAATGATGAGTGGAGATGGAATGATACCGTACATTATTTCATTTGATTCCTCCTCTACTAAACCAACACTTCATGAAAGGAAAGTTTTGTGCCCTAGTTACTCTACTTCTATAACCTTAATTCAACACACAAGTCTGGATTGATGTTATACAAAATACTAAAAGGAATGATAAACAAAGTTTCGTAAGATAGATAACCCATATAAAATAAGATGTGGTACATGGTTATCCTACCTTAAAGCAAGTACGGAGTGGGTGGTGTAATATTGGTATAAAAGTGACGTTTTTGACCTTTAAACAAAGGTTCTTGAGTATACCAATATAAGATAAACTTGTCGAAACATGGATGTAAATCGACTAAAACTTGGGTTTGAATAATGTGGGGTATCGAAGAAGAATGCTACAATGAGTCATTTCTCCTTAACTGGGCCAAGTGGATTTTAGAACTTACGATTTTGAAAATTTTGAGTGGAAAAGAAAATATTATGCATGAAAACTAACTCAGAAAATCCAACAAATGTAGGTGCAAAATCCTTTTATTTCATGATTTTTTATTTTTTTATTTTTTTTACTTGCACATTCTAACATGTATAACAAAGGTTGACACGCTTACTCCAGAACACGACTAACGTCTACACAGTCTCAAGCTAGCATCTTAAAAAGACACATTACGACTCAATGAATAAATAATGTTCATTCTCATCACCCAAAAATTCAACTTATCAAACAAGAACCAAGGTGTTATTTATGAGTTTAAGTTAATCCTTGTTCAATGAATGACCTAGTTCATAAAATTTGATTGCTGGTGTAATGTAAATTCCCCCCCACACTTGAGTGTGACTGTGTCCTCACAGTCTTAATCAGACATATCTTAGTGAAAGGGAAAAACAATTAAGAGAATATTTACATATGTACAAAAGAGGGTTAATGCGTCTTACCGAAAGTAATGTGGCTCATGGAGGACCATGAGCTCTTCCTCTTGGTTGGGTATTGGTTCCAAGTAAGGTTTAAGGCGTTGACCATTGACCTTAAAGGATGATCCAACAATTGGATTCTCAATTTCTACCGCACCATACGGAAAAACAGTCTGTACAGTGTAAGGTCCTGTCCATCTAGATTTTAGCTTACCCGGAAATAGATGCAGTTTTGTGTCATACAACAGAACTTTTTGACCTGGCACGAAAGTTTTACGTAAAATCGATTTATCATGAAAAACTTTTGTTCTGTCCTTGTAAATTCGTTCATTTTCATAGGCATCATTTCTAATTTCATCAAGTTCATTAAGTTGAAGCTTCCTATGTTCACCTGCTTGCTCTAAATCAAGATTCAAAGTTTTTATTGCCCATAACGCCCTATGTTCTAGTTCAACTGGCAAGTGACATGGTTTACCAAAAATCAACCGATAAGGGGACATACCCAAGTTTGTTTTGAAAGAAGTGCGGTAAGCCCAAAGAGCGTTGGTTAACTTTTGAGACCAATCTTTACGATTTCGAATCACAGTTTTCTCAAGGATTTGCTTAATCTGCCTATTCGATATTTCAACTTGCCCACAAGTTTGAGGGTGATAAGGAGTGGATAACTTGTGGGTTATCGAATACTTTCTCATGAGAGCTTCAAAAGAACGATTACAGAAGTGTGTACCATTATCACTGATTATTGTGCGAGGTGTGCCAAACCTAGAAAAGATGTTTTCTTTCAAGAAGCGCACAACAACCTTGTTATCGTTTGTTTTGCATGGTACAGCTTCGACCCATTTGGAAATATAATCAACAGCTAAGAGAATGTAAAGGTTCCCAAAAGAATTAGGGAAGGGTCCCATGAAGTCTTTTCCCCACACATCAAAAATTTCGACCTCTAGAATGGGGTTTAGGGGCATCATATTCTGTTTAGAAATTTTCCCCAAGAATTGACATCGATCACAAGTTTTGCAAAATTCGTACGCGTCTTTGAAAAGGTTGGGCCAGTAGAAACCCGATTGGAGAACCTTTTCGGCCGTCTTTTTGGGACCGAAGTGACCACCGCATGCTTGGTCATGACAAAAAGAGAGGACACTGTGAATTTCAGTGTCAGGAACACATCTTCGAATGATTTGGTCGGGACAATACTTGAAAAGATAGGGGTCGTCCCAATAAAAATGTTTCACTTGAGAAAAGAATTTGTGTTTATCCTGCTTAGACCAAAAAGAAGGGGTCTGCTTGGTGACTAAGTAGTTGACAATGTCAGCAAACCAAGGATCAGTGGATAGAGAAAACAGCTGTTCATCGGGGAAATTCTCGTTGATCGGAAGAGAAGAAGACGGGGCATTTGGAAGACGAGACAAGTGGTCCGCAATAACGTTGTCGGATCCTTTTTTATCCTTAATGATAAGGTCAAATTCTTGAAGTAGAAGGATCCAACGAATGAGACGAGCCTTAGCATCCTTTTTAGAGAAAAGGTACCTAAGTGCGGAATGATCGGTATAAACCGTGATGTGTGAGCCAACTAGATAAGGCCTGAACTTTTCTAGAGCAAAAACAACTGCCAAAAGTTCTTTTTCAGTGGTCGTATAATTGATTTGGGCATCGTTCAAAGTCTTACTCGCATAGTAAATGACGTGAAGAATCTTATCGATGCGCTGTCCTAGGACAGCGCCAACAGGGAAATTCGAGGCGTCACACATGATTTCAAAAGGCAGCTTCCAGTTGGGAGAGCAGATGATCGGAGCAGAGACAAGTTCATTTTTAAGATGCTCAAAAGATGAAATGCAATCAGAATTGAAATCGAAAGGAACATCCTTACTAAGAAGATTGGTCAACGGTCGAGTGATTTTGCTAAAATCTTTTATAAAGCGACGGTAAAAACCAGCATGACCTAAAAAGGATCGGATGTCCTTAACTGATTTGGGAATGGGAAGATTTGAAATAACCTCAATTTTGGCTTTGTCTACTTCAATTCCTTTATTAGAAATGACATGTCCTAGGACAATGCCATGTTTGACCATGAAGTGACACTTTTCCCAATTAAGCGTTAAGTGTTTATCTTTACAGCGATTAAGAACAAGATCGAGATGATGTAAACACTCAGAGTAAGAATTACCAAATATGGAAAAATCATCCATGAAAACTTCTAAAAATCGCTCGATCATATCAGAAAAAATGCTAATCATGCACCTCTGAAAGGTTGCAGGTGCATTACAGAGACCAAAAGGCATACGTCGGTACGCAAATGTAGCAAACGGACAAGTGAATGTGGTTTTCTCTTGGTCCTCAAGAGCGATAGGGATTTGATTATAGCCCGAGTACCTATCAAGGAAACAATAGTACTCGTGACCAGCTAATAGTTCTAACATTTGATCGATAAATGGCAAAGGGAAATGATCCTTACGTGTTGCAGCGTTAAGTTTCCTATAGTCAATGCAACACGCCAACCGGTCTGGGTGCGGGTTGGGATAAGCTCGTTAGCTTCATTTTGAACCACGGTAATCCCTGATTTCTTAGGTACAACATGAATCAGACTAACCCATTGACTATCGGAAATCGGGTAGATGATTCCATTGTCTAGACATTTAAGGATTTCAGCATGAACTGCTTCTTTCATGATAGGGTTTAGTCGACGTTGGGGATCACGAGTGGGTTTGGCATCATTTATAAGGTGGATTCGATGTTGGACAATCGAAGGACTAATCCCCTTAATATCAGCCACGGACCAACCAATTGCTTCCTTATTTTTCTTAAGGATGGGAAGGAGCAATTGTTCCTGCTCTAAAGTAAGGTCAGAAGCGATAATGACATGAAAAGTTTCACTGTCTCCTAAGTAAGCGTACTTAAGATGACTGAGCAACACTTTGAGTTCAGATTTTGGGGTCGACTCAACCGAAGAAATTGGTTGAGGGATAGACTCATTTGTGAGAGGCTCGACAGGAATCAAATCAGAGACATTTTCGGGAGTATCTTGAAACAAAGTTTCGTAATCTGATTCAATTTCGTTATTCAGATGGTCGAGCTCAGATTCATTATCGTGGACAGCATGGATTTCAGAAAACTGGTCCACATAAGAGTTAGGAGAGTTTTCAGTTCTGAAGATGTTTAGCTCGACAGTCATGTTACCGAAAGAAAGTTTCGTAGACCCATTTCTACAATTGATGAGAGCATTAGAGGTTGCTAAGAAGGGTCGTCCTAGAATCAAAGGGATCTGGTTTGCAGGATTGCTAACCTGTTGAGTTTCTAAGACAATGAAATCAACTGGAAAGATGAATTCGCCAATTTTGATCAACACATCCTCAATTTCGCCCACAGGTTTCTTAATTGAACGGTCAGCAAGCTGAAGGGTAACCTTGGTGGGCTTCAGTTCTCCTAGCCCTAATTGGCGATAGACGGAATATTGAAGCAAGTTAACACTAGCACCTAAGTCTAGCAGGCATCTATCGATTTTCTTGTCCCCAATAGTACATGATACTGTGGGGCAGCCAGGATCTTTGAATTTCACTGGCATCGATTGGGACAAGACTTCGCTTAGAGTTGCCGCTAGAAACACTTTCTTAGGTACATGTGTATGACGTTTTTGAGTGCACATATCTTTTAGAAATTTTGCATATTGTGGAACTTGTTGTTTAATATCTAAAAGAGGAATGTTCACTTTAACTTGCTTAAATATTTCAAGGATTTTTTCTAGCTGATCCGTCTTTTTCCTAGGTCGGAGTCTATCAGTAAATGGAGCAGACAACTCAGTAGGTTGGGTAACTTGAGTTTGAGGATGGTCCTTGTCAGAAATTGGCTCAATGTTTTGATCTGAGTTGGTCGAATTTTCGATAAGGCTTGGAAGATCGTCCGGTAAAGCATTTGGGTTGACCACATGGTTGTCAATCTTTTTGCCGGATCTAAGAGTCGTGACCGCTTCCAAGTGACTCACGTTTGAGTCTTGAATGATGTGAATTTGGTTGGAGTTAGGATTTTGACGGTTGGGGTTTGGAATGGGTTGACTCGGGAAAGTGCCTCTTTCCCGTTCGCTTACCGAAGTGGCTAACTGACTCATTTGCATTTCAAGTTTAGCAATCGATTGACTCGTGTTTTGCATGTGCGAAGTCAATAAATTTTGAAGATTTGTATTTGATTGGAGATTTTGAGTCGTTGCTTTAGTTAATTCTTCGAGAGTTTTCTCCAGTGATGTCAATCGTTTATCGTCTTAGGGAACAAAAGATTGTTGCGCTTGGTTTTGAGAAGGTGGCACAGGATGTTGGAATTGAGTTTGTTGAAAGGGAGGTCTCGAAGGATTATTCGAAAATGATTGAAAAGGAGGTCGACCCACACTCAAATTTGCATTGTTTTGGGTCCAAGAGAAGTTAGGATGGTTTCTCCAACCTGGATTGTACGTTGGGGAGAATGGGTCATTCCTAGCTTTGTTAAATGCGTTGAGTTGTTCCAATGAATGTGGGCATTGATCAGCTATGTGGTTAGGATCGTTACATTTGTAACATGATGTCTGAGACGCTTGAGCTTAATTTATTTGCGTTGATGAAAGGACATTATCGAATTTGGATATCATCGCGTCTATTTTTGCTTCTAAGGCAACTGATGATCCTACCGAATGGGCGTTAGATCGCGAATAAATCGATTTCTCGTTAGATCTTTCCCATTGAGCTGATTTTTCGGCCAAATTTTCGAGAAATTGCCAAGCGGCATTGTGATCTTGGGCTAGAAAATTTCCTTGGCACATTGATTCGAGCATAGTTCGAGAGTTATTTTCAAGTCCATCGTATAAAATTTGACAAAGAGTCCATTTTTCGAAATTGTGATGTGGACATTTGACTAGAAGCTCTTTAAATCTTTCAAAATATTTTGCAAAGGATTCACCCCCAAATTGACGAAAATTGACGATTTCGTTTCGAATTTTGGATGTTTTTTCCAGAGGGTAAAATTTCTTTAGAAAAATGTTTACAAATTCACCCCAAGTTCCAATCATATTTGAAGGCAAGCTATACAACCATTTCTCAGCATAATCGGTACACTACAAGAAAAAGACCTTTTTATAGCGTTTAAAAAATGCTATAAAGGAATACGATGGCGTTTTTATAAATGCTATATATCAACATGTTATAATATGTCAGGGGTCTATAATAGCAAACTAATAATCGCTATAAAAAACATGCTATAAATGTCATTACTCAAAGCGTTTCAAAATTGCTATTAAATGAACAATTTGTAACTTTCAAATTTCTATTTATAGCGTTTTGTTGCTTGCTATTAAACTTTTACGTGAAATTGTGGTCTATACTGCTAATATTTATGACGACGTTTAATCGCTATTCGTAGCAACTATAAACGCTATAGATACATTGCTTTATCTTTATAGCAACATAGACGCTGTAGAAATTTCATAACTTGATAATTATAACTACTATAAACGCTATAGAAACACTGTAGAAAGTTTAATTTAGTATTTTATAGCATTGTTTACTTGCAATGAAAGTTGTTCAATCATCATAGAATATTTTTATTACACTAGCATAATGCTATGGTACACATAGCCATTATTAAAAGTATTTTATGCACAATATTAAGCATATACATATTTATAATCAGAAGTATGTCATACAAAGTTCGAAGAACATAAATAATTTTGATCAAAAGTAACAATTCTTACAATTGTTGCGGACCAAAACAATACATACTAAAATGAACAATCCATGCAACCGCTGCTAACCAAAATAATACATAGTAAAAGTAAAGATGTATGAATATCGATGCAAAATACATTTGAAGGAGAATGAGTGCGACAACATATTTTTCCATGCCTTTGACCAGTGTAAACCTAGAGAATCATAAAGCACCTATCAAAAAAACATATGTCTATTAGTCATAAAATCTGAGCGTGCAGGGTCTAATGTTTAGTACAAAAAAGTAATGCATTTGCAAATAAAAAATAAAGTTTAAGAAATTCACCTGGTTGGTTCAACTGGTGCATGAATCTATTCACTAAAACTATCACAACTTCCTCCTTGAAAGATCCATTCAAACCATAAAATAGCAATATAGTATAACATCTGTTTAATAAAGCAATGCATTAAGATTTACATCGACATAAACACAGGGTTAGATATTAGCATCAGTGTGTAGAACTGACATGTTAAAATGATCAAAAATGTTCAATGCTCCTATAAGAGCAACAAATATATAAAGAATCATAAATGCAACCCCCTTAAACGACATTAGATGATCAAAATTAACCAATTATCATACGCCTTCTACTTAAGCCACAAAGTGTTGATCTGAAATGCAAGATGCATTTAGCACATTATGACCACTTTAAAAGGCACGTCCAACAATGAGCAAGTCATACGGCGACGCCAATTATTACAAAAGTCATAGCAAAAATTTTAATTCAACTTACACAAATCCAACTATAAAATGTCAAAATAGGAATCTGACATATGTACTCCCTTGCTACATAAATCTGAGCACATGCCCAGTGTGCTCAAAAAATGCTCAGTTTTGTTGAAACTGGGCATATGGTCAGTTTCAAAAAAATTGAGTAATGCTCAGTTTCTTGAAACTGAGCATAGCTCAGTGTTGTTTCAAACTAAGAATTTCTATATTTTTTGAAACTGAGCATAGCTCAGTTTTGTTTCAAGATCAGTTTGTTTCAAACTGGGCGTTTTCTCAGTTTGAAACAAAACTGAGCTACACTCGGTTTGAAAACAAAACTGAGCTGCGCACGGTTCGTTACAAAACAGAGCGTGCCCTCGGTTCGTTACAAAACTCAGCGTACGCTCGGTTCGTTACAAACCTAAGCGTACGCTCAGTTCATTACAACATTGAGCTTACGCTCGGTTTCAAGAAACTGAGCATACTCTTGGTTTCAGAAACAAATACTTAGCATAATACAAACAGTAATTGATGCACCTGTCCACTCAGAAATCGGACCCAATGTCTCTTTATTTGTTACTCTCCACCTTGCATTTTGAGGGAAGTCATTAATCTCCAACTCTGCTTGATAACGTTCGGGCGTGGCATCAACTTGAATCTTTCTTAATTTCTATTGTAAATTCATAGCACCTTGTAAAGCATTCGCCATAGCTGTATCATTGGCCAAAGCAGTGGCTGGAAGACACGGGACATTTGGTATATTAATCACGCCAGGCAGAGATACAGCAGGTAAAGAGGTCGACATAACAACTCTAGTAGACATCAGAAATCAAATGTGACAATGGATTCTAGAATGCAAAACAAATGCTTGTCAAGAGCTACTCAAGAAATTGCAAAACTAGCAGAGAGATGTTTATTGTAGCAAGTTAAGAAATAATATTTCGGTTTAATAAAGTACTGACATGATCATATCATTTGTTAGCCATTGGATTTGGAGGAATCCGTGGTAGGAGTAAATATTGAAAACTGTACGCAGAACATTCATACGCATAAAACAAATGATCTGAGCATAAACAGTATACAGTTTCTATTTTTTATTAGCTGCTGCTAATTACATGATTATTTCCCTTTTGGGTCTTCACAATGATCTATAACCTTTGTTTGATATTCCGCTCTACTGGCAATTTTGTTGTTGTTAAACACATTTATACTTGATTACTAGCCTTCTGTTATTCTATAGTTCATGGATAACATTGATAAATATAAAAATAAAATCCTATATCTATTCACACTGTTGATGCATTTACAAATCGATCACCATTAATTTATATCAACTCAAATTATATAGTTTCCAAATGCTCATGTCAGAAATAAGTTATAAAAATTAGCAAAGTGTACTACAGGAAATTTTCTCTGTCCTTTCAGCATAAATCTTTTGATCTATTTTTAATTACCAAAAAAAAAAAAAAATTGAATTGATCTTTTAACTTTCTGGATAATCTCTATACTTGATTACCGATTACATATTTTGAGATTATCACATTATAGATCAATTTTACAAACATTGTTATAGCTATGATAAAGTAAAAAAAGGAAAAACTATAGATGATACAAGAATAAATTACCTTAAGATAAATGGCTTCCTTCTCGAGGAAACCTCTACCGGTAATCTTTTCCCAATAAATATGGTGACCACACCTCGGAAGAAGCTACGCCGCCATGAGTAGCATCACCCAGTGCATGGTAAGTTCACTACTCAGTCCTGATTCTCCTTCCTCCTTCACGAGTAACATATTCTAGACTGCTCTGTTCCTCCTTCGCGAGTAACACATGTCAAGTTCTAAATTACTAAGGTGCATATGCCAGGAAAATATTATGATGTCATAAATGTAGAACCCAAAGGTAATGAACAGATAAAAAGGAAATGGATGAGTATAAAAAAAAATAAACTACTTTCATAATCAATACCTGATCACGAATGTGTGTTCGGGCACAAAATGTCAATCTCACATGAATATCTGCTAATATTCTTTGTAGGGTGGGCCTTAATCCTGCAAGTGAGTCAATATATTTGCTAAGCTGTTCATCTAGGACTTCAATTTTTAGAATACCAGCAAGTTCACCCAGAGCATCAAGATTTCCTTCATTTGTCAGTTTAGGCCGTAACGTATCATATAAATAAGTGCACCTGAATGTATGAACACAAAGGAAAAACATTTGTATGAGTAGAAAATGGTCATCAATGCCAATGTAGAAATGAGGTATAACCGGGACGAACCATCGCTTACAAAGGATCTATCAAAGGAGAAAACTGGAAGCTTCCTTTGAAAAAGACTGGAAAAATGATTAAAGAGTTGATCCTCAAGCTGACAAACCTAATAACAAATACAATTTCAGCAAATCAAGAGCTTAAGAATGGAAAAGGTTAGGACTGTGCAGTAGCTTACCACTTTCAGTCAGCACCTAAATCTGTTAAGTTAATTATACAGGTTAGGTGTATATACTATAGAAACCTTTACTTGTAAACAGTCGTAACGTAAAACCTATGTATTTTAGAAATTGGCCTACAATTTTTTTAAAACAAAAAAAATTAGTTAACCATGAGTAACATAGAGATTTCTGATTAACCAAGGAGATAAGTGATTAAAAAAAAAGGTTGGTTTGGTTAGTAAGAAAAATTTTGTTAACTGGATGCTTCAAGCCAAAGCAAGAATTTGGCACATAGTAGGTGTCAGCTGCATGTAATATTGGAGCCTACATAATAATCTCTCTGAGTACAGATTCATAAGTAACGCACTTTATTTTTTCTATCTTAGCTGATGACAATGGTTGGAAACAAGGAATCAAAGGCTGTAGGTTATGATGCCACAAAAGTTCAAGAGGACAAGACTTTAAGATCAACCCTCGGATTTCATTGCATATTCCAGATCCGCAAACCATTTGTAAAAGTATTCACCAAAACTCAAAGGAATTTGAATAAACTGATAATAAAAGTAGCAAGACTATTTTTTTTTCCATTAGGAAAAATTCAAATTTGAAGTGAAGAAATCATTTCAAAGTTCTATATAACAAATTACAGTACCTCCACATTGTAAAAGAGAAAATGAAAACTCTAAAGTGCAAAAATAAATCCTCGACTAGTTTTAGATTCAAGCCTCAGTCGAAATGCGTTGAGCAATCATATACAGGCATTTTCACCTGTAGTTCCACGAAAAGTCTTTGTTGGCAGTTTTAGCTAGCTCAGCTGCCTTCCCATCATCGAATCCCAAAGATGCCATTATCTTGTGACCGGCGACTCTTTCTCAGACTATATACCAAGAAGCATATAGGTTGTGGTTACTTCTCCATCCTCGCCAGATTTTAGTTTCTCCTCTACAACCCAATCCAATGCTCCTTGAGCTTGTTCAGTCAATGCTGGATGTTCTGGACTGAAAAAGTACATACCAGACTTTCCAAGTTACTTCACTTTGTACACTTTGTGACTTTGCGTTCATTATTATTTCATAATATATGAGAAAACAATCCCTGCAAGACTACATTGCATATAACTTAAAACTAAATTTCTGGGTCAACAACTACTTCAATGCCCTTCTTATAAATTGCATCGTTGCAAGCTTAAGTTATATGTAATCAATCAATTTTGAATATGGCCAGAGAACATTGCATATTATAGGCTTTGTCTTTACAGAGTGGTTTTCAGGAATTAACGCAATCACTCAATTTGCAGACAGTATCGTCAATCGTTAATATAAAAAGAATATTGAATGTGATATTTTAGAATCAAGAGTAGAACCAAATGAAAGATCATAAAGCGAAGGAGATGCATCAAAAAAGTTTCCTAACGAAAGTAATAATGGAATTATAATTGATATTACGATGCATCGAACTTTTTGTATCTCTTGTAACATGTTTGGTAATATTGAAAAATTATGCTCTCCATCTTTGAAACTGGAACTCTTTTAACAATTACAATTCTGGTCATACATATATGTGCATGCATTATTATTCTTTGGGAATCATAAATTATACAGATAAATGGTTGATCAAGGTATGATAAAAATAAATTGTTCAGTATAAAGCATTTTTCTAAGTACCTATCAATATGATGCATTGTTGATAATAAGAGAATTGTTTTCATAAATTTTCAACAAGAAGTTAAGGCAATTGGGCTTGATGTTCAATAAATCTATATTGATTATATACCAATACAATGGACCCAAAAGCATACACTTCTGCTCTGTACTTCAAAATGGAAGAAAATGGATAGCTGAATTTAAAGAGTTGGTGTAATACTGTGTGGGACATTTTCGCCACCATTTAATAAAAAGCACACCATGCGTAGGATATATATAGTCTCGGTACTAAATACGTTTTTATTTTTATTATTTCAAGAATATTATATTGCTAAGGAATTTAGTGCCGAATAGGAAGCGAGGTTGATATATTACGTAATATATTATCACCATCACCGATACCAAAAATATGAGCACCGATTAAGTCCAGATACAGTACAGGTGTCTCATATGCAGTTGGGGAGGTCATCTAGCCTCTCCATGCATGCAATGTACATAGTTATAGTAAAGCTTAAGTAAATGGAAGATTCTCACCACCTTGTTAAATAGAGAGAAATACATAAAAGCAAGCAGCTCTTTGACATCTGCACATTAGGTTGGTGCATAGGGCATGCACGAAAAAGCTGATGTGCGTATTGGAAATAGTCCACACTACTGCATATAAAATAATTAGCTTATGTTATGGCCTACGTGACATGAATGAATAGCCCTTAGGTTATAACCTATGGCTATGGTTGTATGATCAAATGAATAAGACTGAAGTTTATATAGCAGAGTAATCATGATTAGACCTAAATAAACAACATAAATCATGACTAGTACCCATGTCTTAATTGTTAAGCACTTCGATTCGAACGAAAAAGGCTGCATGTTTAAAACTTGTGTATCGTGATTCAAATGTACATGTCTCCTTTATTTTCATACACTTTTCTACATCTTGAGCTATCTACAGATATAATTTTGATGCAACACTTTGCAGTATATCAGGCTAAACACATTTAATAATTAATGACTCGTCCGTTCAGTTTCTTCATTTTTTTCATTATTGATGAAGTAAAGAGAATGGAAACTACTTAGTTCAAAACTTACTAGAAAAGACGTTAGGTGATCAATTTTTGACTTTTTTAAGGTGTAAAGAATGAACTATCAATGCAACGATCGAGAAATCCAATCACCGACTACATTAGAAAAAAAGGCGATAGATCTTTGAACTCAAATGTTACATTCATCTCAAATAGTTAAACTCTAAGCAATCGGATATGGTCAATAATTATTGGCATGCTGTACTAATTCGTAGCTACAGAGCATCATATCGCTTTGACCAGGTTATTCCATGATATTAGGTTTTCTAATGGATAAATCAACACGACTACAACCATTCAGATTTGCTCGTGGATAAAAGATTAAGTTATGACTGTAGTATGCACATGGTTATTTGTTACACATTTCACCATTGCATTTCTCTAGTTAATCAAAAGCTAAAATGCAGCCAAAATTTCTGGCCTTAACTAATGAAGCAAGAGCTGTATCATATATTTTCTATGCTTTAGATATATAGCCCTTCAAATATTTTGAAGTTTAATGCTGAAAAAAAGCCTGAGAAAAGCAGCAACTTTTGTGAGAAAGATAGTAAAATATCAAAACATATATCTACTTAAAAGCTTCAGTTCCAGATGGAGGTGACAGTTTTCCCACTCTTACCAAACCCTTTTCTCATAGGCTGCAACTCCACATATTTTAGCTACTTGTACCCTGAATGTTGTCCTAGTAGATCACCAAATCAAATTTTAATCCAGCTTAATTACACGGATCTTGATATAGATTACCTTAATCGTTAGGATTAACTGATTTTGAGGAAAACATTGGATGATGGCTCATGAATTATAACCAATTTCAAATTTTAGAGTTTGACAAATACACATTTCAACTGACCACAAAAGAGAATCTTATATACTCCATGAACAAAAACCACTTTAAATCCATGCTTGACATCCAAACTGCTGTTAAGAGGGAAATGGTATATGACTAATTTGCAAAATTATTTCATACAGTAAAGATAAATAATTTCACCCCTAAGGTAGTTTGTACCTCATCCAAATATATTCAACTATGACTCCAACAGTAAGAGAAGTTTAATTTGATCAAATACCGAGGGTCTTTTTTCTGGATTATACTATATATGAATTTGAATAGCAATTTTTTTTGTGTGAAATGAATCAAAAGAAGATAGTTAATTTTCAATAGTTCAAAATCAATCTTTGGGTTTTTTTTTTTACATTTATCTTAAGTATCAGATGGTTGACGTTACTATATCTTGTAATCAAAATTTATATCCAAAAATTTAATATATCTGTATTGAATTTCCAAAATCATTTGGTAAAAGGCATTGGGGGTAAATGAGCAATAATACTATAAATATTATTGATTATATATAAAATCAATATTCTAAAAATGCATGAGCAGAAATTTTAAACTTTCTAGTATGTACTATTTTAAAATATGTTAATGTCATAAAAGCGTATTTGAACTTAACAAAAAATTTTGAACTTAACAAACTAATAAATATAATTTGGCATGCTAACTTTACTCTTACTAATACCGTGATAATTTTAATAAAAATGATATGCTTACAAATTAATATCATACTTTCTATTATTTCAGTCGGTTAAAAACCAACGTCTGGGAATAAATAACTACAGGGATGAGAACTCATTCACAATCAGAAAATCACCATATAATAATTTACACGCGTAGGCTTTACCAAAAGCAGCAGAAAACCAACAGTCGACGATAAATTGTCATAGACGGTTAGTACAGTATCCCTTGCAAATTTGGTATTAAGAAGCAGAATATCATATTTTGACTGTATTATTTAGAAAACAATATTTGGACAAAACAATGGATCCCCTAGAAGAACATTGTAATTGTAACTAGAGCACATTTACACCTAGTTTTCAATTCTAACCTTCTTCATGTCAAGTTTTTCCATTTAATCTCCTGGCATCCGCGCTCCACAGTCAACGGAATCTAAAGTACACAAACATATAGACAAATAATTATTTTTTCATTGAAGTGAACGTAAATTTCATGGATGTAAAATTCAAACTTAAAGAATATTTAATCAAAACATCAATCACAAATCATTTTTTGTGAAATCTTTTCAGCTTATGCCTGTTTGTAAACTATGAAGGAACATGCTACTGTAAAATTAACTTCTATTAGTAACAAACCTTACACTCACCACAATAACATGATTTGTGGTCATGCATGCCTTCTGCTGCAGGACCTTTCGAGCCCTTGCCATCAAATGACCATCCATGGTATGAACAAGCTAAAAATAAAACCTAGAATCAAAATTGAATAGGGCAACTAAGAATCAATTAAAATCTAATAGAATCTGGGAATGAAAATCAAACGTGCATCGATATAGAACTTACGGACCTGCGTGATTGAAAAAAAGCGACTGACATGGTAATCAACTAGGAGCAAGTTAGCTGAAATTGAAGTAGGATTATGGATTTACGTTTCATGATTTCGAGGTAGCAGAAGAGTGATTTAGTTTTGGTTGAAAACAAAGCGGTAGGGAGTAAGTTAGGGTTTTCCTGGGAGCAATGAGGAAAGGAACGTAAGACGGAAGTGAACGAAGAAAAGAAAATTTTTAGCGGCAACGAAAAAAAGACGAGGGAAACTAGGAAAAAAAGACACGTTAATAACAATAACATCAATGTTAATAATAATTACAGCTAAACAAGCTATGCTCAATCTTAGTTAACCACCAACCACTTAAAAATAGCAAGTCAAGCTCTCTTGCAATCCCTACATGCTATTAATATAACCTTTTCTTGTAGTGGTAAGTGCAAATGGAATTAACCTAAGTTTGATTCCAACGTCACTTAATTGTTGAAATTTCAAGGTTGCACAAACTTGTTCAAATTTGGTCAAGAAAATATAAGGATAATCACATTCTAAATTGCCGAACTTTGGAAGAGTATTTATGTGATTCGAATGAATTTCAAAGTGGTTACCCATTGGGGCGGGCAATATGATGCAAGAAGGAATAGAAACCCGATCGGGGAAGTATCTATCCATAAGAGATCGAGGGGGATTTTCTTCGGCCATGGTTAAAGAAATGTTTGTTCGAACTAAACGATTGTCTGAAGGATCACGAGTCCAATGACGCATGCACTAGAGAGAAGAATAAGGGAAGACGAGAAAAGACAAATTTGAGCGAATTTTTTTTATTTATTTTTACAAAACGAGAATTATTTTGAATTTTTTTTTAGAGAAAACGAATTAACCACAAAAAGATTTTTTTTAAATGAACCTAATGCAATTTACAATTTCTAGAATTATATAATGACGGTTTGATTTATTTCAACAAAAAACTTCTCAGCCAGTTAACGGACAGGAGTTATCGGTGCACCAGGAATCACCCTAGCAATGCAGCCGAAGGTTTAAGTACCTTCAGAGGAACAACCGATATAATATTTACGAATCACCTTAATATTTATAAACAGTTATTACTCTCCCGTAGTCTAGACACCGAGAAATAATCCGTTTGAACTAAACCAAATTGTCAAAATATAATGAAGTCCTTAGAAAGTAAAAACAAAACTACGATGAATGCGGATTTTTTTTTAATCACTCACAGAATGAACAGTCTCAGAACAGTCAATTGCAGAGATAAAAAAAACAATTTTTTTTTCTTTTACAAGCAAGCCGATGCCCTGCAGTAGAGTTTTACAAGCAATGTCTATATATTTTTTTATTTGCAGCAGTGGTCCCTATAGAGATAGAAAATACTCACCTTGATCGGCAGTCCGTCCAGTGCAGTTGAGTCACGCTAGCGCGTTCACACCCCACTTGGTGTGCAACCGCTCGAACCCTGAATTGTCCTCTGCTTTCTGTATTTTGTTGCCTCCCACTTGGTACAGCTCTTTTTCTAAAATACCGCTGTACCTGTTTTCAAAAAAAAAATCCTCAAACCTTTTTTTTTTTTAAAGAGAAAATGTAAGCAGACTAGAAAGCAAAAACAAAAGACACCTTTTGAAAATTAAAGAAAGAGGGGAAAAAATGAAAGATGGAACAAAAGAAAATCTAAAAAAAAACTAAACCCGAATTGCCTTAAAACAAATAAAAGAACCGTGCTTGCACCCAAAATCCAAACTTGAGTACACGAGGCCCAAATGAACAGATGCCCCAAAATGTATTTCCAGAAAGAGAGCTGAAAATCAAAACATTCCACCCATACTCAACTATGACCACTAATAAAAGCCACGCACTCTGGCCAATGTCGGAAAGAATTATCCACTCCTCTTTCTTTTATTATTAAATACCGCAAATACACAATCATGTTTGCAGAAAAAACAAAAGATCGAAAACTCAAAACAAAACTTTCTCTCTTTATAATACCGTGTGGAACTCTCGGGTTGGGTTTCGATATTGAATCTCGGTACTAGGTCTTGAATTCTCAGATCTTTGAGGCTTCGAGTCGGTATTCTCTGGATCGCGAATGATACGCGAGCTCGATTGTGGATTTGGGGTTTTAATTTTGAAATCGGGCCTTACGATGGCACTGAGACGGTGCCAAAATCGGGTCTCTGTTCTCCAGTTGGTTTCGAATTGATTTTTGGGTTATTGAATAGGACATGCGATGTGAGGTGCGAATTGGGTACTTGGAGTTTGTGTGGGATAGATCAATTTGTATGAATTTTGGGGTTTTCTTAGGGAATGAGGTTCGCAAGGGAGATGAGAAGCAGGCGTCAGATTTTCGTTTTTGGTGGATGCGGTGCTATTTGAAGGTGATGGAAGCTGATAGCAGAAGAAAGGGCGGCAATGAAGGGGTTGGAAAATTGATGAAGATGGACGCTTTCAGGTTGTCAGAAAATTGTGCGATTATGGAAGGTTGAAACTAGAAGGGTGAATTTGTGTGGTAATGAATATGAGTGAACGGTGGTTACGAGTGAACTGATGGTGGCGTTCGAATTGTGGCTACCTGTGATGCAGTTGTGGCACTGGTTGAACTAAGGAAGGTTAAAAGAGGGGTTGCGGATGGCTTTGTAGTGGACAATGTGATTGTACATGAGGGTGTTTGAAGATGTGGTTTGGCTATGATGGTCGAGGCTCTGTTACCTAAAGTTGATGCTGTTGTTCGGGGTATTTGACTGGTGATTTGCTGGAAGTGCAGGAGGATGTTGCGTGGTATGGATATTGATTTGCAGTGGTAGGGAAATCACGTATGTATTTTGGTAATAGACGGTGAAGTTTCGTGGTGTGGTGCGGTTCGGGAAATGGATGGGGGTCAAGGGACTGATGTTGGATAGTGGTGTACGGTATGGTTTGTATGGAGTAGTTGTGCATGGTCTTTGGATGGTGCAGTGGGGTTGTGTTTCAGGGGGTGATTTGTCAAAAGTTTTGGTAGTGGTGAACTGATAATGTGTTGAAGTTTGGCAAGGCTTTTGAGGCTAATGGAAATATGGACGTGATTAGTAGTGAAGAAGAGAGAGTTTGTAGAAATTTGGAAATAAATATAGAAAAGATTGGAAAAGAAAATAAAGAAAAGAAAGGAAAGGAATCTTAATAAAAAGCAAGTTTTTTTTTTACTGTTGTGATAATAGAAGAGGGAGAAAAGGAAAAAAAATTGTAAAAAGGGAAAAGAAAAAAATGAAGGAAGGAAATAAAATCAAAATTTGACAATATTTGGAAAGAAAGAAAATAAAAATTATAAAAATTGGAGAGGCTATTGAAACAATAAATAAAAATTACAACCCGAAGGATTTAAAAATAAAACAAATTTTGGTCCCCGGCAACGGCGCCAAAATTTGTTTGCGAACAAATCAAACAATTGTAAACAACTGTAAAATTCGTTCGTCTTTCCTAAACAACATGGATCGTTGTAGAGGGTGTCGAACTCTGGGTCCAAATTATTTTAATTAATAAATCCAATCAAGTTATCCCTAACTTTTGATTGGTTGAAAACAAAGAAAATAGCAGAAATTAAATAAAAGGGAGTTTTAGCAATAAGTGAAAGCAATTAGGGAGCGATGACATAAATTAGATTAATATTCATCAATAGCCAAACAGATTAATCAGATCTAATTCATGTTTCTGTCACAAACATGAATCAACGATAATTGGGTTTATTGAAACAAATAAGTAAATAACAACAAGTATAGCCTATGCAGGAGCTCGGCTCTTAAACAACCATAGGCTATCAGGACAGATTCACTATTTTATTTCTAAAACCCTAAATATTAAATCTAAATCTGATAAGTGTTAGATCAAACTCGAATATACCCTGTGAAGGAGCACAGCTCTTAAACGGCACAGGGTATGAAGGTTCAGATCTAACCCTTAGTTCAAATCTAGATCTACATACATGAAGTTCTAATCTTTTGGCTATGTGATTCATATTGAAACATAACTATTAGCATCTTCACCCCCTAATTAAAGAGGATTAGCTAGACATAGCTAAAAGAAAAGAAAATAAAAAGAAAATAAACGACATAAATAAAATACAATAAAAACTATATAGAAGAGAGAAATAAGAGTTTTATTCCAAGAAAAGGATTACAGAATAAAACTGAGTGTGTTTTTACATGAATGATATACAAGGTATTTATAGCTGATATGACAAAGACTACTTGGCAAATTCTACAATGTGGGACTAAAGAATTAGCCCAAATAACACATAAGCTAGTGTGAACGGGGTTGTAGAGTAAGAGGCCTTGTAAGTGAGCCAGTGTGAACGCGTGCAGTGCATGAATGAGAAGCCTTGCAACGGAGCTAATGTGAACGCTACAGTAGTGAAATGGTCTGCAATTGAGCCAATGTGAACACAATATGAGTCTTTAGTGAGCCAAATCTACCCAACTGAACTCTATTTGCAACCGTTCTTCAAGCTTTAAACTCTTCAAGCTTTAGTAATTTTAACTTCACTCTTTTTCAGTAAATTCTTCATGCTTTACTCATCAAATGCTCTAAACCATGATTCTTGTCAACAATCTGAAAACACAGCTATAAATACACAATATCAATTATTTAAAAGAAAAAAATAAGATAAATATGCGGATAAAATATACACATTTACGTGTATATCAAAAACAGCTCGAATTCGAATTCAAAATTCGAAATTCAAGCCCAGAACAGACTGGGCGGGAGATTTCCCGTCCAGGACCAGGTCGACTGGGTGGTCGACCCTAGAGTCGACCTGCCCAGGACCAGGTCGACCATAGAGTCGACCTGGGTGTCGACCTCAGTGTCGACCTGGGTGTCAGCTTGGTACCCAGAACCCAATTTTGGGTCAGAATTCATCCTGATGTACCTGGTTCGATTTCAGTCTCGATTCGTTGGTCTAACCCTATATAAATAAACCCCCTAGGCCCTTCTCTCTACACATTTTCTCTCTGGCCTTATGCTACTCGAATTCTGGTTCAAAAGTTAGAGAAAAGGGACTCCTTCTTCTACGACGAGACTACGTTTAGAGAATTTGCTGATTTGGGGGATTTCTAGTGGTTCTACATCGCCTCTTTTATTCTCTAATTCTCAAACCACGACCTGTAAGCCCCAGTTACTTTTAGATCTAAACTTTAAATTTAATATGGACATGTTGTAAATTGTAATAGAACCTAAGTGACGATTATCGTGGATTTATCATTGTATATCTTGAATCTATCATTGTATATTTTGAATCTACTTTTGTTCACCTTGGATCTATTATTGTTCATATTGGGTTTATTATTACCCACCTTGAACCAAGTGCCGTTCATCTTGAACCTTGACTTTTGCTATGAAATTGAGTTGGGACTATTCATGTTGTAAACCTAAACCACTAATGTCCATGATGATTAACATGCCTATGATGATAAATTAGTTGTTGTTCACAAGTTTGGGGTTATTATCTTATATCGACTGCTTCCATGACTATCACTCTATTTTGCTAGACTTGATATTTGAGACCACTATATCATATGCCAATATTGTTGTAATCATTTACCTCAAATTGTACCATACTTGACTTGTTATCACCTTTGCCACCTTATGCCCGTTTCTTTTATGTTATTCCCTAATTAGATTTAAATATATCGATTCGAATTTACGTGCGAGGGGAATATGTTTTGGGTCGTTTAGACAAACTTGAATTTGACATGAATTTGCCATGATTTGACATGAAACATGACATGAAAACTTAACCTGAGATTATACTTGAAATCTTGAACATGGACATGACACTTAGATAAACTTGAAATGGCCAACTCGAGGTAGGGTTGAGTTTGCAGTGTAAACCTGCCCCGAACCGCCCGGCAAATCCAGTTACTGCAAACAATAGGATCCAACGTGGGTAGTTGGTCATATTGCACGAAAAACCCGAGGTTAGACTATGTTGTGGTGTAAACCTGCCCGGAACCGCCCGGCAAATCCAGTGACCACAACAATTAGTCTAATGTGAGAGGTTGGGATGCATTAATGAGTTAATGCCACAAGATAGGGTTAAGTCATGAACCACTTGAATACACTTAACCAACTTGATACATGATTGGATAGGGTTAAGTCACGAATTTAAATGACAACACTTAACCCATTAGAAACCCTAGTTACGCGGTCCTTTTTAGCAGTAACCCACATAGAAGTATCATGATACCTTGGGACTAGGCAGGGTGGGGCATGATTACTGGGCTGATTGTAAGCGACCAGAACGACGGCTGAGTAGGTGCGCCATTTGTTGGTTCAGACGGACTATGGTCGTGCACATAGTCCGGAGTTGGAAAAGCAGGCATTGGGCACCCGTAGGTTTATACTGTGCGTGCTTGATTCGTGTCGGTGGTTGGCACACTAGGGCTTGATACACCCTATGGTGGACCTAGCACAGATGACTACATTTCACGATGGGGCCATATGACACAGACACTTGACGAGCCAGAACTTGTAGGGAGCCGATCGATTAGTACATCATTCTGTAGGACCCGTAATGGGTCATTTCATGATATTGGGCCAAGGGATCATTTCATGGTTAATAACTTGACATGGGTAAGAATACTAGTACAGTTGGTGCAGCGAATCTAGAATATGCGATGCTAGACTCGACTTATCTTGTTATCTCAGTTATCATACCTATCCTGTTATTATCCTTATGTTTGATTCCAGTTTTCACATGTCATGTTACCTTTACTAGTTTATATACTGAAAGTCACTAGGGCTTACCAGTATTTTCGACTAATGCTTTTTCTTTCGCCCCTTTTTCTTTCGTTTCCCCCCTAGGTTCTCAGGCAGGAAGCTCCAGCTCTTAGCTTGGATCTAGCTTGCTTTCTGACAGCTCATGTACGGTTTGGTCTTGAGCTATGCTATGGCTGCACTACTGCTATTTTGGGGAATAATTTACTATTGCTATTTTGAGTTTATGCTTCTTTATTTAGAACTTGATGTAACAGAATAATTTGGACTTTGGATATATGAGGTTTTGACTCTTTCCATGAAAGTAATGTAATTTGGTTTTTATTTCTACCGCTTCTTTATTTATGTTCTGTCTTGTGATATCTCTGTGTATGTTTACCTAGATAATGCTCCACCGAAACTAGTGCATTCCCTTTGTGAGTGACCCTAGCAGAGGTGGGGTGTTACATTTGTGGACCGACCCTGCTGTATCCAAGGGTTCTCCAGTGTCTGAATCCTGGGACATTGCTAGAGTGTCTCGAATCGGTCAGGAGTTCCTCCCTAGCCTTGACTCATGATGGAAACACAATTTCCAAGACACCCCTTGCGGTTTTGATTGTATAACTAGAATGGCGACATAGTAGATGGTAGCTATGTCGTCTAGGATTGATATTATATTTGAAATGTTTTAAATATATATATATATATATATATATATATATATACACACACTAATGATATCGTTTTTACGTATCAAGCATCTTTTGACCATTATAAGGTAAAACTGAATCCTCCGGTTTGCGTTGCATTGTGTGATGGGACCTGGGTCTTATAATGGTTTCATTTTTCTAAAAAGCATTACGTTATTTAACGATTTACTTTATTTATGCACTGGCAATCCAATGGTGCAAACCCGTTCCGCGTTAGCGGCGTGGTCCTGTGATTAGCCTTCTTATTAGACAAGTTAAGTTAAGAATTCTCACACCAGTCCCACGACTGACCTGTAGTTTGTTTCACTTTGCAAACTCGGGTGCCCTCTTTCCACATGGATTTTGCCTTCTGATATCAGCTGTAACGACCTGGATTTTGCCCAACCCCAATCGATCGGAAGATCGATCAAAACCATTCAAATTCTGCATACGTTAACTTTGGGCATACAACATATCAGAACAACAACACAGACTTTTATAACATCAATAATAAATGTTACATCAGAGTACAGAATATATCAGAGTACATCGAAATAAAATTACAGCGGAAGGTAAATTATAATAGATTAATACATTGCAGCGGAACTAATCTCAGCGGAAGGCCATCAATATTCTGGACCTAGCTTCAGGCTTCAATCCAGGATCCTGCTTAAACTATATCTGCAAAAACTACTCGACTGCCCGTGTGGAAAGAGGGCACCCGAGTTTGCAAAGTGAAACAAACTACAGGTCAGTCGTGGGACAGGTGTGATAATTCTTAACTTAACTTATCTAATAAGAAGGCTAATCACAGGACCACGCCCCTAACGCGGAACGGGTTTACACCATTGGATTGCCAGTGCATAAATAACGTAAATCGTCAAATAACGTAATGCTTTTTAGAAAAATGAAACCATTATAAGACCCAGGTCCCATCACACAATGCAACGCAAACCGGAGGATATGGTTTTACCTTATAATGGTCAAAAGATGCTTGATATGTAAAAACGATATCATTGGTGTGTATATATATTTAAAACATTTCAAATATAATATCAATCCTAGACGGCATAGCTACCATCTACTATGTCTCCATACTAGTTATACAATCAAAACCGCAAGGGGCGTATTGGAAATTGGGTTTCCATCATGAGTCAAGGCTAGGGAGGAGCTCCTGACCGATTCGAGACACTCTAGCAATGTCTCAGGATTCGAACGCTGGCGAACCCTTGGATACAGCAGGGCCGGTCCACAAATACTTTAGTTGAGTATTTATGCCTGAACACACGTTCCCTGATCCTATTGGACCTACAAATCGTCCGTGGGTGACCGATAAGAATAAACCGAGGCCTCGCAAAATACCAACAAGCACATAAGCAAATGTCAGCCAGTTTAAGCACCGACACCACTTCTAGCTAGAAAGAAACGTGAGCACTCTCTGCGTTCCCTTCTCCCGTTTTAGACTCAACCGGTGTGTGAGGCTCGCGAAGTGAAGATATACACAAAGCTATGCCTAAAGAGACTGTGCTTTGATCATCAACCACATGGCCTGCTTTTCAACAAAGCCTTGATCATTTGCATCATAGCATGTCACATTGTCAGACCCTACCACATCATTGATCATCTACCAATATATATATCACCTCTAAGCTCATACATCTTAGAGAAGGGTGATAAGTAAAGAATAAATTCTTCACCACCAAACAGAAATATATAATCAGTAGTGTTCAATAAATACAGTAGAAAGGAATACAATGTCAGACACGCAATCCATTTACAAGTCCGCTCTGGGTCTGAGCGAAACAACGTGTCCGTCGATCTCCAAATGCGTTTGGACGATCATTACCAAATACCTTGTCTTGGAAGGCCAATCCCAATTCAAGATACCAGTCATCATCATCCCAACGATGTGAAAACCTTCGGTCTTCAATCACCGCCTTCATCTTCGACTCTTGATCGTCGTGATGATTATTCAGAATGGGTTAAACTCGGTCTTTCTGAATAACTCGCGTATTTTGAGATTAAAAAGCAAATATTAGTAAATCACACATTACGCCACATTCCGACTTCGAGTATTCTTTTAATAAGGTATTCGTGTTAAAAGATTCTCTTTAATTTTATCAAAGATAAACTCTGAAATAAAATCTTAAATCTTCCTTAAAAGATTCATTAAAACTCCGGTTTTGATTTGATATCAAAAATCATTATTACAAGATCATTCATTTAAGGAATAAATCTTGTCTTAAACAAGTTAAAGAATTAGTGTCCTTTAAAACACAGTTCACGATAAAACCACAAATCTATTTATAAAATATGGAATTCCACAGAAATCAAATCAATACATAATCGATATAAATTTCTGTATTGGACTAATAATATTAATGGAATAACGGCAAAGCCTCTTAAATTCCATATATAATATCGGTCTTTTTTACAGAAGTCCATTTCGATTATTACCAATCGAATTTCCACTTAATTCCAATTTAATATATTAAATTGGAAAACTTGATTTTTAGAAAATGCCTTTTTTTTCTATAAAATAGATTTATAAATTCCAAATAATAATTTCAATGTAAATTGGATTAAAGGACAAATGTAGTTTAAAACATCGTCCACGATAAATCCACTTCACATCTCAATTTATTTCATATCACAAAATCTAATTGCAAATCCTAATAATCTTTAAAAAAACGTTCTAAAATAATAATTAAAAATATTATTTATATAAAAGATTCTAAATGGGAAGTTTTCTTTATATTACAAATTTTTATCTTTTAAAATATTCTTTGTTTTAACATATACTTGATTTGTAACAACCCGGAAAATCTAAACCAATTTAAAATTTTTAAATTGGCTAAAATAGTGGATTTTTAATATTTAAAATAAATATTTTAAATAACAGCGATGAAAAGTAAGTTTGAATCGACATTTGAAAATGAATATAATTAATTCTAATTATAAACAAGGCCTGAAATGGCGCGGTAGTTTCAAAATTTGAATTCAAACTTTGATTGACTGTACCGGGTGCAAAACAAAACAGATTTGAGTGAAACCAAAAATATTTAAATCTGTTAGTGAATATCTTTCTCAGGAATCTAAAAAATCGAAGTTTCATAGTAGGAAGCAAAAGTTATGGCCAAATGAATTTTCAGAAAGGTTGCTATGGAACTTATATAGCCCGTGAAATTGGACATTTTGCAAACGACCTCGGAATTCAACAAAACCACTTTTGTTGGATCTGGGATGTGAAGTTATTGCTAGGTTTCAAATTTCATAATTTTTGAAGCTAGTATGTGATCGTGGCAAAAGAAAACGTGTTTTGTCAATTATAGTTAAATTGGATCGACCGGAAATGAGCCTTTTTGCAAACGGTCTCCGAATTTGACGAAATCAGTTTTGTTACGACCGTATCATCAAAACCTAGCTAGATTTATTTTTCTGGAATTTTTCGAGTCAGTATGTGGGCCCGAAAAATTAAAATGTACGTTCAAATCAGAAATTGAATGTTTTATATTTTAATTTGAAGAATAACTGGTTGTAACAGCCGAAATAGGTTACGAAACATATCCCATTGTGTCCGGAATGGGGGAAAAATGCTAGGGCGACAGTCGTTGGGTCTGGATTGGGGTTCGTGTGTGAAAGAGGGTATTTTCTAAATTTAAAAATATATAAATTAAATGGAAAAATCTGATTGGCCACTCCATCTTCTCTCTCTCCCCGATCATCAGGCGTGCACGACGGAAATTGGTCTTCACCATCTCTCCTCTTTTTCTTTTGATCCGCTCAATGAAATCCAACACCACAGTTATGGTTTTTGTAGTACTTCTCGTGATCTTCAAATCCATATAAATATTGGATTTTTGCGTGGCCTGTAGGAGGAGAATCACCTGCGGGAAGTTGCGGTCTTCCCAGCGCCGCCGTGAGCAGCAGCCACCACCGAACTGGCCCCACCTCTTGGCGTAGGTGCGCCGCTCCGTGCTCTCCCTAGTGGAGCTGGCTGATCGAGACAACGATCAACGGATTGAATGAAAAATTCCACCCTAGTTTTGAATCAAAACACTGAGGTACGGGTTTTATTTTCTGAAGTGATTTCAACATCTTTAAAGTGTCGCAAAACATGAATATCTTGTAAAAATCATATCTTTTTCGTGTGTGATCGAAATTCAGTGAAACAAGAGACAGTGGACTCGTGTGGACGTCTTCTACATTTTAGAAGAGACCGCATATTTTTCTAAGCCTTCTGCTATTTTTGGTGGAGTGGAACCCAATGTGAGATTTCTAAACTATAAACGATATGGAAAACGACGATGTATGAATTATATAGTCGATGTATGACTAGTATAAGCATTGTACACCTCATGTATAAGCATTGTATAGGTTATACGTTCGATGTATAAGTTATATATGCGTTGTAAAAATTATATATGTGTTGAAATAGAAGTGAAATGCTTATATATATATATATATATATATATATATATATATATATATATACACGCCCCTCGTCCACAAACCATGGATGATATTTATTGATTGTGATTGATGTGAAAATTGGTTGATAGCGAATGGTTGATTGTAATTGTTTGTGGTTGAAGTTGATTGATTGTGGTTGAAAAATACCCGTTTGTGGTTAAGAAATATTTGGTTGAAACCACATAGGATTAGTTTGTGGAAATGAAAAATATATACATGCCGCCTGCGTGCGAACTAGATGCATGATTCCCCATTGTCAAAAGCTGCGAGGCTTTAAGGTAGAGCGAGGAGCCGTACTAGGGACAGCCCCAGTTTTAACTACCATGTCGTTATGCTGCTGAAATTTTGAATGATATTCATGTGTTAGAATTATTTTCCCGTGATGAAACTATATTCGTGTGTTCTATAGAAAACCTTCATGTGTTGAATTGAAATTCATTCGTTGAATAGAATTCATGTGTTGAATGGTATTCGTCTTTTAAATATAAAAATCACCTTTTTATCTATATACACAAACTATAGAAAACCTTCGTGTGTTGAATCGATATTCACTCATTGAATAGAAATTCATGTGTTGAATGGTATTCGTGTTTTAAATATAAAAATCACCTTTTTATCTATATATACAAACTATAGAAAACCTTCATGTGTTGAATCGATATTCATTCGTTGAATAGAAATTCATGTGTTGAATGGTATTCGTGTTTTTGTAACGACCCAGAAAATCTGAACCAATTTAAAATTTTTAAATTGGCTAAAATAATGGATTTTAAACATTTAAAATAAATATTTTAGGTAATGGCAATGAAAAGTGAGTTTGAATCGACCATTGAAAACGAATATAATTAATTTTAATTATAAATGAGGCCTGAAAACGCGTTGTAGTTTCAAAAATCGAATTCAAACTTTGTCGGACTGTACCGGGAGCAAAACAATCCGGATTTTGGTGAAACCAAAAATATTTAAATCTGTTAGCGAATACCTTTCTAACGAATCTGAAAAATCGAATTTTCATAGCGGAAAGCAAATTGGCCGAATGAATTTTCAGAACGGTCGCTGTGGACGCCTTCTACATTTTAGAAGAGACCGCATATTTTTCTGAGCCTTCTGCTATTTTTGGTGGAGTGGAACCCAATGTGAGATTTCTAATTTAAAAACAATATGGAAAACGATGATGTATAAATTATATAGTCGATGTATGAGTTATATAAACGTTGTACACCTCTTGTATAAGCGTTGTATAAGTTGTACGTTCGATGTATAAGTTATATATGCGTTGTAAAAATTATATATGTGTTGAAATGAAGTGAATTGCTATATATATATATATATATATATATATATATATATATATATACGCCCCTCGTCCACAAACCATGGACGATATTTATTGATTGTGATTGGTGTGAAAATTGATTGATAGCGAATGATTGTTTGGGATTGTTTATGGTTGATATTGATTGATTGAGGTTGAAAAATACCCGTTTGTGGTTGAGAAATATTTGGTTGAAACCACATAGGATTAGTTTGTGGAAATGAAATAAATATATACATGCCGCCTGCGTGCGTACTAGATGCATGATTCCCATTATCAAAAACCGCGAGGTTTTAAGGTAGAGCGAGGAGCCGTACTAGGGACGGTCCCGGTTTTAACTACCCTGCCATTATGCTGCCGAAATTTTGAATAATGTTCATGTGTTTGTATTATTTTCATTTGCTAAAACTATATTTATTCATTGAATAGAAAACCTTCATGTGTTGAATGGATATTCATTCGTTGATTAGAAATTCCTGTGTTGAATGGTATTCGCGTTTTAAATATAAAAATCACATTTTATCTATATAAAGAAACTATAGAAAACCTTCATGTGTTGAATCAATATTCATTCGTTGATTAGAAATTCATGTGTTGAAGTGTATTCATATTTTGAAATAATTTGTTTGATAATAAAAATCACCTTTTATCGACTATATGAACTGTGTAAAATAATCTCGTTTTGAAATAAATTGTTTTATAAGAAAAATCCTATTTTTATCACCAATATAAACTATATAATATAATAGTGTTTTGAAATGAATTGTTTTACAATAAAAATATCATTTTTATTATATACATGAATCATTGAAATCTGAAGCATTAAAAATAGCCACTCGTTCAAATAAACATATATGAGTTGAAATATTCATTAATTAGCTAATGATATGATTTTTGCCTATGTATGTAACATTAGAATGAATGGTGTTTTTAAACCAAATAGAAATCAAATATGAAGTTGAATAGAAAATGATAAATGATAAGAACTGTATATATGTACATGCATATTCATTGAACTGGTTATAGCAAAGGGGCTAGAGAAGAGGAATAAAATTTTGTGCCCGACAAATAGGTACACATTTACTGTTTTGTTTGGGTGATGATTTTATGAGCATGTTGGCTAGCCGCTTGGCTTTTTCTTTTTCTTTTTGAGATTAGAAGGACCGGGGAAGCTATTTGAGATTTCACGATGCTCCCTGTGCCGGGGAGGTTATGGCGAAATTTTCCAAAATTTTAAGGCGTTAGTGAAAAATTTGAAGTGAAAACGATATTGAAATTGTTGAATGAACTATATTTATATAAATATATATAAAACTAAAACGAAATGTGGCCGTGCAGTTCGCGTTTTGAAACCGTGATTTCAAACAACTAGTACGGGAAATCCGACCATTGGATTTTCCCGAAACCGCAACCGTCGGGTTTGCCTTGGAAATATCTTTCCAACGGCACCAACTTTGTGAAGATCCAACGGTTAGATTTTCAGATATGTGTAAATCAAATCTAAAGGAAAACAGCGCCACAGCCGTGCTATGGCCCGAAGCGTCGTTTTGAATAAATAGGCTATTTTAAAATACATAAAAATAGTGATGAATCGTTATACAATATTGTAAACGTTATGGAATGGAAATAAACTGAATTTGCTCGATTTATGTGGTATTTGATGGTTGAATGTGTTTGGTGTGAAAATTACATTAAAGAACAAAATTGGTGCGGTCGAATAATTTAACCATGGAAATAAATTGATTTGAAATTCTAAATATACGTGAATTATTTGAAAAGGCCGAGTTAATTCTCATTTCAAATAATTGACCGACGATTGAAAGTCGAAGATGAAGACGATGGTCGAAGACCGGAGATCTTCACCTCGTTTGGATGGTAACCGAGGTCCTGATTGGGAGGCATCCCGAAATATGGATAATGAGTGGTGATCGTTCAGACGTACGTGGTGATCGAAGGGTTTGCGAGGTATTTAGTGCCTCCGGTTTCGTTCAGACCCAGAACGGACTTGTAAATGGACTGTGTGTCTGACATTGGATTTTATTCTGTGTTGATTGATCTCTGTTGAATATACATCTGTTTGGCGGCGGAGAATTTATTCTTTTGCTTAACGCCCTTCTCTGAGACGCACGAGCTCAGAGGTTGTATATCGATGGACATCAGTCGCATGGCATGAATTGCCTGTGTGGCATGCTACGATGCAGTGATCAGGACTTCTGTTGAAAAGCAAAGTCTTGTGGTGATGATCAAAGCACCGCCTGTGTGGCGTAGCTTTGTGTATAACGTAAATTCGCGAGCCTCGCATCCCGGTATGAACCAGAAACGGGAGAAGGACCTCAGGGAGGGCATGCGTTTCTTTCTAGCTAAAGTGGTGTCAGTGACCTACCAGCCCTGACATTTATATACTTTTCACCTATGTGGTTGTTGCTGTTGCGAGGCGCCTCGGTTTGATCGGACGATCCGGGTACGATGGAGTCATTCGTTGGCTCGTTTACGCCCCAAAGGGCGGGGAGACGTAGTGTTCAGGCATAATAATCCACATCGGTGGACCAGCCCTGACGATCCAAGGGGCAGTTGCGGCTGTTCCTGAGGGGCGGGCTAGAGCGTCTCGAATTCGGTAAGGACTATCTTTTGCCTTGGTTCATGACGGAAATCCAATTTCCAAATACATGACAATGCGGTTTCAATTGTATATATATAGTTGGCGACATAGTGGCATGGGACGCTCATGTCGCCTATGATTGATAGTTATGATTTGAAATTGTTTTCAAAACATATAGACAGTAGCAATAATATCGAATGCCTTTGTTTTATTCGTATCAAGCATATTTTGGCCGTTATAAGGTAAAAACTCTATCCTCCGGTTTGCGTTGCATTATGTGATGGGAACTAAGTCTTATAATGGCTTCATTTTTATAAAAAGCATAGCGATGTTTAAAAGAAAGATTTGTTTTAAAGCACTGGCAATCCAATGGAGTAAACCCATTCCACGAAAGTGGCGTGGTCCTGTGATTAGCCAAATTATATATGTGTTGAGTAGATTTCTCATACCAGTCCCATGACTGACTCGTAGTTTGTTTCACTTTCAAACTCGGGTGCCCCTTTTTCTACACGGGCAGCCTTGTATTCAGGTTTAGCTGGTTCTTTCGGGATAGCTGGAGCTGAAGATGGATTCTATCATTTATCTCTTTTTATGCTGTTCAGCTCCTATTGTACATATTTTGTTTGTTTTCCGCTGTAGACATTTATGTATAGCTGAACTGTATTTGTACTAAGTAAGATCCTGTGTACTGTGTAACTCTGATGATTACTTTTATCCAGTATATTCTATTGTTCATTATCTGGTGTATTTATTTAATTTTTTTCTGCTATTATCTGTTTCTGTGTTATATTCCAAAGATAACCCTTGTCTCCGTCTAAACGGGAATTCGGGGTCGTCTCAACGTGGTATCAGAGCTTTGGTTAAGCTTAGTTCTGGAATATAACATTTGAACGAACTCGTCAGAAATAGAACAAGTAGTGTTCTAGGACGGGTAACTCTGTACAGATAGGATCAGCAATATCCTAGTATGAGTAGAGCAGAATGAAATTACACCTCGATAGACACATTTACACTTGAAGTATATGTTTCTATATTTTAAATTATCTTTTCTGTGACCTGACACTTGTTCTGCTAATTGCAGAAGTACTAGAAAAATGAGTGCCAGAAACAGAAGGAATACAGAACCCGATCTAGAGACTCTATTTAAGAGATATCGAAATCTGTGTGGAGCACAATTCTCGGGCAATGAATCTATTATTCAAACTCAAGCTTGGGTGAGCTCGGCAGAAAGAATATTTGAGCGTTTTCAGCTAAGAGACGACCAGAAAAGATTAGTAGCATCTTGGGCGCTTAATGGAGAAGCTTTAATATGGTGGGAAACAATCATAAAAGATAATCCAGAAGGTGATATCACCTGGGATAGATTCAAAGAGATTTTCCTAGGAAGATTTACTCCTCCTGAAGCGACGGAGCGATTGTGTGATGAATTTTCTTATTTGATACAAGGTGATATGACCATCCCAGAATATCATAAGAAGTTCAACGAACTTGCTCACTTTGCTCCTCATCTGATTCAAGATCCATAGAGGAAAAATCTGAGATTTATCCATGGCCTGCAAAGGAGATATCAGAATAGTGTAATGAGGAATGTGAAGCTTCCTTTTTCTGAAATGATATACATGGCTTATCAGTATGAAGATCTCCATAAGAAAGGAATGTTGCGCGACGAAGAAGAAGTTCGTTGTAGTGACAAAGAAGAGTCGGAAACTGATATTCCAGAAGCCAGTACGAGGTCTGAGGTCAACAAGAAGCCCAGTGCCAAGAGGAAGAGGGCTGAATCTGGGAACGAACGAATAACGACCGCCACGTGCTCAAGCTCCAATAGAAAAGGACATTTGGCGATAAGTTGCAAATCTTGGAACGAACAAAGAAAGAGTGGATCTAAACCCAAGAAGGATTTTCAAGGAAAGCAAAGGTGCAATCAATGCCATCAGTTTGGTCATGTAAAGCAAGATTGTTGGATGAGGAAGAAGCCTGAAGTGGTTCAAATAAATGAAATAGCAGAAGCTTCTGAGCCATCGGCTATTCAAGAAAGGCCAGATGTTTTAGAAGGCAAGCTAACTGTCAATGACATCCCAGTTAAAGTACTGTTTGACACCGGCGCGTCGCGAAGTTTCATCGCCAAAGATGCAGCTAAGAAGCTGGATTTAAATTTGAAAAAGCTGAAGGAACCAATGACTGTCCAAAATCCGGTTGGGGGTTCCATAGATCTCAGTTGGATTTGTGGGGTGCCGGTTTCCTTTTCTCGATATCGGTTTCCTACCATCGTAGCCGTCATGAATTTTAAGGAGTTTGATCTTATCTTGGGATTAGACTGGTTGACCAAATATGAAGCTGAAGTTAAATGCGCCGACATAGTCGTAAAGGCCAAGATTAAATCAGGTGATTATATAACCATTCCCTGTGAAGGTCGAAATACTAATAGAAAAGACTTCTGGGCAGCTTTGAATATTTTTCCAGCCCAAATAGAAAATGTCCCTGAAGTCACAGAGAATATTCCTGACCTCATCAAAGACATTCCGGTCGTCAAAAATTATGCGGATGTGTTTGAAGAAGTTGTTCGCTTACCTCCGCAGAGAGAAATAGATTTCAAGATCGCTTTGATTCCGAATGCAAGGCCGGTAGTTCACGTTATTCGATGAATTTCCTTGAAAGAGAAAGAGGAATTAGACAATCGAACACGAAAGCTAGTATGGAAAGGTCTGATCAGGCCTAGTTTCTCTGATTGGGGTGCAGCAGTGGTGTTTGTCCCAAAATCCGACGGTACTCTACTTCTATGTGTGGATTATCGGGATCTGAACAAACAGACAATAAAGAACAAATATCCATTGCCCCGGATTGATGATTTTTTGGATCGATTAAATGGCGCACAAGTATTCTCAAGGATGGACCTAGCTACAGGCTTCGATCAACTTCGAATTGCCGAAGAGTGTGTTCCAATGACAGCGTTCAGAGGCCCCGACTTATTCTACGAGTGGTTAGTAATGCCGTTCGGCTTATGTAACGCTCCAGCTTACTTCGTCGATCTAATGAACAGAGTATTCAGAGGAGCATTGAATAAATTTGTTCTGGTTTTTATTGATGATATTCTAATCTTCTCTAAATCGAAAGCCGAACATGAAAAACATTTGGAACAAGTGTTAGAAATCCTCAGGAGGAATGTGTTGAAAGCAAAGTTTTCCAAATGTATATTCTGGCAAGATGAAGTAAAATTTCTAGGCCATGTCGTATCGAAAGAAGGAATTGCTGTGGATCCAAGTAAAATCACAGCAATCCAGAATTGGAAACAGCCCAGTACTCCCACTGAAGTCCGCAGTTTTCTCGGATTGGCTAGCTATTACCGGAAGTTCGTTAAAAACTTTTCGAAGATATCTGGCCACTTAACGAAGCTTACAAAGAAGCATTCTAAATTCAGATGGACTCCAGAAAGTGAGGAGGCTTTCGAAGAGCTAAAGTTGAGACTAACGACTGCTCCAGTGTTAACCATCATCGATGGCAACCAGGATTTAAAAGTATGGACTGATGCTTCTAGAGATGGCCTTGGCGCAGTGTTAATGCAAAGAGGTCAAGTGATTGCTTATGCTAGCCGTCAACTGAAGCCGCACGAGAAGAACTACGTGACTCGTGATCTTGAGTTATTGGCTATAGTATTCACCTTGAAAATCTGGAGGCACTATCTTCTAGGTGAGAGGTTTGAACTGTTTACAGATCACCAGTCGCTAAAGTACCTGTTTACTCAGAAAGACCTGAATTAAAGGCAACAACGTTGGCTGGAGTTTTTTGCAGCATATGATTTTGAAATTCTATACACTCCTGGGAAAGCCAATGTCGTGGCCGATGCGTTAAGCCGAAAGAATGAATGATCGCCAGTTTCATCATTGCGACTTCGTTGATTGATAAGATATCGGCTCTCCAAGAAGACGACCAATTTATCAAAGGAATGAGTTAGCGAATTCGTGAAGGCAATGCTTCGGATTTCCAGCTAGATAGCGAAGGGATTCTGAGGTTAGAAGGGCGAATTTGCGTTCCAGAGATTCCTGAACTTAGAAGAGATGTGCTTGATGAATGTCACAAATCTAAGCTCAGTATCCACCCAGGTGTGAATAAAATGTATAATGATATCAAACGCACATTCTGTTGGAAGTCGTTAAAAAGAGACATATCGATATATGTTAGTCGATGCCCTACTTGCCAGCTAGTCAAGAGTGACCAACAGAAATTGGCTGGATTATTACAACCGCTAGAAGTTCCTGGTTGGAAGTGGGAGCATATCTCCATGGATTTCATTGATGGTCTGCCTAGAACCAGAAAAGGAAATGACAGTATTTGGGTGATCGTAGATCGTTTCACGAAGACCGCCCATTTCATACCTGTCAGATCAAATAGAACCTCTCAGAGTCTGGCGCAGATTTACTTCAGGGAAATAGTTAGACTACATGGGGTGCCGCTCAGTATAGTCAGTGATAGAGATACAATATTCACTAGCTAATTCTGGGAAGCATTTCAAGTCGAGCTGGGAACGAAGTTGAACTTAAGCACCGCTTATCATCCTCAGACAGATGGTCAGACTGAGAGGGTGAATCGTATTTTAGAAGACCTATTGCGGGCTTGTGTTATAGATTTCGGTGGATCCTGGGAAGACAATCTGCATTTGGCTGAATATTCTTATAACAACAGCTACCAGGCGAGTCTGACAATGTCGCCATTCGAAGCATTATATGGTAGACCATGCCGATCCCCTGCTTGTTGGGTCGAACCTGGAAATAGACTTGTGTTGGGTCCTGATATGATTCGAGAAGCTGCCGACAAGGTCGATTTTATTAAGAAGCGATTACTTGCCGCTCAAAGCCGACAAAAGAGCTATGCCGATAGAAGAAGAAGGGATATATCCTTTACAGTTGGCGACTACGTATATTTGAAGGTATCGCCGATGAGAGGAGTTATCCGGTTCGGTAAAACTGGAAAGTTAGCGCCCAAATTTATTGGTCCGTTTCCTATTCTGGAACGGATCGGAACTCTCGCTTATAGGGTCAAATTGCCTGACTGGTTGCCTGGAGTTCGTGATGTATTTCACATATCTCAACTTCGAAAGCACGTTCATGATCCAGACTTGATCGTGGAAGAAGCAGCTCAACAGGACATTGAAATTACCCCAGAATTAGCTGTGAGAAGAGAGCCGCTAAAGATTATCAGCAAAGAAACCAAAGAGCTGAGGAATAAGAAGGTTCACTTAGTCAAAGTGCAATGGAGTGGAGATCCGCAAGATTGTACTTGGGAAACTGAGGAGAGCATTCAGAAAGCTTATCCTAGATGCCGAGTAGATATCTCTGATTGACTCCGGTGCAAGGTACATTTGCCATACTTTGCATTACCAATTAATTCTCTATTCTGTTGCTATATTTCTTCCCATGGATGTGCACTATTTATTCTATACTCTGAATGATTTTTAAAGGAATATAGGAATATAGGAATTGATTTGTATGGTTTTTGAAAGGTCGAAAACAATTGGATTGGTTGTTGTGTTGTGTGATTGTAGATTTATCAAACCACTTTCGACTTTGTTCCTTTTCGGGGACGAAAAGTTTTAAGTGGGGGAGATTGTAACGACCCAGAAAATCTGAACCAATTTAAATTTTTTAAATTGGCTAAAATAATGGATTTTAAACATTTAAAATAAATATTTTAGGTAACGGCAATGAAAAGTGAGTTTGAATCGACCATTGAAAACGAATATAATTAATTTTAATTATAAATGAGGCCTGAAAAGGCGCTGTAGTTTCAAAAATCGAATTCAAACTTTGTCGGACTTTACCGGGAGCAAAACAATCCGGATTTTAGTGAAACCAAAAATATTTAAATCTGTTAGTGAATACATTTCTAAAGAATCTGAAAAATCGAATTTTCATAGCGGAAAGCAAAAGTTATGGCCGAATGAATTTTATTTTGCATACGACCTCGGAATTCGACAAACCCACTTTTGTTGGATCCGGGATGTGAAGTTATTGCTAGGTTTCAAATTTCATAATGTTTGAAGCTAGTATGTGAGCGTGGCAAAGGAAAATGTGTTTTGATCAATCATAGTTAAATTGGATCGACCAAAAATGGGCCTTTTTGCAAACGATCTCAGAATTCGACGAAACTAGTTTTGTTGGGACCGTATCGTCATAACATAGCTAGATTTATTTTTCTAGAATTTTTCGAATCAATTTGTGGCCCTGGCAAATTGAAATACACGTTCAAATTAAATATTGAATGTTTTATATTTTGATTTGAATGGAAACTGACTGAAACATTCGAATGGGCCTTCGAAACATATCCCATTGTGTTCGGAATGGGGGTAAAAGGCTAGGGACGACAGTCGTTGGGTTTGAATTGGGATTCATGAGTGAAAGGGGTATTTTCGAAATTTAAAAATATATAAATAAAAAAAAATTCATTTGTCGAAAGCTTTTCTTTCTCCCCGATTCACTTCGCCGACGAACGACGGAAATTACCCCAGACCTTCTCTCCTCGATTCCTCTCAATCAGCTCAAAATTAGACCTCCATCCTGTTGGGAATTTTGTAGAGCGTGTCGAGACCTTCCAATCCATACCAAGTTTGATTTTTTTCATTGGGTATATCGCTCGAATCAAAGCCACGAAGTTCACCGTTTGCAACTGCCGCCGCCACTGATTCTGGCGATCGAACGGAGAGCCGCCCCTGGCGTTTGAAGCCCATTCCAAGCTCGACAGTGTGGTATAACCTGATCGGGACGAAGTGCAACAGGTGGAGCTAAAAATCGAAACCTAGTTTCGAAGATTTCAAACAGGTTTACGGCTAATCTATTTTAAACTGATTTTGACAGTTTTAAAGTTTTGCAAACTTTGAAAAACCATATCTTTTTGCTATGTTAACGAAATTCGATGAAACAGGAAACATCGTGACCGTGTGGACGCCTTCTACATTTTAGAAGAGACAGCATATTTTTCTGAGCCTTCTGCTATTTTTGGTGGACTGGAACCCAATGTGAGATTTCTGATTTAAAAACAATATGGAAAACGACGATGTATAAATTATATAGTTGATGTATGAGTTATATAAACGTTGTACACCTCTTGTATAAGCGTTGTATAAGTTGTACGTTCGATGTATAAGTTATATATGCGTTGTAAAAATTATATATGTGTTGAAATGAAGTGAATTTCTATATATATATATATATATATATATATATATACACGCCCCTCGTCCACAAACCATGGACGATATTTATTGATTGTGATTGGTGTGAAAATTGATTGATAGCGAATGATTGTTTGGGATTGTTTATGGTTGATATTGATTGATTGAGGTTGAAAAATACCCGTTTGTGGTTGAGAAATATTTGGTTGAAACCACATAGAATTAGTTTGTGGAAATGAAATAAATATATACATGCTGCCTGCGTGCGAACTAGATGCATGATCCCCATTGTCAAAAACCGCGAGGTTTTAAGGTAGAGCGAGGAGCCGTACTAGGGACGGTCCCGGTTTTAACTACCCTGCCGTTATGCTGCCGAAATTTTGAATAATGTTCATGTGTTTGTATTATTTTCATTTGCTAAAACTATATTTATTCATTGAATAGAAAACCTTCATGTGTTGAATGGATATTCATTCGTTGATTAGAAATTCATTTGTTGAATGGTATTCGCGTTTTAAATATAAAAATCACATTTTATCTATATATAGAAACTATAGAAAACCTTCACGTGTCGAATCGATATTCATTCGTTGATTAGAAATTCATGTGTTGAAGGGTATTCATATTTTGAAATAAATTGTTTGAATAAAAATCACATTTTATCGACTATATGAACTGTGTAAAATAATCTCGTTTTGAAAGAAATTGTTTTATAAGAAAAATCCTATTTTTATCACCAATATAAACTATATAATATAATAGTGTTTTGAAATGATTTGTTTTACAATAAAAATCTCATTTTTATTATATACATGAATCATTGAAATGTGAAGCGTTAAAAATAGCCACTCGTTCAAATAAACATATATGAGTTGAAATATTCATTAATTAGCTAATGATATGATTTTTGCCTATGTATGTAACATTAGAATGAATGGTGTTTTTAAACCAAATAGAAATCAAATATGAAGTTGAATAGAAAATGATAAATGATAAGAACTGTATATATGTACATGCATATTCATTGAACAGGTTATAGCAAAGGGGCTAGAGAAGAGGAATAAAATTTTGTGCCCGACAAATAGGTACACATTTACTGTTTTGTTTGGGTGATGATTTTATGAGCCTGTTGGCTAGCCGCTTGGCTTTTTCTTTTTCTTTTTGAGATTAGAAGGACCGGGGAAGCTATTTGAGATTTCCCGATGCTCCCGGTGCCGGGGATGTTATGGCGAAATTTTCTAAAATTTTAAGGCGTTAGTGAAAAATTTGAAGTGAAAACGATATTGAAATTGTTGAATGAACTATATTTATATAAATATATAAATATAAATAAAATTAAAACGAAATGTGGTCGTGCAGTTCGCGTTTTGAAACCGTGATTTGAAACAAATAGTACGGGAAATCCGACCATTGGATTTTCCCGAAACCGCAACCGTCGGGTTCGCCTTGGAAATATCTTTCCAACGACACCAACTTTGTGAAGATCCAACGGTTAGATTTTCAAATATGTGTAAATCAAATCTAAAGGAAAACAGCGCCACGACCGTGCTATGGCCCGAAGCGTCGTTTTGAATAAATAGGCTATTTTAAAATAAATAAAAATAGTGATGAATCGTTATAAAATATTGTAAACGTTATGGAATGGAAATAAACTGAATTTGCTCGATTTATGTGGTATTTGATGGTTGAATGTGTTTGGTGTGAAAATTACATTAAAGAACAAAATTGGTGATGTCGAATAATTTAACCATGGAAATAAATTGATTTGAAATTCTAAATATACGTGAATTATTTGAAAAGGCCGAGTTAATTCTCATTTCAAATAATTGACCGACGATTGAAAGTCGAAGATGAAGACGATGGTCGAAGACCGGAGATCTTCACCTCGTTTGGATGGTAACCGAGGTCCTGATTGGGAGGCATCCCGAAATATGGATAATGAGTGGTGATCGTTCAGACGTACGTGGTGATCGAAGGGTTTGCGAGGTATTTAGTGCCTCCGGTTTCGTTCAGACCCGGAACGGACTTGTAAATGGACTGTGTGTCTGACATTGGATTTTATTCTGTGTTGATTGATCTCTGTTGAATATACATCTGTTTGGCGGCGGAGAATTTATTCTTTTGCTTAACGCCCTTCTCTGAGACGCACGAGCTCAGAGGTTGTATATCGATGGACATAAGTCGCATGGCATGAATTGCCTGTGTGGCATGCTAAGATGCAGTGATCAGGACTTCTATTGAAAAGCAAAGTCTTGTGGTGATGATCAAAGCACCGCCTGTGTGGCGTAGCTTTGTGTATAATGTAAATTCGCGAGCCTCACATCCCGGTATGAACCAGAAACGGGAGAAGGACCTCAGGGAGGGCATGCGTTTCTTTCTAGCTAGGGTGGTGTCAGTGACCTACCAGCCCTGACATTTATATACTTTTCACCTATGTGGTTGTTGCTGTTGCGAGGCGCCTCGGTTTGATCGGACGATCCGGGTCCGATGGATTCATTCGTTGGCTCGTTTACGGCCCAAAGGGCGAGGAGACGTAGTGTTCAGGCATAATAATCCACATCGGTGGACCGGCCCTGACGATCCAAGGGGCAGTTGCGGCTGTTCCTGAGGGGCGGGCTAGAGCGTCTCGAATTCGGTAAGGACTATCTTTTGCCTTGGTTCATGACGGAAATCCAATTTCCAAATACGTGACAATGCGGTTTCAATTGTATATATATAGTTGGCGACATAGTGGCATGGGACGCTCATGTCGCCTATGATTGATAGTTATGATTTGAAATTGTTTTCAAAACATATAGACACTTGCAATAATATCAAATGCCTTTGTTTTATTCGTATCAAGCATATTTTGGCCGTTATAAGGTAAAAGCTCTATCCTCCGGTTTGCGTTGCATTGTGTGATGGGAACTGAGTCTTATAATGGCTTCATTTTTATAAAAAGCATAGCGATGTTTAAAAGAAAGATTTGTTTTAAAGCACTGGCAATCCAATGGAGTAAACCCGTTCCACGAAAGTGGCGTGGTCCTGTGATTAGCCAAATTATATATGTGTTGAGTAGATTTCTCATACCAGTCCCATGACTGACTCGTAGTTTGTTTCACTTTCAAACTCGGGTGCCCCTTTTTCTACACGGGTAGCCTTGTATTCAGGTTTAGCTGGTTCTTTGGGAATAGCTGGAGCTGAAGATGGATTCTATCATTTATCTCTTTTTATGCTGTTCAGCTCCTATTGTACATATTTTGTTTGTTTTCCGCTGTAGACATTTATGTATAGCTGAACTGTATTTGTACTAAGTAAGATCCTGTGTACTGTGTAACTCTGATGATTACTTTTATCCAGTATATTCTATTGTTCATTATCTGGTGTATTTATTTAATTTTGTTCTGCTATTATCTGTTTCTGTGTTATATTCCAAAGATAACCCTTGTCTCCGTCTAAACGGGAATTCGGGGTCGTCTCAGTTTTAAATATAAAAATCACCTTTTTATCTATATATATAAACTATAGAAAACCTTCATGTGCTGAATTGAAATTCATTCGTTGAATAAAATCATGTGTTGAATGGTATTCATATTTTAAAAGAAATTGTTTTATAATAAAAATCCTATATTTATCATCAATATGAACTATATAAAATACTCTTGTTTTGAAATAAATTGTTTTATAATAAAAATCATATTTTTATTACCTATATGAACTATATAAAATAATCGCGTTTTGAAAAGAATTGTTTTACAATAAAAATCACCTTTCTACTGTACACATGGATTGTAAAAAATAGTGAAATGTTGAAATAGAAGACAGTTAGATAAAAATATCATTTTTATCAAATGTATGAAAATCATATAGTTTTGAAATCGAAGAATCGATATATATATATATATAGATAGAATTGAAATATATCGAATAACGAAGCTGCAGTTCGTATTTTGAAACCATGATTTCAAACGATTAGTGCGGGAGATCCAACCATCGGATTTTCCCGAAATTGCAACCGTTGGGTTCGCTTTGGAAATATCTTTCCAATGACATCAACTTTGTAAAAATCCAACAGTTGGATTGTCTGGAATGTTTAATTCAAATCTGAAGAAAAAAAGCGCCAGAATCGATTATATTTATATAATTAAATATAATTATATTAAATCGAATAACGATGTTGCGGTTCGTATTTTGAACTCGAAACTTCAAACGATTGTACCGGGAGATCCGACCGTCGGATTTTCCCGAAACTGGAACCGTTGGATTCGTTTTGAAAAGATTTTCCTAATGATGTAAATTTTGAGAAGATCCAACGGTAAGATTTTCAGATATGTGTAAATCGAATCTGAAGAAAAACAGCGCCACGGCCGCGTTATGGCCCGAAGCGTCGCTTTGAATAAATTGGCTATTTTAAAATAAATAAAAATAGCGATAAATCGTTATAAAATATCATAAACAATATGGATGCAAAATTTAGAAACTAACTGAAGGTTGGCTAAGTCGAATGGTTTCTTGGGTGTTGATCTGATGTTGGTTTCGGCCTTCGGGGTTAATATTTGGGAAATCGTTCTCTTACTGATTTACGGTTAGCGACTAATGAATTGTAATGATGCGTATGTGTGTTTGTGTTGCACTTGTTTATTATATACGCGATTTTCTTAGAAAGACTGGGTTTATCCCATTCTGAATAACCGAATCGATGACAAGCAATCGAATATGAAGACGGTGGACGAAGACCGGAGTTCTTCACCTTGTTTGGATGGTAACTGATGTCCTGATTGGGAGGCATCCTGAAATATGGATAATGAGTGGTGATCGTCTAAACGTACGTGGAGGTCGATTGGTTTGCGAGGTAAATAGTGCCTCCGGTTTCGTTCAGACCTAGAACGGACTTGCAAATGGACAGTGTGTCTGACATTGGAATTTATTCTGTGTGATTGATAGCTATCAGTTGCACGGTGTGAATTGCCTATGTGGCATGCTAAGATGCAGTGATCAAGGCTTCTGTTGAAAAGCAAAGTCTTGTGGTGATGATCAAAGCACCGCCTGTGTGGCGTAGCTTTGTGTATAACGTGAATTCGCGAGCCTCACACCCTGGTATGAACCAGAAACGGGAGAGGACCTCAGGGGGGACGTGCGTTTTCTTTCTAGCTAGAAGTGGCGTCAATGGTTTTACACGTCCTGGCGATTTTGACTTATGTGGTTGTTACTGTTGCGAGGCGCCTCGGTTAGATCGGACGATCCAGGTCCGATTGAGTCATTCGTTGTCTCATTTACGCCCCAAAGGGAGGAGGGACGAATTGTTCAGGCATTATAATCCACTTCGCGTGGACCGGCCCTGACGATCCAAGGTACGGTTGCGGCTGTACCTGAGACATGGGCTAGATTGTCTCGAATTCGTTAAGGACTATCTTTTGCCTTGGTTCATGACGGAAATCCAATTTCCAAATACGTGACTGTGCGGTTTTGATTGTATACCTATAGTTGGCGACATAATGGCATGGGACGCTCATGTCATCTATGATTGATACTTATGATTTGAAATTGTTTTTGAAACATATAAACACTAGTAGAAATATCAAATGCTTTTGTTTTATTCGTATCAAGCATATTTTGGTCGATGTAAGGTAAAACTCTATCCTCCAGTTTGCGTTGCATTGTGTGATGGGACTTGAGTCTTATATGGGCTTCATTTTTATAAAAAGCATTGCGATGTTTAAAAGATTTAATTGTTTTAAATCACTGGCAATCCAATGGAGTAAACCCGTTCCATGAAAGTGGCGTGGTCCTGTGATTAGCCATATTTTAAATGTGTTGAATAGATTTCTCATACCAGTCCCATGACTGACTCGTAGTTTGTTTCACTTTCAAACTCGGGTGCCCCTTTTTCTACATGGGTAGGCTTGTATTCAGGTTTAGCTGGCTCTTTCTGGATAGCTGGGGCTGAAGATGGATTCTTCATTTATCTTTTTATGCTGCTCAGCTCCTATTGTACATATTATGTTTGTTTTCCGCTGTAGAAATTTATGTATAGATGAACTGTATTTGTACTAAGTATGATCCTGTATACTATGTAACTCTAATGATTATGTTTATCCAGTGTATTATTTGTGCATTAACTGGTGTATTTATTTATTTCTGTTCTGCTGTTATCTGTTTCTGTGTTGTATTCCAAAGATTACCCTTGTCGCCATCAGTACGGGATTCGGGGTCGTCACAACGTGGTATCAGAGCTTTGGTTAAGCTTAGTGCTGGAATATAACATATAAACGAACTCGTTAGAAATAGAACCAGTAGTGTTCTAGGACGGGTAACACTATACAGATAGGATTAGTAATATCCTAGTGTGAGTAAAGCAGAATGAAATACAACCCAATAGACACATTTACATTTGAAGTATATGTCTCTATGTTTTAAAATATCTTTTCTGTTGACCTGACACTTTGTCTGCCATTTGCAGACGTACTAGAAAATGAGTGACAGGAACAGAAGAAATAATCGAACGGCTCGACAAGCTAATGAGCCAGTTGTGCTCCCGCAGCCAGAATCAGATATAGAAGTTCTATTCAAGAGATTTCGAAATCTAGGTGGATCGCCATTCTTAGGCAAAGAGTCCATCATGGAAACACAAGCTTGGATTCGTTCTGCAGAGAAAATCTTTGAGGGATTAAAGCTGAGAGATGATCAGAAAACATTAATGGCGGCTTGGGCACTCAAAGAAGAAGCTTTGTTTTGGTGGGATTCAGTTATTAAAGATAATCCAGAAGGTGATATCACTTGGGACAGATTTAAAGTGATTTTCCTAGAAAGATTTACTCCTCCCGGAGCCATCGAGCGATTATGTGATGAATTTTCTTATTTGATACAATGTGATATGACCATCCTAGAATATCATAAGAAATTCAACGAACTTTCTCACTTTGCTCCTCATCTGATTCAAGATCCAAAGAGGAAGAATCTGAGATTTATTCAAGGCCTGCAAAGAAAATATCAGAATAGTGTGACGAGGAATGTGAAACTTCCTTTCTCTGAAATGATATACATGGCTTACCAGTATGCGGATCTTGACAAGAAAGGTATGTTGCCTTGTGAAGAAGAGGTCAGCTCTAGTAAGAAAGGTGAGCCTAAAACTGATCGTCCTGAGGCCAGTACGATGTCTGAGGCCAATAACAAGCCAAAAGTCAATCGAAAAAGGGCCAGATCTGAAAAAGAACCAGCAACGACTGCCATATGCAATAACTGCCATAAGCAAGGGCATTTGCAAGGAAAGTGCAAATCTCTGAAGAAACAAAAGAGTGATGGGTTTAAATACGGCAAGAAGCTCCAGGAAAGTAAAAGATGCAATCAATGCCATCGGTTTGGTCATGTAAAACAAGAGTGCCGGCTGTTAAAAACAACCAAAGAAGATCAGGTAAATGAAATAGCCGAAGTGCCTGCATCTTCGTCTGCTCAGGAAAGGCCAGATGTTTTGGAAGGTACGCTTACTGTCAAAGATATTCCAGTTAGAGTATTATTTGACACAGGCGCATTGCGAAGCTTCATTGCCAAGAATGCAGTTAAGAAGTTGGATTTGAATTTGAAGAAGCTCAAAGAACCAATGACTGTCCAAAATTCGGTCGTGGGTTCCATCGATCTCAGTTGGGTTTGTGGAGTGCCGGTTTCTTTTTCTCGTTATCGGTTACCTACCATCGCGGTCGTCATGAATTTTACAGAATTTGATCTTATCTTGGGCTTAGACTGGTTGACCAAATATGAAGCCGCGGTTAAATGCGCCGACAGAGTCGTTAAGGCGAAGATTAAATCAGGTGATTACATAACCATTCCCTATGAAGGTCAGAATTCAAATAGAAAAGACTTCTGGGCAGCTTTAGATGTTTCTCCAGCTCAAATAGAAAATATCCCTGAAGTCACAGAGAATATTCCCGACCTCGTAAAAGATATTCCTATCGTCAAGAAATATGCGGATGTGTTTGAAGAAGTTGTTCGCTTACCTCCGCAGAGGGAAATTGATTTCAGGATCGCTCTAATCCCAAATGCAAGGCTGGTAGTTCACGCTATTCGAAGAATGTCCTTGAAAGAGAAAGAGGAATTAGACAATCAAACATGACAGCTCGTATGGAAGGGTCTAATCAGGCCTAGTTTCTCTGATTAGGGTGCAGTAGTGGTGTTTGTCCCAAAATATGATGGTACTCTGCGTCTATGTGTGGATTATCGTGATTTGAACAAGCAGACAATAAAGAACAAATATCCATTACCGCGAATCGATGATTTATTGGATCGTCTGAATGGCGCACAAGAATTTTCAAGGATGGACCTAGCTACAGGCTTCCATCAACTTCGAATTGCCGAAGAGTGTGTTCCTATGATAGCATTCAGAGGTCCAGACTTATTCTATGAGTGGTTAGTAATGTCGTTCGGCTTATGTAACGCTCCAGCTTACTTTGTCGATTTGATGAATAGAGTGTTCAGAGAGGTTTTGAATAAATTTGTTCTGGTTTTTACTGACGATATTCTAATCTTCTCTAAATCAAAGGCCGAACATGAAAAGCATCTCGAACAGGTTCTAGAAATTCTGAGACGGAATGTATTGAAAGCCAAACTGTCCAAATGCATATTCTGGCAAGATGAAGCGAAATTTCTGGGCCACGTTGTATTGAAAGAAGGAATTGCTGTGGATCCAAATAAAATCACACCTATTCAGAATTGGAAATAGCCCAGTACCCCTACAGAAGTCCGCAGTTTTCTCGGATTGGCTAGTTATTACCGGAAGTTCGTTAAAAACTTTTCAAAGATATCTAGTCACTTATCGAAGCTTACAAAGAAGCACTCAAGATTCAAATGGACTCCAGAATGTGAGGAGGCTTTTGAAGAGCTAAAGTTTAGACTAACGACTGCTCCAGCGTTAACCATTATCGACGGCAATCAGGATTTGAAAGTCTGGATAGATTCTTCTAGAGAAGTCCTTGGCGTAGTGTTAATGCAAAGAGGTCAAGTGATTGCTTATGCTAGCCGTCAGCTGAAGCCACACGAGAAAAACTACATCACTCATGATCTTGAGTTATTGGTTATAGTATTCGCTTTGAAAATCTGGAGACACTATCTTCTGGGTGAGAGATTTGAACTGTTTACGGATCACCAGTCGTTAAAGTATCTGTTCACCCAGAAAGACTTGAATCTGAGGCCGCAACGTTGGCTAGAGTTCCTAGCAGCATACGATTTTGAGATTATATACACTCCAGGGAAAGCCAATGTCGTGGCCGATGCGTTAAGTAGAAAGAATGTTATGATCGCAAGTTTTATCATTACGACTTCTTTGATTGACAAGATATCGGCTCTCCAAAAAGATGACTAATTTATTAAAGGAATGAGTCAGCGAATTTGTGAAGGCAATGCTTCGGATTTCAGCTCGACAGCGAAGGGATTCTGAGGTTACAAGGACGAATTTGTGTTGCAGAAATTCCAGAACTCAGAAGAGATGTGCTTGATGAATGCCACAAATATATGCTCAGTATCCATCCGGGTGTGATTAAAATGTATAAGGATATCAAGCGAACACTCTGGTGGAAGTCGTTAAAAAGAGACATCTCGATGTATGTTAGTCGATGCCCTACTTGCTAGCTATTCAAAAGCGACCAATAGAAACTGGTTGGATTGTTACAACCGCTAGACGTTCCAGGCTCGAAGTGGAAACATATTTCCATAGACTTCATTGATGGTTTTCCCAGAACCAGAAAAGGAAATGACAGTATTTGGGTGATCGTAGATCGCTTGACGAAGACCGCCCATTTCATACCTGTCAGATCAAAATAGAACTGCTCAGAGTCTGGCGCAGATATACTTCAAGGAAATTGTTAGACTACATGAAGTGCTGCTCAGTATAGTCAGTGATAGAGACCTGATATTTACTAGTAAATTCTGGGAGGCATTTCAAGTAGAACTGGGAAAAAAGCTGAATCTAAGCACCGCTTATCATCCTCAGACAGATGGTCAAACTGAGAGGGCGAACCGTATACTAGAAGATCTATTGCGGGCTTGTGTTCTAGATTTCGGTGGATCATGGGAAGACCATCTGCATTTGGCTGAATTCTCTTATAACAACAGCTACCAGGCGAGCCTGACAATGTCACCATTCGAAGCATTATATGGTAGACCGTGCCGATCTCCTGCTTGTTGGGTCGAACCCGGTAATAGACGTGTGTTAGGGCCTGATATGATCCGAGAAGCTGCCGACAAAGTCGATTTTATTAAGAAACGATTAATGGCCGCTCAAAGCCGACAAAAGAGTTATGCCGTTAGGAGAAGAAGAGATATATCATTTGCGGTTGGCGACTATGTATATTTGAAAGTATCGATGATGAGAGGAGTTATCCGGTTCGGTAAAACTGGGAAGTTGGCGCCCAAATTCATTGGTTCGTTTCCTATTCTGGAACGAATTGGAATTCTCGCTTATAGGGTTAAATTGCCTGATTGGTTGCCTGGAGTGCATGATGTATTTCACATATCCCAACTTCGAAAGCACGGTCATGATCCAGACTTGATCGTGGAAGAAGCAGCTCAACAGGATATTGAAATTACTCCAGAATTAGCTGTGAGAAGAGAGCCGCTAAAGATCACTGGCAAAGAAACCAAAGAGCTGAGGAACAAGAAAGTTAACTTGGTCAAAGTGCAATGGAGTGGAGATCCGCGAGATTGTACTTGGGAAACTGAGGAGAGCATTCAGAAAGCCTATCCTAGATGCCGAGTGGATATATCTGATTGACTCCGGTGCAAGGTACATTTACCATACTTTGCATTACCAATTAGTTATCTACTCTGTTGTTATTTTCTTTCCATGGATGTGCACTTTTAATTCTATAGACTGAATGATTTTAAAAGAGTATAGAAATTGATTAGTATATTTTTGAAAAGTTAAAAACAATTTGATGGTTGTTTGTGTTGTGTGATTGTAGATTTGATTAATTAAAATTATTAAAACGATAGTTAATTTAATCAATAAGAGAATAATGGTAGAATTTATTCATTTAAATCACACATTGAACTGATTAGAAAATAGATAGATATATATACATGTGCATTATATATGTTTGAACAGGTAAATGGATTGCTGTTGAGTAAAGATTTTATTTGCGTGCCCGACAAATAGGTAAACCTTAATGAGTTGGATGCGCAATTTTATTATTATATCAACTCCTGTGAATGCCATTGGATGCGGAGTGCTGGTTGTTCTATGTGTAATTAATAAATGTCGCCATAGGATAGTAACAATTAATTTTGAACTACACTACATGACATACTTCTGAAGATAGGCATACTTCATCATATATCACATAAGCATTTGGAGCTTGTGTGACGAGGTGGAAGATTTACCATACGAGCGAGAGGCTTGTATGGCGATGACTATATTTTACAGGTTGAACTGTTGACTGATATAGACCATATAAAATTGTAACGATAAATTGCCAAATTAATTAAAACCCCACACGGGTCTGGAGTTGACAATAATCACGTCTCTCTAGTTATTAGATACAGCACATGGACTATTTATTTCCCACATGGGACGAGGTGACGAGGATTTATCCTCTAGAGCATTAAAAATACACACTCCCTCAGGCTTAGACAGGGTGACGAGAATTTATTCTCTGGAGTTATTATCTATACACACTCCCCTATAAACACCAGATTAGATCACTATAAATATGTGTATGCTTTATAGGATTTATTGGATACCTAATACGGCCCAATAAATTTCCTAACCCCTCCCCGTATAAAGGAGGTTATGGCGAAATTTTTCGAAAATTCCGGGTGTTAGTCAAATTTTTGAAGAATTTGAAAATTCTCAGAAACTGAAAAGTTGGAGAATGCAAGCCAGATTCGAAGTAGAATTGATTAATCAAACCACTTTCGACGTTGTTCCTTTTCGGGGACGAAAAGTATTAAGTGGGGGAGATTGTAACGACCCGGAAAATCTGAACCAAATTAAAAATTTTAAATTGGCTAAAATAGTGGATTTTAAATATTTAAAATAAATATTTTAAATAATAGCGATGAAAAGTAATTTAGAATCGACATTAGAAAACGAATATAATTAATTCTAATTATAAACAAGGCCTGAAATGGCGCGGTAGTTTCAAATTTTGAATTCAAACTTTAACTGACTGTACTGGGTGCAAAACAAAACGGATTTGAGTGAAACCAAAAATATTTAAATCTGTTAGTGAATATCTTTCTAAAGAATCTGAAAAATCGAAGTTTCATAGTAGGAACCAAAAGTTATGGCCAAATGAATTTTCAGAAAGGTCACTATGGAATTTATATAGCCCGTGAAAATGGCCATTTTGCAAACGACCTCGGAATTAGACGAAACCACTTTTGTTGGATCCGGGATGTGAAGTTATTGCTAGGTTTCAAATTTCATAATTTTTGAAGCTCGTATGTGAGCGTGGCAAAGGAAAACGTGTTTTGGTCAATTATAGTTAAATTGGATCGACCAGAAATGGGCGTTTTTGCAAACGATCTCAGAATTCGACGAAATCAGTTTTGTTACAACCGTATCGTCAAAACAAAGCTAGATTTATTTTTCTGGAATTTTTCGAGTCAGTATGTGGACCCGACAAATTAAAATGTACGTTCAAATCAGAAATCGAATGTTTTATATTTTAATTTGAAGAATAACTGGTCAGAACAGCCGAAATGGGTTACGAAACATATCCCATTGTGTTCGGAATGGGAGAAAAACGCTAGGGACGACAGTCGTTGGGTCTGGATTGGGGTTCGTGTGTGAAAGAGGGTATTTTCTAAATTTAAAAATATATAAATTAAATGGAAAAATCTGATTGGCCATTCCATCTTCTCTCTCTCCCCGATCATCAGGCGTGCACGACGGAAATTGGTCTTCACCTTCTCTCCTCTTTTTCTTTTGATCCGCTCAATGAAATCCAACACCATAGTTATGGTTTTTGTAGTACTTCTCGTGATCTTCAAATCCATATAAGTATTGGATTTTTTCGTGGCCTGTAGGAGGAGAATCACCTCCGGGAAGTTGCGGTCTTCCCAGCACCGCCATGAGCAGCCGCAACCACCGAACTGGCCCCACCTCCTGGCGCACGTGCGCCCCTCTGTGCTCTCCCACGTGGCGCTGGCTGATCGAGACAACGATCAACGGATTGAACGAAAAATTCCACCCTAGTTTTGAGTCAAAACGCTGAGGTACGGGTTCTATTTTCTGAAGTGATTTCAACATTTTTAAAGTGTCGCAAAACACGAATATCTTGTAAAAATCATATCTTTTTCGTGTGTGATCGAAATTCAGTGAAACAAGAGACAGTGGACTCGTGTGGACGTCTTCTACATTCTAGAAGAGACCGCATATTTTTCTGAGCCTTCTGCTATTTTTGGTGGAGTGGAACCCAATGTGAGATTTCTAAACTATAAACGATATGGAAAACGACGATGTATAAATTATATAGTCGATGTATGACTTGTATAAGCGTTGTACACCTCATGTATAAGTGTTGTATAGGTTGTACGTTCGATGTATAAGTTATATATGCGTTGTAAAAATTGTATATTTGTTGAAATAGAAGTGAAATGCTTATATAATATATATATATATATATATATATATATATATACGCCCCTCGTCCACAAACCATGGATGATATTTATTGATTGTTATTGGTGTGATAATTGGTTGATAGCGAATGGTTGATTGTAATTGTTTGTGGTTGAAATTGATTGATTGTGGTTGAAAAATACCAGTTTGTGGTTGAGAAATATTTGGTTGAAACTACATAGGATTAGTTTGTGGAAATGAAAAATATATACATGCCTCCTGCGTGCGAACTAGATGCATGATTCCCCATTGTCAAAAGCTGCGAGGCTTTAAGGTAGAGCGAGGAGCCGTACTAGGGACGGCCCCGGTTTTAACTACCCTGCCGTTATGTTGCCGAAATTTTGAATGATATTCATGTTTTAGAATTATTTTCCCGTGTTGAAACTATATTCGTGTGTTCTATAGAAAACCTTCATGTGTTGAATTGAAATTCACTCGTTGAATAGAATTCATGTGTTGAATGGTATTCGTCTTTTAATTATAAAAATCACCTTTTTATCTATATATACAAACTATATAAAACCTTCATGTGTTGAATCGATATTCATTCGTTGAATAGAAATTCATGTGTTGAATGGTATTCGTGTTTTAAATATAAAAACCACCTTTTTATCTATATATACAAACTATAGAAAACCGTCATGTGTTGAATCGATATTCATTCGTTGAATAGAAATTCATGTGTTGAATGGTATTCGTGTTTTAAATATAAAATCACCTTTTTATCTATATATATAAACTATAGAAAACCTTCATGTGTTGAATTGAAATTCATTCGTTGAATAGAATTCATGTGTTGAATGGTATTCACATTTTAAAAGAAATTGTTTTATAATAAAAATCCTATTTTTATCATCAATATGAACTATATAAAATACTCTTGTTTTGAAATAAATTGTTTTATAATAAAAATCATATTTTTATCACCTATATGAACTATATAAAATAATCGCGTTTTGAAAAGAATTGTTTTACAATAAAAATCACCTTTCTACTGTACACATGAATTGTAAAAATATAGTGAAGTGTTGAAATAGAAGACAGTTAGATAAGAATATCATTTTTATCAAATGTATGAAAATCATATAGTTTTGAAATCGAAGAATCGATATATATATATATATAGAATTGAAATATATCGAATAACGAAGCTGTAGTTCGTATTTTGAAACCGTGATTTCAAACGATTAGTGCGGGAGATCCGACCATCAGATTTTCCTGAAATTGCAACCATTGGGTTTGCTTTGGAAATATCTTTCCAACGACACCAACTTTGTAAAAATCCAACAGTTGGATTGTCCGGAATGTTTAATTCAAATCTTTAGAAAAACAGCGCCAGAATTGATTATATTTATATATATAAATAAATATAATTATATTAAATCGAATTACGACGCTGTAGTTCGTATTTTGAAATCGAAACTTCAAACGATTGTACAGGGAGATCCGACCATCGGATTTTCCCGAAACTGGAATCGTTGGATTCGTTTTGAAAAGATCTTTCTAATGATGTAAATTTTGAGAAGATCCAACGGTTAGATTTTCAGATATGTGTAAATCAAATCTGAAGAAAAACAGCGCCACTGCCGCGTTATGGCCCGAAGCGTCGCTTTGAATAAATTGGCTATTTTAAAATAAATAAAAATAGCGATAAATCGTTATAAAATATTATAAACGATATAGATGCGAAATTTAGAAACTAATCGAAGGTGGGCTAAGTCGAATGGTTTCTCGGGTGTTGATCTGATGTTGGTTTCGGCCTTCGGGGTTAATATTTGGGAAATCGTTCTCTTACTAACTTACGGTTTGCGACTAATGAATTGAAATGATGCGTATGTGTGTTTTTGTTGCACTTGTTTATTATATACACGAGTTGCTAAGAAAGACCGGGTTTATCCCATTCTGAATAACTGAATTGACGATAAGCAATCGAAGATGAAGACGGTGGCCGAAGACCGGAGTTCTTCACCTCCTTTGGATGGTAACTGATGTCCTGATTGGGAGGCATCCCGAAATATGGATAATGAGTGGTGATCGTCCAGACGTACGAGGAGGTCAATGGGTTTGCGAGGTATATAGTGCCTCCGGTTTCGTTCAGACCCAAAACGAACTTGCAAATGGACAATGTGTCTAACATTAGAATTTATTCTGTGTGATTGATAGCTATCAGTTGCACGGTGTGAATTGCCTGTGTGGCATGCTAAGATGCAGTGATCAAGGCTTCTGTTGAAAAGCAAAGTGTTGTGGTGATGATCAAAGCACCGCCTGTGTGGCGTAGCTTTGTGTATAACGTGAAATCGCGAGCCTCACACCCCGGTATGAACCAGAAACGGGAGAGGACCTCGGGGGGACCTGCGTTTTCTTTCTAGCTAGAAGGGGCGTCAGTGGTTTTACATGCCCTAACGAGTTAGACTTGTGTGGTTGTTACTGTTGCGAGGCGCCTCGGTTAAATCGGATGATTCGGGTCCGATGGAGTCATTCGTTGGCTCATTTCGCCCCAAAGGGCGGAGGGACGCATTGTTCAAGCATTATAATCCACTTCGTGTGGACCGGCCCTGACGATCCAAGGTACGGTTGCGGCTGTGCCTGAGACATGGGCTAGATTGTCTCGAATTCGGTAAGGACTATCTTTTGCCTTGGTTCATGACGGAAATCCAATTTCCAAATACGTGACTATGCGGTTTTGATTGTATACCTATAGTTGGCGACATAGTGGCCTGGGACGCTCATGTCATCTATGATTGATACTTATGATTTGAAATTGTTTTTGAAACATATAAACCCTAGGAGAAATATAAAATGCTTTTGTTTTATTCGTATCAAGCATATTTTTCTCCATATAAGGTAAAACTCTATCCTCCGGTTTGCGTTGCATTGTGTGATGGGACTTGAGTCTTATATCGGCTTCATTTTTATAAAAAGCATTGCGAAGTTTAAAAGATTTAATTGTTTTAAATCACTGGCAATCCAATGGAGTAAACCCGTTCCACGAAAGTGGCATGGTCCTGTGATTAGCCATATTTTAAATGTGTTGATTAGATTTCTCATACCAGTTCCATGACTGACTCGTAGTTTGTTTCACTTTCAAACTCGGGTGCCCCTTTTTCTACACGGGCAGCCTTGTATTCAGGTTTAGCTGGCTCTTTCTGGATAGCTGGAGTTGAAGATGGATTCTCCATTTATCTCTTTTTATGTTGTTCATCTCCTATTGTACATATTATGTTTGTTTTCCACTGTAGACATTTATGTATAACTGAACTGTATTTGTACTAAGTATGATCCTATATATTGTGTAACGCTGATGATTACGTTTATCCAGTGTATTATTTGTGCATTAACTGGTGTATTTATTTATTTTTGTTCTGCTGTTATCTGTTTCTGTGTTATATTCCAAAGATTACCCTTGTCGCCGTCAGTACGGGATTCGGGGTCGTCATATGATTAACAATATTTTCTGTTTTATGAAAGAATATATACTTTATATAAAAAGGATTTCTAATGTAAAAATATTCTTATTTAAAAGAACACCTGAATCGAAAAGCGACTCAATCATTTACCATATAATTTTGATTATATGGATTTCACACACATCGTATATATGATAAGAATAGTATAATCATCAAATCATCCATCTACATCCAAAGTGTAATTTCCACTGTGTAAGCGTTAAAATGAAGCAATAACGCTCATCGCAGCCTGTCGATCTAACGATCAACGTACAACTGAATATTAGGATTAGTGTATGTAAATTTTCATCCCAACACCCGTGTGGGGTTTCAACCAACAAACAAATAATAAACTAATTTGTGCACTTGGGCGATGTGTGAAAATAATCGTCCCAATCACATAAACAAGTCGGGTAACTTGTGAATGGAGGTGTAATACACAATATATAAACATGACAAGAAAATGTCTCTGTTATATTATACATAATTCTATTGCAATGAACGAATAAGAATAATAACTTCGTCTCTATTGACAATTTCTATTTTGGTAGCTTAAACTCAAACAAAAATGGTTATTTTGTTTTGGCAATTATAATGGGACAAAAATGATAATTTTGATTCGAAAAAATAAATATTTTTATTTAACTAACCTATCTTGGCAAGTATATATCTTGCCAAATAAGATAAATATATCTATATATAAATTGCTTTAACTAATTCATTTTGACAAAAATGAATATTTTTGACAAAATTCTATTTTGGTTTAACTAGTATAAATTGACTAATATGAATAATTGTTTTTAACTAATATAAATTAACAAAAATGTTTTAACTTATATAAATTTACGATAGTGATTAATTTGTGTCTCAATTCTAATAAAGTATTCCAATGTTATATTTTGTTTCATTCCTTTAATTTCGACAAAATAAGCGTTTTTGTCTATTTTACTTAATGATAAAAATATGTATGTTTAGTTATTCATTCTTTACAAAAGCTTAAATAAACATTTTCAATTCATTCTTTTTGAAGTGACAAAAAGAACTCATTTTATTTCAAATAAGACATTTGACAAATTGGTTCTTTTCACTTCATATAGAATTGCAATAAAAATGCACTTCTAAAAAAAACTATTCTTTCTATTGTCCTTTAAAATGAAAATAAAATCAAACATTATCTCTTTTGCAACAACTAGAATGTACTAAAATGTAATTTTTAAATCCTATCCTTTATTCATATATAAAAATGTGAATAAAAAGGTATTTCTTAACTTGAAAGTAAAATGAAAGATTTAATCATGTCTTATTTGCATTGAAGGGTGCAAATAAAATTGCCACTTTCAAAACAATATTTTATACATATCAAAATTATAAATCAAAAATGCAACTTTCATTTTGATGGTTTGTTTGCATTGATGAATTGCAAAGAAAGATGAACTTTATTTTAAGGTTTTTTTTTTGCAACAAAGAATGCAGATAACAAATGTAACCTTGTATTTTGATTTAAAAGTATATTTGAGTGAATGCGAAAAGAAACTCATTTACAATGTGTATTTACATTAGTGAAAGTAAATAAAGAAACAAATTTTTATTTAAATGTGTATTTGCATTAGCGATTCCAAATAAAAGAACAACTTGGTTTTCAATATATATATTTGCATTGGTAAATGCAAATAAAGAACAATTTCTATTTACTATATATATTGGCATTGCTGAATGTAAATAAAAGAATAAATTTTGTTTTTAAAGTTTATTATCATTATTAAATTCAATTAAAAGAATAAATTATATATCCAAAATATTTTTGCAAACAAAAATGTAACTTCTGAAAATAATTTCTTATTTACATATAAAATGTGAACAAAATTGTGATTTCCAAAACATGTATTTTTATTTACATAAAAATGTAGACAAAAAGGTGGTTTCCAAATATAACCTTTAATTCACTCATGCCATGTAAATAAAGTTTTATTTTACTAATACGTTTTTAATATCAACAATAAAATTTAATATTTTATTGTTAATCCAATTCTAGAACATATTACGTTAAATGTGACAGTAAAAAGAAGAATTTTTACTGTAATTCATAAATCGTGTTCGAAATGTAAACAAATAAAAATATAATTTTATTGGTTAGCCAAATTCTGTTGTAATGGAAACAAATGAAAATATATCCTATTTGTTGTTCATATTCTATTGTAAATAAACAAATGAAAATAATATTTTATTTGTCATTCAAATCCTGTTCTAAAATAAACAAATAACAATAAGGTTTATTTGTTGTTTAAATTCTACTATAAGGTAGACAAATAAAAATAAGGTTTTATGTGTTGTAAGATTTTATTTTCAGACTTTATCTTAAATAAAATTAATGAGAATCTTTTAACACGAATATCTTATTAAAAGAATACTCGGAGTCGGAATGTGGCGTAATGTGTGATTTTCCAATATTTGCTTTTTAATCTCAAAATACGCGAGTTATTCAGAAAGACCGAGTTTAACCCATTCTGAATAATCATCACGACGATCAAGAGTCGAAGATGAAGGCGGTGATTGAAGACCGAAGGTTTTCACATCGTTGGGATGATGATGACTGTTATCTTGAATTGGGATTGGCCTTCCAAGGCAAGGTATTTGGTAATGATCGTCCAAATGCATTTGGAGATCGACGGACACGTTGACTCGCTCAGACCTAGAGCGGACTTGTAAATGGATTGCGTGTCTGATATTGTATTCCTTTGTACTGTATTTGTTGAACGCTACTGATTATATATTTCTGTTTGGTGGTGAAGAATTTATTCTTTACTTATCACCCTTCTCTAAGACACATGAGCTTAGAGGTGATATATATATTGGAAAATGATCAATGATATGGTAGGATCTGACAATGTGACATGCTAAGATGCAGATGATCAAGGATTTGTTGAAAAGCAGGCCTTGTGGTTGATGATCAAAGCACAGTCTCTTTAGGCATAGCTTTGTGTATATCATGACTTCGCGAGCCTCACACACCGGTTGAGTCTAAAACGGGAGAAGGGAACGCAGGGAGTGCACATGTTTCTTTCTAGCTAGAAGTGGTGTCGGTGCTTAAACTGGCTGACATTTTTTATGTGGTTGTTGGAATTTTGCGAGGCCTTAGTTTATTCTTATCGGTCGCCCACGACCGATTTGTAGGTCCAATAGGATCGGGGAGCGTGTGTTCAGGCATAACTAATCCACTAAAGTATTTGTGGACCGGCCCTGCTCTATCCAAGGGTTCGCCAGCGTCTGAATCCTAAGACATTGCTAGAGTGTCTGGAATCGGTCAGGAGCTCCTCCCTAGCCTTGACTCATGATGGAAACCCAATTTCCAATACGCCCCTTGCGGTTTTGATTGTATAACTAGTATGGCGACATAGTAGATGGTTGCTATGCCGTCTAGGATTGATATTATATTTGAAATGTTTTAAATATATATATATATATATATACACACACTAATGATATCGTTTTTAAGTATCAAGCATCTTTTGACCATTATAAGGTAAAACCCGGTTTGCGTTGCATTGTGTGATGGGACCTGGGTCTTTTAATGGTTTCATTTTTCTAAAAAGCATTACGTTATTTGACGATTTACTTTATTTATGCACTGGTAATCCAATGGTGTAAACCTGTTCCGCGTTAGCGGCGTGGTCATGTGATTAGCCTTCTTATTAGATAAGTTATGTTAAGAATTCTCACACCAGTCCCACGACTGACCTGTAGTTTGTTTCACTTTGCAAACTCGGGTGCCCTCTTTCCACACGGGCAATCGATAGTTTTTGTAGATATATTTTAAGCAGGATCCTAGATTGAAGCCTGAAGTTGGGTCCAGAATATTGATGGCCTTCCGCTGAGATTAGTTCCGCTGCAATGTATTAATCTATTGTAATTTACCTTCCGCTGTAATTTTATTTCGATGTACTCTGATATATTCTGTACTTTGATGTAACATTTATTATTGATGTTATAAAAGTCTGTGTTGTTGTTCTGATGTGTTGTATGCCCAAAGTTAACGTACGCGGAATTTGAACGGTTTTGTTCGATTTTCCGATCGATTAGGGTCGGGCAAAATCTGGGTCGTTACAGCTGGTATCAGAGCTCTGGTTAGCTCAAATCTTTGGGGATACAACTCATTAGAACTAATCTCAACGGAAGGCCATCAATATTCTGGACCCAGCTTCAGGCTTCAATCCAGGATCCTGCTTAAAATTTATCTACAAAAACTACTCGACTGCCCGTGTGGAAAGAGGGCACCCGAGTTTGCAAAGTGAAACAAACTACAGGTCAGTCGTGGGATTGGTGTGAGAATTCTTAACTTAACTTATCTAATAAGAAGGCTAATCACAGGACCACGCCGCTAACGCGGAATGGGTTTACACCATTGGATTGCCAGTGCATAAATAAAGTAAATCGTCAAATAACGTAATGCGTTTTAGAAAAATGAAACCATTATAAGACCCAGGTCCCATCATACAATGCAGTGCAAACCGGAGGATAGGGTTTTACCTTATAAAGGTCAAAAGATGCTTGATACGTAAAAACAATATCATTAGTGTGTATATATATATATATATATTTAAAACATTTCAAATATAATATCAATCCTAGACGGCATAGCTACCATCTACTATGTCGCCATACTAGTTATACAATCAAAACCGCAAGGGGCGTATTGGAAATTGGGTTTCCATCATGAGTCAAGGCAAGGGAGGAGCTCCTGACTGATTCGAGACACTCTAGCAATGTCTCAGGATTCGGATGCTGGCGAACCCTTGGATACAGCAGGGCCGGTTCATAAATACTTTAGTGCATTGGATATGCCTGAACACACGCTCCCCGATCCTATTGGACCTACAAATCGGCCGTGGGCGACCGATAAGAATAAACCGAGGCCTCGCAAAATTCCAACAACCACATAATGTAACACCCCGTAATTCTGTTAATATTAATATTCACAAATAAAAGAATAACTAATCTCAGACGTGAGAATTGTGGGAAACGGGTTGCGCCATTGTGTTCATCTCGGAATTATGGTTGAAATAGAGTCCGAGTTTGCTTGATTTGGACTTCGTATGAAGGAGATATGGCCATCGGAAGTTTCAGAAAATTCAAAATTCAAAATTCGAAGTCAAACAGGCTAGGCGGGAAATTTCCTGCCCAGCACCCAGGTCGACTGCGCAGTCGACTGGGCAGTCGACACCTCAGGGACCAGGTCGACTGCGCAGTCGACCTGGGTGTCGACCTGGTCCAGTCGGCCAGGTTTTGGCTGAGACCAATCTTGAGCTGCTGATGTGTCTTTAGTGCTGAGTTGGCTAATTTAACGGTTCAGGTTAGTTCTGAGTTGATCTGACGGTCTAAATAAATCCTAAATTCTATATATACCTAGGTAGTCTCACTCTAAAATCACATGAAAAATAGAATAGCCGCCGTCATGCCATCGCCATGGAACTCAGTGTAGCCGCCGCCAACTAAGAAGGAAGAAAGCTAATCAAAACCCTAATTCTACTCAACTCTAAAGCAAATCAAGACTCTCTTTCTTTTCTAATTGTGAGTATGATGATTTTAATAAGATTATTATTAAACTAATTAGATTAAGATGCGATATGGATCATAAGAAAATGATGTGAATTGTCATGTATGTTGTTGTAAACCTTATGCTATCATGTATGTTGTAAATCCTATGTTATGTGGTGATGATGATATCCTATATGTTGTAAATCATGCTATGATGATATTGTATACGTTGTAATTTTCTATGCTAAGTTGTGATAAATCATACATGTTATAAAGTCATGATGTTATTATCTATGCTAATTAGTTCATGTTAATCAATCATAATGTTGATATTATTTGGGCTATGTTGATCTATATGACAAATCATGTATGCAAGTTTTGATAGATTAGTAAAGATTATGAATATATGCCATGACATCTATTTAGATCTAGAATTGTGCTATGACATGTATGAGTTCTATGTGTTAGATGCTAGTTCACACCATCATTATGTTGCATAAACCACATATGCAAGTTTATACATGAATTTGGATTATGATCATATTATGTAAATTGTGACATTTTACCAAACAAGTTGACACCTTTAGATCCATGACATGTGTAGTTTTTATGCAAGTTTTAGTTTTTGCCTATGCAAGTTTAGGTGTTGGACATCTATCACACATGCAAGTTTCACTTTTTTTTCAATGATTAGATCAATTTTAGTCATATGTATATGTTGATGTTGTGATAATTTATCTTTGTGCTATGAGTTAGACTATTCGAGTCTAACGTATATTTTACGTTGAATAAGCGAACGTATAACGTGGGGTAGGGGTAATATTAATGATTTATTAAGAAGTTGGGGTGCAGTTGATATGATTTTGCATACCATAAGTGGATGCCCATAATTGAGTCAATTATGGACATCATTAAAATTGGAATTAATTAATGATTTGAATAGGGATATATTTAAAACTGGGGTAAAAGATTATAAGTGTTAATCAATGCTTAGGACACGAGGTTGGACTCGTTTGTGACGTAAACCTACCCGGACCCGACTGGCAAATCCAGTAGTCACAAACGTCAGCCTAATGTGAGAGGTCCTAAGCCCAAATTAAAGCATAACAGTTGTAAAGACACGAGGTTAGACTCTTTTATGGTGTAAGACTGCCCGGACCCCCCCCCCCCCCGCCAAATCCAACTGCCATAAATGCTAGTCTAATGTGAGAGGTCTTTATAAGGTTATGGCCTTAATGAATTAAGAAATACTTAACCAGATAAACATGTAAGGTGGGACATGGGGGTTAAGTAGGTACCTTGGGTGGCATGAGGAATCTAGTGGGTGCCTTTTGTGGATTTGAAATACAATTAGTAAGACTTAACCAAACACACATGTAAATGAACTTGACTAAGAGGGTTAAGTGGGATGTACTAGTGGGGACAAGCTTAGGTGGATAGCTTGTGGGGGCCCATTTCAACCAGTAACCCAAACGTATCTTTGTGGGCTCGACCCAAGTCGAGGACGGGACACGCAAATTGGGCTTGACTATAAGAGGCCAACGGGTTAGCGGTGGCAACGCAAGTCCAACGGGTTTCATATGCGTGTGTGGACCCAGGCTGGTAGGTAAGACATTGTTGCATCGTGTAGGTATAAGCCGTGCATTGTCAAGTTGTATCGAGTTGCCACTTTAGGGGAGTGATACACCCTACTGTGGGGCCAGCACGGGTATCTACGAGTAGGGGGCCGATCGAAAGTGGGTAGTGGGGTACACCTAGCGGAGATAGGGGCAGGCGGCACCTATGTAGTCAGCTTGGGGTACACGAAGCTATTTATAAAATTTCTAAGTGAAGCAAGTGGGATCAACCTTTAGGGTGACTGGTGTGGTGTAGTGTAGTAATTATTCGTTAGTAATTAGGTGTGCCTTTAACGTTATCTTTATCTGCTCTTCCATACCCAATAGTTCATAGATATTTCCTTATTTTCCAGCTTGTGCCTCAGTCTAATTATTTTGATAATAGTATTGTTAGAATTATCATACTCGCCAGACTTTATGTCTGACCCCCTCCATTTCTATCTGTTTCCCCCCTCCAGGTCCTCAGGGTGGACCCAGCTCTAGCGGAGTTTGGTTGGATTGCTTTTTCTCTCTTTTGGAAAGCTTGGACCGCTGAAGTAAAGTCCAGCTTGTTATCTTCTTTAATGGCTATTTATGCAATGGGGTTATGTATTTTGTTTTATCAAGATGGATATTGTACTTGACTCTGATTTATGGTTTTATGATGTAACAAGCACGTTTAATTTCTGCTGCAATGAAATAAAGTTTTAGATTTCCAAGTACTACTTATTATCTGTCTTGTTGTTATTTTTCTGTTCTATATTCACTTAAAACCTCCATGGAAGTTAATGCATTCCCTTTGTGAGTGACATTAATGGACGTGGGGTGTTACACGTGGTATCAGAGCTTAAGGTTACCAGAACAGATAAATTTTTTAGAAAAACTATTTTTCTAAAGTATTTTTGGAAGAAGTGTTTTCAAAAACATGTCTTGATGAGTAATTTATAGAGGGATGTTTTTATGAAAAACATAATCCACAATAGCCATATATCTTTATCTTTCGAATTCTCCATTTTGAATCTTTCCCTTTTCGTTTCAGCATGGCTGAAGATTTTAACCTTCCGGATGGTGTAACGATACCAGGATGGTATAGGAGGTTATTAGAGGCTAGGGCCGCTGCAGGTCCAGCCAATGTTCCTCCACCACCAGTTGCACCCGCTCCTCCTCCTCCTCCTCGCGCTGATACTTTTGCAAAGACAAGCAAGGAATTTAAGGCTATGGGTGGAAAACCTTTTAAAGGATCAGAAACGTTTGTGGAAGCTAGAAATTGGCTTAAGGAGGTGGAAGAATTGCTTGAAATCTTTGAAGTAGAAGAAGGGAGGAAAGTCAAATTAGCAGCTTGGTTAATGAAGGGAGAGGCCTCGTTTTGGTGGGAGGCCCCTAATGGGGAGCGTCCTGTCGACTCTTGGGCGGATTTCAGACGTAGGTTTGAGGCAATGTTTCTCTCAAGGGCAGAAGAGAATCTATATATGGAAAGGTTCTTGATATTAAAGCAAGGAAGCTCATCAGTGAAAGAATATGTCAACAAATTTAATCAGTTAGCAAGGTTTGGCTTGGACTTAGTGAACACGCCGGAGAAGAAGGCTCTGAGGTTCGTTAAAGGCTTGAATGTGCCATTGCAGGGGTTGGCTATGACCCACATCCCTATGGGGGCCACCTTTGAGAAGCTAGTAGACATGGCACTCATGCACGAGGAGAAAGGCGCTAATGCTAATAAGGCACCCGAGAAGAAAGGGGATCAGTAGAAACCACAACAGCAAAACAAGAAGGGTGGTAAAGACAATAATGGCAAAGGAAAGAAAAGATGCTTTAACTGTGGGACACCAGGCCATCTCAGCAAGGATTGGAGAAAGAAAAAGAAGACTGGCTATTTTCACTGTGGTGAAGCGGGATCTAGCGAAGGACTACCCAAAGAAGGGGCAGAGGGAAGGGTCTACCTTGGGAGGACAGGTGCAGGCTCTTATGGCACCAGGGCAGGCAAGGGGACAAGTTCAGGCTGTCGCGGTCCCACCGCTGCAAGAACGAGGTAGAACCATTTCTGTTGAAAGCTTAGTTTTTCTGTTTGATCATCCTGTCCGTACCTTATTTGATTCGGGCGCATCGCATTCGTTTATCTCTACATCATTAGTTGAATCACTGCACTTAAGCACCAGTTTAGTAGAGGATCCCTTAGTTGTTTCGAATCCAATTGGGGGCTCATCTTATTTGTCCATGATGTGTTTGGATTTGAAAATTTCTATACTTAGAGTTGAGTTTAGATGTGATGCTTATGTTTTGGGCTTCACGAGCTATGGGCTAATTTTAGGCATGGATTGGTTATCCAGAAATGGGGCTGTTCTTGATTGTGAAAGGAGAGTAGTTAGGCTCATGACTCGCCTCGGTAACGCTCTCGAAATCTTTTGTAATCCCATAAATTCCGTTATGCTAAGTTATCTAGAATCGCTTGACGCGTCTGTGGAGAATCTACGATCTGTTATAGTGGTCCGAGAATACTCGGATGTGTTTGAGGAGGTGAAGGGCTTGCCTCTGAAGCGGGAGATAGATTTTCGAATATATCTTGTGGATAATGCAAAACCAGTATCTTTGCCAGTACGCCACATGGCTCCTCGTGAAAGGAGGGAACTCAATAAGCAAGTGAAGTAGTTGCTTGAGAAGGGGTTTATAAGACGAAGTATATCGGAGTGGGGTGCTCCAGTAGTATTTGCCAAGAAGGCGGATGGGTCCCTTAGACTTTGTGTGGACTATAAAGAACTTAATAAGCTTACTAAGAAGAACAGACACCCACTGCCAAGGATTGACGATCTCTTTGATCAGTTAGTTGGCGCCTCAGTGTTTTCGCAGTTGTACTTAGCCACTGGTTTCCATCAGTTGAGAGTGGCTGAGGATAGCATTGACAAGACTGCCTTTAGGACTCCAGACGGTTTCTATGAATGGCTAGTGATGCCCTTCGGTTTGACAAACGCCCCCGCATACTTTGTTGATTTGATGAGTAGGGTGTTTAGGGAGTACCTTAATTAATTCGTGGTGGTCTTGGTAGACGACATCTTGATCTTTTCTAAGAATGAAGAAGAGCATGCCCTACATCTTAGGGAAGTGTTGGAGACTCTACGAGCGCATAACCTTAAAGCTAAATTTACTAAATGTCACTTCTTGAGAGAGGAAGTGCGATTCTTAGGGCACGTGGTTTCCAAAGAAGTGATAGTTGTGGATCCCGCGAAGGTGGTGGCCATCCAAGATTGGAAGGTCCCTAAAAATGCTACCGAAGTAAGGAGTTTCTTGGGGTTGGCTGGCTACTATAGGAAGTTTATCAAAGACTTCGCAAAGATATCAGCTCCATTAACGTGTTTGACGAAGAAGAACCTAGTTTTCACATGGGACGTAGATTGTGATGATGCGTTCCAACGTTTGAAGAGAGCTTTGACTTCAGCTCTAGTCTTAGTGCTGCCAGACGGGAGTAAGCCATTTACTGTTTATACCGATGCTTGTGGGATAGGACTAGGCGCAGTCTTAATGCAGGAGGGAAGGGTAATAGCCTATGGGGGAAGACAGTTGAGAGCGCATGAGAAAAATTACCCTACACATGACCTAGAGTTAGCCTCAATTGTTTTCGCACTTAAGTCTTGGCGTCATTATCTTCTTGGCGAGAAATTCGAATTATTCACTGACCACAAATCTTTAAAATACTTATTCTCTCAGAAGGACTTGAATTTAAGACAGCAAAGGTGGATGGAATTCTTAGCGTCCTACGACTTCGAAATAGCATATACCCCTGGCAAGGGTAACGTGGTGGCAGACGCCTTAAGTAGGAAAAGGCTGTCCTTGAGTCCGTTGTTTGTTGAAAGGCGAAGCTTAGAATTCATTTCGATGTTTGACTTTAGACCTTCTGTTGACTTTGTACCCGGTTTGCTAGCATCCTTGGGGGTCAAACCTACGCTTTTGGGATGGATTGGTGAGGCACAGCGAGACGACCCACAGTTGGTTGAGTTAGTGAAGAAGCTCAAAATAGGGGAGTCATCAAGCCATCTCCGTAGGTATACCCTAGATGATAAGGGTTGGTTACATAGGGATAGTAGACTTTGTGTACCATGAGACGAGGACTTGAGGAAGACTATGCTTGACGAAGCACATCATTCGAAGATGACCATTCATCCCGGCGGGGACAAGATGTACAAAGACATGAAGCGAGTTTTCTTTTGGGCCGGTATGAAGAGGGATGTGGCCGAGTATGTTGCTAGATGCTTGGTGTGCCAACAAGTAAAAGCGGAGCAAAAGAAACCCGATGGGTTGCTTCACCCATTGGAGGTTCCACTAAGGAAGTGGGAAAGTGTCTCGATGGACTTTGTGGATGGATTACCAAGATCAAGGAAGGGTAATACGGGGATTTGGGTTATAGTAGACAGACTTACTAAGAGCGCCCATTTCATTCCCGTGAAGAGTAAGAGGACTGCTCCGTGGTTAGCTTCTATATATGTCCGAGAGATAGTTCGTTTGCATGGTGTTCCTTCTAGCATAGTAAGCGACCGTGATCCTATCTTCACTAGCGAATTTTGGAAGAGTTTGCAAGAGGCGGTAGGGACTCAGTTATGTTTGAGCACCGCATATCATCCTCAGACGGACGGCCAGACCGAGAGGGTGAATCGTATTCTAGAGGATCTTTTGAGGCTATGTACCCTAGACTTTGGGGGTACATGGGAATAGCATCTTTCGTTGGTAGAGTTCGCATATAATAACAGCTTTCAATCTAGCATTGGCATGGCACCTTTCGAAACTCTTTATGGACGACCTTGTCGTTCACCTACATGTTGGTGGGAATCTACGGATAAGATCTTACTTGGGCCCGATATGATTAGAGAGACTTCGGAAAAGATCGACTTGATTCGAAGAAGGATGAAGACGGCGCAAGATAGGCAGAAATCTAATGCAGACAAAAGGAGGACAGATCTTGAGTTTGATGTTGGGGACATGGTCTTTATCAAAGTGTCTCCATTACGGAACGTTGTTCGCTTTGGGTCCGTTGGGAAATTAGCACCAAGGTTCGTAGGGCCGTTTCCTATTAAGGAGAAGATTGGACAGATAGCGCATAGAGTGGAGTTGCCTGAGAAACTTAGTGGTGTACACGACGTATTCCAAGTATCACATTTGAGGAAGTGCCTACACGAGACCACGGAGGTGGTAGAGCCGAACTTACTTAGAGAGGTAGAGATAGAGCATGATGCGACGATTCGACGAGCTCCTACGTGCATTCTTGGGTCGGAGATCAAGAAGCTGAGAAATCGAGAGGTTAGACTAGTCAAAGTGCAATGGGGAGATGATGAGAGCAACGCTACTTGGGAGACAGAAGCGAAGATGCGTTCGTTGTACCCTTTTCTTTTTGAGGGTATGTCTTTTAATTTCTCCTTATCGCTTAGCTTGTACTTATCTTATCTTTAGTATGTCCTCTCGCTAGTATCTTTGACCTTTAGTTAGGATAATCCTATGGTTGAAACATGTGTTTGAGACATGTTATGTATGATGGATGCAAAGTGGATGCAAGTGTTTGCTAGTGGTTGCTCGTGGACCCATATACACTTTAGGCACTAGATCGGCTCAGTCACTTCATATTGCATATTGCATATAAATGGATGTATTTAGTAAAATGGATGTATGATGATTGTATAATCAAATGGATGCTGCATTCAGATGATGATTGTGCACGCATATAGAGATAATATGTAGCATTAAGGAACTTTTGCATACATAATGGACGCATGGGACTATCATGATTTGCATTAAGGTGGTCAACTGAATCAGTGGACCGCCTGATTTTGCATAAGATATGGACATATATACACATTGTGCATTTAAACATGAAAGCATTTGAAGTCTATAAGGACAATGGATGCCTGTGTTTGATGGTTGAGTAGACGGACGATTGGATGTTAGGATATACATTCTTTTTGACTTGAAGATTTCAGGGTCGAAATCCTTTAAGGAGGGGAGAATGTAACGCCCCGTAATTCTGTTAATATTAATATTCACAAATTAAAGAATAACTAATCTCAGACGTGAGAATTGTGGGAAACGGGTTGCGCCATTGTGTTCGTCTCGGAATTCTGGTTGAAATAGAGTCCGAGTTTGCGTGATTTGGACTTCGTACGAAGGAGATATGGCCATCGGAAGTTTCAGAAAATTCAAAATTCAAAATTTGAAGTCAAACAGGCTAGGCGGGAAATTTCCCGCCCAGCACCCAGGTCGACTTGGCAGTCGACACCCCAAGGACCAGGTCGACTGCGCTGTCGACCTGGTCCAGTCGGCCAGGTTTTGGCTGAGACCAATCTTGAGCTGCTGATGTGTCTTTAGGGCTGAGTTGGCTAATTTAACGGTTCAGGTTAGTTTTGAGTTGATCTGACGGTCTAAATAAATCCTAAACTCTATATATACCTAGGTAGTCTCACTCTAAAATCACATGAAAAATAGAATAGCCACCGTCATGCCATCGCCATGGAACTCAGTGTAGCCGCCGCCAACTAAGAAGGAAGAATGCTAATCCAAACCCTAATTCTACTCAACTCTAAAGCAAATCAATACTCTCTTTCTTTTCTAATTGTGAGTATGATGATTTTAATAAGATTATTATTAAACTAATTAGATTAAGATGTGATATGGATCATAAGAAAATGATGTCAATTGTCATATATGTTGATGTAAACCTTATGCTATCATGTATGTTGTAAATCCTGTATTATGTGATGATGATATCCTATATGTTGTAAATCATGCTATGATGATATTGTATAGGTTGTAATTTTCTATGCTAATTGTGATAAATCATACATGTTATAAAGTCATGATGTTATTATCTATGCTAATTAGTTCTTGTTAATCAAATCATAATGTTTATATTATTTGGGCTATGTTGATCTATATGACAAATCATGTATGCAAGTTTAGATTGATTAGAAAAGATTATGAATATATGCCATGACATCTATTTAGATCTAGAATTGTGCTATGACATGTGTGAGTTCTATGTTTTAGATGCTAGTTCACACCATCATTATGTTGCATAAACCACATATGAGAGTTTATACATGAATTTGGATTATGATCATATTATGTAAATTGTGACATTTTACCAAACAAGTTGACACCTTTAGACCCATGACATGTGTAGTTTTTATGCAAGTTGTAGTTTTTGCCTATGCAAGTTTAGGTGTTGGACATCTATCACACATGCAAGTTTCACTTTTTATTTATGATTAGATCTATTTTATTCATATGTATATGTTGTTGTTGTGATAATTTATCTTTGTGCTATGAGTTAGACTATTCGAGTCTAACGTATATTTTGCGTTGAATAAGCGAACGTATAACGTGGGGTAGGGGTAATATTAAGGATTTAATACTAAGAAGTTGGCGTGCAATTGATATGATTTTGCATACCATAAGTGGATGCCCATAATTGAGTCAATTATGGACATCATTAAAATTGGAATTAATTAATGCTTTGAATAGGGATATATTTAAAACTGGGGTAAAAGATTATAAGTGTTAATCAATGCTTAGGACACGAGGTTGGACTCGTTTGTGACGTAAACCTACCCGGACCCGACTGGCAAATCCAGTAGTCACAAACGTCAGCCCAATGTGAGAGGTCCTAAGCCCAAATTAAAGCATAACAGTTGTAAAGACACGAGGTTAGACTCTTTTATGGTGTAAGACTGCCCGGACCCCCCCGACAAATCCAACTGCCATAAATGCTAGTCTAATGTGAGAGGTCTTTATAAGGTTATGGCCTTAATGAATTAAGAAATACTTAACCGGATAAACATGTAAGGTGGGACATGGGGGTTAAGTAGGTGCCTTGGGTGGCATTAGGAATCTAGTGGGTGCCTTTAGTGGCATTTAAAATACGATTAGTAAGACTTAACCAAACACACATGTAAATGAACATGACTAAGAGGGTTAAGTGGGATGTACTAGTGGGGACAAGCTTAGGTGGATAGCTTGTGGGGGCCCATTTCAACCAGTAACCCAAACGTATCTTTGTGGGCTCGACCTAAGTCGAGGACGGGACACGCATACTGGGCTTGACTATAAGAGGCCAAAAGGGTTAGCGGTGGCAACGAAAGTCCAACGGGTTTCATATGCGTGTGTGGACCTGGGCTGGTAGGTAAGTCGTTGTTGCATCGTGTAGGTATAAGCCGTGCATTCTCAAGTTGTATCGGGTTGCCACTTTAGAGGAGCGATACACCCCACTGTGGGGCCAGCATGGGTATCTACGAGTAGGGAGCCAATCGAAAGTGGGTAGTGGGGTACACCCAGCGGAGATAGAGGCAGGCGGCACCTATGTAGTAAGCTAGGGGTACACGAAGCTATTTATAAAATTTCTAAGTGAAGCAAGTGGGATCAACCTTTAGGGTGACCGGTATGGTGCAGTGTAGTAATTATTCGTTAGTAATTAGGTGTGCCTTTAACGTTATCTTTATCTGCTCTTCCATACCCAATAGTTCATAGACATTTCCTTATTTTCCAGCTTGTGCCTCAGTCTAATTATTTTGATAATAGTATTGTTAGAATTATCATACTCGCCAGACTTTATGTCCGACCCCCTCCATTTCTATCTTTTCCCCCCTCCGGGTCCTCAGGGTGGAACCATGAGACGACCCGAACTTCCCCGTGAAGGAAAGCACGGATAGAATTGAGGACAAGACAAAATAGAACGCAAACAGAAGAACAGTTCATTGTTATTACAACAATTCCATCAGATACAAGAATATACAGAGTATAAATGAATAATATACATTCGATAAATATCAGAGATTACAATAAATTACATAGCAGCGGAAAATAATACAAAATACAACTGAAAGTAATACACGGATACAGATCTTTCCGAGCATCGTTCCAGCTGTAAATCAGGACCCTGTGGATATAAATCTGCAAAACCAAACTACTAGCTGCCCGTGTGGAAAATAGGGGCACCCAGAGTTTAGGTTAAAACAATAAACTCCAGGTCAGTCATGTGACTGGTGTGAGAACTAAAACAGTTATTTAAAACTTTGCTTTAAAAGATAGTAATTCAAGGGACCACACCGTATAACACGGAACGGGTTTCCTCCCAAGAATACTAGTGCATATAACAAAACAGCGCAATGCTTTTTTGGAAAATGAAGCTATTATAAGACCTAGGTCCCATCACACAATGCAACGCAAGCCGGAGGATAGGGTTTTCCCTTATAATAGCCAAATAATGCTTGATACGTTTAAACAAATCATTTGATACTATCATAGGTGTATAGTGTCAAAACATTTTCAATCATAAATATCAATCATAGACGGCATGGGTACCATATATCATGTCGCCAGACTAGTTCTACAATTAAAACCGCAATATCACGTATTGGAAATTGGATTTCCGTCATGAGCCGAGGCAAGGGGCAAGCTCCTCTCCGTGTTCGAGACACTCTAGCAAATGTCCCAGGACCCCACTCTGATCCTTTGGAACCTCCAAGGCCGGTCCTCTCTTACTTTTGAGGATTAGTTATTCCTGAACACACGTTTCCCGGTCCTTACGGACCAATATCCGAGGCGCCTCGTATCCAACAACCACACAGGTGAAAAGTATATAAATGTCAGGGCTGGTAGGTCACTGACACCACCCTAGCTAGAAAGAAACATCGTGCACTCCTTGGGTCCGTATCCCGTTTTTAACTCATACCGAGGTGTGAGGCTCGCGAATTCACATTATACACAAAGCTATGCCACATAGGCCGTGCTTTGATCATCAACCACAAGACTTTGCTTTTCAAAAGAAGCCTTGATCTATTGCCACTTACGCGTGCCACATTGGCAATTCACTCCATGCGACTGATATCCATCGATATACAACCTCTGAGCTCGTACGTCTCAGAGAAGGGCGTTAAGCAAGAGAATAAATTCTCCGCCGCCAAACAGATGCATATTTAATAGAGATCAATCAACATAGAATAAAATCCGATGTCAGACACACAATCCATTTACAAGTTCGCTCTGGGTCTGAACGAAACCGGAGGCACTTTCCTCGCATATCCATCGATCTCCAAGTACGTCTGGACGATCACAAACTGTTTCCCTCATCCTGGGTGTACAGCCCAATCAAGATCATCAGTAATCACCCAAACGATGTGAAGACTTCTGGTCTTCAACCACCATCTTCATCTTCGACATCTCGTCGAATCGGTTATTCAGAATGGTTATGAACCCGGCCTTTCTGAGTATCCCACGTATATAATAAACAAATGTTACACATACACAACAAACGCCTCATTCCAATTCAGAATATTCTCTTATTCACAAAATCACATTCTTAGGGAAATGTTCCCATTAATTTTATCCAAGATAAATTCTTCTAAATTTATTCTTTAATCCCCCTTTGGATATCATTTCAAACTAGTCGGGATTAACGAACCACACCGAAGTAATTATTTATTTTATTTCCCAATCCCAACCTATATATCCCATGGAGAAAACTGGTAATACTCCACATCTAACACCACGGTGTTATCGGTAAAATTAATTACCATTTCACGTTCAAATCTAATTAAAGATTTAACTATCGCTTTGGAGCAAAACTGGTGGTGCTCCATTCTCGATCACCTTTCAGATTTGATAATTTAAATTATCAATTCACATTTTTAATCTAATTAAAGATTCATTAAAACTCCACTTAGTTTTAATCTTTTCAAAAATCGATATCTTGCCTTTAACTGGGTTAAAGAACCAACGTCATCTAAAACACGATTCACGATAAACCCAAATCACATTTGATATTAAATACAAGGCTCTGAATAGAAAATATATCGGCTTATATTCAATATCAAATTCTGAAACCAACATATATCGTATTGGAAATAACGATATAAAATATATCTTTCAAATTCCCATAACAATATCTGCATAGTCACGAAATCCAACATCGAAATATCCCGAAGATAATTTCGATTCAACTCCAGTCCAATCCACGTATTGGGAATATTGATTATTTTTAAAATCACTTTCAAATTCAATTTATTTATTTCAAAAATAAATTGATTTTAGTCCTAGTTCAAAACTAGTTCATTTCGATAAAAATCTATTTTTATCTCTTCAAATATGGAATTTTTCAGCCTAATATTTCCCGAATCATTTCTTATGATTTTACACAAATTATAAATATTTTTAATAGTTTTATCAAGGCCCGTACAGTCGATTTCCATCAACGGCCATCGAACTGCATTTACAGCGACCTTTTTCGAATTTGATTTGGACATAACACCAAATCCAACTGTTAGATTTCAAATTTCTGATATTCATTGGAAAGCTATTTTCGATACGAACCCAACGGTTCCGGTTTTAGGAGAATCCGACGGTCGGATCTCCCGTAATGTCCGTTTGAAATAAATGGTCGAAATTCACGAACTGCCGCGGCGCGTTCTATTCAGGCCATTATATATATAATATATATATATATATATATTATATATTTCGTCGATTTCCTTTTTAAAACGTATTTTATAAATCGCTTTAAATTCGTTATCAAAACCATTTCAACTTCTATATTCAATTTCAAATCGATTGGATTTCTATTCAACTCGAATTCATTTCAATTTTATTTAATTCGAATTCAATTTTATTCAATTCAATTCAAATTCTAATTCGTTTTCTATTCAATTCGAATCGAGTTCATTTTCTATTCAATTCGAATCGAGTTCATTTTCTATTCAATTCGAATCGAATTCATTTTCTATTCGATTCGAATTCATTTCAAATTGATTCAATAAAATTTCAATTTTAATTTTTATCTAATTCAATTTGAATTTCATTTCAAAATATTAGATTTTGAAATCACTTTTCAATATTCATTGTAAAACGAATAAAATCGATATAAATATCGTTCACGTCAAAATAGCGCATCTCTAATCCACACGGCTTTATATTTTTCAAAAACTTCTTTATTCTATTCAACAAATGAATATTTATTCTATTCAACACATGAATCTATATTTCTTTCAACACACGACTATTTTTGTTATGTAAAATATTTTATAAAACTATGGTATCTATCGTTTGATTTTAATAAGACTCCACCGTGAAGTAGTTCTAATTGTAAATATGATAAAGATGTGAATTTTATTATTAAAATATTTCACTCAACACATGAATAGTTTCAACACATGAATCTTCTTTTACAATATTCATTATTTTCCCGATTGGAATGAGGCCCAATCAATCACCATATAATGTTAATTATATGGATTCCATACAACACATGTATATAATAGCATTGAAAAATAATCAACCATCAACCAAAGTGCACTACACTGTATAAGCATCGAATATAGATATCTAACGCTTATAACAGCCTGTCAATCAATCGATCGACATATTTAATCAATCAGGATGAGTGAACTTCAAATTTCATCCCAACACCCGTGTGGGGTTTCAAACAATCAAACACAGATTTTAGTTGTGCAGTTGGGCAACGTGTAAAATTTATCGACCCAATCAATATCAGTCAAATCAGTGTATATAAACATATCGGCCGATTTGTTTATAAATCTTTATTTATTCACTTTCACGTTAAAAATTATATTTTTAACGATAAAATATTTTATTCCAACACATGAATTTCTATTCATTTCATTTATCAAATAAAATGATATTTTTATTTTTTCTAACATATTTTTAGAAAATTTCTGCGGCACAACGGCACGATACTAGAAACAGGACGAGGCCTAGCCTTATCCCCGGTCTAGTGAAGGCCCACGCCATTCACACATCAATCAAATCAATTTCAATTCACCAAACAATTCAATTCAGCCCAAATCATCTAACTAATTTATGCAACCAAACAAACAAGTCCATGGTTTGTGGACGATTGTGTCGGGTGCTACTAAGCACCGTCTGCATCCTAGTATATATATATAACTAGAAAAAGAAGTTGAAGAGTGAGAAGTTCTCACCAATAGCTATCCAACTTCACGACACTTCTTCTTTGATAGAAATCTTCTTCATTCTCGCCTTTCATCATCTTCGTTGCCCGTAGTCACTACATATATAAAAATCACACATTTTTATATTTTGATGTCTTTAAAATAAAAATCACATTTTTATTTATTCACTTTCAATTTAAAAATCATATTTTTATAATCACTTCATATATTTTAAAATCGAATTTTTCTTTGTTATTCAATATATAAAAATCGAATTTTTACTTCAAATCCATATGGATAAAAAATCGCATTTCCATACCGCTAATATATAGATAAAAATTCTATTTTTATAACGCTCTTCTCTATATAAAGATTTCGCCTTTCCATAATATATAATTTATATTTTTCTCGAAGTAAAAATCATCTTTTTACTTCACTACTCATCTCAAAATATCGTCTTTTCATATCTAAAAATATCGTCTTTTCATATTTAAAAATATCGTCTTTTCATATTTTCAAAAATCTAATCTTTTCTATTTTAAAAATCTAATCTTTTCTATTTTAAAAATCTAATAAAAATCAGATTTTTAATGCAAAGCCATTTGAATAAAATCCTAATTTTATTCCTAAGTTCAATGCCACTTAATCAAATAACAAAATAAAATAATAAAAAAAACTCACATTTTCTGCTTTTAACTGGGAAGAGGGGTGCTTGGCTGTTGGAGGCGGAGGAGGATGGTGGAGAAGACGAAGCAGCGGCGGCGCAGCACAGGAGGGGGGTGCGGCTTGGAAAGGGGGCGTCGCGACTGGAGATGGGGCTCGGGCTTCTCGGGGGGGGGGGGGGGGGTGCGGTTTGAACGGAGCAGGGCTGGAGGAGGAGGGGTTCTCGCGCGGGCGCGCCACCTGAGGCGCGATACGGTGGCGGCGGCGGCGGTTAATCACCCCCCCCCGTCGCCCCTTTCGTCTCTCTTTTTCTTTTTTCTTTTTTTTTATTTTATTTCGAAATGAATTTGAGAAGGGGGGGCCAGATGAGTTACAGAGGGGAGATTTAATTTTTTTTAATTAATTTAATTATTTTATTTTTCAAAAAGTTGACTTTCACATATGACCTCTAAACGAGGCCCACTGCCTGTCGTCCATAGCGTTTTACCCCCATTCCGAACACAATGGGATATATATCGTAGGCTGATTCGACTGTTTGAATCAGTTTCCGTTAAATTTACATTTAAATCACTATACTGAATTTTAAACGTACATTTCAAATTACCGGGGTCACATACTAACTCTATAAATTGCAGAAAAATATTTTCTAGCTTCGTATTGATGATACGGTCCTAACAAAACTAGTTTCGTCGAATTCTGAGACCGTTGGAAAAATGGCCAATTTCCAGTCGATTAAAATCAACTCAAACTGGTCAAACACGTTTTCCTTTGCCACGCTCACATATTGAATCGAAAAATTATGAAATTTGGAACCTAGCAATAATTTAACACTGCGGATCCAACAAAAGTGGTTTTGTCGAAATCCGAGGTCGTTTGCAAAATGTCCATTTTAAGGGCCTGAATTCCATAGCGACTATTCAGAATTTTCAACTGGACATATCTTTTGATTCCCGTTATGAAATCTTGATTTTTCAGATTCGTTGGAAAGATATCATCAATTAGATCCTAATTTTTTTGGTTTCACTAAAATCCGGATTGTTTTGCACCCGGTACATTCAATTGAAATTTGAAATCGAGTTATCGAACTACCGCGCCATTTTCAATTCTATTTATAATTATATATAAATATTTATATTCCAACGACGACGCGTATAATATATACGTTCTAAATATATTCAAAATAAATTTCTCGTCGATATTATTTAAAATAATTCATTTTAAATGTTCGAAATTCGCTAAAATTGCCAAAATAAAAATTTTAAACTGGCCCAGATTTCCGGGTTATTACAATCTCCCCCACTTAAAACTTTTCGTACCCGAAAAGGAACAAAGTCGAAAGTGGTTTGATTATTTAGCTCTACGTTCGATCTGGCTTCCATTCTCCAACTTTTCAGTTTCTGAGAATTTCCAAATTTTCAAAAATTTGGCTAACACCCTAAATTTTCGAAAAATTTCGCCATAACCTCCCCTGCAATGGGAGCATCGGGAAATCTCAAATAGCTTCCCCGGTCCTTCTAATCTCAAAAAGAAAAATAAAAAGCCAATAGGCTCATAAAATCATCATCACCCAAACAAAACAGTAAATTATGTAGTAAACATGTACCTATTTGTCGGGCAAATAAATTTTATTCTCTGCTCTAGTCTCCTTGCTGTGACCTGTTCAATGATATATATGCATATGCAAGCAAATGCAACCAATTTTCAATACAATTCAATATTAGGCATAATGGTTAAAAATTAGCAAACAAATTAATAAACAACACAAACATCAATCAATTAGTGAATTAGAGTTTCAAATTCATAATTTTGATATATATACTGAAAATCTTGTTTTGATGCCAATTCACAACAATGTGTTCTAGCTATATAAGTTTTGGTTCTCACACCAGCCTAATGGAAATATATAGAAGTCACACCTTCGAAACACGAATATAAATACTGATGATGTGGCCACATCACCAGAATCATCCCCGGGTGTCTAGAATGTGACTCTATATCTATCCAATATATTAAAACTTCGAATATACGTTCATGACGCGTATATGCAAAATCTTTATTTACTCGATTGTCCATATTCAAAATAAATAAATATTCAAATACGTATAAAATGGTTTAAATTTTCAAAACAAAATTGTTTTCATTTGAAAAATATACTCTTCACACTCGTTCTGGGGTGCTACTGATCCTATCTCTAACGAGTCATTCTAATTGGATATTGCTAGTCCAATATCTGATGAATTCTTTCGTATGGTTCTAATGTGTCTTGTTCTCGAGCTCTGTAAACCAAAGCTCTGATACCAAACTGAGACGACCCGAACTTCCCCGTGAAGGAAAGCACGGATATAATTGAGGACAAGACAAAATAGAACGCAAACAGAAGAACAGTTCACTGTTATTACAACAATTCCATCAGATACAAGAATATAGAGTATAAATGAATAATATACATTCGATAAATATCAGAGATTACAATAAATTACATAGCAGCGGAAAATAATACAAAATACAACTGAAAGTAATACAAGGATACAGAGCTTTCCGAGCATCGTTCCAGCTGTAAATCAGGACCCTGTGGATATAAATCTGCAAAACCAAACTACTAGCTGCACGTGTGGAAAATAGGGGCACTCAGAGTTTAGGTTAAAACAATAAACTCCAGGTCAGTCATGTGACTGGTGTGAGAACTAAAACATTTATTTAAAACTTTTCTTTAAAAGATATAATTCAAGGGACCACGCCGTATAACACGGAACGGGTTTCCTCCCAAGAATACTAGTGCATATAACAAAATAGCGCAATGCTTTTTAGGAAAATGAAGCTATTATAAGACCCAGGTCCCATCACACAATGCAACGCAAGCCGGAGGATAGGGTTTTCCCTTATAATAGCCAAATAATGCTTGATACGTTTAAACAAATCATTTGATACTATCATAGGTGTATAGTGTCAAAACATTTTCAATCATAAATATCAATCATAGACGGCATGGGTACCATATATTATGTCGCCATACTAGTTCTACAATTAAAACCGCAATATCACGTATTGGAAATTGGATTTCCGTCATGAGCCGAGGCAAGGGGCAAGCTCCTCTCCGCGTTCGAGACACTCTACCAAATGTCCCAGGACCCCACTCTGATCCTTTGGAACCTCCAAGGCCGGTCCTCTCTTACTTTTGAGGATTAGTTATTCCTGAACACACGTTTCCCGGTCCTTACAGACCTATATTCGAGGCGCCTCGTATCCAACAACCACACAGGTGAAAAGTATATAAATGTCAGGGCTGGTAGGTCACTAACACCACCCTAGCTAGAAAGAAACGTCGTGCACTCCTTGGGTCCGTATCCCGTTTTTAACTCATACCGAGGTGTGAGGCTCGCGAATTCACGTTATACACAAAGCTATGCCACACAGGCCGTGCTTTGATCATCAACCACAAGACTTTGCTTTTCAACAGAAGCCTTGATCTATTGCCACTTACGCGTGCCACATTGGCAATTCACTCCATGCGACTGATGTCCATCGATATACAACCTCTGAGCTCGTACGCCTCAGAGAAGGGCGTTAAGCAAGAGAATAAATTCTCCGCCGCCAAACAGATGCATATTTAATAGAGATCAATCAACACAGAATAAAATCCGATGTCAGACATACAATCCATTTACAAGTTCGCTCTGGGTCTGAACGAAACCGGAGGCACTTTCCTCGCATATCCATCCATCTCCAAGTACGTCTGGACGATCACCAACTGTTTCCCTCATCCTGGGTGTACAGCCCAATCAAGATCATCAGTAATCACCCAAACGATGTGAAGACTTCCGGTCTTCAACCACCGTCTTCATCTTCGACATCTCGTCGAATCGGTTATTCAGAATGGGTATGAACCCGGCCTTTCTGAATATCCCACGTATATAATAAACAAATGTTACACATACACAACAAACGCCTCATTCCAATTCAGAATATTCTCTTATTCACAAAATCACATTCTTAGGGAAATGTTCCCATTAATTTTATCCAAGATAAATTCTTCTAAATTTATTCTTTAATCCTCCTTTGGATATCATTTCAAACTAGTCGGGATTAACGAACCACACCGAAGTAATTATATATTTTATTTCCCAATCCCAACCTATATATCCCATGGAGAAAACTGGTAATACTCCACATCTAACACCACGGTGTTATCGGTAAAATTAATTACCATTTCACGTTCAAATCTAATTAAAGATTTAACTATCGCTTTGGAGCAAAACTGGTGGTGCTCCATTCTCGATCACCTTTCAGATTTGATAATTTAAATTATCAATTCACATTTTTAATCTAATTAAATATTCATTAAAACTCCACTTAGTTTTAATCTTTTCAAAAATCGATATCTTGCCTTTAACTGGGTTAAAGAACCAACGTCATCTAAAACACGATTCACGATAAACCCAAATCACATTTGATATTAAATACAAGGCTCTGAATAGAAAATATATCGGCTTATATTCAATATCAAATTCTGAAACCAACATATATCGTATTGGAAATAACGATATAAAATATATCTTTCAAATTCCCATAACAATTTCTGTATAGTCACGAAATCCAACATCGAAATATCCCGAAGATAATTTCGATTCAACTCCAGTCCAATCCACGTATTGGGAATATTGATTATTTTTAAAATCACTTTCAAATTCAATTTATTTATTTCAAAAATAAATTGATTTTAGTCCTAGTTCAAAACTAGTTCATTTCGATAAAAATCTATTTTTATCTCTTCAAATATGAAATTTTTCAGCCCAATATTTCCCGAATCATTTCTTATGATTTTACACAAATTATAAATATTTTTAATAATTTTATCAAGGCCCATACAGTCGATTTCCATCAACGGCCATCGAACTGCATTTACAGCGACCTTTTTCGAATTTGATTTGGACATAACTCCAAATCCAACTGTTAGATTTCAAATTTCTAATATTCATTGGAAAGCTATTTTCGATACGAACCCAACGGTTCCGGTTTTAGGAGAATCCGACGGTCGGATCTCCCGTAATGTCCGTTTGAAATAAATGGTCGAAAATCACGAACTGCCGCGGCCCGGCGCGTTCTATTCAGGCCATTATATATATAATATATATATATATATATATATATTATATATTTCGTCGATTTCCTTTTTAAAATGTATTTTATAAATCGCTTTAAATTCGTTATCAAAACCATTTCAACTTCTATGTTCAATTTCAAATCGATTGGATTTCTATTCAACTCGAATTCATTTCAATTTTATTTAATTCGAATTTAAATTCGTTTCAATTCAATTCAAATTCTAATTCGTTTTCTATTCAATTCGAATCGAGTTCATTTTCTATTCAATTCGAATCGAGTTCATTTTCTATTCAATTCGAATCGAATTCATTTTCTATTCGATTCGACTTCATTTCAAATTGATTCAATAAAATTTCAATTTCAATTTTTATCTAATTCAATTTGAATTTCATTTCAAAATATTAGATTTTGAAATCACTTTTCAATATTCATTGTAAAACGAATAAAATCGATATAAATATCGTTCACGTCAAAATAGCGCATCTCTAATCCACACGGCTTTATATTTTTCAAAAACTTCTTTATTCTATTCAACAAATGAATATTTATTCTATTCAACACATGAATCTATATTTCTTTCAACACACGACTATTTTTGTTATGTAAAATATTTTATAAAACTATGGTATCTATCGTTTGATTTTAATTAGACTCCACCGTGAAGTAGTTCTAATTGTAAATATGATAAAGATGTGAATTTTATTATTAAAACATTTCACTCAACACATGAATAGTTTCAACACATGAATCTTCTTTTACAATATTCATTATTTTCCCGATTGGAATGAGGCCCAATCAATCACCATATAATGTTAATTATATGGATTCCATACAACACATGTATATAATAGCATTGAAAAATAATCAACCATCAACCAAAGTGCACTACACTGTAGAAGCATCGAATATAGATATCTAACGCTTATAACAGCCTGTCAATCAATCGATCGACATATTTAATCAATCAGGATGAGCGAACTTCAAATTTCATCCCAACACCCGTGTGGGGTTTCAAACAATCAAACATAGATTTTAGTTGTGTAGTTGGGCAACGTGTAAAATTTATCGACCCAATCAATATCAGTCAAATCAGTGTATATAAACAAATCGGCCGATTTGTTTATAAATCTTTATTTATTCACTTTCACGTTAAAAATTATATTTTTAACGATAAAATATTTTATTCCAACACATGAATTTCTATTCATTTCATTTATCAAATAAAATGATATTTTTATTTTTTCTAACATATTTTTAGAAAATTTCGGTGGCACAACGGCACGATACTAGAAACGGGACGAGGCCTAGCCTTATCCCCGGTCTAGTGAAGGCCCACGCCATTCACACATCAATCAAATCAATTTCAATTCACCAAACAATTCAATTCAGCCCAAATCATCTAACTAATTTATGCAACCAAACAAACAAGTCCATGGTTTGTGGACGATTGTGTCGGGTGCTACTAAGCACCGTCTGCATCCTAGTATATATATATAACTAGAAAAAGAAGTTGAAGAGTGAGAAGTTCTCACCAATAGCTATCCAACTTCACGACACTTCTTCTTTGATAGAAATCTTCTTCATTCGCGCCTTTCATCATCTTCGTTGCCCGTAGTCACTACATATATAAAAATCACACATTTTTATATTTTGATGTCTTTAAAATAAAAATCACATTTTTATTTATTCACTTTCAATTTAAAAATCAATTTTTTATAATCACTTCATATATTTTAAAATCGAATTTTTCTTTGTTATTCAATATATAAAAATCGAATTTTTACTTCAAATCCATATGGATAAAAAATCGCATTTCCATACCGCTAATATATAGATAAAAATTCTATTTTTATAACGCTCTTCTCTATATAAAGATTTCGCCTTTCCATAATATATAATTTATATTTTTCTCGAAGTAAAAATCATCTTTTTACTTCACTACTCATCTCAAAATATCGTCTTTTCATATCTAAAAATATCGTCTTTTCATATTTAAAAATATCGTCTTTTCATATTTTCAAAAATCTAATCTTTTCTATTTTAAAAATCTAATCTTTTCTATTTTAAAAACCAAAAAAAATTCATAATTTTATGCAAAGCCATTTGAATAAAATCCTATTTTTATTCCTAAGTTAAATGCCACTTAATCAAATAACAAAATAAAATAATAAAAAAAACTCACATTTTCTGCTTTTAACTGGGAAGAGGGGTGCTTGGCTGTTGGAGGCGGAGGAGGATGGTGGAGAAGACAAAGCAGCGACGGCGCAGCACAGGAGGGGGGTGCGGCTTGGAAAGGGGGCGTCGCGACTGGAGATGGGGCTCGGGCTTCTCGGCGGGGGAGGGGGGGGGGGGGTGCGGTTTGAACGGAGCAGGGCTGGAGGAGGAGGGGTTCTCGCGTGGGCGCGCCACCTGAGGCGCGATACGGTGGCGGCGGCGGCGGTTAATCCCCCCCCCCCCCCCCCCGCGTCGCCCCTTTCGTCTCTCTTTTTCTTTTTTCTTTTTTTTTATTTTATTTCGAAATGAATTTGAGAAGGGGGGGCCAGATGAGTTACAGAGGGGAGATTTAATTTTTTTTTAATTAACTTAATTATTTTATTTTTCAAAAAGTTGACTTTCACATACGACCTCTAAACGAGGCCCACCGCCTGTCGTCCTTAGCGTTTTACCCCCATTCCGAACACAATGGGATATGTATCGTAGGCTGATTCGACTGTTTGAATCAGTTTCCGTTAAATTTACATTTAAATCACTATACTGAATTTTAAACGTACATTTCAAATTACCGGGGTCACATACTAACTCTATAAATTGCAGAAAAATATTTTCTAGCTTCGTATTGACGATACGGTCCTAACAAAACTAGTTTCGTCGAATTCTGAGACCGTTGGAAAAATGGCCAATTTCCAGTCGATTAAAATCAACTACAACTGGTCAAACACGTTTTCCTTTTCCACGCTCACATATTGAATCGAAAAATTATGAAATTTGGAATCTAGCAATAATTTAACACTGCGGATCCAACAAAAGTGGTTTCGTCGAAATCCGAGGTCGTTTGCAAAATGTCCATTTTTAAGGGCCTGAATTCCATAGCGACTATTCAGAATTTTCAACTGGACATATCTTTTGATTCCCGTTATGAAATCTTGATTTTTCGGATTCGTTGGAAAGATATCATCAATTAGATCCTAATGTTTTTGGTTTCACTAAAATCCGGATTGTTTTGCACCCGGTACATTCAATTGAAATTTGAAATCGAATTATCGAACTACCGCGCCATTTTCAATTCTATTTTTAATTATATATAAATATTTATATTCCAACGACGACGCGTATAATATATACGTTCTAAATATATTCAAAATAAATTTCTCGTCGATATTATTTAAAATAATTCATTTTAAATGTTCGAAATTCGCTAAAATTGCCAAAATAAAAATTTTAAACTGGCCCAGATTTCCGGGTTATTACAAACCAGCTCTAGCGGAGTTTGATTGGATTGCTTTATCTCTCTTTTGGAAAGCTTGGACCGCTGAAGTAAAGTCCAGCTTGTTATCTTCTTTAATGGCTATTTATGTAATGGGGTTATGTATTTTGTTTTATCAAGATGGATATTGTACTTGACTCTGATTTATGGTTTTATGATGTAACAAACACGTTTAATTTCCGCTGCAATGAAATAAAGTTTTAGATTTCCAAGTACTACTTATTATCTGTCTTGTTGTAATTTTTCTGTTCTATATTCACTTAAAACCTCCATGGAAGTTAATGCATTCCCTTTGTGAGTGACATTAATGGACGTGGGGTGTTACGCATAAGCAAATGTCAGCTAGTTTAAGCACCGACACCACTTCTAGCTAGAAAGAAACGTGTGCACTCCCTGCATTACCTTCTCCCATTTTAGACTCAACCGGTGTGTGAGGCTCGCGAAGTCACGATATACACAAAGCTATGCCTAAAGAGACTGTGCTTTGATCATCAACCACAAGGCCTTCTTTTCAACAAAGCCTTGATCATTTGCATCTTAGCATGTCACATTGTTAGACCCTACAATATCATTGATCATCTACCAATATATATATCACCTCTAAGCTCATACGTCTTAGAGAAGGGTGATAAGTAAAGAATAAATTCTTCACCACCAAACAGAAATATATAATCAGTAGCGTTCAACAAATACAGTAGAAAGGAATACAATGTCAGACACGCAATCCATTTACAAGTCCGCTCTGGGTCTGAGCGAAACAACGTGTCCGTCGATCTCCAAATGCGTTTGGACGATCATTACCAAATACCTTGCCTTGGAAGGGCAATCCCAATTCAAGATACCAGTCATCATCATCCCAACGATGTGAAAACCTTCGGTCTTCAATCACCGCCTTCATCTTCGACTCTTGATCGTCGTGATGATTATTCAGAATGAGTTAAACTCGGTCTTTCTGAATAACTCGCGTATTTTGAGATTAAAAAGCAAATATTGGAAAATCACACAATACGCCACATTCCGACTCCGAGTATTCTTTTAATAAGATATTTGTGTTAAAAGATTCTCATTAATTTTATCAAAGATAAACTCTGAAAATAAAATCTTAAATCTTCCTTAAAAGATTCATTAAAATTCCAGTTTTGATTTGATATCAAAAATCATTATTACAAGATCATTTATTTAAGGAATAAATCTTGTCTTAAACAGGTTAAAGAACTAGTGTCCTTTAAAACACAGTTCACGATAAACCCACAAATCTATTTATAAAATATGGAATTCCACAGAAATCAACTCAATACATAATCGATATAAATTTCTGTATTAGACTAATAATATAAATGGAATAACGGCAAAACCTCTTAAATTCCATATATAATATCGGTCTTCTTTTATAGAAGCCCATTTCGATTATTACCAATCGAATTTCCACTCAATTCCAATTTAATATATTAAATTGGAAAATTTGATTTTTAGAAAATTCCTTTTTTCTATAAAATAGATTTATAAATTCCAAATAATAATTTCAATGTAAATTGGATTAAAGGACAAATGTCGTTTAAAACATCGTCCACGATAAATCCACTTCACATCTCAATTTATTTCATATCACAAAATCTAATTGCAAATCCTAATAATCTTTTAAAAACATTCTAAAATAATCATTAAAAATATTCTTTATATAAAAGATTCTAAATGGGATGTTTTCTTTATATTACAAATTTTTATCTTTTACAAATATTCTTTGTTTTAACATATACTTGATTAACAATATTTTCTCTTTTATGAAAGAATATATGCTTTATATAAAAAGGATTTCTAGTGTAAAAATATTCTTATTTAAAAGAACACCTGAATCGAAAAGCGACTCAATCATTTACCATATAATTTGGATTATATGGATTTCACACACATCATATATATGATAAGAATAGTATAATCATCAAATCATCCATCTACATCGAAAGTGTAATTTCCACTGTGTAAGCGTTAAAATGAAGCAATAACGCTCATCGCAGACTGTCGATCTAACGATCAACATACAACTGAATATTGGGATTAGTGTATGTAAATTTTCATCCCAACACCCGTGTGGGGTTTCAACCAACAAACAAATAATAATCTAATTTGTGCACTTGGGCGATGTGTGAAAATAATCGTCCCAATCACATAAACAAGTCGGGTAACTTGTGAATGGAAGTGTAATACACAATATATAAACATAACAAGAAAATGTCTCTTTTATATTATACATAATTCTATTGCAATGAACGAATAAGAACAATAACTTCGTCTCTATTGACAATTTCTATTTTGCTAGTTTAAACTCAAGCAAAAATGGTTATATTGTTTTGGCAATTCTAATGGGACAAAAATGATAATTTTGATTCGACAAAATAAATATTTTGATTTAACTAACCTATCTTGGCAAGTATATATCTTGACAAACATAAGATATATATATCTATATATAAATTGCTTTAACTAATTCATTTTGACAAAAATGAATATTTCTGACAAAATGTCTATTTTGGTTTAATAGTATAAATTGACTAATATGAATGATTGTTTTTAACTAATATAAATTAACAAAAATGTTTTAACTAACGTAAATTTTCGATAGTGATTAATTTGTGTTTCAATTCTAATAAAGTATTCCAATGCTATATTTTGTTTCATTCCTTTAATTTAGACAAAATAAGCGTTTTTATCTATTTTACTTTAATGATAAAAATATGAATGTTTATTTATTCATTCTTTACAAAAGCTTAAATAAACATTTTCAATTCATTCTTTTTGAAGTGACAAAAAGAACTCATTTTATTTCAAATAAGACATTTGACAAATTGGTTCTTTTCACTTCATATAGAATTGCAATAAAAATGCACTTCTAAAAAAAACTATTCTTTCTATTGTCCTTTAAAAAGAAAATAAAATGAAACATTATCTCTTTTGCTACAACTAGAATGTGCTAAAATGTATATTTTAAATCCTATCCTTTATTTATATCTAAAAATGTGAATAAAAATGTATTTCTTAACTTGAAAGTAAAATGAAAGATTTAATTCATGTCTTATTTGTATTGAAGGGTGCAAATAAAATTTCCACTTTCAAAACAATATTTTATACATATCAAAATTATAAATCAAAAATGCAACTTTCATTTTGATGGTTTGTTTGCATTGATGAATTGCAAACAAAGATGAACTTTATTTTAAGGTTTTATTTGCAACAAGGAATGCAAATAACAAATGTAACTTTGTATTTTGATTTAAAAGTATATTTGAGTGAATGTGAAGAGAAACTCATTTCTAATGTGTATTTACATTAGTGAAAGTAAATAAAGTAACAAATTTTTATTTAAATGTGTATTTGCATTAGCGATTCCAAATAAAAGAACAACTTGGTTTTCAATATATATATATTTGCATTTGTGAATGCAAATGAAAGGACAATTTTAATTTCAATGGGTATTTGCTTTTGTGATTGCAAAGTAAATACAACTCCCATTTGTAAAGTTTATTTGTAGTAATTAATGCAAATAAAAGAACAAATTTCATTTTTAAAGTTTATTTCATTTCAAAGCACATTTTATTTCAAAATATATTTTATTTCAAAGTATATTCTATTTCAAAGTATATTTGCATTTGTGAATGCAAATAAAAGAATATTTTTATTTCCAAAGTACCTTTTTACAATTTTTTATTCGATGTATAAAAATGTGTATATTTGTATTGGTGAATGTAGATAAAAAGATAGACTTTAGTTTCATTAAATATTTGCATTGATAAATGCAAATAAAAGAATAAACCTTAATTTCAATGCATATTTGCATTAATAAGTGCAAATAAAGGAATAAACTTTATTTTCAATATATGTATTTGCATTGGTGAGTGCCAATGAAAGAATAATTTGTTTCAATATATATATATATATATATATATATATATATATATTTGCATGGGTAAATGCAAATAAAGAACAATTTCTATTTACTATATATATTGGCATTGCTGAATGTAAATAAAAGAATAAATTTTGTTTTTGAAGTTTATTAGCATTATTAAATTCAATTAAAAGAATAAATTATATGTCCAAAATATTTTTACAAACAAAAATGTAACTTCTAAAAATAATTTCTTATTTACATATAAAATGTGAACAAAATTGTGATTTCCAAAACATGTATTTTTATTTATATAAAAATGTAAACAAAAACGTGGTTTCCAAATATAACCTTTAATTCGCTCATGCCATGTAAATAAAGTTTTATTTTACTAATATGTTTTAATATCAACAATAAAATTTAATATTTTATTGTTAATCCAATTCTAGAACATCTTACGTTAAATGTGACAGTAAAAAGAAGAATTTTTACTATAATTCATAAATCGTGTTCTAAATGTAAACAAATAAAAATAGAATTTTATTGGTTAGCCAAATTCTGTTGTAATGGAAACAAATGAAAATACATCCTATTAGTTGTTCATATTCTACTGTAAATAAACAAATAAAAATAATATTTTATTTGTCGTTCAAATCCTGTTCTAAAATAAACAAATAACAATAAGGTTTATTTGTTGTTTAAATTCTATTGTAAGGTAGACAAATAAAAATAAGGTTTTATGTGTCGTTCAATTTCTATGGTAATATCAACAAATAAAAATGAGTTTTTATTCGTCGTTCCAATTCTATTGTAGTATCAACAAATAAAGATATGCTTTATTTGTCGTCCAAATTTCATTGTAACATCAACAAATAAAAAAAATGAATTTTTATTTGTCGTTCAAATTACATTGTTCGTTTTGACCAACATGACAAATTGTTTAAATTCAGTAAAATAAAATAACATAAACTTTTAAACTTGAAAATTATAGTTTAATGTCATTAATCATAGTAATTGTTTTTGGTTTAACCATCTTATTCAATCACTGCACTCAACATAATATTTTCGACAATTTAATGTTAATAAAATAAACAATAAAATAAGCACAACCAATATGATATTTCCAATTGTTTTTTTTTCATGATCTAATCCAATACATAGTTAAGGTGATATTTTCAATTGGATAAAGATTTCAGTTCTAATCCCATTTTATTGAGCATGAAAATTTTCACACTGATACATACACAATAACAGATCTAAAATAAAACATTACAATCAATCAAAAACAAAATCTACAAATTCATCACGACGCAGATCTAATTAAACAACAATCAGATAATTATTTAACAACTATAAAATAATTAATTAAATTAATTAAATCTTTAAATCAGAGATTCTCACATTGATATGGCTGAAAATTCGACTGTCTCGGTTTCAGCTCTAGTCTACGCCATTGCGAAGGTCTCTGAAAGATGAGTCCAACGCAACTTACGGTTCGTAAAACGGCCCTCGTATGAAAGAGATATTGAATTTTAAAGATTGGATAAATTAAATATTAAATAAATAAATAAATATTAAAATATAAATCTTCTTCTTCCTCTTCCTGTTACGGCCGAACCCATCGTCCACCTCCAATCCCCCCTATGCATGCACCACCGAGCCACCCACTGCCGACCGGACATCACCGTTTCGACCGCCATAGGCCGCTCCTCCGTCGCCCGACACCCCAGCCAACTCGTGGGTCCCACCTCCCCTGAAATCGAGGTCAAAATCGGCGGATTCCTCACTAGAATTTGCGAAATTCGTGCACTGAAACTCGATCTTAACCGTATAGATTCGAAGCTCTGTGAATTCTCTTCGATTTGATATATAGTTTGCCAATTTTCATTGAACAGATTAATAGAAATTAACATTTGAAATTCGGATGATTCTGGCCTACTAATAGACAAGGCGGCAGCCGCATTAGGTTTAGGGTTTCTTTTTATTTATTTTTTATTAAATTAATTGAAAAACATGTTATAAAGGTAAAAATGCGGGCTGACTCCGAGTTGGGCTTGCTTCCTGTCGATCTTAAGGTTTTGAGGCCTTCTGAACGCAATGGGACAGGTCTCGGGGTCCAATTCCGAAATCTGAAGAATATTTATTTAAAATTCCATTAAAAATTAATTAATTAAATATTTACCGTACATTTAAATATGCCGGGGCCACATATGACCTCAGAAAATTCCAAGAAAATATTTTTAGCTTTCTTATGACGATACGGTTCTAACCAGACTAATTTCGTTGAATTCTGAGACTGTTTGAAAAATGGCTATTTTCAAGTGCTATATAATTAATATTAAAAATACATTTTTAAACAAATAAATTCCAAAACTCAAAATATATAAGTGTTTATACTTTTTAAATGCAGAAACATTATTCCTGACTCAACGGAAGTGGTTTCGAGTACAATTTCCATCATATGTGAAAAGTAGCCCTTCGGGCCATTTATATTATATATATAAATTCTACAGCGACCTTTCTAAATATTGAATTGGACATAACTTTTGATTTTTGAAACGAAATTTCAATTTTTCAGATTCGTTAGAAAGATATGGTTAAATAGATTTAAATATTTCTTGTTTCACTCAATTCTGATTTATTTTCAATCCTGTACATTCAGTTAAAGTTCAAAATTAGAATTTTAAAACTACCGCGCCATTTCTAACTCCCTTTACATTTAAATTAAATTTATTCGTTTTAACTTCGATTAAAATAAATTCTAGCCATTATTATTTATATAAATTATATTATATCCTCAAAATTCATTAAAATCTTCTAAAATAAAATTTTTAAATTGGTTCGGAATTTAAGGGTTGTTACAAGCAACCTAGAAGGGGTTGAAGTAGTAGCCGTCCGGATGTACATGCTGATTGTACGGATGTGGGAGGAATAAGGATCCTCCGGTTTCGTTCAGACCCAGAACGGACTTGTAAATGGACTGTGTCTGACATTGGATTTCATTCTGTGCGATTGATAGACGTCAGTTGCATGGCGTGAATTGCCAGTGTGACATGCTGTGATTCAATGATCGACAATTTTGTTGAAGAGCAGAGATTTGTGGTGGATGATCAAAGCACTGCCTGTGTGGCATAGCTTTGTGTATAACGTAAATTCGCGAGCCTCACACCCCGGTATGGACCAGAAACAGGAGAGGACTTCAGGGATGACATGTGTTTCTTTCTAGCTAGAGGTGGTGTCAGTGCTTAAACTGGCTGACATTTACATTATTTTCACCTATGTGGTTGTTGCTGTTGCGAGGCGCCTCGGATATATCGGTGACTATGTGAAGCCGATGGAGTCATTCGTTGGCTCATTTGCGCCCCAAAGTGCGGGGAAACGTAGTGTTCATGGTTTAAGTTTAATCCACATCAAGTGGACCGGCCCTGTTGCTCCAAGGGCCCACTTGAGTCTGGGTCCTGAGATATGATAGGCTAGATTGTCTCGAAGCGGTGAGGACGATCCATGGCCTCGGTTCATGACGGAAATCCGATTTCCAAATACGACATCGTGCGGTTTTGATTGTATACCTATATATGGCGACTTAGTGGTATGGGGCATTAATGCCGTCTATGATTGATATTTATGATTATATCTAAAATTAGAAACTAACTGGAAACGAGCTAGGACAGATGGTTTCCTGGGTAATGGTCTGATGTTGGTTTCGGCCTTCGGGGTTAATACTTAGGGAATCGTTCTCTTACTAGTTTACGGTTGAAGTCTGATTAAGAATTAAACGATAAAATTTACATTTCAAATGATTTGTTTCCTCGTATCAGGCATATTTGGCCATTATAAGGTAAAACTCTATCCTCCGGTTTGTGTTGCATTGTGTGATGGGAACTGAGCCTTGTAATCGCTTCATTTTTATGAAAAGCATTGCAATGTTTAGAAAGATTTACTTGTTTTAAAGCACTGGCAATCACTGGAGTAAACCCGTTCCACGAAAGTGGCGTGGTCCTTTGATTTGCCATATTGTAAAAGATTTTAAGTAGATTTCTCATACCAGTCCCATGACTGACTAGTAGTTTGTTTCACTTGCAAACTCGGGTGTAACACCCCATGTCCATTAATGTCACTCACAAAAGGGAATGCATTAACTTCTATGGAGCGTTTTAAGTGAATATAGAATAGAAAATCACAACAAGACAGATATGAAATAGTACTTGAAAATTTAAAACTTTATTTATTGCAACGGAAGGTAAATATGTTTGGTTACATCACCAAAACCCAAAGACTAAAGTCAAGTACATAATATCCATCTTGACAAAATCAGAGTACATAATATAAAAAGCATAATCCCATAAATAGCCATAAAAGAGATAGGTTGAGCTTTACTTCAGCAATCCAAATCCAAGTGCTCCGAAAGAGATCCAAATCAAGCTTCCCACCCTAAGAACCTGGGGGGGGGGGGGGGAAGGAAGAAAAGAGGTGGAAACAAAGGGGTTCAGACCTAAAGTCTGGCAAGTCCGATAACTCCAACAATATAATTATCAAAGTAACTAGGATAAGATATAAGCTTGGTCTGTGAATTAATGGCAAGACCAAGCAACCAAAAATAATAGGATGGGCAAAGATAACGTTAAAGGCGCTTCCTAACCAATATAAGGTAATTACTATACTCTACCGTACTGTACTGTACTAACACTAACTGCACCCATACTAGTCAGTCTAGAAACTTGATCGCTCTTGACTAAATAGAATGATGATAGCTTCGTGTACTACTAGATGTACCCACTATCCCCACTAGATGTACCCCTTCAATGGTAATTCCATGTACTCCTAGATGACGTCATAGGTGCCGCCTGGTCCTATCTCCACTAGGTGTACCCCATTAATGACTAATTAATAATGGTAGCTTCGTGTACCCCTAGCTGAATACATAGGTGCCGTCTTCTCCTATCTCCACTAGATGTACCCACTACCCTGCCCCATTCGATCGGCTCCCTAACACGTAGATACCCGTGCTGGTCCCACAATGGGGTGTATCACTCCCCTAAAGAGGCAACCCAATACAACTTAAGGATGCACGGCTTATACCTACACGATGCAACAACGTCTTACCTACCAGCCCGGGCCCACGCACGCACATGACCCCGTTGGACTTGCGTTGCCACCGCTAACCCATTTTGGCCTCTAACAATCAGGCCCAGTAGGCGTGTCCCGTCCTCGACTTGGGTCGAGCTCACAAAGATACTTAATGGGCTACAGGACTAAAAAGGGTCCCCACCAAGCTTCCCACCTAGGCTTGGTCCCCTCTAATACATCCCACTTAACCCCATGTCCACTTACATGTATAAGTTTGGTTAAGTGTTTTCTAATTTAACCTTGTCTCACCCTTTTGTTAAATTAACAGGTTGTATTGGTTAAGTCTGTGGGCCTATATACACAAATATTACCCACCTACTCAAGTTTTGCTTAACCCACTCACTGGTTCAGACATATTAATTTACGGTTAAGTTTCTGGGCCTATATGTACTAATATTACACACCTACCCAAGATTAACTTAACCCACTCATTCCGTATAACCCAGTTTACTTAACCCCCAACATAAACTTAAGTTCTTACAATCCCTAGGGATCAGATTTGGTTAAGTAGTCCATTTCATTTACCATGTCCATTTTTAATTAATTAATCAATTAATTAAAACCTTTCCCTTCACAGGTGTCAATACCTATTTTATCCAATAATTTGAATTACATGTCATAAATGTTTATATTCAAATTACTCCATTTTTCTAATCGTATTTCTCATGACATCCTCATGTCACCCACATGTCACCCACTAGATTCCTCATGCCACCCAAAGCACCCACTTAACCCCCTCATGTCCCACTACATATTTACTTTGGTTAAGTGTTTCTTAATTTATTACTATCGTAACCCCTGTAGGACCTCTCACATTAGACTGACATTTGTGGCTACTGGATTTGCCAGGCGGGTCCGGGCAGTCTTACACCACAAACGAGCCTAACCTCGTGTCCATACAATTGTTACGCATTTAGTTTGGGCCTTTGACCTATCACATTGGGCTACCATTTGTGGCTGCTGGATTTGCCGGGCGGGTTCGGGCAGTCTTACACCACAAATGAGTCCAACCTCGTGTCTTAGGCAGTTAATTATACATAATTAATTTCCCCCAATATTTGAATTACTTTCCCTATTCAAATTACAAATCATTTCCATATTTATTTATGTATAAATATGTCACCTTAATTATGTCCACTATTTATGGTACATAAATTGTACCAATTTACATCTCAAATTAATTTCATGCCTTTTTAGGCATTTGTGCCAATTCCCAATATTTAAAATCCCTATTCAAATTCAAATTAATCTATGTCCATAATTAAACTATGTCCATTACTACACATTAATTTTCCAATTAATGACTTCATTAAATTTTTCGCCTTTTAAGGCAATTCACCTTAATTAATATCTCAAATTCGTTATATGCCTCATTTACATGCCAATTCACATTTATTAACATAATCAATATTTTTCATCCCATATTTGGATTAATTATTCCTAATCAAATATGTTATTAAAATTCCAATTATCTTTATGACCATAATTCACATTAATTATGTCCATATATCACTTTGCCAATTAATATCTCAATTTACATATATGCCTCTTTTAAGGCTATTACATGCCAATTCACATTTATTAACATAATCAATATTTTTCCCATAACCCCCGCAGCGTCCGTTCGCATAGAATATATGATAGACTAAGAAATAGTCTAACACATGAAAAAGGGAAAAACACCACATATTCACATAACATACAAAATAGGCCTATCTTGCATATGAGAAATTACCACATAACTTGCATAAAATCATAGATCTAAACATAGGCCTAAAAGGTATGAACCTGCATGTTATGAATAAGATTTTCATCACAAAATTTACATAGGCAATAACCACAAACTTGCATAACATGATTCATATTCCAAACTCATATTTTTATCTAAACTTGCATATGTGATTTTTGCAACATAACAATGGTGTAAATTTACCTCTAAATATATAAACTAGCATGTAAAGATTTAGCATATAACTCATACATGTCATATCCTAACTTTTGATCTAAAATAGATGTCATAATCTTTACTAACTTGCATGTGATTTATGTCTAAATCAACATGTAAACTTGCATACATACATATGATCTATCATATGAATCAACATAACCAAACTAGCATTTAAACAACATGATGATTTGATTATACATAAGCCAATCATAGAGTTACAACATAGATCATAACTTTACAACATGTATGATAACATCACAATTTAACAACATAATCATATCATAAGGTCAATAATTCACATCATATCCACATAATCCACAATTATATCTAATCTTACTTAATTTAATAATTATCTTGATTAGAGAAATCGAACTTGCCTTTCGTGGTTAAAGAATTATGAACAATTGATCAAACTTGATGCAGAATTGTTGTAGCGACGTTAGTTGATTCGTTGTTGAAGCTCTAAGCTTGAATTAGGTTAAATTGATTAGCTATCTTCCTCTTTAGTTGGCGGCGGCTACACTGAGTTCCATGGCGACGGCATAACGGCTTTAGTTTCAATTTTAATTAGGTTTAGGGTTAGCATTAGGATGTATTTATAGGTGTAGGAAGTTATTTAGGACCATTAGATTAACCCTGAACCATGAGAACCAACCAAATGCAAAATCTGCATTTGAGCGAATCGGCCCACAGGTTGACAGCCAAACACCCTGGATTAACCCCTAGTCGACCCAGCTGGGCTCAGGTCGACCTCAAAAATGGGCCTTTTCGGTCATTCCCCCCTCCCAATTCATTGTTTTGAACTTTTTCGCATATTTATTTATTTAATTTTTAATTTATATATATATATATATCAATATATATATATTTCTCTGCGCAACCCATTTCACTTAATTCTTTTCTAAAAATTAAGTATACTTTAATTTGTGAATTTTAATGTTATAAAATTACGGGGTGTTACATTCTCCCCTCCTTAAAGGATTTCGTCCCCGAAATCTACAAGTCAATAAGAATGTATATCCTACCATCTAATCGTCCATCTACTCAACCATCAAACACCAGCATCCATTATCCCTAAGAGACTTCTAATGCTTTAATGTTTATATGCACCGCGTGTGTATATGTCCATATCTAATGCAAAATTAGGCGGTCTACTGATTCAGTCGACCTCCTTAGTGCAATTCATGTAGTGCCATGCGTCCAATATGTATGCAAAAGATTCCTAATGATACATATTAATTCTATATGTGTGCACAACCACCCACCCGAATGCAGCAACCATATGATAATACAACCATTATACATCCATTTTACTAAATACATCCATATATATGCAATATGCAATATGAAGTGACTGAGCCGATCTGGTGCCTAATAGTGTGCGTATATGCATCCACGAGCAACCACTAGCGAACACTTGCATCCACTTTGCATCCATCATACATAACATATCTCAAACACATGTTTCAACCATAGGATTTCCCTAACTGAAGGTCAAAGATAATAGCGAGAGGACAAACTAAAGATAAGATAAGCACAAGCTAAGCGATAAAGGAGAAATTAAAAGACATACCCTCGAAAAGAAAAGGGTACAATGAATGCATCTTCTCTTCCGTCTCCCAAGTAGCGTTACTCTCATCGTCTCCCCATTGTAATTTGACTAGTCTGACCTCTCGATTTCTCAACTTCTTGATCTTCGACCCAAGAATGCATGTAGGATCTCGTCGAATCGTCGCATCACACTCTATTTCCACCTCTCTAAGCAAGCTCGGCTCCATTACCTCCACGGTCTCGTGTAAGCACTTCCTCAAATGTGATACATGGAATACGTCGTGTAAACCACTAAGTCTCTCAGGCAACTCCTCTTATCCGCATAAGATTTCTGCCTATCTTGGGCTGCCTTCATCCTTCTTCGAATCAAATCAATCTTCTCTGAAATCTCTCTAATCATATCGAGCCCAAGTAAGATCTTATCCGTAGATTCCCACCAACGTGCAGGTGAACGACAAGGTCGTCCATAAAGAGCTTCGAAAGGTGCCATGCCAATGCTAGACAGAAAGCTATTATTATATGCGAACTCCACCAATGGAAGCTGCTCTTCCCATGTACCCCCAAAGTCTAGGATACATAAGCTCAAAAGGTCCTCTAGAATACGATTCACCCTCTCGGTTTGGTCGTCCGTCTAAGGATGATATGCGATGCTCAAACATAACTGAGTCCCTACCGCTTCTTGTAAGCTCCTCCAAAATTCGCTAGTGAAGATAGGATCGCAGTCACTTACTATGCTAGAAGGAACACCATGCAAACGAACTATCTCTCGGACGTATACAGAAGCTAACCATGGAGCAATCCTCTTACTCTTCACGGGAATAAAATGGGCGCTCTTAGTAAGTCTATCTACTATAACCCAAATCCCTGTATTACCCTTCCTCGATCTTGGTAATCCATCAACAAAATCTATCGAGAAACCATCCATGTGAACTCATCGCAACTATCCATCTCCCATGCAAGCCGTCCTATTCGAACTCGATATCCCCCAAGCACAAGCCCCAAAGGCCTAAACCAATATCAGACAAGCACCCAAGGAATACGTGAGATGATACTAGCAAAACAAATAATTGGGCACTTAACCGACTCTGGCTGTCCTCACCAGTCTTGCTTCAAAACCATCACTAATCACCTAACTGACTTTGCATTATCCCCTAGGCACACACGAATACCTCGTGCCTCTAGGTAAACCCCGCACTTCATCGAAGACGTCACTATACTCACGGACCACACGAAAAGATTCCAAATCACCGTTGGATACGTCAAGTGATTCGAGACAGCTAAACGTCACTGAACCCCTAGGGTCACAAGAAATATGAGGGTCTTTCCATAATGAATCAATAGTCTAACTACCCTCCTTTCACTATCTAGGATGGCACCCCGCCTAGGTAGCCAATCCACCCCTAGAATCAAACTATAGCCCGTGTAACCAAGGACGAAGGCGTTGCATTCAAATCCAACGTCCAAGATAGACACTCTCAAATCCCGACAAACCATTGAAGGATGAGCCGAACCACCAAAAAGATTTGAGACTAGGATGGGATCCTTAACTAGACTAGTATTTAGGTGCAGTGTTTTCAACTAACGAAGCAGATACTAACGAGTATGAAGCGCCAGAATCAAACAAATTTCGAACATAATGATAAAGGAAACCAAATTTCTACCTGGACGGTCCTACCCCTATCAGGTATACCAGCCGTGATGGAATATAACTACCCTCCAGAAGATCCTGTACTTTGCCCTTGCCTCTTTGGACAATCCTAATAAGTTGTCCTATTTCTCTAAACGGATAACTACTAGCCTTCTTGTTCACATTCCCCATTCGTGACCTTCCACCAAGATGAGGTTTCATCCCTTATTAACCAACAGCTATTTGAACCTTCCTCCCATCGTCTACCTTAAAGGTATCAACAAGCCCTCCACTTCCTTGAACTAACTTCTAGCCCGTCAAACGTCTAAGTCCCTTGAAGTGGTTTTTCGTCCTTCGAATGGAAGTCCCTATTTATCTTAGAAAAAGCATCTATACGCGGAGAGGAAATCCAAAAAAGAGAAAGAGGAAGAGATTCTAAACGGAGAGTCGAAGGAAGGATATATGGCTCTTGGGGATTATGTTTTTTAAAACAAACCTTTCTTTCAAAAATACTCTTCTACAAACATATTTTTGAAAGTATTCTTTATAAAAATGCTTTTGAAAAATAGTTTCTCAAAATATCTTATCTGTTCTGGTAAACTTCAGCTCTGATACCACGTGTAACACCCCATGTCCATTAATGTCACTCACAAAAGGGAATGCATTAACTTCTATGGAGCGTTTTAAGTGAACATAGAACAGAAAATCACAACAAGATAGATATGAAATAGTACTTGAAAATTTAAAACTTTATTTATTGCAACGGAAGGTAAATATGTTTGGTTACATCACCAAAACCCAAAGACTAAAGTCAAGAACATAATATCCATCTTGACAAAATCAGAGTACATAATATAAAAAGCATAATCCCATAAATAGCCATAAAAGAGATAGGTTGAGCTTTACTTCAGCAATCCAAATCCAAGTGCTCCCAAAGAGATCCAAATCAAGCTTCCCACCCTAAGAACCTGGGGGGGGTGGAGGAAGAAAAGAGGTGGAAACAAAGGGGGTCAGACATAAAGTCTGGCAAGTCTGATAACTCCAACAATATAATTATCAAAGTAACTAGGATAAGACATAAGCTTGGTAAATAAGGAAATGACTGTGAATTAATGGCAAGACCAAGCAACCAAAAATAATAGGATGAGCAAAGATAACGTTAAAGGCGCTTCCTAATCAATATAGGGTAATTACTATACTCTACCGTACTGTACCGTATTGTACTAACACTAACTGCAACCATACTAGTCACTCTAGAAACTTGATCCCTCTTGACTAAATAGAATGATGATAGCTTCGTGTACTACTAGATGTACCCACTATCCCCACTAGATGTACCCCTTCAATGGTAATTCCATGTACTCCTAGCTGACGTCATAGGTGCCGCCTGCTCCTACCTCCACTAGGTGTACCCCTTTAATGATTAATTAATAATGGTAGCTTCGTGTATCCCTAGCTGAATACATAGGTGTCGTCTGCTCCTATCTCCACTAGATGTACCCACTACCCTGCCCCATTCGATCGGCTCCCTAACTCGTAGATACCCGTGCTGGTCCCACAGTGGGGTGTATCACTCCCCTAAAGTGGCAACCCAATACAACTTAAGGATGCACGGCTTATACCTACACGATGCAACAACGTCTTATCTACCAGCCCGGGCCCACGCACGCACATGACCCCGTTGGACTTGCGTTGCCACCGCTAACCCATTTTGGCCTCTAACAATCAGGCCCAGTAGGCGTGTCCCGTCCTCGACTTGGGTCGAGCTCACAAAGATACTTAATGGGCTACTGGACTGAAAAGGGTCCCCACCAAGCTTCCCACCTAGGCTTGGTCCCCTCTAATACATCCCACTTAACCCCATGTCCACTTACATGTATAAATTTGGTTAAGTGTTATCTAATTTAACCTAGTCTCACCCTTTTGTTTAATTAACAGGTTGTATTGGTTAAGTCTGTGGGCCTATATACACAAATATTACCCACCTACCCAAGATTTACTTAACCCTCTCACTAGTTCAGACATATTAATTTACGGTTAAGTTTGTGGGCCTATATGTACTAATATTACCCACCTACCCAAGATTTACTTAACCCACTCATTCCGTATAACCCAGTTTACTTAACCCCCAACTTAAACTTAAGTTCTTACAATCCCTAGGGATCAGATTTGGTTAAGTAGTCCATTTCATTTACCATGTCTATTTTTAATTAATTAATCAATTAATTAAAACCTTTCCCTTCATACGTGTCAATACCTATTTTATCCAATAATTTGAATTACATGTCATAATTGTTTATATTCAAATTACTCCATTTTTCTAATTGTATTTCTCATGACATCCTCATGTCACCGACAAGTCACCCACTAGATTCCTCATGCCAGCCAAGGCACCCACTTAACCCCCACATGTCCTTCAACATATTTACTTTGGTTAAGTGTTTCTTAATTTATTACTATCGTAACCCCTGTAGGACCTCTCACATTAGACTGACATTTGTGGCTGCTGGATTTGCCGGGCGGGTCCGGGCAGTCTTACACCACAAACGAGCCTAACCTCGTGTCCATACAATTGTTACGCATTTAGTTTGGGCCTTTGACCTCTCACATTGGGCTACCATTTGTGGCTGTTGGATTTGCCGGGCGGGTCCGGGCAGTCTTACACCACAAATGAGTCCAACCTCGTGTCTTATTCAATTAATTATACATAATTAATTTCCCCCAATATTTGAATTACTTTCCCTATTCAAATTACAAATCATTTCCATATTTATTTATGTATAAATATGTCACCTTAATTATGTCCACTATTTATGTTACATAAATTGTACCAATTTACATCTCAAATTAATTTCATGCCTTTTTAGGCATTTGTGCCAATTCCCAATATTTAATATCCCTATTCAAATTCAAATTAATCTATGTCTATAATTAAACTATGTCCATTACTACACATTAATTTTTCAATTAATGCCTTCATTAAATTTTTCGCCTTTTAAGGAAATTCACCTTAATTAATATATCAAATTCGTTATATGCCTCATTTACATGCCAATTCACATTTATTAACATAATCAATATTTTCATCCCATATTTGGATTAATTATTCCTAATCAAATATGTTAATAAAATTCCAATTATCTTTATGACCATAATTCACATTAATTATGTCCATATATCACTTTGCCAATTAATATCTCAATTTACATATATGCCTCTTTTAAGGCTATTACATGCTAATTCACATTTATTAACATAATCAATATTTTTCCCATAACCCCCGCGGCGTCCGTTCGCATAGAATATATGATAGACTAAGAAATAGTCTAACACATGAAAAAGGGAAAACACCACATATTCACATAACATACAAAATAGGCCTAACTTGCATATGAGAATTTACCACATAACTTGCATAAAATCATAGATCTAAACATAGGCCTAAAAGGTATGAACCTGCATGTTATGAATAAGATTTTCATCACAAAATTTACATAGGCAATAACCACAAACTTGCATAACATGATTCATATTCCAAACTCATATTTTTATATCAACTTGCATATGTGGTTTATGCAACATAACAATGGTGTAAATTTACCTCTAAACATATAAACTAGCATGTAAAGATTTAGCATATAACTCATACATGTCATAGCCTAACTTTTGATCTAAAATAGATGTCATAATCTTTACTAACTTGCATGTGATTTATGTCTAAATCAACATCTAAACTTGCATACATACATAAGATTTATCATATGAATCAACATAACCAAACTAGCATTTAAACAACATGATGATTTGATTATACATAAGCCAATCATAGAATTACAACATAGATCATAACTTTACAACATGTATGATAACATTACAATTTAGCAACATAATCATATCATACGGTGAATAATTCACATCATATCCATATAATCCACAATTATATCTAATCTTACTTAATTTAATAATTATCTTGATTAGAGAATTCGAACTTGCCTTTCGTGGTTAAAGAATTATGAACAATTGATCAAACTTCATGCAGAATTGTTGTAGCGACGTTAGTTGATTCGTTGTTGAAGCTCCAAGCTTGAATTAGGTTGAATTGATTAGCTATCTTCCTCTTTAGTTGGCGGCGGCTACACTGAGTTCCATGGCGACGGCATAACGGCTTTAGTTTCAATTTTAATAAGGTTTAGGGTTAGCATTAGGATGTATTTATAGGTGTAGGAAGTTATTTAGGACCATTAGATTAACCCTGAACCATGAGAACCAACCAAATGCAAAATCTGCATTTGAGCGAATCGGCCCACGTGTTGATAGCCAAACACCCTGGATTAACCCCTAGTCGACCCAACGGGGCTAGGGTCGACCTCAAAAATGGGCTGGTTCGGTCATTCCTCCCTCCCAATTCGCTGTTTTGAACTTTTTCGCATATTTATTTATTTATTTTTTAATTTTTATATATATATCAATATATATATATATATTTCTCTGCGCAACCCATTTCACTTAATTCTTTTCTAAAAATTAATATACTTTAATTTGTGAATTTTAATGTTATAAAATTACGGGGTGTTACATCGAGTGCCCCTTTTTCTACACGGGCAGCCTTGTATTCAGGTTTTAGCAGGCTCTTTCTGGATAGCTGGAGCTGAAGACGGATTCTATCATTTATCTCTTTTTATGTTGTTCAGCTCCTATTGTACATATTATGTTGTTTTCCGCTGTTGACATTTATGTATAGCTGAACTGTACTTGTACTAAGTATGATCTTGTATACTGTGTAACTCTGATGTTTATTTTATCCAGTATATTCTGTTGTACATTATCTGGTGTATTTATTTATTTCTGTTCTGTTCTTATCTGTTTATGTGTTATATTCCCAAAGATTACCCTTGCCACCATGTTACGGGGTTTGGGTCGTCACAAACGTGGTATCAGAGCTTTGGTTAAGCCTGGAATATAACATATGAACGAGCTCGTCAGAAATAGAACCAGTAGTGTTCTAGGACGAGTAACTCATTACAGATAGGATCAGTAATATCCTAGTATGAGTATAGTAGAATGAAATACACCTCGATAGACGCATTTACATTCAAGTATATGTTTCTATGTTTTAAAATACCTTTTCTGTCGACCTGACACTTGATCTGCTATTTGCAGCAGTACTAGAAAATGAGTGCCAGAAACAGAAGGAATGCAAACCCAGATATAGAAGCTCTATTTATGAAATATAGCAATCTGTGTGGAGCACTATACTTGGGCGAAGAATCTATTGCTAAAACACAAGCTTGGATTGGTTCTGCTGAGAAAATCTTTGATGGTTTAAAGCTGAGGGATGACCAGAAAAGATTACGGGCATCTTGGGCACTCAAAGAGAAAGCTTTGTTCGGGTGGGATTCGATTGATAAAGATAATCCACAAGGTGATATCACCTGGGATAGATTCAAAGAGCTTTTCAGTGAAAAATTTACTCCTCCAAAAGCAACTGAGAGGTTATGTGATGAATTCTACTATTTGATACAAGGAGATATGGATATCCCAGAATATCATAAGAGATTCAATGAACTTTCTCATTTTGCTCCGCATCTAATTCAAGAACCCAAGATGAAGAATCTGAGGTTTATTAACGGGCTCCAAAGAAAATAACAGAATAGTGTAATGGGGCACGTGTAGCTTCCTTTTGCTGAAATGATATACATGGCTTACCAGTATGAGCATCTTGATAGGAAAGGTATGTTGCAAGACGAAGAGGAAGTCAGTTCTAGCAGCAAAAGAAAATTCGAAACAGATAGCCCAGAAACAAGTGCACAGCCTGAGGCCATTATGAAGTCTGAGTTCAGAAAGTAGCCTAGAGTCGATCAGAAAAAGGTTAAACCAGTCATATGTTTAAAGTGTAATAAGCCAGGGCATTCGATGAGGAACTGCGAATCTTCGAGCAGTCGAAAGAAGGATTGGTCTAAGTCCAGTAAGAAGGCTCGAGAGGGTCGGGGATGCCATAAGTGCCACCAAGTTAGTCACATTTCGAAAAATTGCCGACTATCACAGAAATCTGATGTGGTTTAGGTAAATAAAGTAGCAGAAACTTCTGAACCCTTGGCTAGTCAGGCAAGACCAGATGTGTTAGAAGGCACGCTTACTGTCAAAAACATTCCAGTTAAAGTACTATTTGATCCAGGCGCGTCGCGAAGCTTTGTTGCGAAGAATGCCGTTAAGAAGCTAGATTTGAATTTGAGAAAGCTCAAAGAACCCATGACTGTTCATAATCCGTTTGGGGGTTCCCTTTATCTTAGTTGGATTTGTGGGGTGCCCGTTTCTTTTTATTGTTATTGGTTCCCTGCTATCTCTATTGTCATGAATTTTACAGAACTTGATCTCATTCTGGGGATGGATTGGTTAACAAAATATGAAGCTGAGGTTAAACGCGCCGACAGAGTCGTAAGGGCAAAGGCTAAATCAGGCAATTATATAACCATTCCATGTGAAGGGCCGAATTCTGATAGAAAGGATTTTTGGTCAGCTTTAGATGTTTCTCCTGCTCAGATAGAACCTGTTCCGGTAGTCGCGGAGAATATTCCGGTTGACATTGAAAATATACCAGTTGTCAAGAACTATGCGGATGTGTTCAAAGAAGTTGTTAGCTTACCTCCGCAGAGAGAAATTGATTTCAAAATCTCTTTAGTCCTGAATGCAAGGCCAGTAGTACACGCTATTCGAAGAATGACCTTGAAGGAGAAAGATGAGTTAGATAATCAAACTCGACAGCTAGTATGGAAGGGCCTAATCAGACCCAGTTTCTCTGATTGGGGAGCAGCAGTGGTATTCGTCCCAAAGTCAGACGGTACACTCAAACTATGTGTGGATTATCGTGACTTGAATTAGCAGACATTGAAAAACAAATATCCATTGCCGAGGATTGATGATTTGTTGGATCGATTGAATGGTGCGCAAGTGTTTTCAAGAATGGACCTAGCTACAGGTTTCCATCAACTTCGTATTGCCGAGGAGTGTGTTCCTTTGACAGCATTCAGAGGCCCAGACTTATTCTACGAGTGGTTAGTAATGTCGTTCGGCTTATGTAACGCTCCAGCTTATTTTGTCGATCTAATGAACCGGGTATTCAGAGGGGTACTGAATAAATTCGTTCTGGTTTTCATTGATGATATCCTGATCTTCTCTAAGTCAGAAAGTGAGCACGAAAAACATTTAGAAAAAGTGTTAGAAATTCTGAGAAGGAATGTTTTAAAAGCAAAGTTTTCCAAATGTGTATTCTGGCAAGAAGAAGTCAAATTTCTTGGCCACGTCGTGTCGAAACAAGGAATTTCAGTGGATCCCAGAAAAATCACTGCTATTCAGAATTGGAAACAGCCTCGTACACCCACAGAAGTCAGAATTTTTCTCGGGTTGGCCAGTTATTATCGGGAAATTCATTAAGGATTTTGCGAAGACATCCAGTTCCCTAACGAAACTGACTAAGAAACATTCGAGGTTCAATTGGACTCCGTTATGTGAGGAAGCTTTCCAGAAGCTGAAATTAAAAATGACGACTGCTCCAGTGTTAACAATAATAGATGGCAATGAGGACTTGAAAGTCTCGACTGACGCATCTAGAGAAGGCCTTGGAGCAGTATTAATGCAAAGAGGTCAAGTGATTGCTTATGATCTTGAGTTGTTAGCCATCGTCTTTGCTTTGAAAATCTGGAGGCGCTACCTTTTGGGTGAGAAATTTGAACTGTATACAGACCATCAGTCATTGAAATATTTGTTCACTCAGAAAGACTTGAATCTAAGGCAGCAGCATTGGCTAGAATTTCATGCAACGTACGATTTTGAGTTTTTGTACGCTCCAGGGAAAGCCAATGTTGTGGCTGATGCGCTGAGTAGAAAGAATGTAATAATCGCCAGCTTTGTCATTACAACTTCGTTGATTGACAAGATCTCCATTCTTAAGAAAGACGATAATTTTGTTAAAGAGATGATCAAAAGAATTCAAAAAGGCGACGCATCCAGTTTCCAAGTGGATAACGAGAGAGTTCTTAGATTAAAAGGAAGGATTTGTGTTCCTGACGTCTCCGAGCTCAAAAGAGAAGTTCTTGATGAATGGCACATGTAACACCCCACGTCCGTTAGTGTCACTCACAAAGGGACTGCACTAAGTTCTGTGGAGCATTTAGGGTAAAAGATGCAGATAAATTACAAGATAGACAGAAATTAAAAAGCAGAAAATAAAACTTTGCTTTATTGATAAAATAGTTTGTACAACGGTTTCTTTACAATATCAGAGTATCATCTGTCTTTCAAAATAAAGAAGCATAAAAATACATTTATATTCCCAATTTAAAGCAAGAGCCAGCCATAGCATCTGAAAAGAGAATCCAAGCAAAACTTCAGCAAATCTTCAAGCTGGGAAAGAGTGACAGTCCAACTTAACCTGAGCTATACTATTCCCTCCTTTACTACCTGGGGGGGGAGGGAACGGAAGAAAAGAAGACGAAAGGAAAACAGAGTCAGACATAAAGCCTGAGTAAGTTCAGTAACTTCTAGTATATGAACATGGAAAAACAAAACGACATGAATTAACTGAATACAAGATAACACCGAGATGATAGGGTCAGTAAGATTAGACCAGATAATCCCAAGATATGCGAAGATAAGATAAACTGGATATGCTCTAATACTTTCGCCGCTTCGCTATTTCTTTATTATACTGGTTTCTATATTTCTGCACCACCTAACTAATGTCCCAGCTAGTAACGCTAACGTGATCCCAATCCCTGTATTTTCCATCGCCTTCAGGCATCCGTTTATTTATTTGTTACATAGATTTAATCTAGGATTTTCTACCAAGTGCCTTCGAGATTCAACTAGAGTTTACGCTGTCTGCTGAACGCTTCTCGGATTCAGGATTTATGCCACCTAGTTCAATTAGGAATTATGCTACCTATCGAACGATGCCCCAAAGTCTAGGACACACTACCTAGAGTGGTATATGTGTTCCTATACTTCCCCACGCATGTATCGCGAATCGTTATCGCTTGTCTAGATGCACATGTCCCGTAATGTGCGGTCTGAGTCCTGTGTCAGGCCAAATCAAGGAATACAGAACTCGGTCGGGAGCTTTCAGATATCTGCCAATGCAGATGCTAAGGTCTGTTTTTGTTTCAGTGGCTATGGTCCCACTTGACCCCTCCCTCAACTAATGAAAGGCACACCTTGTAAAATGAGAAATATACGCCAGTCCCCGGTGCCCCACTATCCTATGGCCATCCGCAACCATAACTAGATAGCAAGTATATGGTCTTTTGGAGTTCTCCGCCTTTTCACTTCACATATCTCGATTGACTTAAAATGGATGGTAGACGATGAGTCGCTATCACAGGGCTACCGTTTACTCGCCGAATCACGTCGGTCCATCCTAGTCTTTAGGTTGCCATGTATTGAAACCAAGGCATACCCCTGGTTCTTCTACGCAGACCTTAACCTCAGTGGGCCCAGGCGGATCATCTGCAGCATCACAGAGGGATACCAAGAGTACCCTTACGTCCACTCGAAGCCTCGGGCTTCGTAACCCAATCCGTTGGAGCCTTCTTTTTAAATCAGACGGACGTTCGCTCCTCCTCGTGTTATACTAAGAATTACTACTAAGTTTTGTCAACTAAGGTTTACCACTTAGTTTCCAGAATCATTGTTTTCTTAACTAAGGTTTACTACTTAGTTCTCTTTCCCGTCAACTCGGATTGGTTAAGTGTCATTAGTCAATTCCAGCTAACTTAACCCCCTTCATTTATCCTGTTAAACTAGTTAAGTGTTGTCAGTAATTCATGTTGGCTTAACCCTACCACAACCCAAGTTATATTGGTTAAGTATTCCTTATTACTTAACCCTACCCATTCATCCTGTATTGGTTAAGTGTTCCTTTTAACTTAACCTTGCCCGTCTGTTTTAACTAACATGTTATTAATGGTTAAGTATTATCCCTTCATGTTTTAGACTTAACCCTATTCCTTTATCACAATCTGATGGTTAAGTGTTCAAGACTACTTAACCCTACAGTCTAGCCCAGCTAACATATCAAATTGGCTAAGTGTATTAGATTTTACTTAACCCCAACCTATGGTCTAGTTAACATGTTAATTTGGCTAAGTGTATTATCTTTACTTAACTCCTACAAATCTTGTCTTGTTATGATGTTAAGTTTGGTTAAGTGTCCCTATGGACTTAGCCCTCCCATTCTAGCTTAACTGTATTAAGTTGGTTAAGTGTTCCTATGGACTTAACCCTCCCATTCTAGCTTAACTGCGTCAACTGTCTGTATGGACCTAACCCCACCCATTGGTTTGGTTATCATGTTGAATTGGTTAAGTGTCTTAGTTAACTTAACCCTACCATTCTTTCTTTAACTAAATTACAGCCACGACCACTCACATTAGACAGATATTGTTGCGAATATTGGACGTGCCAGTCGGTTCCGGGCAGGTTTACATCGCGACTCAGTCTAACCTCGGGTTAGGCATATTCGTGTTTTCTAAGTTCAAAGGGTTTGATTAATTTTCAAATCAGATTGGTTTTAAAAGTAACCATCCCGTCCGTCGGATCAGTTAGGGAGAGCAGGAAACTTGTATTTTCCAGACCCAAGCCTAGACACTATCCTCTCTGTCACCCTAGAACTTTCTGGTGTGTTATTAAAAGAGAAGTCGTTAATAAACCTTTCTTTTGGTATATAAATAAATTGTTAACAATTTATCCTCAAAGTCCATTTTCCCTTTTTTTTAAAATAAATTTGGCCTATACCCTATACATTTGCCATGCCTACTAATGGACTTGTATCCTAGACCCAAATCTTGATTTGCCTATCTTACAGTTTATAGCAATTTAGATCCGACACCCCCAATTATAGTTCATGCCAAAACTAGATTCTACATTCTAGTCTACAGTTTATGTCAAACTAGATTTCATATTCTAGTTCACTGTTTAACCATTTACACCTAATGTATGTAAATTATGCTAACATACTTATCATACTTAATTTGGCCGCCCAATTCTGATTTAATATTCTAACTTCAGTTCATGTCATAAAACTATACTTGTTATTCTAATTTTCATCTTAATAGTCATGCTATAATGCATGTTCCCAAATTATGCCAATTTCCAAGTTTAGTAAATTTCATGTCTTTCCCCAAAACGTATTCCCATCGTTCGTATAAACGTGACTCAACCTAGATCATAAATAAAGCTAGATTCGTGGATAAAGGGGAATGAACCAAAATGTCGTGAAAGAACGGACATAACAACTGGCATAAGATGATAATTCACAGGCATATAGATAACGACATGAAAAGGGTTGAATAGCATAGATTCCAGAATATGGGTAGACCTAACTTAATAGGTAAATTCCCAAGGTCTAAAACCAAAGAAAAACCAAGAATATTGAATAACGACGTGGGTTCAAGAACATGGGTAGACCTAACTTAATAGGTAAATTCCCATGGTCTAAAACCAAAGAAAATCAAGGACAGGCAGAATAAATAATCGGGTTTTGACCCAATCTCATAATCACAGAACTTAAGCAACACTTTCCTAGTCATGAATCATAGGTGTTTAATCACATATGTCCTTGTTATGTCATAGGCAATAGTTTATATTTCCTAATCAAAAGAATAGGCTTAGTCCAGAAAATAATCCTTATAGTCACAGTCACGGTCATAGGAAATGTTCATAGTCATAGGCAATGTCTATAGTCATAGGCAATGTTCATAGTCATAGGAAATGTCCATAGTCATAGGAAATGTCCATAGTCATAGGCAATGTTCATAGTCAAAGAGGCATTTGGTTTCAAGGTCCATGGTTTCATAGTCGCAGTCTTATTGGTCATCGAATCATAACAGTTCTTAATTAAGTCCGAAGATATAGGCATAGATTCGAATAGAAAGATTTGGCATATTCTTTTATTCCTTTAATTAATGTCACAAACAGAGAAAAGCGTTCAAGTCTAAAAAGTAATTGACTTACAGGGATTTAGATTAGAAAAGAAAGATGGCCTTGCTATGTTTCATGCGACGTTGCTCGAAACCGTTTGAGCTAGCCTTTGATTCTTCACTTGAAATCCTAGCCTGACTTGAACCTCTTCTTGAAAGTCTTTTAGCAACATCTCCTCGTCTTGATTTATTATATATATATTATTCTATTTATTATTTAATTAAGAGGAGGAGAAGAAGCCGTGTTTACTAAGAATCTTTGCAGCATAAGGGTAGAGGAGAATTGTGAATAGAGAAGGAGACTAGGGCTGTTTATATAGTGTTAGGCGGACAAACCTAGGCAAAAACGTGACCAAATACATCCGAACGAACCAGTGCAGAAAACTGGAAAAAGCAGGGGGGTCGACCCCCAGGTCGACTACCCAGTCGACCAGGGTGACCCAGGTCGACTACCCAGTCGACCTGGGTGCCTTGGGCAGGAAAATTCCCGCCCAGCCCAATCTGGGTCCGATTTGATTTTTGAACTTGACCTGTTTTTGAAATTTGAACTTCGCTGGATCTTCCGGAGGCCATATCTTCCTCATACGGACTCTGATTTACACAAACTCGGACTGATTTTCATGCAGAATTCCGAGTCAAACGCAATGGCACAGCCCGTTTCCCTTGATTTTGATTTAACTTTTAATTCTGCCCTGATTTGTGAATCCTAGTGTTACAGAATTACGGGGTGTTACATTCTCCCCCACTTAAAAGGATTTCGTCCCCGAAATCTTCAAGTTTGGAAGAATGTGTCCTACCATCCAATCACCCATCTACTCAACCATTCACTCACAGGCATCCATTGTCCTTAAAAGATTTCTAATGCTTTCATGTTCATATGCATAGTGTGTGTATATGTCATTATCTACTGTAAAATCAGGCGGTCTACTGATTCAGTTGACCTCCTTAATGCGAGTCATGTCAGTGCTATGCGTCCAACCATGTATGCAAACATCCCTAGTTATGTAAATAGTATATGCGTGCACAACCATTCATCCATATGCAACCCCCATATGATAACATATCGAGTTCAATTTACAAACAAATACATATCTGTAAATGCAATATGAATGCGTCTGAACTGATCTAGTGCCTAATACGTATTCATATGCATTCACAAGCAACCATTAGCAACCACTTGCAACCATCAACCATAACATGTTTCAAATACATGTTTACATCCATTGGCTTCTACCTAAGGATCGAAGATATGACCTAGGTGATATACTTTGGAAAGAGAGAAACAATTATGCGTAAAGTTCCTACAAAAAGAAATCAAGGATGCACCCTTATGGAAAAAGGGTATGATGCTAGTATCTAGCCTTCTTGAGCTTTACTCCACTGTATCTCAACTAATTTAACTTCACGATTGTGAAGTTCCGGATCTCCATTTCCAAAATAAACAGATGTCAATCACGGTACCTAGTATATGTACTAAGATGATTAGAGGTTTCCCTCTTATCCTCCATGCCATAACTATAAGAGTCGAAAAGTCACTACGTGCTCTTTGGAGTGCCTGCCACAACTATTCATCTCTCACGCAAACCATCCAAACCGAACTCGACATTCCTCAAGTACAAGCCCCAAAGGCCTAAACCAATATCAGACAAGCACCCAAGGAATATCACCTCCGAATTTAGACGATCTACGTGAGATGATATAAGCAAACTCGATAGCTATTCTCAAATCCCTACTAACAAAAAATAAACTGGTCGGACCACCAATTGGATTTGAGACTCTAGTGGGATCTTTCTACTAAGTACTATGGTGCAGAGACCCAACTATGGAAGTGGAAACGAACAAATGAGAAGCGTTAGAACCTAAGGAAATAGTACGAACAAAAAACTAGACTCTTCCAACCGGACTACCTTTCTCCTAGGTACACTTGGTGGCGAAAGCATGTACTTGTCCTTCTGAAATTCTCGTCCTCGTTCTTGCCCTTGTCCTTAAGTATATGCCCTGTCATACCCTAGTAAAGATACATCCTCTTGTCTTAGGTTTTATCATTTCTTCCTCCTTCGTGTGCTAAGTCTACATCCATGAATTCCTCATCCTAGGGTTATGCTCCTTATCCAAACTCCTCATCCCCTTCCGTGTGTAGTCATTTTGACAGATTTCTCGAAAATTGCCTCCATCGTCCAGAAAACCCTATAAGCTTTGAAAGAAAACCGCCCGTAGGTGAAACAACTACGACTGTGGATGGAAGCCGGGCACTACTTCGCCCATCGATGAGGTTACCTCCCAGAAAGCCAGGAGCCCCAGAGACTAAAGAAAGAAGGAGACAAGAATTCAAACAGAGGAAGAGAAGATAGTGCGTATGGCTTTGGGGAATATGTCTTTAAAACAAATCTTTTCTCTTGAAAATGCTTCTTTTAAAAACCGTTTTGAAAATAATCTTTCAAATCATTTATCTGATCTAGTAACCTTCAGCTGTGATACCACGTGTAACACCCCACGTCCGTTAGTGTCACTCACAAAGGGAATGCACTATGTTCTGTGGAGCATTTAGGGTAAAAGATGCAGATAAATTACAAGACAAACAGAAATTAAACAGCGGAAAATAAAACTTTGCTTTATTGATAAAATAGTTTGTACAACGGTTTCTTTACAATATCAGAGTATCATCTGTCTTTCAAAATAAAGAAGCATAAAAATACATTTATATTCCCAATTTAAAGCAAGAGCCAGCCATAGCATCTGAAAAGAGAATCCAAGCAAAACTTCGGCAAATCTTCAAGCTGGGATAGAGTGACAGTCCTACTTAACCTGAGCTATACTATTCCCTCCTTTACTACCGGGGGGGGGGGGAACGGAAGAAAAGAAGACCAATGGAAAACAGAGTCAGACATAAAGCCTGAATAAGTTCAGTAACTTCTAGTGTACGAACATGGAAAAACAAAACGACATGAATTAACTGAATACAAGACAACACCAAGATGATAGGGTCAGTAATATTAGACCAGATAATCCCAAGATATGCCAAGATAAGATAAACTGGATATGCTCTAATACTTTCGCCGCTTCGCTATTTTTGATTATACTGGTTTCTATATTTCTGCACCACCTAACTAATGTCCCAACTAGTAACGCTAACATGATCCCAATTCCTGTATTTTCCATCGCCTTCAGGCATCCGTTTATTTATTTGTTACCTAGATCTAATCTAGGGTTTTCTGCCAAGTGCCTTCGTGTAAAGACCCGCAACTTCCCCGTAAAGGAAAGCGTCGGATAGTTCGAGAACAAACCACAACAGAACGCATACAGAAGAACCTTTCATTGTATATTACAACAATGCATCAGATTACAAGAATATACAGAGTATAAATGAATATTACACAGAAATATCAGAGATTTAAATCACATTTAAATACACGGCAGCGGAAAATAATACAATATACAACTAGAAGTAGATATACGGATACAAAGCTTTCCGGATATCGTTCCAGCTGTAAACCAGGATCCTGTGAATATAAATCTGCAAAACCAAAACTACTAGCTGCCCGTGTCGAAAATAAGGGCACCCAGAGTTTAGGTTAAAACAATAAACTCCAGGTCAGTCATGTGACTGGTGTGAGAACTAAAACAGTTATTAATCTTTATTTTAAATCATTAGGTAAATCAAGGGACCACGCCGTATAACACGGAACGGGTTTCCTCCGAAGAATACCAGTGCATAAAACAAACAGCGCAATGCTAAATAAAGAAAAACGAAGCTGTTATAAGACCCAGGTCCCATCACACAATGCAACGCAGCCGAGGATAGGGTTTTCCCTTATAACAGCCAAAGAATGCTTGATACGTTTAAAACAAATCATTTGATACTATTATAAGTGCATAGTGTATAAAACAACTTCGAATCATAAGTATCAATCATAGGCGACATGAGCGTCCCATGCCACTATGTCGGCATATATAGGTTTACAAATAAAACCGCAAAGTCACGTATTTGGAAATTGGATTTCCGTCTATGAACCGAGGCAAAAGATAGTCCTCAACCGATTCGAGACGCTCTAGCCCGTGTCTCAGGATCAGAGCTCGAGTGACCCTTGGATCGTCAGGGCCGGTCCACCGATGTGGATTAAAATGCCTGAACACTGCGTTTCCCCACCCTTTGGGGTGTCAATGAGCCAACAAATGACTCCATCGGTTCGAGAACGACCGATTAATCCGAGGCGCCTCGCAACAGCAACAACCACATAAGTCAAACTCGTCAGGGCGTGTAAAACCACTGACGCCACTTCTAACTAGAAAGAAACGCATGCCCTCCCTGAGGTCCGTCTCCCGTTTTTGATTCATACCGGGTGTGAAACTCGCGAATCAAACGTTACACAAAGCTACGCCACAAAGGCCGTGCTTTGATCATCAACCACAAGACTTTGCTTTTCAACAGAAGCCTTGATCATTTGCATCTTAGCATGCCACACAGGCAAGCCATCCTATGCAACCGATATCAGTCACACAGAATGAAATCCGATGTCAGACACACAGTCCATTTACAAGTCCGTTCTGGGTCTGAACGAAACCGGAGGCACCTAGTACCCCGCATATCCATCGATCTCCAAGCTCGTCTGGACGATCACTAACTGTTTCCATCTTCTTGGGTGTACAGCCCAATCAAGATCATCAGTTATCACCCAAACGACGTGAAGACCTCCGGTCTTCGACCATCGTCTTCATCTTCGACTTATCGTCGTATCAGTTATTTAAAATGGGATAAACCCGGTCTTTCCGAATAACTTGCGTATATATTATAAAAGTGTTACACAAACACAACATACGCCTCATTCCAACTCATTAGTCATTAACCGTAAATTAATCAAGAGAATAATTCCCCAAATATTAACCCCGAAGGCCGAAACCAACATCAGATCAATATCCAGAAAACCATTCTACTTAGCTAACCGACAGTTAGTTTCTAAATTTCACGTTCAAATCTAATTAAAGATTTAACTATCGCCTGGAGCAAAACTGGTGATACTCCATTCTCGATCTTTTCAATCTAATTAAAGATTCATTAAAACTCCACTTAGTTTTAATCTGTGACTGGGTTAAAGAATCAGTGTCATTTAAAACACGGTTCACGATAAACCCAAAGTCACATCCCATTAATTATCGGGTTAAAGAACAAGTGTTATTTAAAACACTGTTCACGATAAACCCAAAAATCAATATCCATTCAATTCCAATTAAATATTATTTAATTGGTACACTTCATTAAACCTAAATAAAAAGATTTAATCTTTTCTCAACTGGGTTCAAGAACAGTGTTAGTGAAGACACCATTCACGACAAACCCAAATCACATTCATTAATTATCGGGTTAAAGAACAAGTGTTATTTAAAACACTGTTCACGATAAACCCAAAAATCAATATCAATTCAATTCCAATTAAATATCATTTAATTGGTACACTTCATTAAATCTAAATAAAAAGATTTAATCTTTTCTCAACTGGGTTCAAGAACAGTGTTAGTGAAGACACCATTCACGACAAACCCAAATCACATTCGATATTCAATACAAGGCTCTGAATAGAAAATATATCGGCTTATATTCAATATCGAATTCTACGACTAACAAATGTCGTATTGGAAATAACGATATCAATATATATCTTTCAAATTTCCATAACAACACCTGTATAATCACGAATTCCAACATCGAAATATTCCGAAGACAATTTCGATTCAAATCCACTCCAATGCAATCATTGGAAATTTTGGTTATTTTTAAAACCCTTTTCGAATTCAATTCATTTATTTAAAAATAAATAGAATTATAATTCTAGTTCAAAACTAGTTCATTTCGATAAAAATCCATTTTTATCTTTTCAAATATGGAGTTTTTCATCCCAATTCTTTCTAAATCATTTCTTATGATTTTACACAAATTATTGCTATTTTTAATAATTTTATCATGGCCCGTACAGTCGATTTCCATCAACGGTCATCGAACTGCACTTACAGCGACCTTTTTCGAATTTGATTTGGACGTATCTCCAAATCCAACCGTTAGATTTCAAATTTCTAACATTCATTAGAAAGCTCTTTTCGATACGAACCCAACGGTTCCGGTTTTAGGAGAATCCGACGGTCGGATCTCCCGTAATGCCCGTTTGAAATAAATGGTCGAAATTCGCGAACTGCCGCGGCGCGGCGCGTTCTATTCAGGCCATTATATTATATATATAATATATTTCGTCGATTTCTATTTAAAACGAATTATATAAATAGTTTTAAATTCGTTTCAAAAGCAATTTCAACTTCCGTTTCGATTCAAATCACAATTGAATTCTTCTTTATAAATTCGTTTTAAAATTCATTTCTATTCACTTCAAATTTCAATTCAATTTGAATTCGTTTTCAATTCCTTTCATTTCGAAATCGTTTTCAATTCAATTCATTTCGAAATCGTTTTCAATTCAATTCATTTCGAAATCGATTTCAATTCAATTCATTTCGAAATCGTCTTCAATTCAATTCATTTCGAAATCGTTTTCAATTCAATTCATTTCGAAATCGTTTTCAATTCAATTCATTTCGAAATCGTTTTCAATTCAATTCATTTCGAAATCGTTTTCAATTCATTTCATTTCGAAATCGTTTTCAATTCAATTCATTTCGAAATCGTTTTCAATTCAATTCATTTCGAAATCGTTTTCAATTCATTTCATTTCGAAATCGTTTTCAATTCAATTCATTTCGAAATCGTTTTCAATTCAATTCATTTCGAAATCGTTTTCAATTCATTTCATTTCGAAATCGTTTTCAATTCAATTCATTTCGAAATCGTTTTCAATTCAATTCATTTCGAAATCGTTTTCAATTCAATTCATTTCGAAATCGTTTTAAAATCGATATAAATATCGTTCACGTCAAAATGGCGTCAATCTAATCAACACGGCTTCATATATTGATATTTCCAAATATTCCATTTCGAATATTTCTATTTCAAATATTTCTATTTTAAAACTAGAATGAGGCCCAATCAATTACCATATAAAGTTAATTATATGGATTTTCATACAACACATGTATATAATAGCATGGAAAAATAATCAACCATCAACCAAAGTGCACTACACTGTATAAGCATCAAATTTAGATATCCAACGCTTAAAACAGCCTGTCAATCAACCGATCGACATATTCAATCAATTGGGATGAGTGAACTTCAAATTTCATCCCAACACCCGTGTGGGGTTTCAAACAATCAAACACATATTTTATTTGTGCTGTTGGGCGATGTGTAAAATTTATCGACCCAATCAATGTCCTTCAAATAAGTGTACATAAACAAACCGTCTGGTTTGTAAATGAATATTTATTTTATTCACTTTCACTATATTCATATTCACGTTAAAAATTATATTTTTAACGATAAAACATTTTATTTCAACATATGAATTTCTATTATTCATTTACACAAATAAAATGATATTTTTATTTTCTAACATATTTTAGAAAATTTCGGCGGCATAACGGCACGATACTAGAAACGGGACGAGGCCTAGCCTTATCCCCGGTCTAGTGAAGGCCCACGCCATTCACACATCAATCAAATCAATTCGTTATGCAAACCACAAAATTTGGAGTAAGAGTCTAACCTAGCCTTACTCCTTCGCCTTATAACGGCGCACGTCTAATCCTAACCAATTTATCGATTCGATTTTTCACACCACAAACCACATTCAAACCAATATCGCAATCAATAACCAAACAGCCAAACAAACAAGTCCATGGTCTGTGGACGATTGTGTCGGGTGCTACTAAGCACCGTCTGCATCCTAGTATATATATATAACTAGAAAAGAAATTGAAAGGTGAGAAATTCTCACATATAGCTATCCTAGCTCCACGGCACTTCATTGATAGGAATCTTCATCGCTATCGCATCTTCGTCATCTTCGTTGACCGCGGCCACTACATATGTAAAAAAAATCGAATTTTGACTTCGTTATTCAATATATAAAAATCGAATTTTTAGTTCGCTATTCAATATATAAAAATCGAATTTTTAGTTCGCTATTCAATATATAAAAATCGAATTTTTAATTCGAAGTTCAATATATAAAAATCAAATTTTTCTTTCGAAGTTCAATATTTAAAGATCAAATTTTTCTTTCGAAGTTCAATATTTAAAGATCAAATTTTTCTTTCGAAGTTCAATATTTAAAAATCAAAATTTTCTTTCGAAGTTCAATATTTAAAAATCAAATTTTTCTTTCGAAGTTCAATATTTAAAAATCAAAATTTTCTTTCGAAGTTCAATATTTAAAAATCAAAATTTTCTTTCGAAGTTCAATATTTAAAAACTATATTTTTCTTTCGAAGTTCAATATTTAAAAATCAAATTTTTCTTTCGAAGTTCAATATTTAAAAACTATATTTTTCTTTCGAAGTTCAATATATAAAAATATGATTTTTATCTCGACTACAAATCCGATCTTTTTAAAGTTTAAACCTTTTGCTTAAACTTAAAATTAAAATCAGTTTTAACCTTTTTTTAAAAATCAACTGTTTTTATTCTTTTAAAAAAATTCAGTTTTTAATCTTTTTTTTAAAAACAGTTTTATCTTATTCTAAAATCAGTTTTATCTTATTAAAAAAAATCAAATCTGTTTTATACCTTTTAAAAAAAAGAATTCAGTTTTTATTTTATTTTTAAAAAATCGAAACCAGTTTTTACTTTAAAAATCGAAATCAAAATAAAATTCAGTTTTTAAACTTCTATTCATATATATAAAAAAAAAAAAACAAATAAAAAAAAAATGACTTACGGGGGGGGGGGGGGGACTGCGCTGGTTGCCAGAAGAAGGGGGGGTGGAGGATGCACGGTGGTCGAGGTGCGGGGCCAGGCAGTCGCTGGCGAAGCAGGGGGGTGGCGGTGGGGTTTAAATCTGGGGCGTCGCGGTTTTTCTTTGGGGACGGGCTTCGAACGGAGGTGGATGGACGGAGGCGTTGACTTCAAGGGGGGGGCTCGCGATGCTTTCGAGGTGGGCGGCGGCTTCGGGTTTGAACTGGGAGGCGGTCGTCGATCTGAGGGGAGGCGGCGATCCGATTTAGGTTTCCCTTTTTTTTTTTTTTTTTTCTCTTTTGCTTTTTGATAACTGAATCGGGGGGGGGGCAATGGTATAGGAGGGAATATATTTTTTTTATTTTTATTATTATTTAATCATTAAATTTTGCAAAAGGGTTGACTTTTACATACGACCTCGAAACGAGGCCCACCGCCTGTCGTCCATAGCGTTATACCCCCATTCCGAACACAATGGGATATGTATCGCAAGCTGATTTGATCGTTACAATCAGTTTCCGTTGAATTTACATTTAAATCACTATATTGAATTTTAAACGTACATTTCAAATTACCGGGGCCACATACTAACTAGAAAAATTCCAGAAAAATATTTTCTAGCTTCATATTGACGATACGGTCCTAACAAAACTAGTTTCGTCGAATTCCGAGACCGTTTGATAAATGGCCAATTTCCAGTCGATTAAAATCAACTGAAACTGGTCAAACGCGTTTTCCTTTGCCACGCTCACATATTGATTCGAAAAATTATGAAATTTGAAACCTAGCAATAACTTTACATCACGGACCCAACAAAACTGGTTTCGTCGAAATCCGAGGTCGTTTGCAAAATTGCTATTTTTAAGGGCCTTATATATATAAAAATATATATAAATTCCACAGCGACTATTCTGAATTTTCAACTGGACATATCTTATCATTTCTAAAGTGAAATCTCGGTTTGTTAACTTCGTTAGAAAGATATTCACTATTAGATTCCATTATTTTTGGTTTCCCTAAAATCCGGATTGTTTTGCACCCGGTACATTCAATTGAAGTTTGAAATCGAATTATCGAACTACCGCGCCATTTCCAATTCTATTTATAATTATATATAAATATTTATATTCTAACGACGACGCGTATAAATATATACGTTCGAATTATATTCAAAATAAATTTCTCGTCGATATTATTTAAAATAATTCATTTTAAATAATCAAAACTCGCTAAAATTGCCAAAATAAAAATTTTAAACTGGCCCAGATTTTCCGGGTTGTTACAATCTCCCCCACTTAAAACTTTTCGTCCCCGAAAAGGAACAACGTCGAAAGTGGTTTGATAATTCAACTCTACGCTCGTCCTGGCTTCCATTCTCTAACTCTTTAGTTTCTGAGAATTTTCAAAATTTTAAAAATTTGGCTAACACCCTAAATTTTCGAAAAATTTCGCCATAACCTCCCCTGCACCGGGAGCATCGGGGAATTTCAAATAGCTTCCCCGGTCCTTCAGATCTCAAAAAGAAAAAGAAAAAGCCAAGCGGCTAGCCAATAGGCTCACAAAATCATCATCACCCAAACAAAACAGGAAATTATGTAGTAAACATGTACCTATTTGTCGGGCAAACAAATTTTATTCTCTGGCTCTAGCCTCCTTGCTATGACCTGTTCAATGATATACAAGTATATGCAAGCAGATGCGACCAAATTCCAATACAAGTCAATGTTTGATTCAATTAGGCTAAATGGCTAAAAATTAGCAAACAACTAAACAAACAACACAAACATCAATCAATTAGTGAATTAGAGTTTCAAATTCATAATTTTGATACACATACAAAAATCATGTTTTTGATGCCAAATCACACAATTAGCCCTATCTAATTTTGGTTCTCACACCAGTCTAATGGAAATATATAGAAAATCACACCTTCGAAACACGAAGCTAATTACTAATGATGACGCGTCAACCATCAGAATCAGGTCCGTGCGACTAGGGTGTAATTCTATATCTATCCAGTATATTAAAACTTCGAATACACGTGGATCAGACGTATACCCAAAATCTTTATATACTGCATTGTCCACGTCAATATAAATAAATAACCAAATACGAATAATTGATTTAAATTTTCAAAACAAAAATTGTTTTCATTTGAAAAATATACTCTTCACACTCGTTCTAGGATGCTACTGATCCTATCTCTAACGAGTCATTCTCGTTGGATATTACTAATCCCATATCTGATGAATTCTTTCGTATGGTTCTAATGTGCCTTGTTCTCTAAGCTTTGTAAACCAAAGCTCTGATACCAAATGTAAAGACCCGCAACTTCCCCGTAAAGGAAAGCGTCGGATAGTTCGAGAACAAACCACAACAGAACGCATACAGAAGAACCTTTCATTGTATATTACAACAATGCATCAGATTACAAGAATATACAGAGTATAAATGAATATTACACAGAAATATCAGAGATTTAAATTACATTTAAATACACGGCAGCGGAAAATAATACAATATACAACTAGAAGTAGATATACGGATACAAAGCTTTCCGGATATCGTTCCAGCTGTAAACCAGGATCCTGTGAATATAAATCTGCAAAACCAAAACTACTAGCTGCCCGTGTCGAAAATAAGGGCACCCAGAGTTTAGGTTAAAACAATAAACTCCAGGTCAGTCATGTGACTGGTGTGAGAACTAAAACAGTTATTAATCTTTATTTTAAATCATTAGGTAAATCAAGGGACCACGCCGTATAACACGGAACGGGTTTCCTCCCAAGAATACCAGTGCATAAAACAAACAGCGCAATGCTAAATAAAGAAAAACGAAGCTGTTATAAGACCCAGGTCCCATCACACAATGCAACGCAGCCGAGGATAGGGTTTTCCCTTATAACAGCCAAAGAATGCTTGATACGTTTAAAACAAATCATTTGATACTATTATAAGTGCATAGTGTATAAAACAACTTCGAATCATAAGTATCAATCATAGGCGACATGAGCGTCCCATGCCACTATGTCGCCATATATAGGTTTACAAATAAAACCGCAAAGTCACGTATTTGGAAATTGGATTTCCGTCTATGAACCGAGGCAAAAGATAGTCCTCAACCGATTCGAGACGCTCTAGCCCGTGTCTCAGGATCAGAGCTCGAGTGACCCTTGGATCGTCAGGGCCGGTCCACCGATGTGGATTAAAATGCCTGAACACTGCGTTTCCCCACCCTTTGGGGTGTCAATGAGCCAACAAATGACTCCATCGGTTCGAGAACGACCGATCAATCCGAGGCGCCTCGCAACAGCAACAACCACATAAGTCAAACTCGTCAGGGCGTGTAAAACCACTGACGCCACTTCTAACTAGAAAGAAACGCACGCCCTCCCTGAGGTCCGTCTCCCGTTTTTGATTCATACCGGGTGTGAAACTCGCGAATCAAACGTTACACAAAGCTACGCCACAAAGGCCGTGCTTTGATCATCAACCACAAGACTTTGCTTTTCAACAGAAGCCTTGATCATTTGCATCTTAGCATGCCACACAGGCAAGCCATCCTATGCAACCGATATCAGTCACACAGAATGAAATCCGATGTCAGACACACAGTCCATTTACAAGTCCGTTCTGGGTCTGAACGAAACCGGAGGCACCTAGTACCCCGCATATCCATCGATCTCCAAGCACGTCTGGACGATCACTAACTGTTTCCATCTTCTTGGGTGTACAGCCCAATCAAGATCATCAGTTATCACCCAAACGACGTGAAGACCTCCGGTCTTCGACCATCGTCTTCATCTTCGACTTATCGTCGTATCAGTTATTCAGAATGGGATAAACCCGGTCTTTCCGAATAACTCGCGTATATATTATAAAAGTGTTACACAAACACAACATACGCCTCATTCCAACTCATTAGTCATTAACCGTAAATTAATCAAGAGAATAATTCCCCAAATATTAACCCCGAAGGCCGAAACCAACATCAGATCAATATCCAGAAAACCATTCTACTTAGCTAACCGACAGTTAGTTTCTAAATTTCACGTTCAAATCTAATTAAAGATTTAACTATCGCCTGGAGCAAAACTGGTGATACTCCATTCTCGATCTTTTCAATCTAATTAAAGATTCATTAAAACTCCACTTAGTTTTAATCTGTGACTGGGTTAAAGAATCAGTGTCATTTAAAACACGGTTCACGATAAACCCAAAGTCACATCCCATTAATTATCGGGTTAAAGAACAAGTGTTATTTAAAACACTGTTCACGATAAACCCAAAAATCAATATCCATTCAATTCCAATTAAATATTATTTAATTGGTACACTTCATTAAACCTAAATAAAAAGATTTAATCTTTTCTCAACTGGGTTCAAGAACAGTGTTAGTGAAGACACCATTCACGACAAACCCAAATCACATTCATTAATTATCGGGTTAAAGAACAAGTGTTATTTAAAACACTGTTCACGATAAACCCAAAAATCAATATCAATTCAATTCCAATTAAATATCATTTAATTGGTACACTTCATTAAATCTAAATAAAAAGATTTAATCTTTTCTCAACTGGGTTCAAGAACAGTGTTAGTGAAGACACCATTCACGACAAACCCAAATCACATTCGATATTCAATACAAGGCTCTGAATAGAAAATATATCGGCTTATATTCAATATCGAATTCTACGACTAACAAATGTCGTATGGGAAATAACGATATCAATATATATCTTTCAAATTTCCATAACAACACCTGTATAATCACGAATTCCAACATCGAAATATTCCGAAGACAATTTCGATTCAAATCCACTCCAATGCAATCATTGGAAATTTTGGTTATTTTTAAAACCCTTTTCGAATTCAATTCATTTATTTAAAAATAAATAGAATTATAATTCTAGTTCAAAACTAGTTCATTTCGATAAAAATCCATTTTTATCTTTTCAAATATGGAGTTTTTCATCCCAATTCTTTCTAAATCATTTCTTATGATTTTACACAAATTATTGCTATTTTTAATAATTTTATCAAGGCCCGTACAGTCGATTTCCATCAACGGTCATCGAACTGCACTTACAGCGACCTTTTTCGAATTTGATTTGGATGTATCTCCAAATCCAACCGTTAGATTTCAAATTTCTAACATTCATTAGAAAGCTCTTTTTGATACGAACCCAACGGTTCCGGTTTTAGGAGAATCCGACGGTCGGATCTCCCGTAATGCCCGTTTGAAATAAATGGTCGAAATTCGCGAACTGCCGCGGCGCGGCGCGTTCTATTCAGGCCATTATATTATATATATAATATATATATAATATATTTCATCGATTTCTATTTAAAACGAATTATATAAATAGTTTTGAATTCGTTTCAAAAGCAATTTCAACTTCCGTTTCGATTCAAATCACAATTGAATTCTTCTTTATAAATTCGTTTTAAAATTCATTTCTATTCACTTCAAATTTCAATTCAATTTGAATTCGTTTTCAATTCCTTTAATTTCGAAATCGTTTTCAATTCAATTCATTTCGAAATCGATTTCAATTCAATTCATTTCGAAATCGATTTCAATTCAATTCATTTCGAAATCGTCTTCAATTCAATTCATTTCGAAATCGTTTTCAATTCAATTCATTTCGAAATCGTTTTCAATTCAATTCATTTCGAAATCGTTTTCAATTCAATTCATTTCGAAATCGTTTTCAATTCATTTCATTTCGAAATCGTTTTCAATTCAATTCATTTCGAAATCGTTTTCAATTCAATTCATTTCGAAATCGTTTTCAATTCATTTCATTTCGAAATCGTTTTCAATTCAATTCATTTCGAAATCGTTTTCAATTCAATTCATTTCGAAATCGTTTTCAATTCATTTCATTTCGAAATCGTTTTCAATTCAATTCATTTCGAAATCGTTTTCAATTCAATTCATTTCGAAATCGTTTTCAATTCAATTCATTTCGAAATCGTTTTAAAATCGATATAAATATCGTTCACGTCAAAATGGCGTCAATCTAATCAACACGGCTTCATATATTGATATTTCCAAATATTCCATTTCGAATATTTCTATTTCAAATATTTCTATTTTAAAACTGGAATGAGGCCCAATCAATTACCATATAAAGTTAATTATATGGATTTTCATACAACACATGTATATAATAGCATGGAAAAATAATCAACCATCAACCAAAGTGCACTACACTGTATAAGCATCAAATTTAGATATCCAACGCTTAAAACAGCCTGTCAATCAACCGATCGACATATTCAATCAATTGGGATGAGTGAACTTCAAATTTCATCCCAACACCCGTGTGGGGTTTCAAACAATCAAACACATATTTTATTTGTGCTGTTGGGCGATGTGTAAAATTTATCGACCCAATCAATGTCCTTCAAATAAGTGTACATAAACAAACCGTCTGGTTTGGAAATGAATATTTATTTTATTCACTTTCACTATATTCATATTCACGTTAAAAATTATATTTTTAACGATAAAACATTTTATTTCAACATATGAATTTCTATTATTCATTTACACAAATAAAATGATATTTTTATTTTCTAACATATTTTAGAAAATTTCGGCGGCATAACGGTACGATACTAGAAACGGGACGAGGCCTAGCCTTATCCCCGGTCTAGTGAAGGCCCACGCCATTCACACATCAATCAAATCAATTCGTTATGCAAACCACAAAATTTGGAGTAAGAGTCTAACCTAGCCTTACTCCTTCGCCTTATAACGGCGCACGTCTAATCCTAACCAATTTATCGATTCGATTTTTCACACCACAAACCACATTCAAACCAATATCGCAATCAATAACCAAACAGCCAAACAAACAAGTCCATGGTCTGTGGACGATTGTGTCGGGTGCTACTAAGCACCGTCTGCATCCTAGTATATATATATAACTAGAAAAGAAATTGAAAGGTGAGAAATTCTCACATATAGCTATCCTAGCTCCACGGCACTTCATTGATAGGAATCTTCATCGCTATCGCATCTTCGTCATCTTCGTTGACCGCGGCCACTACATATGTAAAAAAAATCGAATTTTGACTTCGTTATTCAATATATAAAAATCGAATTTTTAGTTCGCTATTCAATATATAAAAATCGAATTTTTAGTTCGCTATTCAATATATAAAAATCGAATTTTTAATTCGAAGTTCAATATATAAAAATCAAATTTTTCTTTCGAAGTTCAATATTTAAAGATCAAATTTTTCTTTCGAAGTTCAATATTTAAAGATCAAATTTTTCTTTCGAAGTTCAATATTTAAAAATCAAAATTTTCTTTCGAAGTTCAATATTTAAAAATCAAATTTTTCTTTCGAAGTTCAATATTTAAAAATCAAAATTTTCTTTCGAAGTTCAATATTTAAAAATCAAAATTTTCTTTCGAAGTTCAATATTTAAAAACTATATTTTTCTTTCGAAGTTCAATATTTAAAAATCAAATTTTTCTTTCGAAGTTCAATATTTAAAAACTATATTTTTCTTTCGAAGTTCAATATATAAAAATATGATTTTTATCTCGACTACAAATCCGATCTTTTTAAAGTTTAAACCTTTTGCTTAAACTTAAAATTAAAATCAGTTTTAACCTTTTTTTAAAAATCAACTGTTTTTATTCTTTTAAAAAAATTCAGTTTTTAATCTTTTTTTTAAAAACAGTTTTATCTTATTCTAAAATCAGTTTTATCTTATTAAAAAAAATCAAATCTGTTTTATACCTTTTAAAAAAAAGAATTCAGTTTTTATTTTATTTTAAAAAAATCGAAACCAGTTTTTACTTTAAAAATCGAAATCAAAATAAAATTCAGTTTTTAAACTTCTATTCATATATAAAAAAAAAAAACAAATAAAAAAAAAATGACTTACGGGGGGGGGGGGGGGGACTGCGCTGGTTGCCAGAAGAAGGGGGGGTGGAGGATGCACGGTGGTCGAGGTGCGGGGCCAGGCAGTCGCTGGCGAAGCAGGGGGGGTGGCGGTGGGGTTTAAATCTGGGGTGTCGCGGTTTTTCTTTGGGGTCGGGCTTCGAACGGAGGTGGATGGACGGAGGCGTTGACTTCAAGGGGGGGGCTCGCGATGCTTTCGAGGTGGGCGGCGGCTTCGGGTTTGAACTGGGAGGCGGTCGTCGATCTGAGGGGAGGCGGCGATCCGATTTAGGTTTCCCTTTTTTTTTTTTTTTTTCTCTTTTGCTTTCTGATAACTGAATCGGGGGGGGGGGGGCAATGGTATAGGAGGGAATATATTTTTTTTATTTTTATTATTATTTAATCATTAAATTTTGCAAAAGGGTTGACTTTTACATACGACCTCGAAACGAGGCCCACCGCCTATCGTCCATAGCGTTATACCCCCATTCCGAACACAATGGGATATGTATCGCAAGCTGATTTGATCGTTACAATCAGTTTCCGTTGAATTTACATTTAAATCACTATATTGAATTTTAAACGTACATTTCAAATTACCGGGGCCACATACTAACTAGAAAAATTCCAGAAAAATATTTTCTAGCTTCATATTGACGATACGGTCCTAACAAAACTAGTTTCGTCGAATTCCGAGACCGTTTGATAAATGGCCAATTTCCAGTCGATTAAAATCAACTGAAACTGGTCAAACGCGTTTTCCTTTGCCACGCTCACATATTGATTCGAAAAATTATGAAATTTGAAACCTAGCAATAACTTTACATCACGGACCCAACAAAACTGGTTTCGTCGAAATCCGAGGTCGTTTGCAAAATTGCTATTTTTAAGGGCCTTATATATATAAAAATATATATAAATTCCACAGCGACTATTCTGAATTTTCAACTGGACATATCTTATCATTTCTAAAGTGAAATCTCGGTTTGTTAACTTCGTTAGAAAGATATTCACTATTAGATTCCATTATTTTTGGTTTCCCTAAAATCCGGATTGTTTTGCACCCGGTACATTCAATTGAAGTTTGAAATCGAATTATCGAACTACCGCGCCATTTCCAATTCTATTTATAATTATATATAAATATTTATATTCTAACGACGACGCGTATAAATATATACGTTCGAATTATATTCAAAATAAATTTCTCGTCGATATTATTTAAAATAATTCATTTTAAATAATCAAAACTCGCTAAAATTGCCAAAATAAAAATTTTAAACTGGCCCAGATTTTCCGGGTTGTTACACTTCGAGATTCAACTAGAGTTTACGCTGTCTGCTGAACGCTTCTCGGATTCAGGATTTATGCCACCTAGTTCAATTAGGAATTATGCTACCTGTCGAACGATGCCCCCAAGTCTAGGACACACTACCTAGAGTGGTATATGTGTTCCTATACTTCCCCACGCATGTATCGCGAATCGTTATCGCTTGTCAAGATGCAAATGTCCCGTAATGTGCGGTCTGAGTCCTGTGTCAGGGCAAATCAAGGAATACAGAACTCGGTCGGGAGCTTTCAGATATCTGCCAATGCAGATGCTAAGGTCTGCTTTTGTTCCAGTGGCTATGGTCCCACTTGACCCCTCCCTCATCTAATGAAAGGCACACCTTGTAAAATGAGAACTATACGCTGGCCCCCGGTGCCCCACTATCCTATGGCCATCCGCAACCATAACTAGATAGCAAGTATATGGTCTTTTGGAGTTCTCCGCCTTTCTGCTTCACGTATCTCGATTGACTTAAAATGGATGGTAGACGACGAGTCGCTATCACAGGGCTACCGTTTTCTCGCCGAATCACGCCGGTCCATCCTAGTCTTTAGGTTGCCATGTATTGCAACCAAGGCATACCCCTGGTTCTTCTACGCAGACCTTAACCTCTGTGGGCCCAGGCGGATCATCTGCAGCCTCACAGAGGGATACCAAGAGTACCTTCACGTCCCCTCGAAGCCTCGGGCTTCGTAACCCAATCCGTTGGAGCCTTCTTTTTAAATCAGACGGACGTTCGCTCCTCCTCGTGTTATACTAAGAATTACTACTTAGTTTTTTGGACTAAGGTTTACCACTTAGTTTCCAGAATCGTTGTTTTCTTAACTAAGGTTTACTACTTAGTTCTCTTTCCCGTCAACTCGGATTGGTTAAGTGTCATTAGTCAATTCCAGCTAACTTAACCCCCTTCATTTATCCTGTTAATCTGGTTAAGTGTTGTCAGTAATTCATGTTGGCTTAACCATACCACAACCCAAGTTATATTGGTTAAGTATTCCTTATTACTTAACCCTACCCATTCATCCTGTATCGGTTAAGTGTTCCTTTTAACTTAACCTTGCCCGTCTGTTTTAACTAACATGTTACTAATGGTTAAGTATTACCCCTTCATGTTTTAGACTTAACCCTATTCCTTTATCACAATCTGATGGTTAAGTGTTCAAGTCTACTTAACCCTACAATCTAGCCCAGCTAACATATCAAATTGGCTAAGTGTATTAGATTTTACTTAACCCCAACCTCTGGTCTAGTTAACATGTTAATTTAGCTAAGTGTGTTATCTTTACTTAACCCCTACAAATCTTGTCTTGTTATGATGTTAAGTTTGGTTAAGTGTCCCTACAGACTTAGCCCTCCTATTCTAGCTTAACTGTATTAAGTTGGTTAAGTGTTCCTATGGACTTAACACTCCCATTCTAGCTTAACTGCGTCAACTGTTTGTTTGGACCTAACCCCACCCATTGGTTTGGTTATCATGTTGAATTGGTTAAGTGTCTTAGTTAACTTAACCCTACCATTCTTGCTTTAACTAAATTAAAGCCACGACCACTCACATTAGACAGATATTGTTGCGAATACTGGACGTGCCGGTCGGTTCCGGGCAGGTTTACATCGCAACTCAGTCTAACCTCGGGTTAGGCATATTCGTGTTTTCTAAGTTTAAAGTGTTTGATTAATTTTCAATTCAGATTGGTTTTAAAAGTAACCATCCCGTCCGTCGGATCAGTTAGGGATAGCCAGGGAGAGCAGGAAACTTGTATTTTCAAGACCCAAGCCTAGACACTATCTTCTCTGTCACCCTAGAACTTTCTGGTGTGTTATTCAAAGAGATGTCATTAATAAACCTTTCTTTTGGTATATAAATAAATTGTTAACAATTTATCCTCAAAGTCCATTTTCCCTTTTTTTTTAAATAAATTTGGCCTATACCCTATACATTTGCCATGCCTACTAATGGACTTGTATCCTAGACCCAAATCTTGATTTGCCTATCTTACAGTTTATAGCAATTTAGATCCGACACCCCCAATTACAGTTCATGCCAAAACTAGATTCTACATTCTAGTCTACAGTTTATGCCAAACTAGATTTCATATTCTAGTTCACCGTTTAACCATTTACACCAAATGTAGGTAAATTATGCTAACATATTTATCATGCTTAATTTGGCCGCCCAATTCTGATTTAATATTCTAACTTCAGTTCATGTCATAAACCTATACTTGTTATTCTAATTTTCATCTTAATAGTCATGCTATAATGCATGTTCCCAAATTATGCCAATTTCCAAGTTTAGTAAATTTCATGTCTTTCCCCAAAACGTATTCCCATCGTTCGTATAAACGTGATTCAACCTAGATCATAAATAAAGCTAGATTCGTGGATAAAGGGGAATGAACCAAAATGCCGTGAAAGAACGGACATAACAACTGGCATAAGATGATAATTCACAGGCATATAGATTACGACATGAAAAGGGTTGAATAGCATAGATTCCAGAATATGGGTAAACCTAACTTAATAGGTAAATTCCCAAGGTCTAAAACCAAAGAAAAACCAAGAATATTGAATAACGACGTGGATTCAAGAAAATAGGTAGACCTAACTTAATAGGTAAATTCCCATGGTCTAAAACCAAAGAAAACCAAGGACAGGCAGAATAAATAATCGGGTTTTGACCCAATCTCATAATCACAGAACTTAAGCAACACTTTCCTAGTCATGAATCATAGGTGTTTAATCACAGATGTCCTTGTTATGTCATAGGCAATAGTTTATATTTCCTAATCAAAGGCATAGGCTTAGTCTAGAAAATAATCCTCATAGTCACAGTCACGGTCATAGGAAATGTTCATAGTCATAGGCAATGTCTATAGTCATAGGCAATATTCATAGTCATAGGAAATGTCCATAGTCATAGGCAATGTCCATAGTCATAGGCAATGTTCATAGTCAAAGAGGCATATGGGTTTAAGGTCCATGGTTTCATAGTCACAGTCTTATTGGTCATCGAATCATAACAGTTCTTAATTAAGTCCGAAGATATAGGCATAGATTCGAATAGAAAGATTTGGCATATTCTTTTATTCCTTTAATTCATGTAACAAACAGAGAAAAACATTCAAATCTAAAAAGTAACTGACTTACAGTGATTTAGATTAGAAAAGAAAGATGGCGTTGCTATGATTCATGCGACGTTGCTCGAAACCGTTTGAGCTAGCCTTTGATTCTTCACTTGAAATCCTAGCCTGACTTGAACCTCTTCTTGAAAGTCTTTTAGCAGCATCTCCTCGTCGTGATTTATTCTATATATATATATTATTCTATTTATTATTTAATCAAGAGGAGGAGAAGAAGCCATGTTTACTAAGAATCTTTGCAGCATAAGGGTAGAGGAGAATTGGGAACATAGAAGGAGACTAGGGCTGTTTATATAGTGTTAGGCGGACGAACCTAGGCAGAAACGTGACCAAATACATCAGAACGAACTAGTGTAGAAAACTGGAAAAAGCAGGGGGGTCGACCCCCAGGTCGACTACCCAGTCGACCTGGGTGCCTTGTGCGGGAAAATTCCCGCCCAGCCCAATCTGGGTCCGATTTGATTTTTGAACTTGACCTATTTTTGAAATTTGAACTTCGCTGAATCTTCCGGAGGCCATATCTTCCTCATACGGACTCCGATTTACGCAAACTCGGACTCGTTTTCATGCAGAATTCCGAAACGAACGCAATGGCGCAGCCCGTTTCCATTGATTTTGATTTTAACTTTTAATTCTGCCTTGATTTGTGGATCCTAGTGTTACAGAATTACGGGGTGTTACACCACAAGTCCAAACTGAGTATCCACCCAAGGGTTAGCAAAATGTATAATGACCTCAAGTGAACTTCCTAGTGGAAGGCGATGAAAAGAGATATCTCTATATATGTTAGCCGGTGTCCCACATATCAGCAAGTCAAAAGCGATCAGCAGAAACTCGCTGGATTGTTGCAACCTTTAGAAATTCCAGGTGGGAAGTGGGAACAGATTTCTATGGATTTTCATAGATGGTTTGCCCAGAACCAGGAAAAGAAATGACAGTATTTAGGTGATCGTAGTTCGTTTCACGAAGACTGCCCATTTCATACCTGTTAGATCGAATAGAGCTGCTCAGAGTCTGGCGCAGATATATTTCAAGGAAATTGTTAGACTGCACGGAGTTCCTATGAGCATCGTTAGTGATCGTGACCCAATTTTTGCTAGTAAATTCTGGGAAGCATTCCAAGTAGAATTGGTAACGAAACTGAACTTGAGCACCGCTTATCATCCTCAGACAGATGGTCAGACTGGGAGGGTGAATCGTATTTTAGAAGATTTATTGCGGGCTTGTATTATAGATTTTGGCGGATCATGGGATGACCACTTACATTTGGCCAAATTCTCATATAACAATAGCTACCAGGTGAGTTTGAGAATGTCACCATTCGAATTATTGTATGGGAGACCGTGCCGATCCCCTGCTTGTTGGGTAGAACCTGGCAATAGACTCGTGTTGGGGCCAGATATGATTCGCGATGCTGCAGATAAAGTCGATTTCGTTAAGAAACGATTATTAGCCGCTCAAAGCCGACAAAAGAGCTATGCAGATACAATAAAGAGAGATGTATCATTCGTTGTTGGCGACTATGTTTATTTAAAGGTATCTACGATAAGTGGGGTCATCCGATTCGGTAAAACAGGGAAATTGGCGTCCAAATTCATTGGTCCATTTCCTATTCTGGAATGTATTGGAACTCTCGCTTATAGGGTTCAATTACCAGACTAGTTGCCTGGAGTACATGATGTATTTCACGTATCTCAAGTTCGAAAGCATGTGCATGATCCAGACCTTGTTGTAGAAGAAGCCGCACAACAGGATTTGGAAATCACTCAAGAATTGGCAGTTTGAAGAGAGCCATGGAAGATCATTGGCCAAGAAACCAAAGAGCTGAGGAACAAGAAGGCTCACTTAGTCAAAGTGAAATGGAGTGGAGATCCGCGAGATTGTACTTGGGAAACAGAGGAAAGCATTAAGAAAGCCTATCCTAGGTGCAAAGTGGATATCTCTGATTGACTCTGGTGCAAGGTACATTTACCAAACTTTGCAATTTCCGTTGTGTTCTCTATTTTATTGTTGTTTTCTTTTCATGGATGTAGAATCTTAATTATATAGTCTGAAAGATTTAAAAGAATATATGAATTAACTAATATATATGTGAAAAGTTAAAAATAAATGGTTTGATGTTTGTGTTGTGTTATTGTGAGGTAATTAATTAAATTATTAGAACGATAGTTAATTAAATTGATAAGAGAATGAATGGTAGAATTTACTCGAATAAATCACACATTGAACTGATTAGAGAATTAATTAGAAATATGTACATGTGTATTATATATGTTTGAACAAGTAAATGGATTAGCTGTTGAGTAAAGATTTTATTTGCGTGCCCGCCAAATAGGTAAACCTTAATGAGTTGGATGCGCACTTTTATTATTATATCAACTCCCGTGAGTGCCATTGGATGCGGAGTGGTGGTTATTCTGTGTGTAGTTAATAAATGTCGCCATAGGATAGTAACAATTAATTTTGAACTACACTGCATGGCATACTTCCTGAAGATGGCATACTTCTTGAAGATAACATACTTCATCATATACCACACAAGCATTTGGAGCTTTTGTGACGAGGTGGAAGATTTACCATACGAGCGAGAGGCTTGTATGGCGATGACTATATATTACAGGTTGAATTGATGACAGATATGGACTATATATTACAGGTTGAACTGATGACTGATATGGACAATATATAATTGTAACGGTAAATTGCCAAATTAATAAAATCCCACACGGGTCTGGAGTTGACAATAATCATGTCTCTCTAGTTATTAGATACGGCACATGGATTATTTATTTCCCACACGAGATGAGGTGACGAGAATTTATTCTCTGGAGTAATTAAAAATACACACTCCCTCAGGCTTAGACAGGGTGACGAGAATTTATTCTCTAGAGTTCTTATCTATACATGCACCCCTGTAAACACCAGAATACATCACTATAAATATGGGTATGCTTTATAGGATTTATTGGGTACCTAATACGGCCCAATAAATTTCCAAACCCCTCCCCTTACAAAGGAGGTTATGGCGAAATTTTTCGAAAATTTAGGTTGTTAGCCAAATTTTTGAAGAATTAGAAAATTCTTATAAACTGAAAAGTTGAAGAATGGAAGCCAGATTGAAAGTAGAGTTGGTTAATCAAACCACTTTCAACTTTATTCCTTTTCAGTAACGAAAAGTTTTAAGTGGGTGAGATTGTAACAACCCGTAAAATCTGAACCAGTTTAAATATTTTAAATTGGCTAAAATAGTGGATTTTAAATATTTAAAATAAATATTTTAAATAATAGTGATGGAAAGTATGTTTGAATCGATGTTTGAAAATAAATATAATTATTATAAATTATAAACAAGGCCTGAAATGGCGCGGCAGTTTCAAAAATTGAATTCAAACTTTAACTGACTGTACCGGGTGCAAAATAAAACGGATTTTAGTGAAACCAAAAATATTTAAATCTGTTGTGAATATCTTTCTAACGAATCTGAAAAATCAAAGTTTCATAGTGGGAATCAAAAGTTATGGCCAAATGAATTTTCAGAAAAGTCGCTATAGAAATTATATCGCCCTTGAAAATAGACATTTTGCATGCGACCTCAGAATTCGACGAAACCACTTCTGTTGGATCCGGGATGTCAAATTATTGCTAGGTTTAAAATTTCATAATTTTGAAGTTTTTATTTGGGCGTGGCGAAGGAAAATGTGTTTTGGTCAATTACAGTTAAATTGGATCAACCAGAAAATGGCCATTTTTCAGACGGTCACATATTCGACGAAACTAGTTTTGTTGGACCGTATCGTTATAACATAGCTAGATTTATTATTCGGGAATTTTTAGAAGCAGTATGTGGCCCCGGCAAATTGAAATGTATGTTCAAATTAAATGTTGAATGTTTTATATTTTAATTTGAAGAGAAACTGACTCAAACAGTAGAATTGGCCTACGAAACATATCCCATTGTGTTCGGAATGGGGCTGATTAGCTAGGGTCGACAGTCGTTGGGTTTGAATTGGAGTTCGTATGGTTAAGGGGGTATTTTCCGAATAAAAGAATTAAAAATAATTTAAAATATATATGGCCCAATCACGTTCTTCCATTCATTTCATCGTTAACTCCAAAACCCGCTTCTCTCCCAAATTGAACGGCGCCTTGAGCTCCGCCCTTCTCTCCCTTTTTTCTCCAATTCCGATCCACGAAACCACCTGCTCCTTTGGAGTTTTCTGAAGCCCTCGTCACCCTCTTCAAATCCATAGCCACCAAGCTCCCTGTCGACACGTGCACCTCGAGATCTGGGCCACGAAATCCGCATCGTTCATCGCACCGCCAAGCCACCATCCCGCCGTCGATCTGACCTCCACCACCAGGCACGGGTGCGCCGCTTGGCCCTCTTCGATGCTGCACCGCCCGATCGACGCATCACTTCACGGATTGACCACAAATTCGAGACCTAGTTTTGAACTAAAACCGAAAGGTACGACCTTTATAATTTTAAAGAGGTTATAACACTTAAAAGCGTTGCGAAGTTAATTTAATTTGTAAAAATCACATCTTTTTGTTGTGTTGACAAAATTTGATGAAACAGAAAACATCGTGACCGTGTCGACGCTCTCTACATTCTAGAAGAGACTGCATATTTTTCTGAGCCTTCTGCTATTTTTGGTGGAGTGGAACCCAATGTGAGATTTCTAATTTATAAACGATGGAAAGCAACGATGTATAAATTATATAGTCGATGTATGAGTTATATAAGGGTTGTACACCTCATGTATAAGCGTTGTATAAGTTGTATGTTCGATATATAAGTTATATATGCGTTGTAAAAATTATATATGCAATGAAATGATATTGAATTGAGATGAATTGAAATATATATATATATATATATATATATATGAATATATATATATATACTCCCCTCGTCCATAGACCATGGACGATATTTATTGGTTGTATTGTTGTTTGGATTATTTGGTTGATGTGAAATTTGGTGAATAATGCGAATGGTTGATATGATTGGCTGTGGTTGAAAAATACCCAATTGTGGTTGAAAACAAAATTAGAATAGGTTGTGGAAATGAAAGAAAACATGCTCACCTGCGTGCAAATTAGATGCATGAATCCCCATTGTCAAAAACCGCAAGGTTTTAAGGTAGAGCGAGGAGTCGTTCATCGATACGGTCCCGGTTTTAACTACCCTGCCATTATGCTGCCGAAATTTTCAATAATATTCATATGTTAGAATTATTTTCATTTGTTGAAATAACATTCATGTGTTGAATAGAAATTCATTCGTTGAATAGAAATTCATGTGTTGAATGGTAATCGTGTTTTGAAATAAATTGTTTTATAATAAAAATCACATTTTCATCACCAGTTTGAACTATATAAAATAATCGTGTTTTGAAATAAATTGTTTTATAATAAAAGTAACATTTTTATCACCTGTTTGAACTATATAAAATAATCGTGTTTTGAAATAAATTGTTTTATAATAAAAATCACATTTTTATTATATATATATATATATGAATTGTTAAAAATAGTGATGTATTGAAATAAATATCTGTTGAATAAAAATATCATTTTTATCAAATGTGTGAAATGAATATAATTTTGAAATCTAAGGATCGATTATATTTGTATATATATAAATATAATTAAAATAAATTGAATAAAGAAGCTGCAGTTCGTATTTTGAAACCGTGATTTCAAATGATTATTGCGGGAGATCCGACCAACGGATTTTCTAGAAACCACAACCGTTGGGTCCGCCTTGGAAATACCTTTCCAATGGCACCAACTTTGTAAAGATCCAACGGTTGGATTATCTGGAATGTTTAATTCAAATCTGAAGAAAAACAGCGCCAGAATCGATTGTAATTATATATACATATATAATTATAATTAAATTAAAACAAATAACGACGCTGCAGTTCGATATTTGAAATCGAAACTTCAAATTATTATTGCGGGAGATCCGACCGTCGGATTTCCCCAAAACTGAAACCGTTGGATTCGTTTTGAAAAGATCTTTCTAAAGATATAAAATTTGTGAAGATCCAATGGTTAGATTTTCATATATGTGTAAACCAATTCTAAAGAAAAACAGCGCCACGGCCGCGTTATGGCCTGAAGCGTTGTTTTGAATAAATTAGCTATTTTTAAATAAATAAAAATAGCGATAAATCGTGATAAAATATTATAAACTATATGAAATAGAAATAAACTGAATTTGCTCGGTTTATGTGATATTTGATGGTTGAACGTGTTTGGCGTGAAAATTACATTAAAGAACAGAATTGGTGATGTCGAATAATTTAACCACTGAAATGAATTGATTTGAAATTCTAAGTATACATGAATTATTTGAAAAGGCCGAGTTAATTCTCATTTCAAATAATTGATCGACGATTGAAAATCGAAGATATGAAGACGATGCAAGACTGATGATCTTCACGTCGAATGGAGGGGTGCTACTGATGCTCATGATAGGAGTAGCTACCTAGAAGGGGTTGAAGTAGTAGTCGTTCGGACGTACATGTTGATTGTACGGATGTGCGAGGAATAAGGATCCTCCGGTTTCGTTCAGACCCAGAACGGACTTGTAAATGGATTGTGTGTTTGACATTGGATTTCATTCTGTGTGATTGATAGACGTCAGTTGCATGGCGTGAATTGCCAGTGTGACATGGTGAGATTCAATGATCGAAGCTTTTGTTGAAAAGGAGAGCTTTGTGGTGGATGATAAAAGCACTGCTTGTGTGGCATAGCTTTGTGTATAACGTAAATTCGCGAGCCTCACACCCCGGTATGGACCAGAAACGGGAGAGGACTTCAGGGAGGACATGCGTTTCTTTCTAGCTAGAGGTGGTGTCAGTACTTAAACTGGCTGACATTTACATTATTTTCACCTATGTGGTTGTTGCTGTTGTGAGGCGCCTCGGATATATCGGTGACTATGTGAAGCCGATGGAGTCACTCGTTGGCTCATTTGCACCCCAAAGGGCGGGGAAACGTAGTGTTCAGGGTTTAAGTTTAATCCACATCGAGTGGACCGACCCTGTTGCTCCAAGGGCCCACCTGAGTCTTGGTCCTGAGATATGGTAGGCTAGATTGTCTCGAAGCGGTGAGGACGATCCCTGGCCTCGGTTCATGACGGAAATCCAATTTCCAAATACGACATCGTGCGGTTTTGATTGTATACCTATATATGGCGACATAGTGGTATGGGGAAATAATGCCGTCTATGATTGATATTTATGGTTGTATCTAAAATTAAAAACTAACTGGAAATGAGCTAGGACGGATGGTTTCCTGGGTATTGTTCTGATGATGGTTTCGGCCTTCGTGGTTAATACTTAGGGAATCGTTCTCTTACTAGTTTACGGTTGGAGTCTGATTAAGAATTAAACGATAAAAATTACATTTCAAATGATTTGTTTCCTCGTATCAAGCATATTTTGCCATTATAAGGTAAAACTCTATCCTTCGATTTGTGTTGCATTGTGTGATGGGAACCGAGTCTTATAATGGCTTCATTTTTATGAAAAGCATTGCAATGTTTAAAAAGATTTACTTGTTTTAAAGCACTGGCAATCACTGGAGTAAACCTGTTCTGCGAAAGTGGCGATGTCCTTTGATTTTCCATATTGTAACAGATGTTAAGTAGATTTCTCATACCAGTCCCATGACTGACTCGTAGTTTGTTTCACTTGCAAACTCGGGTGCCCCTTTTTCTACATAGGCAGCCTTGTATTCAGGTTTTATCAGGCTCTTTCTGGATAGCTGGAGCTGAAGACGGATTCTATCATTTATCTCTTTTTATGATGTTCAGCTCCTATTGTACATATTATGTTGTTTTCCACTGTTGACATTTATGTATAGCTGAACTATACTTGTACTAATTATGATTCTGTATACTATGTAACTCTGATGTTTATTTTATCCAGTATATTTTGTTGTACTTTATCTGGTGTATTTATTTATTTTTGTTCTGTTGTTATCTGTTTATGTGTTATATTCCCAAAGATTACCCTTGCCGCCGTGTTATGGGGTTTGGGTCGTCACACCAGCCCACACGTAAACATGGATGGTTTTTACCATACTATAACCTAAAACATCTTTGATATATCAAAATCCAATGATATTATAATCGTGTCTATCAAATCACAAATAAATAACCATCTAGCAGAACGCTTGCATCTCACGCTCTACATATTCATTACAAAATCAAAAACCGTGGGGCGCTTATTGGAGATTAGATTTCGACTATGACAAGGTATGGGACCACTTTCCGATCAGTCTACTCTAGAGGGGATACACTGGGGTTCAACAAAAATATCTTGCAACCCGGCCGCACATGACCGCCCACTCATTTAGCTTGAGTGTAACGAATGTATTATCACCCACGGTTTTGATCAGCAACTATTACCGAAAGCTGCAATAGTGTTAGATTTAGAAGGAAAAAGGAATTTCTCTAGATGGTGATAATACACCCATCTTGGGTATAACCCACCAAGCCATGCTGCCTGCCTGATTTTTGTCATTTCCCGGTTGTAAGGCTTGAGGTCACGTTTTATCTTTAAGAGAATATTTCATTTCTTTGAACGTTACATCGTCAGGTCCGTCAAATCACTAATTGACGTCCACAAATACACTCTGGGTGTTAAGCAAGAGAATTTCTCTGCCACCAAACTTGTTATATTTGTAAAAATCAACGTACGTGACTCTTAGGAAATACTATGTCAGACATTTGTCCATATAAGTCATCCCGGAATAGGATGAACTGAAGGCACCCTCCTACTGCATCCTACATAGGAATCACCCTAAGGATCAGTAGCGAGAAGTCCATGCAATCCATAGATTTCAACCACGATAGAACCACAGTGTATCTTGGGGAGCTAACCAGAGATTAAAAGTAGTTGTTCCGCTTTGTAAAGATCTACGGTCTTCGATTCCTCTATCTTTATTCCCTGCAAGTTAGTTTCATACGCAACATTGATTCTTAATGGTTTTGGGTCTAGTTGACATCTCGGTCTCATCGAAACAACACGTCAAAAGGTCCAATAAAATATGTCATTGATAGTTTGGTGTTTTAACTATCAATCTCAAAACAGTACAATCAAGTATATTGGAAGCTCAGGCTCTTACTATTTAAAATCATTCATTAAAACCATACTTTAGCTCTAAAAGCTCTTTCCATAATATTTGGAAGAATATTTCTTGAAAAACCTTCGCGAGAATTCAGATAAACTTATTAGCATCAATATTTGATTTATAAAATCAATTGATAATTACCTGTAATAATAATAAATATTTATTACCTTTATATAACTTTTTATTCAAAATAAAATATTTCAAAATCTATCTTCAGTTATAAAATAATTTTATAACTTCATTCTTGTTGATTCACCTGACAGTAAATCAATATTTATAAAAAGACATATTTTTGGGTCAATTGCTGCCAATTACCCAACCAATACTACTCACTGGTTAATATCAAACAATCAATAATCAAGTCAATAATCCAATCATATTGGTCAAACAAGTTCATATAATTGTAATATGAAAATAAACAATAATTTGAGGAATCTAGTTGGATCCTTCCAACCTATTTTTCCCTACATCCAAATAAGTTATATCAAAATAACATCATATATTTTAGTAAACAGATATAATATTCAACAGTCAACAATAATAGCAATCCAAAACATCCATATTTCAATTTAATACGTTTATATTATTATAAACGTAACCATCGAGGTAAGTTATGTAACACCCCACCTCTGCTAGGGTCACTCACAAAGGGAATGCACTAGTTTTGGTGGAGCATTATCTAGGTAAACATACAAAGAGATATCACAAGACAGAACATAAATAAAGCAGCGTTAGAAATAAAAACCAAATTTCATTACTTTCGTGGAAAGAGCCAAAACCTCATATATCCAAAGTACAAGTTTATTTCATTACACCAAGTTCTAAAGAAGCATAAACTCAAAATAACAATAGTAAATTATTCCCCAAAATAGCAGTAGTGCAGATATAGCACGGCTCAAGACCAAACCATAAATGAGCTGTCAGAAAGCAAGCTAGATCCAAGCTAAGAGCTAGAGTTTCCTCCCTGAGAACCAGGGGGGAACGAAAGAAAAAGGGGCGAAAGAAAAAGGGTCAGTCGTAAAGACTGGTAAGCCCTAGTGACTTTCAGTATATAAACTAGTAAAGGTAACATGACATGTGAAAACTGGAATTAAACATAAGGATAATAACAGGATCGGTATGATAACTGAGATAACAACATAAGTCAAGTCTAGCATCGCATATTCTAGATTCGCTGCACCAATTGTACTAGTATTTTTACCCATGTCAAGTATTAACCATGAAATGATCCCTTGGCCCAATATCATGAAATGACCCATTACCTGGTCCTACAGTACGATCTACTAATCGATCGGCTCCCTACAAGATTCTAGCTCGCCATGTGTCTGTGTCATACGGCCCTATCATGAAATGTAGTCACCTGTGCTAGGTCCACCCTAGGGTGTATCAAGTCCTAGGGTGCCAACCATCGACACGAATCAAGCATGCACAGTGTAAACCTACGGGTGCCCAATGCCTGCTTTTTTTTCAACTCCGGACTACGTGCACGACCATAGTCCGCCCGAACCTATAATGGCGCACCAACTCAGTCGTCGTTCTGGTCGCTTACAATCAGCCCAGTAATCGTGCCCCACCCTGCCTAGTCCCAGGGTATCGTGATACTTCTAAGTGGGTCACTGCTGAAAAGGACCGCGTAACTAGAATTTCTAATGGGTTAAGTGATGTCATTTAAATTCGTGACTTAACCCTATCCAATCCTGTATCAATTTGGTTAAGTATATTCAAGTGGTTCATGACTTAACCCTATCCAATCCTGTATCAAGTTGGTTAAGTATTTTCAAGTGGTTCATGACTTAACCCTATCATGTGGCGTTAATTCATTAATGCACCCAACCTCTCACATTAGACTAATTGTTGTGGTCAGTGGATTTGCCGGGTGGTTTCGGGCAGGTTTACCCCACAACATAGTCTAACCTCGGGTTTTACATGCAATATGACCAACTACCCACATTGGATCCTATTGTTTGCAGTAACTGGATTTGCCGGGCGGTTCCGGGCAGATTTACACTGCAAACTCAACCCAACCTCAAGTTGGCCATTTTCAAGTTTATCTAAGTGTCATGTCCATGTTCAAGTTTTCAAGTATAATTTCATGTCATATTTCATGTCAAATCATGTCAAATTCATAGCCAGTTCAAGTTTGCCTAAACTACCCAAAACATATTCCCATCGCACGTAAATTCGAATCGATACAATTAAATCTAATTACGGAATAACATAAAGAAACGGGCATAAGGTGGCAAAGGTGATTACAAGTCAAGCATGGTACAATTTGAGATAAATGATTACAACAATATTGGCATATGATATAGTGGTCTCAAATATCAAATCTAGCAAAATAGAGTGATAGTAATGGTAGCAGTCGATATAAGATAATAACCCCAAACTTGTGAACAACAACAAATTCAACATCATAGGCATGTTAACATCATGGACATGAGGGGTTAAGGTTTACAACATGAATAGTTCCCAAGTCAATTTCATAGCAATTTACCCAAAAGTCAAGATTCAAGATGAATGGTACTTGGTTCAAGGTGGGTAATAATAATAGATCCAATATAAACAATAATAGATCCATGGTGAACAAAAGTAGATCCAAAATATACAATGATAGATTCAAGATATACAATGATAAATCCAGAATAATCGTCACTTAGGTTCAATTACAATTTACAACATGTCCATATTAAATTTAAAGTTTAGATCTAAAAGTAACTGGGGCTTATAGATCGTGGTTGGAGAATTAGAGAATAAAAGAGGCGACGTAGAATCACTAGAAATCCACCAAATCAGCAAATTCTCTAGACGTAGTCTCGTCGTAGAAGAAGAAGTCCCTTTCCCTAACTTTTCAACCAGAATTCGAGCAGCATAAGGTTAGAGAGAAAATGTGTAGAGAGAAGGGGGCTAGGGGGGTTGTTTATATAGGGACAGGCCCACGAATTTAGACTTAAATCGAACCAGGTACATCAGAATGTGTCCTGACCCAAAAATGGGTTCAGGTTACCAGGTCGACACTATGGTCGACCTGGTCCTGGGCAGGTTGACTACATGGTCGACCACCCAGTCGACCTGGTCCTGGGCGGGAAATTTCCCGCCCTGTCTGTTCTGGGTTTGAATTTCGAAATTTGAATTCGAATTCGAGCGGTTTTGAACTTTGAAATTTTCTGAAACTTTGGAGGGCCATAACTTGGTCATACGCACTCCGATTTTCGAAAATTCGGACTCGTTTCCAAGCAGAATTTCGAGACGAACGTAATGGCGTAACCCGTTGCCTTTGACTCTTAACTTAAAAATTAATTCTGCCTTGATTTATAGTTATCACACTTTATTAAAATATGGGTTGTTATAAGTTACCTCAATTGAAAATAATCATTAAAATAACGATTTGATTTCATTAAATTAAACTAACATGCAATTCAGCCAATTCATTCAATATATATATATATATATATATTTTTCTTTATCATTAGAGAAAATATTATCCAATAGATTTGGATGTTCCTTGTTTCAAAGAATTCTGACTTATATTGGATCCGGCATGTCCAATTAAAGTTCAAAACGTTATATTACGAACTACCGCAACATTACGCATTCGTTTATTATTAAATTATAAATTAAACGTCCAAATGTCGTTTAACGAACGAACTTTTTAGTATAATTCAAAATCAAACCCAATAAATCCCTTTATATTGCCAATTCTTGATATTTTACAAATCATGCTAATTCCGAGTATTTTGGAATTGTTTTCTTATTTATATTAATAAAATATTCTAAATTATTGAATTCAAGTTATTTAAATTCCAAACAAAATCTAAAACTAATTTCAAATTGTTAAATTAAACAGTTAGAAATCTGGGTGATTTCGTCCCTGAAATTATTAAGATAGGAAAAATATTGCGAACCCAGTAACATTTCCAAATCCAATTAACTAAAAACTTCACCTCCAATTTTTTAAACCAAACCAATTAGTTTTAATCGAAAACCAATAAATTTCTTTTTTTAAACAATTTCCAAAAATTTCCATAAAGATTTCAATTTTTTCTAACACTTTAAATTTTGGATAAATTTTGGCATAGTCTAACCTATACAGAGGGACTTCTACATTAATGCAGGAACAAAAATAAATCCATCGACCCACATGGTTGGATAATCCAATTCAAAAACCAATATTTTATATTTTGCATAGGCATACCTTTTTTGCGAGCGTTATTATGCGATAAGCGATAAATTATACTCGAGCTTGCTCAATTATTATGCAGAACTAATCAAACTGGACTGAAGCAGCTCTAAGATTTAATTAATATTAGCTCTACACCTGTTCTCAACTTAAATGAGATTTACAAGTTTTATAACTATGGCAGCTAGATTCAACACTCAAGTTATCCATTCCAAAAAAATCTTATACTATTTAATTCGTATAATCAAAACTGATCTCAATCACACTTATCCAACTTTGAATCCATACTCATGCAATAAATTTCGGCCATATAGTCAACTGATTTCCAAATATTTCTTTTGGTTTCATTCACTTTCACAAGTCAAATTTTATTGATTTTTTTAGTACCAATTCATAGGATTCATTTTAACTCACATAAGTTAAATTAAAATTATCATTTCTTATTTGAAATTATTCCAACTTCATACAAATTTTGTATTTTATTCAAATCAAATAATAATTTGAGAAAATTATTAATTTTACCTTCTTATAAACTATATTAGGTCAAAAAAATATAAAAATAATTTTATATTATAATTACAAAATACGCGCTCTCGTATATATATACACTCAAACTCAATCAAGGGTATTTCTATCCCCTTCTCTATTGAGTTATGCCACAGAGGCAAGGTTATCACTAAACCTTGTGCTCCGATACCACTTGTAACAATTCGAAAAATTCGATACTCGGATTTTTGACAATAATACTTAACCTTGTATTACTTGCCAAAACCCGGGTATCAAATCTTTGATTGTTAATAGAAAGAAGTCAGAGGGTGAGAAGAGAAAAAAAAGGAATATTAGAATACAAGAATAAGAAGATCAGAGTCTCATAGCGGAATGGACACAATATAATATATCAAAATGCTTTACAAAAAGAAACTGTATATATATATATATATATGATTACAATATCAGAGTGTACATATATTTCAATACAACACACAATGGAATAATATAATACCAGTAAATATGGCTATACGTCTCGACTCCAGCTTTCCTTTTGAAGCTCTAAATGAAACTTAACCTGGAAATATACTCGGTATGACCCGAGCACATTTGAAGCAAAGCAAAACTCACCTTGATGAGTCTAGAATACTTTCAGTGATAAATTAACATGACAAACAACTTGCTTAACTTTAGAAATCCTTGTTGAAAGTAAAGGATAATATTAAGACCAACCCATACATAACATGGACGGTTTTTACCTTACTATAACCCAAAACATTTTTTATATATCAAAAATACAATGATATTATAATAGTGTCTATCAAATCCCAAATAAATAGCCATCTAGCAGAACGCTTGCATCTCACGCTCTACATATTCATTATATAATCAAAAACCGCAGGTCACTTATTGGAGATTGGATTCCAACTATGACAATGTATAGGACCACCTTCCGATCAGTGTACTCTAGAGGGGATACACTGGGGTTTAATAAGAACATCTTGCAACCTTGCCTCACATGACCGATCACACATTTAGCTTGAGTGGAGCGAATGTATTATCACCCATGGTTGTCGACCGTCCAACCGTATTTCGACGATACAGAAACGAAAGAAGAAACAAATGAATTTTCTCTAGATCACGTGACAATACACCCTGCTAAGGTGCGACTCAACTAGCCATGCTGCCTACCCGATTTTTGTCATTTCCCTGATTATGAGGCTTGAGGTCACGTTTATCTTATGGAGAACATCTCATGTCTTTGAATGCTACATCGTCAGATCTATCAAATCACTAACTGATTTCTACAAATATACTCTTGTGTGTTAAGCAAAGAGAATTTTCTTCCACCAAACTGGGTATATTTGTAAAAATCAACGTACGTGATATTTCAGGAAATTTTCTGTCACACATTCGTCAATACAAGTCATCCAGGAACAGGATGAACCAAAGGCACCCTCCTACCGCATCCTATATAGGAATCGCCCTAAGGATCAGAAGCGGGAAGTCCTTGCAATCTGAAGATTTCAATCACGACAGAATCACAAGTCAAAATCACTCCAGTGGTCAAACTAGATAGATTTAACGAGTAGTTTTTCCGCTCATGATGATCAACGGTCTCCAATGCTCCATCTTTGTATACCTACAAGTTAGTAGCGAAAGCACAGTTGGTTGGAAGTGCTTTTGGGTCTAGTCCCCTTCCTGGTCTCTTCGAACTAACTCGTCAAAAGTTCCAAACAATATACGTTGATAATTGGCGTTTTAACTATCAACTCAAACAGTATCGATTAGTATTTCGGCAATTCAGGCCTTTTCATTTCAAACCATTTATTTATAACCATTATATCGGTTTAAAATTGATTCTATAATTCATTTCAACTAATATCTTTTGTTTTTGTTACTTGAAAACAAATCAGCCCTCGTCTTTCTTTTTAGCATAAATATCTTCAAAACCTCATCTTTTCACAAGAGCCACTTTTATTTTCATTATTTGGGAATATCATTATATATACTTTTAATCAATCGATATAATTTAATTGCAAAATCTTATCTGCACCAAAATAACATTAAACGACGTATTCTTATACTATGACCATAACGGTTAATTTTAACTTTACATTATTTCTTATGGAAATTATACTTATATTTCCAAATCTAATTTCATTTTCAAAACACTCTATAGTCTCTTATTTCCATTCAAAATCAACACATAAACTTCGTCTTTCCGCAATTAGCATATTTCAAAATCCCTTTGCATTTTCCTTTAGTATGGAATTATTTACAAAATCTCTTTTCACTTCCTTTACCATCAAAACTAATAACATCTCTCGATAATTGTGAAATCGTTCAAGTTGGGGTATTTTATTATCTCTTGGACCTTGATTGACAATGTTCTTATCTAAAGATAGATAGAGGTTCGTGACCCAAAACCCGATATTAATAATTAACTTTATCTACTATCATTCAACATATGGTTTTGTAAACCATACCTTATGTTTGGAAATCTCTTTTACTTAACTTCATTATTAAGTAAATTTATCAAAATTTGAGTTTTTATGTTTAAACCTCTTAATTTACAAATTTATTAACCACCTTCTTCAGAAATCCTATTTATTGTGTAAAACCCTTTTTCACTCATCGCATAGCTTTTCGCTTCAATTTACAAACCTTGTTTGTAAAATTATAATTTCCTTTAAAGAACACTTTACCAACTTTAATTTATTTCACTCGATTTCCTTGGTAAACAAATTTCAGAAAGTCATCGCCCTTGTTACCATTTGTAACGACCTAGCTTTTTGACCTCCTCAAGTCGGTAATTAAACCAACTCAAACCATTCAAAAGGACAGATTGTTAGTGCTTATGAAGTTAAAATACAAATCATCATAGATACAGAACATAGAATATCTCATAGCGGAAGTAAAATTTATATAAAATCTTTAAATTTACATAATATCAGAGTATAAAAATAAATATAGATACAGCGGAAGAATGAATATAAACTCGTACTAATGCTTGGTAATAAGCAGAGATGAGCATAACTACATATGACATGGTAGATGGATTGCTGGATCTCCAACAAAACTAAAGCTCTAATAGATATATCTCCAACTGAAATACTCGGTCTGACCTAGGCATTTTGCAAGAAATAAAACAACAAAATACCCGAGTCAGGACAAACAGTCGCATATAAGTGAATTAACTCAAATGAAGTGTTCACTGAAATGTACAATAACATAAACGATGTTTAGGATTTCATCCTCTAAGGATCCGTGAAACTAATATCTATATAATAGTACGCTATTATCCTAATGTATATCCAATTTAGTAAACATAATAAAAATAGCGTAAGCGGGATTACATTTTTACCCTTACACCGTTTATAATACCGTAGTCTATACAGTACCATAAACCCAGCCTAACACGGTGGCATTAGAGGGAACTCCATAGGTACGATACAAATCAAAATCATAGGGGCTCGATAAGGATAATATGACACTGCACACGAGGAATACCCACGGTAGGATTCTACCGGATTGCGGTTCCCGGGCCGGTGGTAACACATAGCAGCCACTACCGCACACCTCGAACAACACTCCCATAATAAAAAATGTGCACCTAAATCAATCGCAACAGTAATAGAGATAGTATTGAAGAAGCGCGTTCGATCAGAGGTGCTACCTCACTTAACCCGGGCATGGCTTCTGTTTTAGTCATTTTAATTATGACCCCAAGTTCAAGGCTATTTCGTCATCGTTCGCCATCTACAATCTAGAAGTCGCTTCCAAGCCATTCTGCTTCGTTCCGAATACTCTATCACGTACACAGTTGTTAAAGTGGTATCGGCATTAACAGAGAGTACGCCACTTACCGACTCAAGTCTCTTTAACATCTGAACGCTTACATATTTCACACTGTGGCCATTAGATTTGAAATCATATCCAAGTATTGCAAATCGATTTATTTCAAGTCTTGCCCCCAAATCAATTACCCCAAATCATTTATAAATGGTTCTATTAGCATTTTAAAAAACGATATTCACCCTTGGATTCACTAGACTGGATTGGACATAAATTTATTCAAAATGAAATAAAAATAAAATAGATAAACTTAGAAAAGTTAACTTTGAAAAAAGTACACGTATATTAAATTATATAGATATATTGTTGGAAAATAGTTATAAAATACATATGGTTAAAGTAATCAAATTAAAAGAATATTTATAAATCGAGTAATACGGAAAATTACTTTTATGAAATTTCAGTTCTATTCAAGTAATATTAATCCAATCCAATTATAAATCCATGTCTTACAATTTCTTTTCCAACTAGATTGCACATTAAAATCAAACTCCTTTGATTTGGTTCAATTTCAATGCTTCATGATTAAAACGATTCTCAAGTCATTGTTTGCTTTGAAATTCACATATCCATTTATATAATAATCCCCAACCACTTTAACATTAGTTATTAATCAAATATGATCTATTAAATTCTAACTTGTTAACCAAACCCGTATTTACCATGATTTAAATAATCATATTCTTTCATATACTTGAACTTTAAACACTTCATTTTGACAAAATCCTTCTTACATTCACATGGCGAAATTCATTCGACAATCATATGTTAAATAAGTCTTGCAAACATTTATCAAGTCTTTATAAATCTTTACGTTAAATCATTAAATTCAAGAATTATCATATTATTAAATTTATTATATGAACATAAAGTTATGAAGAATTTATTTAAATAAATTAAAATTAAGTATTAACTTGCAAAAGTCCCTTTAAAATTTATTTTAATACAAATTGGCTTTCGTATAAAATTCAAGAAAAATTTGAACAAAATTTCCTTTAAACTTTTCTTTATGCTATAAAGAAAATTTTCTTATAAAATCGATAGAATATTTTAAAATACTTCATTTTATTGACCACGGCATCATATAAAATTTTCTATCCTATGGTTAAGTGATTCAGATATTTATCATTTCAATCCGGTCTTTAAAATATTCGAATCCCAGGTATGTATCATTTCAACCCGCATCCCAAATCGATTCGAATACAAAAGGGGTTCGGGTATGTATCATTTCAACCCATAATTGTTGTTAATCTAAGGGGGAACTTGCAAATCATAGCATGTCAACTATACATCCATATGTGTTATATGAAATAAGTGTGTGTCGCACATGCACAATCACAATGCAACCAAATCTAGAGCACCCTAACATTTCATTCAACATCTCTAGTGTTTAATTCACTTAATAATCGGCTAGTTTGTGAGTGAGAAAAATTCAGCTTTTTGAGGCAAAGAAGATGATTATGACTATTGCAGAATCGAAGCAGCTCGACATCTGAAAGTGACGAATTTGCATCTAAATTATTTATATACATACATATGTGTATGTATATAAATAATTTTTGGAAATTTCCCATACCAGAACACATTATTCCAACTCGACCCTTGTCCACGACGAATCCTAATCAAATTCAACCCAACAGTATTATATTTGCATGTTCCATTTATAATAATTTAATTAATAGACAATTGAGGTTTAAGAATGTACCAAGGTTTTAGCCTGGATTTTGACAGACCAGCGAGCGAAAAGTTAACTCAAATACCGAATTGCATGCCCAAACCCACTTGTTGCCTTTCAGGCATTCACTCGAGCACTTGGAGTGCTCACTGCAGATGAATTAAGTCCTTCCATCAATTTGTTTGGGAGATTGTAGCGACCCGGGAATTCCGACACTCGAACCCAGACACAAATACACCTCGTGTCCAAACTCAAGTACCAAAAAACCCAAAAAGCTAATAGAAAGAAGCTAGAGGGTGAGAAAAAATAGGAAGAAATGTTAGAATAGAAGAATAAGAAGAGCAGAGTCTCACAGCGGAATGGACAAAATATAATAATCAATAATACTTGATACAAAAAGAACTGTATACATATACGATTATAGCATCAAAGTATACATTCATATCAATACATCACACAGCGGAAATAAACAGGTACCAGTGAATATATGGAATACGTCTCGACTTCAACTTCTCTTCTGAAGCTCCAAGTGATACCTAACCTGATAATAAACTCGGTCTGACCCGAGCATATTAGAAGAAAAGCAAAATTCACTTGGATCAGTCTGAAATACTTTCAGTGATAAATTCAAAACACGACAACTTGTTTAACTTTGAAATCCTTTTAAAACAAAAGGATAATAGTAAGACCAGCCCACACATAAACACAGACGATTTTTACCTTACTATAACCCAAAACACTTTGAAATAAATATCTTATTCTGATATTATAATAGTGTCTAAATACAAGTAAATATAATCTAGCAGAATGCTTGCATCTCACGCTCCACATATATAGTATAAAATCAAAACCGCGGGTGCTTATTGGAGATTGGATTCCGACTATGACAAGGTATGGGACCACCTGCCGATAGTGTATCTCTAGAGGTGAATACACTGGGTTCAACAAGAACGTCTTGCAACTCGGCCCACACATGACCGACCACTCATTACTCTTGAGTGTATCGAATATATTGTCACCTCACGGCTGCGCAGCTACCGTTTTCCCAGGAGATACAGAAATGAAAAGAAGTAACAAATATGAATATTCTCTAGATGGTGACAATACACCCTAATGGGCGCGACCCACATATCCATGCTGCTTGCCCGATTTTTATCATTTTCTGGTTGATGAGGCTTGAGGTTAAAATCGACTTTTGGTACATCTGGGTGTAACACCCCGTATTTTCTATGAACTTATAAGTAACAAATCAGAGGATAATTAATTTTAAAAATAAGAATCAAGGAAAATGGGTTGCGCCATTGCGTTCGTCTCAAAATTCTGCTTGGAAACGAGTCTGAGTTTGCAAGAATCAGAGTCCGTATGAGGGAGATATGACCCTCCGAAGTTTCAAAAATATTCAGAGTTCAAAACAGCTCGAATTCGAATTCAAAATTCGAATTTCAAACCCTGAACAGACTGGGCGGGAAATTTCCCGCCCAGACCCAGGTCGACTGGGGAGTTGACTGGGCAGTCGAGCCACCCAGACCCAGGTCGACTGGGGAGTCGACTGGGCAGTCGACCCCCCAGACCAGGTCGACTGGGCAGTCAACCTAGGGGTCGACCTCCCTGGTCGAACCTGGTGCGTGTGTTTGTGTGTGTGCGATTTTGGGGGCCGTGACGTGTTTGGATGGACCTGATGAGTTCTAGGGTTAATCTGAGGGCCTAAATGAGTTCCTACACCTATAAATACATCCTAAGACCTAACCTAATGGATAACAAAACATTCTTACATCCAAATGTTGTTGGACTCCCTCTTGATCATGGTCGCCGCTCTCTAAGCAATTCTCTTAGCCTCCAAACTCAATCAAACTAGAGATTAAAGCTCCTACAACGATTCTACAACAAATTAAAGTTCTTTCTTTAACCACGGAAGGAAAGTACATTTATTTTCCAATATAAACGTTAATTCTTATTTTGACATGATTGTAAATCTGAATTTGAGATTGTGTATGTTCTGTTCTGATCTATTTTATTCTGTATCTCTTCTTCTTTCTGTTCTATAGCCAGGCTACTACGAGCCTGCGCCAATCTCCTAAGAGATTTACGCACGAACACTAAAATGTTTGGGACAAATAATGAATGTGGCATAATTGGACATGGCTAATCTGTGACTAATTTAAGAAAAAGGACATAGGCTGTAAACTAGATTTAGATCTATGCATATTCTGTGAATTGGAAGAAGAGGAACCATGGTATGTTAACATACGACTTGAGACATTGGACATAACACATATTTTGAATTAAAACCTGCTATAACTAGATTGTTGGGCATATTGTTTATTCATGAAAGAGAATATGACTTATGTGTGAAGATCTATATTAAGATTTGATAACTATCAAATGTGAATAACACCTAAGTAGGAGATTTTTGAATATATGACATGCATTGAAATCGATGGCTATATTTGGTATAATTTATATGTGAATCTTTTGTACTAGGCAAGTTGAACTAAATAGGGACATGTAAATTATGACCATAACCTGTCACATGTAAATTCAATGCAAACGTGGGGTATATGATCATAGTGTGAATCATGACAACTATTTAGGCATGCAAACTTAGGCCAAATTTATAATTAGGCAAGATATGTTTGTGAAACTTTAAGGAATGATTAAATCTGTTATATTTGCCTAATTTGTTAGTTCTGTTGTATTTGCCTAATCTGCTAGTTCTGTTATATTGCCTAATCTGCTAGTTCTGTTATATTGCCTAATCTGTTATGTAAGAACCCGTAACTTCCCCGAAAAGGAAAGCACGAATACTTTGAGAACAATACACAAAAGGACGCATACGGAAGAACTTTTCATTGTTATTACAACAATTCCATCAGATACAAGAATATACAGAGTATAAATGAATAAATTACATTCGACAAATATCAGAGATTAAAATAAATTACATAGCAGCGGAAAATAATACAAAACACAACTGAAAGTAATACACGGATACAGAGCTTTCCGAGCATCGTTCCAGCTGTAAATCAGGACCCTGTGGATATAAATCTGCAAAACCAAAACTACTAGCTGCCCGTGTGGAAAATAAGGGCACCCATGGTTTAGGTTAAAACAATAAACTCCAGGTCAGTCATGTGACTGGTGTGAGAACTAAAACAGTTATCAATCTTTATTTTTAAAGTTAGGTAAATCAAGGGACCACGCCGTATAACACGGAACGGGTTTCCTCCCAAGAATACCAGTGCATAAAACAAACAGCGCAATGCTAAATAAAGAAAAATGAAGCTGTTATAAGACCCAGGTCCCATCACACAATGCAACGCAAGCCGGAGGATAGGGTTTTCCCTTATAACAGCCAAAGCATGCTTGATACGTTTAAAACACAATATTTGATACTATTATAAGTGTATAGTGTCAAAACAATTTCAATCATAAATATCAATCATAGGCGGCATGGGTACCATCTATCATGTCGCCATACTAGTTCTACAATTAAAACCGCAATACACGTATTGGAAATTGGATTCCGTCATGAGCCGAGTAAAGGGGCAAGCTCCTCTCCGCGTTCGAGACACTCTAGCAAATGTCCCAGGACCCAACTATGATCCTTGGATCTTCAGGGCCGGTCCTCTCTTACTTTTGAGGATTAGTTATTCCTTAACACACGTTTCCCGGTCCTTACAGACCTATATCCGAGGCGCCTCGCATTCCAACAACCACACAGGTGAAAAGTATATAAATGTCAGGGCTGGTAGGTCACTGACACCACCCTAGCTAGAAAGAAACGTCGTGCTCTCCCTGCAGTGACTATCCCGTTTTTGACTCATACCGAGGTGTGAGGCTCGCGAATTCACGTTATACACAAAGCTATGCCACACAGGCCGTGCTTTGATCATCAACCACAAGACTTTGCTTTTCAACAGAAGCCTTGATCAATTGCCACTTACGCATGCCACACAGGCAATTCACTCCATGCGTTTGATATCCATCAATATATAACCCCTGAGCTCGTACGTCTCAGAGAAGGGCGTTAAGCAAGAGAATAAATTCTCCGCCGCCAAACAGATATATATTTAATAGAGATCAATCACACGGACTAAAATCCAATGTCAGACACACAGTCCATTTACAAGTCCGTTCTGGGTCTGAACGAAACCGGAGGCACTTTCCTCGCATATCCATCCAACGAAACCGGAGGCACTTTCCTCGCATATCCATCCATCTCCAGGTACGTCTGGACGATCACCAACTGATTCCCTCATCCTGGGTGTACAGCCCAATCAAGATCATCAGTAATCACCCAAACGATGTGAAAACTTCCGGTCTTCAACCACCGTCTTCATCTTCGACATCTCGTCGAATCGATTATTCAGAATGGGTATAAACCCGGCCTTTCTGAATAACCCACGTATATAATAAACGAATGTTACACAAACACAACAAACGCCTCATCCCAATTCAGAATATTCTTTTATTCACAATATCACATTCTTAGGGAAATGTTCCCATTAATTTTATCCAAGATAAATTCTTCTAAATTTATCCTACAATCTTCCTTTGGATATCATTTCAAACTAGTCGGGATTAACGAACCACACCGAAGTAATTATTTATTTTATTTCCCAATCCCAACCTATATCCCATGGAGAAAAACTGGTGATACTCCATTCCTAACACCACGGTGTTATCGGTAAAATTAATTACCATTTCACGTTCAAATCTAATTAAAGATTTAACTATCGCTTTGGAGCAAAACTGGTGGTACTCCATTCTCGATCACCTTTCAGATTTGATAATTTAAATTATCAATTCACATTTTTAATCTAATTAAAGATTCATTAAAACTCCACTTAGTTTTAATCTTTTCAAAAATCAATATCCTACCTTTAACTGGGTTAAAGAACCAATGTCATCAAAAACACGATTCACGACAAACCAAATCACATTTGATATTAAATACAAGGCTCTGAATAGAAAATATATCGGCTTATATTCAATATCAAATTCTGAAACCAACAAATATCGTATTGGAAATAACGATATAAAATATCTTTCAAATTCCCATAACAATATCTGTATAGTCACGAAATCCAACATCGAAATATCCCGAAGATAATTTCGATTCAACTCCAGTCCAATTCACGTATTGGAAATTATCGATTATTTTCAAAATCACTTTCAAATTCAATTTATTTATTTCAAAAATAAATTGATTTCAATTCTAGTTCAAAACTAGTTCATTTCGATAAAAATCTATTTTTATCTTTTCAAATGTGGAATTTTCCAGCCCAAATCTTTCCAATTCACATATTATAATTTTACACAAATTATAGATATTTTTAATAATTTTATCAAGGCCCGTACGGTCGATTTCCATCAACGGCCATCGAACTGCACTTACAGCGACCTTTTTCGAATTTGATTTGGACATAATTCCAAATCCAACCGTTAGATTTCAAATTTCTAATATTCATTGGAAAGCTCTTTTCGATACGAACCCAACGGTTCCGGTTTTAGGAGGATCCGACGGTCGGATCTCCCGCAATGTCCGTTTGAAATAAATGGTCGAAATTCCCGAACTACCGCGGCGCGGCGCGTTCTATTCAGGCCATTATATATATATATATATATATATTATATATATTTCGTCGATTTCCTTTTAAAACGAATTTTATAAATCGTTTTAACTTCGTTTCAAAAACCATTTCAACTCTATTTCCATTCAAAGCCAAAATTGAATTCTTCTTTATAAATTCGTTTTAAAATTCATTTCTATTCAGTTCAAATTTTAATTCAATTTGAATTCATTTCAATTCACTTTCAATTCAATTTGAATTCGTTTTCAATTCATTTCGAAATCGTTTTCAATTCAATTCATTTCGGAATCGTTTTCAATTCAATTCATTTCGAAATCGTTTTCAATTCAATTCATTTCGAAATCGTTTTCAATTCAATTCATTTCGGAATCGTTTTCAATTCAATTCATTTCGGAATCGTTTTCAATTCAATTCATTGTTTTCCCGATTGGAATGAGGCCCAATCAATCACCATATAACGTTAATTATATGGATTCCATACAACACATGTATTTAATAGCATTAATAAACAATCAACCATCAACCAAAGTGCACTACGCTGTATAAGCATCAAATATAGATATCTAACGCTTATAACAGCCTGTCAATCAATCGATCGACATATTTAATCAATCAGGATGAGTGAACTTCAAATTTCATCCCAACACCCGTGTGGGGTTTCAAACAATCAAACACAGATTTTATTTGTGCAGTTGGGCGATGTGTAAAATTTATCGACCCAATCAATATCAGTCAAATCAGTGTATATAAACAAATCGGCCGATTTGTTTATAAATATTCATTTATTCACTTTCACGTTAAAAATTATATTTTTAACGACAAAAATATTTATTTCAACACTTGAATTTCTATTCATTTCATTTACACAATAAAAATGATATTTTTATTTTTCTAACATATTTTAGAAAATTTCGGCGGCATAACGGCACGATACTAGAAACGGGACGAGGCCTAGCCTTATCCCCGGTCTAGTGAAGGCCCACGCCATTCACACATCAATCAAATCACTTTCATTTCACCAAACAATTTCCATTCAATCAAATATTCTAACTAACCATTCAACCAAACAATTTAACAAACAAGCCATCCATGGTCTGTGGATGACGGGTGTCGGGTGCTACTAAGCACCGTCTACATCCTAGTATATATATATATATAACTAGAAAAAGAATTTAGAGTGAGAAGTTATCACCAAAAGCTATCCAACTTCACGACACTTCTTTTATAGAAATTTTCTTCATCCTCGCCTTTTTATCGTCTTCTTGTGCCCGTAGTCACTATATACATAAAAATCACATTTTTATATTTTGATGTCTTTAAAATAAAAATCACATTTTTATTTGTTCGTTTTCAATTTAAAAATCATATTTTTATAATCACTTCATATATTTGAAAATCGAATTTTTACCATGCTATTCAATATATAAAAATCGAATTTTTATTTCGAAGTTCAATATATAAAAACCACATTTTTATTTCGAAGTTCAATATATAAAAATCACATTTTTATTTTCACGCTATATGGATAAAAATGCTATTTTTACACCGCTACTATATAGATAAAAATTCTATTTTTACATCGTTATTCTATATATAAAGATCTCGCCTTTTCAACTATAAAGATTTCATCTTTATAAAAACCAGCATTTTATTTCGACGTATAGAAAATAAAAATCAGATTTTTATTTTGCTACATACACAAAGATGATATTTTTATATTCTCTATCCTATAAAGATTATATTTTTAATACTTTAAAAATACAAAGATCCTATTTTATTACTTTTAAAAATCAAATCTTTTCTGTTTTTAAAAATCACGTCTTTTATAATTCTAAAAACACTGTCTTTTCTAATTTAAAAATCACATCATTTCCTTTATAAAGTTTAAATCTTTTCAAAGAAAATCAGTTTTTAAACAAACGAAAAAAAAACAGTTTTAAATCTGTAAATATAAAACAGAAATAAAATATATAAAAAAAAGAAAACTTACAGCCGAAGGGGGGGGGGGTTTCTTCCTGCGTCGGAGGGCGGTTTTGGGGGAGGAAGCAGCGGAGGGGAGGCGAGCTTCGTTGGAGGGGCTTGCGGTGGTCCAGGGTTTCGATTAGGGGGAAGCTCGGGTTGCGGAAGAGGGGAGGAGCAGGCGGGGAAGAAGGAGCGGGAGGAGAAGGGGAAGGGGAGGGCGGCGAGCTGAGGGAGGGGGTCGCGGGGTCCACCGGGGAGGGGCGGCGGCGACGATGGCTACGGGGGGGGGGGGGGGGGGGGGGCGATCGCGATTTCAAATTTTTTTTTTTTTTCCTTTCTGTTAAACGAAAACGGGGGGGCAAAGGTTATAGGGAGAGAGAATATATTTTTTTTTTTTAATTTTATTTTATTATTTAATTATTAAAAAGTTGACTTTTACATACGACCGCTAAACGAGGCCCACCGACTGTCGCCCATAGCGTTTCACCCCCATTCCGAACTCAATGGGATATGTATCGTAAGCTGATTCGACTGTTTGAATCAGTTCCTGTTAAATTTACACTTAAATCGCTATATTGAATTTTAAACGTGCATTTCAAATTACCGGGGTCACATACTAACTAGAAAAATTCCAGAAAAATATTTTCTAGCTCCGTATTGACGATACGGTCCTAACAAAACTAGTTTCGTCGAATTCTGAGACCGTATGAAAAATGGCCAATTTCCAGTCGATTAAAATCAACTGAAATGGTCAAAACACGTTTTCCTTGGCCACGCTCACATATTGATTCGAAAAATTATGAAATTTGAAACCTAGCAATAACTCGACATCACGGACCCAACAAAACTGGTTTCGTCGAAATCCGAGGTCATTTGCAAAATGTCCATTTTTAAGGGCCTGAATTCCATAGCGACTATTCAGAATTTTCAACTGGACATATCTCTCAATTTTTAAAGTGAAATCTCAGTTTGTTAACTTCGTTGGAAAGATATCGTCAATTAGATCCTAATGTTTTTGGTTTCACTAAAATCCGGATTGTTTTGCACCCGGTACATTCAATTGAAGTTTGAAATCGAATTATCGAACTACCGCGCCATTTTCAATTCTATTTATAATTTTATATAAATATTTATATATTCTAACGACGACGTATATAATATATACGTCGAATTCTATTCAAAATAAATTTCACGTCGATTTTATTTAAAATAATCTATTTTAAATATTCAAAATTCGTCAAAATTGCCAAAATAAAAATTTTAAACTGGCCCAGATTTTCCGGGTTATTACAATCTCCCCCACTTAAAACTTTTCGTCCCCGAAAAGGAACAAAGTCGAAAGTGGTTTGATTAATAAGCTCTACATTCGATCTGGCTTCCATTCTCCAACTTTTCAGTTTCTGAGAATTTTCAAATTCTTCAAAAATTTGGCTAACACCCTAAATTTTTGAAAAATTTCGCCATAACCTCCCCTGCACCGGGAGCATCGGGGAATTTCAAATAGCTTCCCCGGTCCTTCAGATCTCAAAAAGAAAAAGAAAAAGCCAAGCGGCTAGCCAATAGGCTCATAAAATCATCATCACCCAAACAAAACAGTAAATTATGTAGTAAACATGTACCTATTTGTCGGGCAAACAAATTTTATTCTCTGGCTCTAGCCTCCTTGCTATGACCTGTTCAATGTAAGTATATGTATATACAAGCAAATGCGACCAATTTTCAATACAATTCAATATTTGGTTTAATTAGGCATAAATGGTTAAAATTAGCAAACAATTAAACAAACAACACAAACATCAATCAATTAGTGAATTAGAGTTTCAAATTCATAAATTTGATATATATACAGAAAATCATGTTTTTGATGCCAATTCACAACAATGTGTTCTAACTATACTAGTTTTGGTTCTCACACCAGTCTAATGGAAATATATAGAAATCACACCTTCGAGACTCGAATATGAATACTAATGATGATGCACCATCATCAGAATCATCCCCGGATATCTAGAATGTGACTCTATATCTATCCAGTATATTAAAACTTCGACTATACGTTCATGACGCGTATACGCGAAATCTATATATACTCGATTGTCCATATTCAAAATAAATAAACATTTAAATACGTATAAAACGATTTAAATTTTTAAAACAAAATTGTTTTCATTTGAAAAATATACTCTTCACACTCGTTCCAGGATACTACTGATCCTATCTCTAACGAGTGATTCTAATTGGATATTACTAATCCAATATCTGATGAATTCTTTCGTATGGTTCTAATGTGTCTTGTTCTCGAGCTCTGTAAACCAAAGCTCCGATACCACTGTAAGAACCCGTAACTTCCCCGAAAAGGAAAGCACGAATACTTTGAGAACAATACACAAAAGGACGCATACGGAAGAACTTTTCATTGTTATTACAACAATTCCATCAGATACAAGAATATACAGAGTATAAATGAATAAATTACATTCGACAAATATCAGAGATTAAAATAAATTACATAGCAGCGGAAAATAATACAAAACACAACTGAAAGTAATACACGGATACAGAGCTTTCCGAGCATCGTTCCAGCTGTAAATCAGGACCCTATGGATATAAATCTGCAAAACCAAAACTACTAGCTGCCCGTGTGGAAAATAAGGGCACCCAGAGTTTAGGTTAAAACAATAAACTCCAGGTCAGTCATGTGACTGGTGTGAGAACTAAAACAGTTATCAATCTTTATTTTTAAAGTTAGGTAAATCAAGGGACCACGCCGTATAACACGGAACGGGTTTCCTCCCAAGAATACCAGTGCATAAAACAAACAGCGCAATGCTAAATAAAGAAAAATGAAGCTGTTATAAGACCCAGGTCCCATCACACAATGCAACGCAAGCCGGAGGATAGGGTTTTCCCTTATAACAGCCAAAGCATGCTTGATACGTTTAAAACACAATATTTGATACTATTATAAGTGTATAGTGTCAAAACAATTTCAATCATAAATATCAATCATAGGCGGCATGGGTACCATCTATCATGTCGCCATACTAGTTCTACAATTAAAACCGCAATACACGTATTGGAAATTGGATTCCGTCATGAGCCGAGTAAAGGGGCAAGCTCCTCTCCGCGTTCGAGACACTCTAGCAAATGTCCCAGGACCCCACTATGATCCTTGGATCTTCAGGGCCGGTCCTCTCTTACTTTTGAGGATTAGTTATTCCTGAACACACGTTTCCCGGTCCTTACAGACCTATATCCGAGGCGCCTCGCATTCCAACAACCACACAGGTGAAAAGTATATAAATGTCAGGGCTGGTAGGTCACTGACACCACCCTAGCTAGAAAGAAACGTCGTGCTCTCCCTGCAGTGACTATCCCGTTTTTGACTCATACCGAGGTGTGAGGCTCGCGAATTCACGTTATACACAAAGCTATGCCACACAGGCCGTGCTTTGATCATCAACCACAAGACTTTGCTTTTCAACAGAAGCCTTGATCAATTGCCACTTACGCATGCCACACAGGCAATTCACTCCATGCGTTTGATATTCATCAATATATAACCCCTGAGCTCGTACGTCTCAGAGAAGGGCGTTAAGCAAGAGAATAAATTCTCCGCCGCCAAACAGATATATATTTAATAGAGATCAATCACACGGACTAAAATCCAATGTCAGACACACAGTCCATTTACAAGTCCGTTCTGGGTCTGAACGAAACCGGAGGCACTTTCCTCGCATATCCATCCATCTCCAGGTACGTCTGGACGATCACCAACTGATTCCCTCATCCTGGGTGTACAGCCCAATCAAGATCATCAGTAATCACCCAAACGATGTGAAAACTTCCGGTCTTCAACCACCGTCTTCATCTTCGACATCTCGTCGAATCGATTATTCAGAATGGGTATAAACCCGGACTTTCTGAATAACCCACGTGTATAATAAACGAATGTTACACAAACACAACAAACGCCTCATCCCAATTCAGAATATTCTTTTATTCACAATATCACATTCTTAGGGAAATGTTCCCATTAATTTTATCCAAGATAAATTCTTCTAAATTTATCCTACAATCTTCCTTTGGATATCATTTCAAACTAGTCGGGATTAACGAACCACACCGAAGTAATTATTTATTTTATTTCCCAATCCCAACCTATATCCCATGGAGAAAAACTGGTGATACTCCATTCCTAACACCACGGTGTTATCGGTAAAATTAATTACCATTTCACGTTCAAATCTAATTAAAGATTTAACTATCGCTTTGAAGCAAAACTGGTGGTACTCCATTCTCGATCACCTTTCAGATTTGATAATTTAAATTATCAATTCACATTTTTAATCTAATTAAAGATTCATTAAAACTCCACTTAGTTTTAATCTTTTCAAAAATCAATATCCTACCTTTAACTGGGTTAAAGAACCAATGTCATCAAAAACACGATTCACGACAAACCAAATCACATTTGATATTAAATACAAGGCTCTGAATAGAAAATATATCGGCTTATATTCAATATCAAATTCTGAAACCAACAAATATCGTATTGGAAATAACGATATAAAATATCTTTCAAATTCCCATAACAATATCTGTATAGTCACGAAATCCAACATCGAAATATCCCGAAGATAATTTCGATTCAACTCCAGTCCAATTCACGTATTGGAAATTATCGATTATTTTCAAAATCACTTTCAAATTCAATTTATTTATTTCAAAAATAAATTGATTTCAATTCTAGTTCAAAACTAGTTCATTTCGATAAAAATCTATTTTTATCTTTTCAAATGTGGAATTTTCCAGCCCAAATCTTTCCAATTCACATATTATAATTTTACACAAATTATAGATATTTTTAATAATTTTATCAAGGCCCGTACGGTCGATTTCCATCAACGGCCATCGAACTGCACTTACAGCGACCTTTTTCGAATTTGATTTGGACATAATTCCAAATCCAACCGTTAGATTTCAAATTTCTAATATTCATTGGAAAGCTCTTTTCGATACGAACCCAACGGTTCCGGTTTTAGGAGGATCCGACGGTCGGATCTCCCGCAATGTCCGTTTGAAATAAATGGTCGAAATTCCCGAACTACCGCGGCGCGGCGCGTTCTATTCAGGCCATTATATATATAATATATATATTATATATATTTCGTCGATTTCCTTTTAAAACGAATTTTATAAATCGTTTTAACTTCATTTCAAAAACCATTTCAACTCTATTTCCATTCAAAGCCAAAATTGAATTCTTCTTTATAAATTCGTTTTAAAATTCATTTCTATTCAATTCAAATTTTAATTCAATTTGAATTCATTTCAATTCACTTTCAATTCAATTTGAATTCGTTTTCAATTCATTTCGAAATTGTTTTCAATTCAATTCATTTCGGAATCGTTTTCAATTCAATTCATTTCGAAATCGTTTTCAATTCAATTCATTTCGAAATCGTTTTCAATTCAATTCATTTCGGAATCGTTTTCAATTCAATTCATTGTTTTCCCGATTGGAATGAGGCCCAATCAATCACCATATAACGTTAATTATATGGATTCCATACAACACATGTATTTAATAGCATTAATAAACAATCAACCATCAACCAAAGTGCACTACGCTGTATAAGCATCAAATATAGATATCTAACGCTTATAACAGCCTGTCAATCAATCGATCGACATATTTAATCAATCAGGATGAGTGAACTTCAAATTTCATCCCAACACCCGTGTGGGGTTTCAAACAATCAAACACAGATTTTATTTGTGCAGTTGGGCGATGTGTAAAATTTATCGACCCAATTAATATCAGTCAAATCAGTGTATATAAACAAATCGGCCGATTTGTTTATAAATATTCATTTATTCACTTTCACGTTAAAAATTATATTTTTAACGACAAAAATATTTATTTCAACACTTGAATTTCTATTCATTTCATTTACACAATAAAAATGATATTTTTATTTTTCTAACATATTTTAGAAAATTTCGGCGGCATAACGGCACGATACTAGAAACGGGACGAGGCCTAGCCTTATCCCCGGTCTAGTGAAGGCCCACGCCATTCACACATCAATCAAATCACTTTCATTTCACCAAACAATTTCCATTCAATCAAATATTCTAACTAACCATTCAACCAAACAATTTAACAAACAAGCCATCCATGGTCTGTGGATGACGGGTGTCGGGTGCTACTAAGCACCGTCTACATCCTAGTATATATATATATAACTAGAAAAAGAATTTAGAGTGAGAAGTTCTCACCAAAAGCTATCCAACTTCACGACACTTCTTTTATAGAAATTTTCTTCATCCTCGCCTTTTTATCGTCTTCTTGTGCCCGTAGTCACTATATACATAAAAATCACATTTTTATATTTTGATGTCTTTAAAATAAAAATCACATTTTTATTTGTTCGTTTTCAATTTAAAAATCATATTTTTATAATCACTTCATATATTTGAAAATCGAATTTTTACCATGCTATTCAATATATAAAAATCGAATTTTTATTTCGAAGTTCAATATATAAAAACCACATTTTTATTTCGAAGTTCAATATATAAAAATCACATTTTTATTTTCACGCTATATGGATAAAAATGCTATTTTTACACCGCTACTATATAGATAAAAATTCTATTTTTACATCGTTATTCTATATATAAAGATCTCGCCTTTTCAACTATAAAGATTTCATCTTTATAAAAATCAGCATTTTATTTCGACGTATAGAAAATAAAAATCAGATTTTTATTTTGCTACATACACAAAGATGATATTTTTATATTCTCTATCCTATAAAGATTATATTTTTAATACTTTAAAAATACCAAGATCCTATTTTATTACTTTTAAAAATCAAATCTTTTCTGTTTTTAAAAATCACGTCTTTTATAATTCTAAAAACACTGTCTTTTCTAATTTAAAAATCACATCATTTCCTTTATAAAGTTTAAATCTTTTCCAAGAAAATCAGTTTTTAAACAAACGAAAAAAAACAGTTTTAAATCTGTAAATATAAAACAGAAATAAAATATATATAAAAAAAGAAAACTTACAGCCGAAGGGGGGGGGGGGGGTTTCTTCCTGCGTCGGAGGGCGGTTTTGGGGGAGGAAGCAGCGGAGGGGAGGCGAGCTTCGTTGGAGGGGCTTGCGGTGGTCCAGGGTTTCGATTAGGGGGAAGCTCGGGTTGCGGAAGAGGGGAGGAGCAGGCGGGGAAGAAGGAGCGGGAGGAGAAGGGGAAGGGGAGGGCGGCGAGCTGAGGGAGGGGGTCGCGGGGTCCACCGGGGAGGGGCGACGGCGACGATGGCTACGGGGGGGGGGGGGGGGGGGATCGCGATTTCAATTTTTTTTTTTCCTTTCTGTTAAACGAAAACGGGGGGGGGGCCAAAGGTTATAGGGAGAGAGAATATTTTTTTTTTTTAATTTTATTTTATTATTTAATTATTAAAAAGTTGACTTTTACATACGACCTCTAAACGAGGCCCACCGACTGTCGCCCATAGCGTTTCACCCCCATTCCGAACTCAATGGGATATGTATCGTAAGCTGATTCGACTGTTTGAATCAGTTCCTGTTAAATTTACACTTAAATCGCTATATTGAATTTTAAACGTGCATTTCAAATTACTGGGGTCATATACTAACTAGAAAAATTCCAGAAAAATATTTTCTAGCTCCGTATTGACGAAACGGTCCTAACAAAACTAGTTTCGTCGAATTCTGAGACCGTATGAAAAATGGCCAATTTCCAGTCGATTAAAATCAACTGAAATGGTCAAAACACGTTTTCCTTGGCCACGCTCACATATTGATTCGAAAAATTATGAAATTTGAAACCTAGCAATAACTCGACATCACGGACCCAACAAAACTGGTTTCGTCGAAATCCGAGGTCATTTGCAAAATGTCCATTTTTAAGGGCCTGAATTCCATAGCGACTATTCAGAATTTTCAACTGGACATATCTCTCAATTTTTAAAGTGAAATCTCAGTTTGTTAACTTCGTTGGAAAGATATCGTCAATTAGATCCTAATGTTTTTGGTTTCACTAAAATCCGGATTGTTTTGCACCCGGTACATTCAATTGAAGTTTGAAATCGAATTATCGAACTACCGCGCCATTTTCAATTCTATTTATAATTTTATATAAATATTTATATATTATAACGACGACGTATATAATATATACGTCGAATTCTATTCAAAATAAATTTCACGTCGATTTTATTTAAAATAATCTATTTTAAATATTCAAAATTCGTCAAAATTGCCAAAATAAAAATTTTAAACTGGCCCAGATTTTCCAGGTTATTACATGTTAGTTCTATTATATTGCCTAATCTGCTAGTTCTGTTATATTGCTTAATCTGCTAGTTCTGCTCTACTTCCTAGTCTGCTAGATCTGTTCATTTGCCAAATCTGTCATCTGCTAAGTCTGTTGTAAATGCCAAATCCGCTAAACTAAATCTGTTGAGATGCCTAAACTGCTAAATCTGTTGAGATGCCTAAACTGCTAAATCTGTTGAGATGCGTAAACTGCTAAATCTGTTGAGATGCCTAATCTGTTATCTGTTAAATCTGCTAGTTCGCTTAATCTGCTAAATCCATTAAGTCGCCTAATTTGAAAAATCTGTTATCTGCTATATCTGTTGAGTTGATATAATTAGTCTGTTATTGACATAATATGAATTGGCTATAGTTATGAATAATTGACATGTATATTAGGCGTGGGCATAAATGGTAAATTATTAATTAATTGGTCGCAAAGATAAACATGGCTAACTCGTGGTTAGAATGAGTTTGCGACGTAATTCTGCCCGGAACCGCCCGGCACATCCAATGGCCGCATACAATAGGTTCTAATGTGAGAAATTAGCCATAACGTGCTTGAAACCCAAGGTTAGGCTCAGTTTGCGGCAGAAATCTGCCCGGAACCAACCGGCCTAACCAGTAGCCGCAAACTGTCAGTCTAATGTGAGAGGTCTGGGCATTAATATTTAATTAATGAAAATCTGAGATAAATATGATGTCTAAAACTTGTTGGGCATATAGGGTTAAACCCACTAGACTGATGAATTTAATAAATCTGTTCCGTGAATTTGTAGGCCCAATTTCAAAGTTAGACAAATCTGTAAGTCTGTTAATCTATAACTGGTTAATCGGTAAGTCTGTTAAATCTGTATATCTGATTCGTTAGTCTGAAAACTTGTCTGTGAACTGGTTGATCTGAATTCTGTATGTCTGAACTTGTAAACAAGTTAATCTGAAATCTGTTAGTCTGGGGACACAAGGTTTGGGGGGAAATTACTTGTGTCATCTGTTGTTTGGGACCAATATTAGTCAGTAACCCTTTCTGGTATCAAAACTTTGACCCAACAGTAGGTAGGGTCCGGGCACGCTTACTGAACTAATTGTAAGTGGTTCATTCTGATAATGGCGAGGGGTGTTGATGGTGCGTTCCAACCGGGTCATGTGCGTGCATGGATCCCGGCCTGCCTCTGTGGATGTAAGATGCCATTACATCTGTAAATAGGTCTGTGCCAATTGGGTGTCACTTTAGGGAGTGATACACCCTACTGTGGGGCCGACACAGGGTATTTATGTATTAGGGAGCCGATCGCTTGGGGTAGGGTTTTAGGGTACACTAAGTTCTGTCTGTTTCTGTTGGTACCGTCTGTTTCTGTTGGGTGGCAACACCCGTCGGTTTCTGCGTGGTACCGTATGTTCGGGTAGTAAAGGCCCAATCACTAGTGTACACCTAATTCTACATTCTGTTTTCGTAGGGATTAATCTGTTTCTGTTTCTGTCTATTTCTGTTCGGGTGGTAAAGGCCCATTATTAGCATTATGTTTCTGTCTGTTTCTGTTCGGGTGGTAAAGGCCAATTATTAGCATTCTGTTTCCGTCCGTTTTTATTGGGGTGGTAAAGGCCCATTACTAGCACTCTCTTCTATGGAAATTATTCTGTACCCGCTTCTGTTTCAGTTTAGATATTAGGGTGACACCTAATTCTGTTATACAAGTATTAGTGCAGAGAAGTGTAAAACAATAGCTTATATCATTCTGTTCTTCTGTTATGCCTGTTACGGTTATCTCTCATCCAGTTTTATTTTCATGTCATGTTATTATTATCTGTTCATAACTGAAAATCACTGGACTTGCCAGACTTTATGTCCGACCTTCATTGTTTTCGCCCCTTTTCTTCCGTTCCCCCCCCAGGTTTTCTAAGGAGGGAATACTCTAGGTTGATCCGGATTTTCTTCCGCTTGAAGTGCTTAAAGTATGGATTGTCTTCTTCTGTGTGGATTATGATTTTAAACTATGCATTCTGAAGGCTTTTGTACAAGACTGATATTTTGTACTTGAATTCTGATATTGTGATTTGAAAGGATGTAACCAAGCTTATTTCGGTTTCTATTGAAATAAAGTTATAAATTTTTCAAGAACTGTTTTATCTGTCTTGTAAGATTCTGTTCTGTTTACTAAAATGCTCCACCAAAGTTAAGGCATTCCCTTTGTGAGTGACCTTAACGGAGGTGGGGTGTTACACTTGGTATCAGAGCGAAGGTTACCAGATTGGGTAAAGTTTTTGAAAACTATTTTCAAAAAGGTTCTGAAAGGAAGTATTTTCAAAAATAAAGCTTATTTTGAAAAACATGATCCCCAAGAGCCATATATCTTTCCTTCAGTCCTTTTTGTATTGAATCTTTCCTTTTTCATTTCAGCATGTCTGAAGCATCTGAGATACCAGAGGGTGTTCATGTACCCGGTTGGTTTTGTCAATATCTTGAGGCTAGGACCGCCGCCGCAGGTCCAGCAAATGGTCCCCCTCCTCCGCCCCCTCCTCGTGCAATTGCTTTCTCAAAGATCTGTAGAGATTTTAGGGCAATGGGTGGAAAGGATTTCAAGGGAACTGAATCATTCGTAGAAGCGAGGAACTGGCTCAAAGAAACTGAGGATCTATTCGTTATCTTCGAGGTGGACGATAGGCAGAAGGTACAGTTGGCGGTATGGCTGCTCAAAGACGAAGTTTCCTATTGGTGGGAAGTCACTAACGCCAAGAGGCCAGTTGAAACATGGATGGATTTCAGAACAAGGTTTGAGACAAAATTCCTATCGCAGGCTGAACGAAGTCTACAACTAGAAAAGTTCTTATCTCTTAAGCAAGGAAGTATGACGGTCAAGGAATACGTCAATCAGTTCAACCAACTGGTTAGGTTCGGATTGGATTTAGTCAACACTCAGCATAAAAAGGCTCTCCGCTTTGTTAAAGGATTGAAAGAGCCACTGCACATCCTAGCCATGACCCATGTACCCATGGGATCGACTTACGAGAAATTGGTGGACATGGCATGACTGCACGAGGAAGACAAGGGCCCGAAAGAGACAAAGAAGGAAGAACCACAGAATAAGAAAGCATGGCCCAAAAAGGAAACACAAAAGAAGGATGAGAAGTTAGAAGATAAGAAGGGGAAAAGGTGCTTTACTTGTGGAAGCTCGACTCATCTGAACAAGGATTGCAGAAAAAGGAAGGGCACTTGCTTCAACTGTGGTGAGATGGGACACTTCACTAGGGACTTCCCGAAGAAACGAGGGCAAGGGCAGAGGGCAGAACCCACTTCTGGAGGACAGGCGAATGCTCAAGGGACTGGTAGATAGGGTAGAAATAAGAAAATTAAGTAGAAGGTTTAATTTCCTTATCTGATTGTTGAGTTAAAACTCTTTCTAATTCGGGCATTTTGATTCTGTAATCGATACTCTGCACTTTAATACTAGTATTGTTTCTGATTACGTTGTAGACCCAAATCCATAAGGGTTATGACTCATCTGTTTGTGATTGGGGTTTGAGAGATATTCGTGTTAGGCGTCAAGTAGGACGCATACATTCTGGGATTTATCATGCTTAGCTTCTTAAGATTCATTAGGGAACCTGATCTGTACCAGTAGTCTGTAAATGTCTGAATAATTCTGATTTCCAGTTTTGACATTGTCTAAAGAGGGTAATCCTCTGGGTGTCAATCTGATGTTGATTTCGGTCTTCGGGGTTGATACTTAGGGGAATTAGTTTCTCAACCTAATGGGAACCAAGTCTTTGTCTTATCTGTGCTCGCTTCCATCATTCGACTGTATCCTATCGATCAAATCTTCGAACTTTAGGTAGAAACTAATGGGTGTAAACATGTGTTTGAGACATGTTATTTTTGATGGTTGCAAGTGGATGCAAGTGGTTGCTAGTGGTTGCTCATGGATGCATATACACACACTAGGCACTAGATCGGCACGAAAACACTCTCATACTACATACGGATGTGTGAGCATTTTAAATTTTTGTGGATGCAAAATGATTGACTCAGCACATGGATGTTGCATATGACTGAATGGTTGTGCACTCATATAGAAATGATATGTATCAAATAGGAAAATTTGCATACATGTTGGACTCATGGCACTGGCATAATTCGCATTAAGGAGGTCAACTGAATTAGTGGACCGCCTGAACTTTGTATTAGATAAGAAGCATATACACACACTTTTGCATATGTTCATACAACATTAGAAGTTTCTAAGGACAATGGACGCCAGTGATTGATGATTGAGTAGATGGATGTTGGATGGTAGGACACATTCTTCTTAACTTGAAGATTTCGGGGACGAAATCCTTTAAGGAGGGGAGAATGTAACACCCCGTATTTTCTGTGAACTTATAAGTAACAAATTAGAGGATAATTAATTTTTAAAATAAGAATCAAGGAAAACGGGTTGCGCCATTGCGTTCGTATCAAAATTCTACTTGGAAACGAGTCGGAGTTTGCAAGAATCAGAGTCCGTATGAGGGAGATATGACCCTCAGAAGTTTCAGAAATATTCAGAGTTCAAAACAGCTCGAATTCGAATTCAAAATTCGAATTTCAAACCCAGAACAGATTGGGCGCCCAGGTCGACTGGGGAGTCGACTGGGCAGTCGACCCCCCCCAGACCCAGGTTGACTGGGGAGTCGAACCCCCAGACCAGGTCGACTGGGCAGTCGACCTGGGGGTCGACCTCCCTGGTCGAACCTGGTGCGTGTATGTGCGATTTTGGGGGTTGTGACGTGTTTGGACAGACCAGATGAGTTCTAGGGTTAATCTGAGGGCCTAAATGGGTTCCTACACCAATAAATACATTCTAAGACCTTACCTAATGTATAACAAAACATTCTTACATCAAAATGTTGCTGGACTCCCTCTTGATCATGGCCGCCGATCTCTAAGCAATTCTCCTAGCCTCCAAACTCAATCAAACTAGAGATTAAAGCTCCTACAACGATTCTACAACAAATTAAAGTTCTTTCTTTAACCACGGAAGGCAAGTATAGTTATTTTCCGATATAAACGTTAATTCGGATTTTGACATGATTGTAAATCTGAATTTGAGATTGTGTATGTTCTGTTCTGATCTATTTTATTCTGTATCTCTTCTTCTTTCTGTTCTATAGCCAGGCTACTACGAGCCTGTGCCAATCTCCTAAGAGATTAACGCACGAACACTAAAATGTTTGGGACAAATAATGAATGTGGCATAATTGGACATGGCTAATCTGTGACTAATTTAAGAAAAAGGACATAGGTTGTAAACTAGATTTAGATCTACGCATATTCTGTGAATTGGAAGAAGAGGAACCATGGTATGTTAACATGTGACTTAAGACATTGGACATAACGCATATTTTGAATTAAGACCTATTATAACTAGATTGTTGGGCATATTGTTTATTCATGAAAGAGAATATGACTTAGGTGTGAAGATCTATATTAAGATTTGATAACTATCAAATGTGAATAACACCTAAGTAGGAGATTTTTGAATATATGACATGCATTGAAATCGATGGCTATATTTGGTATAATTTATATGTGAATCTTTTGTACTAGGCAAGTTGAACTAAATTGGGACATGTAAATTATGACCATAACCTATCACATGTAAATTCAATGCAAACGTGGGGTATATGATCATAGTGTGAATCATGACAACTATTTAGGCATGCAAACTTAGGCCAAATTTATAATTAGGCAAGATATGTTTGTGAAACTTTAAGGAATGATTAAATCTGTTATATTTGCCTAATTTGTTAGTTCTGCTATATTTGCCTAATCTGCTAGTTTTGTTATATTGCCTAATCTGCTAGTTCTGTTATATTGCCTAATCTGCTAGTTCTGTTATATTGCCTAATCTGCTAGTTCTGTTATATTGCTTAATCTGCTAGTTCTGCTCTACTGCCTAGTCTGCTAGATCTGTTCATTTGCCAAATCTGTCATCTGCTAAGTCTGTTGTAAATGCCAAATCCGCTAAACTAAATCTGTTGAGATGCCTAAACTGCTAAATCTGTTGAGATGCCTAAAATGCTAAATCTGTTGAGATGCCTAATCTGTTATCTGGTAAATCTGCTAGTTTGCTTAATCTGCTAAATCCGTTAAGTCACCTAATCTGAAAAATCTGTTATTTGCTATATCTGTTGAGTTGATATAATTAGTCTGTTATTGACATAATCTGAATTGGCTATAGTTATAAATAATTGACATGTATATTAGGCATGGGCATAAATGGTAAATTATTAATTAATTGGCCGCAAAGATAAATATGGCTAACTCAAGGTTAGAATGAGTTTGCGGCGTAATTCTGCCCGGAACCGCACGGCACATCCAGTGGCCGCAAACAATAGGTTCTAATGTGAGAAGTTTGTCATAACGTGCTTGAAACCCGAGGTTAGACTCAGTTAGCGGCAGAAATCTGCCCGGAACCAACCGGCCTAACCAGTAGCCACAAACTGTCAGTTTAATGTGAGAGGTCTGGGCATTAATATTTAATTAATGAAAATCAGAGATAAATATGATGTCTAGAACGTGTTGGGCGGATAGGGTTAAACCCACTAGACTGATGAATTTAATAAATCTGTTCCGTGAATTTGTAGGCCCAATTTCAAAGTTAGACAAATTTGTAAGTCTGTTAATTTGTAATTGGTTAATCGGTAAGTCTGTTAAATCTGTATATCTGATCCGTTAGTCTGAAAACTTGTCTGTGAACTGGTTGATCTGAATTCTGTATGTCTGAACTTGTAAACAAGTTAATCTGAAATCTGTTAGTCTAGGGACACAAGGTTAGGAGGGAAATTACTTGTGTCATCTGTTGTTTGGGACCCATATTAGTCAATAACCCTTTCTGGTATCAAAACTTTGACCCAACAGTAGGTAGGGTCCAGGCACGCTTACTGAACTAATTGTAAGTGGTTCATTCTGATAATGGCGAGGGGTGTTGATGGTGCGTTCCAACCGGGTCATGTGCGTGCATGGATCCCGTCCTGCCTCTGTGGATGTAAGACGCCATGACATCTGTAAATAGGTCTGTGCCAATTGGTTGTCACATTAGGGAGTGATACACCCTACTGTGGGGCCTACACAGGGTATTTATGTATTAGGGAGCCGATCGCTTGGGGTAGGGTTTTAGGGTACACTAAGTTCTGCCTGTTTCTGTTGGTACCGTCTGTTTCTGTTGGGTGGCAGCACCCGTCTGTTTTTGCGTGGTACCGTGTGTTCGGGTAGTAAAGCCCAATCACTAGTGTACACCTAATTCTACATTCTGTTTTCATAGGGATTAATCTGTTTCTGTTTCTGTCTGTTTCTGTTCGGGTGGTAAAGGCCCATTATTAGCATTCTGTTTCTGTCTGTTTCTGTTCGGGTGGTAAAGGCCCATTATTAGCATTCTGTTTCCGTCCGTTTCTATTGGGGTGGTAAAGGCCCATTACTAGCACTCTCTTCTATGGAAATTATTATGTACCCGCTTCTGTTTCAGTTTAGATATTAGGGTGACACCTAATTCTGTTATACTAGTATTAGTGCAGAGAAGTGTAAAACAATAGCTTATATCATTCTGTTCTTCTGTTACACCTGTTACGGTTATCTCTCATCCAGTTTTATTTTCATGTCATGTTATTATTATCTGTTCATAACTGAAAATCACTAGACTTGCCAGACTTTATGTCCGACCTTGATTGTTTTCGCCCCTTTTCTTCCGTTCCCCCCCCAGGTTTTCTAAAGAGGGAATACTCTAGCTTGATCCAGATTTTCTTCCGCTTGAAGGGCTTAAAGTATGGCTTGTCTTCTTCTGTGGGGATTATGATTTTAAACTATGCATTCTGAAGGCTTTTGTACAAGACTGATATTTTGTACTTGAATTCTGATATTGTGATTTGAAAGGATGTAACCAAGCTTATTTCGGTTTCTGTTGAAATAAAGTTATAAATTTTTCAAGTACTGTTTTATCGGTCTTGTAAGTTTCTGTTCTGTTTACTAAAATGCTCCACCAAAGTTAAGGCATTCCCTTTGTGAGTGACCTTAACGGAGGTAGGGTGTTACACTGGGCACCGTTCACTGCATCCATACATGTCATCCAGGAACAGGATGAATCGAAGGCACTCTCCTTCTGCATCCAATATAGGAATCACCCCATGGATCAGCAGCGAGAAGTCCTTGCAACCCGTAGATTCCAACCATGATAGAATCACAGTATATCTCTAGGGATCAGCCAGAGATTGTAAGTAACTCTTCCGTTTCATGATTCAATTGCTCCATCTCGATCAGCTTCTTTGACGTATTCGATTTTATTGGTCGGAATGGTTTTCGAATATAAATTCTATCCCGGTCTTTCCGTCCCAATAACGTTGGGTCAGATTTTGATAGTCGGATATTTAACTATCAAAATAAACAACCATAAAAATAAACAGATCCATTGATTTATTACACAATATCACTTGGCCATTTAAAAACAATCTATCAGTTGAAATACCCAAAAACAATATACTGGTTTAATATACAATTATACTCAAAACCTTTTTTTTATATACCTAGAAATATCTTAAAATCATATCTAATTTATCCTACAACTAACCTTTCAAATCATTGCTATAACATTTCTTATTTCTTATCGATTCAACTTATCGTTTGTAAAACCATCATTATGACATCTTCTTTGGATTTATTATTTGAATACCAAAATCACTACTCATCCCTTTTAGAAAAAGCCCTTTAAATTTTATTTCCATACTTTGAACATACCATTATATTTCCACCAATCTCCTTTTTATTTCTTTCATTATAGGAATATCATTTCATACCATCAAACCCCTTTTTATTTTATTTTATTTTGGAATCTCATTATGTATATATTTTCATATCCTTCAAATAACGTTACCCAGTTATTTTCCCAAAATAATTTACTCTAACATCTTCACTATTACAACTAATATCATCCTTTGATAATCATGAAGTTGTTCAAGTTGGAGTATTTTAATTACCTCTCAGACCTTGATCAATAACGTTCTTATCTTTAGATAGATATCAGTTGTAATACAAAAACCGATATTCATTCCCGTATCACAACAAAGTCCCATTTTTGTTATCTTGATGAATATCATCTTTTTTTTTAAATACGGTTTTGTATCGCATCTTCATAACTCATCTCGTTTAACTACTCTAATTCAAACTTGGGTTTACGTTTCATATCACATTTCATCTCTTCACCAGTTCCTAACCGTACATTAACCAGAAAATAATTCTCCAAATATTAACCCCGAAGGTCGAAACCAACATCAGATCAATATTTAGAAAACCGGTTATCCCAACTGATACCCAGTAAGTTCTAATCCTTTAATTTCCAATCCTGGCTTTTACTTTATTCAAAGGTCACTTCTAATAACTCGTTCCATTATGTATTCATTAAACTTTGGGTTTTATAACTTCATATAACTTGGATTCATAGAATCCAATATAATTCATTAAAACTTTGATTTCACCCTATAAATATTTAATCGCCTTAATAACTATAAATACGGCTTTAAAATTCACAAACTTTCCTTACTATATTTTATATTCCAAATTATAACTTCGGTTATTATTAAACGACTAACAATCAAGTTTCAATATTTAATAAAATAAAACTGGGTTACTTTACTATTAACTACTCTCTTTAAATAAATGAACTAATCAAATAAACAATTTCAGTTAACGTCGTTACCTTGTTCAATTCTAAACATGATTAACCCGTTAGTTAATCGTTATTGATCATGCCATTTAAATTAATTAATAGTTAATTAATCAAAATAATTCTATTCACATTGATTTTTATTAAATTAATATCAATGTAAACCCGTTCTAATTGTTACGTTACTTCTGGTCACTTGAATTAGCTAAATACAATTGTTTACCAATTGGTTAAAAAGCACGTGCTTCGCGCACGGTAGATTTTGGTTAAACCAATCAATGTATATATGTGGTTGGTTTATTCCCTTTTTTTTTGAATTTCATTTAAAATAATATATTTAAAAATCTATATTCAGTTATAAGTAAATTCTATAACTTCATTTCTAGCGATTCACCTGACGGTGAATCGATCTTTATAAAACGGTGTATATTTGGGCCATCTGCTATTTATTCCACAATCAATACTATATATTGATTCAAAGTTCAACCACAATCAACAACCAACGGGGTTTTAAAGTCAACGGGTTTTAAACAGTTCATATAAAATATGAAATAACAGCATACTAAATATTTGAGGAACCTGGTTTGATTCCTCCTACCTGTTCTTCCCTGCATCATAGATCAGCATATAATTTATAACAGCATATGATTTTAATTTGAATATATTAACCGATGATAATATAATTCACATCAACCATAGGCATTCACGACATCCAATCAACCAATTATCAATGATTTAATCTAATTATATGAATTTAGCACATCCTAGTATTTCAGAATTGTGTGAGAATTAACTCACCTTTGTTTTGATTTATGGTTGTGGAATTATCCCGTTTAATTTTAAACCAGTTTTTAAAATCAAATAGAAACTCGATTGCTTCTGATATCCTTTCGAACAGCTCGGTAGCGTTGTATTTTTGTCTGCGATTCGAATGCGACTGTTCTCACGCAAATCTGGTAACAAACGAACGAGATATATAATATACAAGTTTTGATTTATTCAACCGTTATTAATATTATTTTGATAATTAATTTACTAACTAACCCAGAATATTTACCTTAACTAATGAATTAGTCTATGCTAATTCTTCCTCCTCAGTTTCGAAAATATGAGACATGCTTCCATAATTCTCATGCGTGCGAAATAACCCTCATGTTATACTTCGAAAATTCCTAAAGTTCAAAGAACCCGTTGCAATTTCATGTTATATAGTATATTATAACCTATATTAAAATAATTAATTATAAACTAATATTACCTTAATCCTTAACCTAGAAATTTGATGGCTTGCAAACGCACGCTTCCAATTTAACTGCAACTTCCCACTTGTTAAAAGAAAATTCGCACTGTTTAAACTTCTTCTTGCAAACTCGTCCCTTGTCAGACCCAGCATAAAGCTTCCAACTCCAAACACTACTCGGCATGGTACACCATCGTGCATTTTCTGAATCGAGCTCCTCCCTTTCTAATACCTCCTCTAATATAAGACAACCACCACTTCACTCACATCATTTATTGACAACAGTCCCCTCCTAACGTCCTTCCCATTTGTATTTCTCCCGTCCAGCTTTTTAGGTTCTTCATCATTTTTTTTTCTTGGCCCAAGTATTGAAGCCCACACGTGAACCACCGCCCACATTACCCACTCACGTCCTCTTTCACAATCAAACCCCCACTTCGTTACATCAACTCTGCTCCAGGCAACAATCATGCACGCCACCGTATAACATGCTCCGTCCCCAGGCATTCAAACACCAAGCCTTCCCTTAATTAAAACCACTTCCGTTGTTCCCCACGTACCATATAAATCTCCTCCTTTTTTCTGCTTCATCTCCCTTATTTCAGAAAATATAATTCGCTACAGTAAAGCCACCCCTAAGCTTTTCATTTACCCTAAACTCTCTCTCCACCTTGAAAACTAATCATATTATTCCTCCCATCAGTCCACAGTTTTACCAGTTTCACCATTCCTCAAGCAACCCAAGGACTAACTTTTCACGCAACCCTTCTACCCAGTTCCACCGTAAAGCTCCTACACCCCTCTTCACTCAAAAAGATTCCCGCACAAAACTCCCAATAGTTTTTATTTTATACGAACTGTTTCTCCCCCGTTTTCTCCATAACGCATGAATACCCTCAACGCTCTCCCTCCTTCACTCCTGCGATGTCCGCACCTCGATCACCACCCATTACTCAGGCCCGGTTATTGGGCAAGGCCATATATGCGACGAAATAGGGAAACCCGTTTTTTTGGGGCAACAAAAAAAGAACTATTCCGTATCCCTAATCTCTCAATTCGGCTCCTGCTCCAATTTTCGCACCGCACAAACGATCAAAATGGCCTCCTCAGACGAGCCGCCCTCCTTCAACAGCAACCCTCTTCGACAGCGGCCCTCGTCGGTAGTCGCCCTGCTCTTCGACAACAACCCTCTTCAATAGCCGGCCTCCTTCAAGACTTAGCGTCCCTCATTGTCAGCCCTCCTGGTTCCTTTGCAGCATCGCTAATTGCTTTAAAAGAAGTAACTATTGTCTATTGTCACATTGTTTCAGTTTGTGATTTTTTGATTAATTCTTTTCTCCTTGGCTGTTGGCACGTTGGTTATTGCCTGTTGTTTATTAGAAATTAGGCTTAGATAAAGATTGTTGGCATGTGGTCCATTTGATTTAGTTTCATGTTCAAAATGGGATGATTGTGAATTAGATGAATTAATTTAGTTTAATTTTATTTGAAATATAAAATTGAAGTCTCATGATTTTCATGGGTGCATCATATTCACCAAATTGTGGATAGTAATATAACATCCTGTAGATCTTGAAGGGAAATTCATACTTGAAATAACATATTCTGAGATAAAAATAGATAAACAGAAACAATATTCATTATTACATTTAAAATTATATCAAAGTAAATAAGTGCACTGCAGCACTTCTTTCTATAGTTCGGGCTATGCGGGCAACATTTTTTGGCTATTCGAGCTGATTTTTTTGCTTACTAGGGCAACATTTTTTTTTTCACTTTTTGGAATTTCATTTTGTCTGCTCCGTATGTTGCCTAGGGAAACCTGGACACTTGAGCCGGCCCTGCCGGTACTGACCGTGTCCCTACTCCCTCTACTGTCGGCGTTCACCAGAAAAATGGGTTCGTTGTGATCTTTCAGGGATCGGCTTCCTTCATGGTTACAGAAGAAAATAAGCAAGAAGTTTATATTATCTTTATTATTATGTACGAAAAGGGTTATGCGGTTTTAGAAATAAAGGGGGTTATTAGTTTCTTACTTGCTGTGATGAAAGTGGACTGAGGTATATATAATGGAGGCACCTTGATACGCAAGGAAAGTAATGGTTTGGCCGTCAAGGTACTGATGTTTTGGTGCTCACGTAAGTTTGCAGGGCAGCTGTTCCTCTCGCCATAGTTTCACGTGGGAGTTCCTTTATTGGTCAGCTAAAATGTTTGCAGAAGGTCACATGATTCACACATAGGTTTACATTGATCAGAAGGAAAAATATGGGATCAAATAGATGAGGCGGCAACGATTCTCTTCAGATTTGATGTGACCAACGATTTCGACCAACGATTTAGTTTTAAAGTTAAGCGTACCCTACTGTATAAAACTCTGTCTTCTTACAATTCACTATCGATAAAAATAAAAATACCATCGCGTCCAGTAGTATGTCACGATCACAAACATATAATAAAACATACTAGTTAATTAATTTTGTGAAATTCAAAATTGCTGATACAAGGTGTAAAAAACTTCAAATAAAAGTTGCTTATTTTTATGAATTAGAAATTACAGAAAAATTCTAAAAATTAAATTATAACTACGCCTCAAAAATCTTGTTCAAATTCGAATCCAATATTTAATTATATTAAATAAACCGTTATGGCGTATAAACGATTCACAACGACTATTTGAAGATTTGATTTGGACATAAAATAAAATCTACAACATGAAAATTCGATTTTTCTCTTCCATTAGAAAAATATTATCAATTGGATTCAAACGTTTCTTGTTTCACAGAAATCCGATTTAAAACGGATTTTGTATGATCCGTTGAAGTTGAAGTTCAATTTAACGAACTACCGCGCAATTTTGAGTTCGTTTTAAATTAAATATAAATTTAAACTTTCAACCGCCATTTAATTAACGAATTAAATATTTAAAATCCGTTAATATCCGAATTATAATACTCAAAATAGATTTAAATATTCGAAATCAAATAGCCGAAATATTCCGGTCGTTACATGCTTCTCCCCTTTAACGAATTTTGTCCCCGAAATTGCTAAGTAAAGAAGAATGTCACAAACTCAATTATTTTTCAAAAATAATTAATTTAAAATATTATCAAAAACGTTTCGAAATTTTCAAAAAAAATTCGAAAAATCCGCCAGTGCCTCCTCTGTATTATTCAATCTGAACAACTACAAACGCCTCTCTAGGCCTCTCATATTGATCCAAAGAAAATAAAAGCCAAGCGGCTACCCATCTAAGGTATAAACTCAAACACCCAATAAATAATATTAAGGTTTACTTTTTTGTCGGGCAACCAATTTTCGAATCACGAAGTTCGACAACTAACAGCTCTCCCATTTTCAACCTGTACTCAACTCGATATATATTGGAAATAACTAATACATGATTAAATCCTTTCAGTCTCGTTTCACATTGATTTTATACTGAAATTTATTTTCTAGTTTTTAGTTCATTCAACTATTGAGGAATTTTTACATTCGATCAATCTAGCAACCAATAAACAAACAGATCACAATATACATTCACTTTAACTAAATCATTTTAATTATTTTATTTAACTTGTATTTAGTTAAATATTTAATTCCATATTCAAATTTATTACCATTGAATCTCATTTTAACCAGCCCAACTCATTTATTGATTCTAAATTCAATTCAAATTCATATTCTGATTCGTGTTTATGAAATTTATTCTGAACATACAATCTAACAAATTTCCATTTATCCAGTCTGGATTCATTCACTTTTTATTTTACCCAACACAAGTCAAATTCTTGATGGTTTGTCTCAATTCCAATTCAAAGGATTCATTTTAACTGAGACGACCCGAACTTCCCCGGTAAGGAAAGCACAGATAGAATTGAGGACAAGACAAAATAGAACGCAAACGGAAGAAGATTTCATTGTTATTACAACAATTCCATCAGATACAAGAATATACAGAGTATAAATGAATAAATTACATTCAACAAATATCAGAGATTTAAATTACATTTAAATACATTGCAGCGGAAAATAATACAAAAGCACAACTAGAAATAATGCACGGATACAGAGCTTTCCGAGCATCGTTCCAACTGTAAATCAGGACCCTGTGAATATAAATATGCAAAACCAAAACTACTAGCTGCCTGTGTCGAAAATAGGGGCACCCAGAGTTTAGGTTAAAACAATAAACTCCAGGTCAGTCATGTGACTGTTGTGAGAACTAAAACAGTTATTTAAAGCTTTACTTTAAAAGAGAGTAATTCAAGGGACCACGCCGCATAACGCGGAACGGGTTTCCTCCCAAGAATACCAGTGCATAGGACAAACAATGCAATGCTTTTTCGAAAAATAAAGCTATTATAAGACCCAGGTCCCATCACACAATGCAACGCAAGCCGGAGGATAGGGTTTTCCCTTATAATAGCCAAACATGCTTGGTACATTTAAAACAAATCATTTGATACTATAATAAGTGTATAGTATCAAAACAATTTCAATCATAAATATCAATCATAGACGGCATGGGTACCATATATCATGTCGCCACACTAGTTCTACAATTAAAACCGCAATACACGTATTGGAAATTGGATTTTCGTCATGAGTCGAGGCAAGGGGCAAGCTCCTCTTCGCGTTCGAGACACTCTAGCAAATGTCCCCAGGACCCCACTATGATCCTTGGATCTTCAGGGCCGGTCCTCTCTAACTTTTGAGGATTGGCAATTCCTGAACACACGTTTCCCGGTCGTTACAGACCTATATCCGAGGCGCCTCGCATTCCAACAACCACACAGGTGAAAAGTATATAAATATCAGGGCTGGTAGGTCACTGACACCACCCAAGCTAGAAAGAAACGTCATGCTCTCCCTGCAGTCACTATCCTGTTTTTGACTCATACCGAGGTGTGAGTCTCGCGAATTCACGTTATACACAAAGCTATGCCACACAGGCCGTGCTTTGATCATCAACCACAAGACTTTGCTTTTCAACAGAAGCCTTGATCAATTGCCACTTACGCGTGCCACACTGGTAATTCACTCCATGCGACTGATGTCCATCGATATACAACCTCTGAGCTCGTACATCTTAGGGAAGGGCGTTAAGCAAGAGAATAAATTTTCCGCCGCCAAACAGATGTATATTTAATAGAGATCAATCAACACAGAATAAAATCCAATGTCAGACACACAATCCATTTACAAGTTCGTTCTGGGTCCGAACAAAACCGGAGGCACTTTCCTCGCATATCCATCGATCTCCAAGTACGTCTGGACAATCACCAACTGTTTCCCTCATCTTGGGTGTACAACCCAATCAAGATCATCAGTAATCACCCAAACGATGTGAAGACTTCCGGTCTTCAACCACCGTCTTCATCTTCGACATCTCGTCGAATCAGTTATTCAGAATGGGTATAACCCGGCCTTTCTGAATAACCCACGTATATAATAAACAAATGTTACACAAACACAACGTACGCCTCATTCCAATTCAGAATATTCTTTTATTCACAAAATCACATTCTTAGGGAAAGGTTCCCATTAATTTTATCCAAGATAAATTCTTCTAAATTTATTCTTTAAACCTCCTTTGGATATCATTTCTAACTAGTCGGAATTAGCGAACCACACTTAAGTAATTATTTGTTTTATTTCCCAATCCCAACCTATTCATTCCCTGGAGCAAAAATGGTAATACTCCATACCTAACACCACGGTGTTATTGGTAAAATTAATTACCATTTCACGTTCAAATCTAATTAAAGATTTAACTATCGCATTGGAGCAAAACTGGTGGTACTCCGTTCTCGATCACCTTTCAGATTTGATAATTTAAATTATCAATTCACATTTCAATGTAATTAAAGATTCATTCAAACTCAACTTTGTTTTAATCTTTTCAAAAATTAATATCCTGCATTTAACTGGGTTAAAGAACCAATGTCATCTAAAACACGGTTCACGATAAACCCAAATCACATTTGATATTTATTACAAGGCTCTGAGTAGAAAATATACCGGCTTATATTCAAATCAAATTCTGAAACCAACAAATATCGTATTGGAAATAACGATATAAAATATATCTTTCAAATCCCCATAACAATATCTGTATAGTCACGAAATCCAACATCGAAATATTCCGAAGATAATTTCGATTCAACTCCTGTCCAATCCACGTATTGGGAATATTGATTATTTTTAAAATCACTTTCAAATTCAATTTATTCGTTTCAAAAATAAATTGATTTTAATTCTAGTTCAAAACTAGTTCATTTCGATAAAAATCTATTTTTATAATTTCAAATGTGAAGTTTTTCATCCCAGTTCTTTCCAGTTCACATATTATGATTTTACACAAATTATCAATATTTTTAATAATTTTATCAAGGCCCGTACAGTCGATTTCCAACAACGGCCATCGAACTGCACTTACAGCGACCTTTTCTGAAATTGATTTGGACATAATTCCAAATCCAACCGTTAGATTTCAAATTTCTAATATTCATTGGAAAGATCCGAACGGTTCCAGTTTTAGGAGAATCCGACGGTCGGATCTCCCGCAACGTCAATTCGAAGTTAATGGTCGAAATTCACGAACTACCGCGGCACGACGCGTTCTATTCAGGCCATTATATATAATATATATATATTATATATATTTCGTCGATTTCCTTTTTAAAACGTATTTTGTAAATCGTTTAAATTCGTTTTCAAAACCATTTCAACGCAACATTCAATTTCAAATCGATTTGATTTCAATTCAATTCGAATTCATTTCAATTTTATTTAATTCGAATTCAAATTTGTTTCAATTCAATTCAAATTCTAATTCGTTTCAATTCAATTTCAATTTGAATTTACCATCTATTTAGTTCAATTCGAATTCATTTCAGATTGATTTCAATTCAATTTCAGTTCGTTTTAAATTTCAATCAAAACGATTTCAATTCGTTTTTAATTCAATTTCAATTTAATTCAGTTTGAATTCATTTTTTTTTCAATTCGAATCGAATTCATTTTCTATTCGATTCGAATTCCTTTCAAATTGATTCAATAAAATTTCAATTTGAATTTTTAATCTAATTTAATTTGAATTTCATTTCAAAATATTAAATTTTGAAATCACTTTTCAATATTCATTATAAAACGAATAAAATCGATATAAATATCGTTTGCGTCAAAATAACGCATCTCTAATCAACACGGCTTTATATATTTCAATAATTCATTATTCTATTCAACAAATGAATATTTATTCTATTCAACACATGAATCTATATCCTATTCAACATATGAATCTATATTTCTTTCAACACACGACTAATCTCAACACATGAGTGCTGTCAACACATCACTATTTTTGTTATGTAAAATATTTTATAAAATTATGGTATCTATCGTTTGATTTTCAATTAAACTCCACCGTGAAGTAGTTCTAATTTAAAATATGATAAAGATGTAAATTTATTGTATAAAATGTTTCACTCAACGCATCAATAGTTTCAACTCATGAACCTCGTCAACACATGACTATTTTTATATTCAACACATGAATTTTCTTTTATAATAATCATTATTTTCCCAATTGGAATGAGGCCCAATCAATCACCATATAACGATGATTTTATGGATTCCATACAACACATGTATATAATTGCAACGATCAACAATCAATCATCATCCAAGGTGCAACACACAACTGCATAAGCATCAAATATAAATAATCAATGCTTACACAGCCTGTCGACCAATCTATCGACATACAATTAAATAATTGAGATTAGTGTACTCAAATATCATCCCAACACCCGTGTGGGGTTTCAAATCAACAAACACATATTTTTATTCGTGCAGTTGGGCGATGTGTAAAATTTATCATCCCAATCAATATCAGTCAAATCAGTGTATATAAACAAATCGGCCGATTTGTTTATGAATATTCATTTATTCACATTCACGTTAAAAATTATATTTTTAACGATAATTAATTTATTTCAACACTTGAATATATTTCATTATCTTTTTCACATCAACTTCACAAACAATTTTCACAACACATCAATCAAACAAACAAGCCATCCATGGTCTGTGGATGACGGGTGTCGGGTGCTGCTAAGCACCGTCTGCATCCTAGTATATATATATATATATATATATATATAACTAGAAAAAGAGATTTGAGTGAGAAGTTCTCACCGACTAGCTAATCCAATATCAGGACTCTTCATATGTAGAAGTCTTCGCCGTTCTCGCCTATTGTCACTTTCGTTGCCCGTATTCACTACATATGTAAAAAAAATCGAATTTTTACTTTACTATTCAATACATAAAAATTGAATTTTTATTTCGCTATTCAATATATCAAAATCACATTTTTACTTCGCTATTCAATATATAAAAATCCTATTTTTACTTCGCTATTCAACATATAAAAATTGAATTTTTACTTCGCTATTATATAGATAAAAATTCTATTTTTACCATGCTATTCTCTATATAAAGATTTCGCCTTTTCATATATAAAGATTTTATTTTTATATTCTCTATTATATAGAAATTTTATTTTCAATACACTACTTATATAAAAATAGTATTTTTATATCTTCTACTATATAAAGGTCATATTTTTAATACTCTACACAAATAAAAATCATATTTTTGATTCACTACATATATAAAGATCAAATTTTTAGCACTTCTATAATGGAAAAATTATATTTTTAACCTTCTACAATATAAAAGACCATATTTTTCATTGCAAAAATTAATTAAACAAAACAAAATAAAATAAATCAAAGGGCTTACAGTAATTGAAGAGGAGGAGGGGGTTTCGGCGCCCGGATGCAGGCGCGGTGGAGGTGTCTGGGCGGCGGCAACAGGAGGAGTGGCGCGGTGGCGTCGCTGGTGGTTTGAGGCGGGGCTAGGGTGGGTCTCGAATGAGGGAGAGGGCGGCGGGGCACTAATGGAGGGTGGCGGCTCGTCGGCGGTGGAGGAGGGTGGAGTAGGCGGCGGTTCCCCCGATCGACGCGTTTTTTTTCTTTTCGTTCGATATAATTGAACGAAGGGGGGGCAGCGGATTTGAAGGGGAGGGAGAGAGAGAGAGGTTTTAATTATTATTATTTTTTCAAAAAGTTGACTTTTACATACGACATCTAAACGAGGCCCACCGCCTGTCGTCCATAGCGTTTTACCACTATTCCAAACACAATGGGATATGTATCGTAGGCTGATTCGATAATTTCGATCAGTTTCCGTTAAAATCAACATATAACTCTATATATTGATTTTGAACGTGCATTTCAATTTACCGGGTTCACGTACGAACTCTAAAAATTGCAGAAAAATATTTTCTACCTTCGTATTAACAATACGGTCCTAACAAAGCTAATTTCGTCGAATTCTGAGACCGTTGGGAAAATGGCCAATTTCCAGACGATTAAAATCAACTGAAACTCGTCAAACGCGTTTTCCTTTGCCACGCTCACATAGTGAATCGAAAAATTATGAAATTTGGAATCTAGCAATAATTTGACATCACGGATCCAACAAAAGTGGTTTCGTCTAAATCCGAGGTCGTTTGCAAAATTTCCAATTTTAAGGGCCTGAATTCCACAACGACTATTCAGAATTTTCAACTGGACATATCTTTTGATTCCCGCTATGAAATTTCAATTTTTCGGATTCGTTGGAAAGATATTCTCATATAGATTCTAATATTTTTGGTTTCACTATAATCCGGTTTATTTTGCACCCGGTACATTCAATTGAATTTTGAAATCGAATTATCAAACTACCGCGCCATTTTCAATTCTATTATATTTATATATAATTATTATATTCAAACGACGACGTAATATAAATATATACGTTCGATTCTATTCAAAATAAATTCCTCGTCGATATTATTTAAAACAATCTATTTTAAATGTTCAAAATTCTCAAAAATTGCCAAAATAAAAAATTTAAACTGGCCTAGATTTTCGGGTTGTTACAGTCTCCCCCACTTAAAACTTTTCGTCCCCGAAAAGGAACGAAGTCGAAAGTGGTTTGATTAATCAACTCTACGTTCGATCTGGTTTTCATTCTCCAACTTTTCAGTTTCTGAGAATTTTCAAATTCTTCAAAAATTTGGCTAACACCCTAAATTTTTGAAAAATTTCGCCATAACCTCCCCTGCTCCGGGAGCCACGGGAAAATCTCGAAATTGCCATACAGGCCTTCTAATCTCAAAAAGAAAAAGAAAAAGCCAAGCGGCTAGCAAATCGGCTCATAAAATCATCATCACCCAAACAGAACAGTAAATTATAATAAACATGTACCTATTTGTAGGGCAAACAAATTTTATTCTCTCCTCTAGCCTCCTTGCTATGACCTGTTCAATGTAAGTACATGTATATGCAAGCAAATGTGACCAATTTTCAATATAGTTCTATACGTGATTCAATTAGGCTACATGGTTCAAAATTATCAAACAATAAACAAACAACACAAACATCAATCAATTAGTGAATTAAATTACAAATTCATAATTTTGATACATATATACAGAAAATCATGTTTTTGATGCCAATTCACAACAAATAAATCTATCTATATAAGTTTTGGTTCTCACACCAGTCTAATGGAAATATATAGAAATCACACCTTCGAAACACGAACATAAATATTGATAAGATGGCCGCATTACCAAAATTATCTCCGGGCGACTAGAGTGTGATTCTATATCTACCCAGTACATTAAAATTTCGAATATACGTTCATGACGCGTATATGCGAAATCTTTATATACTCGATTGTCCAAATTCAAAATAAACAAATAATCAAATACGTATAAAATGGTTTAAATTTTTAAAACAAAATTGGTTTCATTTGAAAAATATACTCTTCACACTCATTCTAGGATACTACTGATCCTATCTCTAACGAATCATTCTAATTTGATATTACTAATCCAATATCTGATGAATTCTTTCATAAGGTTCTAACGTGTCTTGTTCTCGAGCTCTGTAAACCAAAGCTCTGATACCAAACTGAGACGACCCGAACTTCCCCAGTAAGGAAAGCATGGATAGAATTGAGGACAAGACAAAATAGAACGCAAACGGAAGAACATTTCATTATTATTACAACAATTCCATCAGATACAAGAATATACAGAGTATAAATGAATAAATTACATTCAACAAATATCAGAGATTTAAATTACATTTAAATACATTGCAGCAGAAAATAATACAAAAGCACAACTAGAAATAATGCACGGATACAGAGCTTTCCGAGCATCGTTCCAGCTGTAAATCAGGGCCCTGTGAATATAAATCTGCAAAACCAAAACTACTAGTTGCCCGTGTCGAAAATAGGGGCACCCAGAGTTTAGGTTAAAACAATAAACTCCAGGTCAGTCATGTGACTGGTGTGAGTACTAAAACAGTTATTTAAAGATTTACTTTAAAAGAGAGTAATTCAAGGGACCACGCCGCATAACACGGAACGGGTATCCTCCCAAGAATACAAATGCATAGGATAAACAACGCAATGCTTTTTCGAAAAATGAAGCTATTACAAGACCGAGGTCCCATCACACAAAGCAACGCAAGCCGGAGGATAGGGTTTTCCCTTATAATAGCCAAACATGCTTGGTACGTTTAAAACAAATCATTTGATACTATAATAAGTGTATAGTGTCAAAACAATTTCAATCATAAATATCAATCATAGGCGGCATGGGTACCATATATCATGTCGCCATACTAGTTCTACAATTAAAACTGCAATACACGTATTGGAAATTGGATTTCCGTCATGAGTCGAGGCAAGGTAAAGCTCCTCTCTGCGTTCGAGACACTCTAGCAAATGTCCCAGGACCCCACTATGATCCTTGGATCTTCAGGGCCGGTCCTCTCTTACTTTTGAGGATTGGCAATTCCTGAACACACGTTTCCCGGTCCTTACAGACCTATATCCGAGGCGCCTCGCATTCCAACAACCACACAGGTGAAAAGTATATAAATGTCAGGGCTGGTAGGTCACTGACACCACCCTAGCTAGAAAGAAACGTCGTGCTCTCCCTGCAGTCACTATCCCATTTTTGACTCATACCGAGGTGTGAGGCTTGCGAATTCATGTTATACACAAAGCTACGCCACACAGGTCGTGCTTTGATCATCAACCACAAGACTTTGCTTTTCAACAGAAGCCTTGATCAATTGCCACTTACGCGTGCCACACTGGCAATTCACTCCATGCGACTGATGTCCATCGATATACAACCTCTGAGCTCGTACGTCTGAGGGAAGGGCATTAAGCAAGAGAATAAATTCTCTGCCGCCAAACAGATGTATATTTAATAGAGATCAATCAACATAGAATAAAATCCAATGTCAGACACACAATCCATTTACATGTTCGTTTTGGGTCTGAACGAAACCGGAGGCACTTTCCTCGCATATCCATCGATCTCCAAGTACGTCTGGACGATCACCAACTGTTTCCCTCATCTTGGGTGTACAGCCCAATCAAGATCATCAGCAATCACCCAAACGATGTGAAGACTTCCGGTCTTCAACCACCGCCTTCATCTTCGACATCTCGTCGAATCGGTTATTCAGAATGGGTATAACCCAGCCTTTCTGAATAACCCACGTATATAATAAACAAATGTTACAAAAACAAAATGAACTCATCATTCCGATTCAGAATATTCTTTTATTCACAAAATCACATTCTTAGGGAAAGGTTCCCATTAATTTTATCCAAGATAAATTCTTCTAAATTTATTCTTTAATCCTCCTTTGGATATCATTTCTAACTAGTCGGGATTAGCGAACCACACCAAAGTAATTATTTGTTTTATTTCCCAATCCCAACCTATTCATTCCCTGGAGCAAAACTGGTAATACTCCATACCTAACACCATGGTGTTATTGGTAAAATTAATTACCATTTCACGTTCAAATCTAATTAAAGATTTAACTATCGCATTGGAGCAAAACAGGTGGTACTCCATTCTCGATCTCCTTTCAGATTTGATAATTTAAATTATCAATTCACATTTCAATCAAATTAAAGATTCATTCAAACTCCACTTAGTTTTAATCTTTTCAAAAATCAATATCCTGCATTTAACTGGGTTAAAGAACCAATGTCATCTAAAACACGGTTCACGATAAACCCAAATCACATTTGATATTAAATACAAGGCTCTGAATAGAAAATATACCGGCTTATATTCAATATCAAATTCTGAAACCAACAAATATTGTATTGGAAATAACGATATAAAATATATCGTTCAAATCCCCATAACAATATCTGTATAGTCACGAAATCCAACATCAAAATATTCCGAAGATAATTTTGATTCAACTCCCGTCCAATCCACGTATTGGTTATATTGATTATTTTTAAAATCACTTTCAAATTCAATTTATTCATTTCAAAAATAAATTGATTTTAATTCTATTTCAAAACTAGTTTATTTCGATAAAAATCTATTTTTATCATTTCAAGTGTGGAGTTTTTCATCCTAGTTCTTTCCAGTTCACATATTATGATTTTACACAAATTATCAATATTTTCAATAATTTTATCTAGGCCCGTACAGTCGATTTCCAACAATAGCCATCGAACTGCACTTACAACGACCTTTTCTGAAATTGATTTGGACATAATTCCAAATCCAACCATTAGATATCAAATTTCTAATATTCATTGGAAAGCTCTTTTCGATACGAACCCAACGGTTACGGTTTTAGGAGAATCCAACGGTCGGATCTCCTGCAACGTCAATTCGAAGTTAATGGTCGAAATTCACGAACTGCCGCGGCACGGCGCGTTCTATTCAGGCCATTATATATATATATAATATATATATATATATATATATATATATATATTTCGTCGATTTCCTTTTTAAAACGTATTTTATAAATCGTTTAAATTCGTTTTCAAAACCATTTCAACGCTACATTCAATTTCAAATCGATTTGATTTCAATTCAATTCGAATTCATTTCAATTTTATTTATTTCGAATTCAAATTTGTTTCAATTCAATTCAAATTCTAATTCGTTTCAATTCAATTTCAATTTGAATTTACCATCTATTTAATTCAATTCGAATTCATTTCAGATTGATTTCAATTCAACTTCAGTTCGTTTTAAATTTCACTCAAAACGATTTCAATTCGTTTTTAATTCAATTTCAATTTAATTCAATTTGAATTCATATTTTTTTTTAATTCGAATCGAATTCATTTTCTATTCGATTCGAATTCATTTCAAATTGATTCAATAAGATTTCAATTTGAACTTTTAATCTAATTTAATTTGAATTTCATTTCAAAATATTAAATTTTGAAATCACTTTTCAATATTCATTATAAAACGAATGAAATCAATATAAATATCGTTCGCGTCAAAATAACGCATCTCTAATCAACATGGCTTTATATATTTCAATAATTCGTTATTCTATTCAACAAATGAATATTTATTCTATTCAACATATGAATCTATATCCTATTCAACATATGAATCTATATTTCTTTCAATACACGACTAATCTCAACACATGAGTGCTGTCAACACATCACTATTTTTGTTATGTAAAATATTTTATAAAATTATCGTATCTATCGTTTGATTTTCAATTAAACTCCACCGTGAAGTAGTTCTAATTTAAATTATGATAAAGATGTAAATTTTATTGTATAAAATGTTTCACTCAACGCATCAATAGTTTCAACTCATGAACCTCGTCAACACATGACTATTTTTATATTCAACACATGAATTTTCTTTTATAATAATCATTATTTTCCCAATTGGAATGAGGCCCAATCAATCACCATATAACGTTGATTTTATGGATTCCATACAACACATGTATATAATAGCAACGATCAACAATCAATCATCATCCAAGGTGCAACACACAACTGCATAAGCATCAAATATAAATAATCAATGCTTACACAGCCTGTCGACCAATCGATAAACATACAATTAAATAATTGGGATTAGTGTACTCAAATATCATCCCAACACCTGTGTGGGGTTTCAAATCAACAAACACATATTTTTATTCGTGTAGTTGGGCGATATGTAAAATTTATCATCCCAATCAATATCAGTCAAATCAGTGTATATAAACAAATCAGCCGATTTGTTTATGAATATTCATTTATTCACATTCATGTTAAAAATTATATTTTTAACGATAATTAATTTATTTCAACACTTGAATATATTTCATTATCTATTTCACATCAACTTCACAAACAATTTTCACAACACATCAATCAAACAAACAAGCCATCCATGGTCTGTGGATGACGGGTGTCGGGTGCTGCTAAGCACCGTCTGCATCCTAGTATATATATATATATATATATATATATATATAACTAGAAAAAGAGATTTGAGTGAGAAGTTCTCACCGACTAGCTAATCCAATATCACGACTCTTCATATGTAGAAGTCTTCGCCGTTCTCGCCTTTTGTCACTTTCGTTGCCCGTATTCACTACATATGTAAAAAAATCGAATTTTTACTTTACTATTCAATACATAAAAATCGAATTTTTATTTCGCTATTCAATATATAAAAATCACATTTTTACTTAGCTATTCAATATATAAAAATCCTATTTTTACTTCGCTATTCAATATATAAAAATCGAATTTTTACTTCGTTATTATATAGATAAAAATTCTATTTTTACCATGCTATTCTCTATATAAAGATTTCGCCTTTTCATATATAAGGATTTTATTTTTATATTCTCTGTTATATAGAAATTTTATTTTCAATACACTACTTATATAAAAATAGTATTTTTATATCTTCTACTATATAAAGGTCATATTTTTAATACTCTACACAAATAAAAATCATATTTTTGATTCACTACATATATAAAGATCAAATTTTTAGCACTTCTATAATGGAAAATTTATATTTTTAACCTTCTACAATATAAAAGACTATATTTTTCATTGCAAAAATTAATTAAACAAAACAAAATAAAACAAATCAAAGGGCTTACAGCAATTGAAGAGGAGGAGGGGGTTTCAGCGCGCGGATGCAGGCGCGGTGGAGTCGTCTGGGCGGCGGCAACAGGAGGAGGGGCGTTGAGACGACCCGAACTTCCCCGTGAAGGAAAGCGCGGATAGAATTGAGTACAAGACAGAACTCAGACGGAAGAACATTTCATTGTTATTACAACAATTCCATCAGATACAAGAATATACAGAGTATAACTGAATAAATTACATTCGACAAATATCAGAGATTACAATAAATTACATAGCAGCGGAAAAATATATATAAAGCACAACTAGAAGTAATGCACGGATACAGAGCTTTCCGAGCATCGTTCCAGCTGTAAATCAGGACCCTGTGAATATAAATCTGCAAAACCAAAACTTCTAGCTGCCCGTGTGGAAAATAGGGGCACCCAGAGTTTAGGTTAAAACAATAAACTCCAGGTCAGTCATGTGACTGGTGTGAGAACTAAAACAGTTATTCTTTATTTTTAAAGTTAGGTAAATCAAGGGACCACGCCGTATAACACGGAACGGGTTTCCTCCCAAGAATACCAGTGCATAAAACAAACAGCGCAATGCTAAATAAAGAAAGATGAAGCTGTTATAAGACCCAGGTCCCATCACACAATGCAACGCAAGCCGGAGGATAGGGTTTTCCCTTATAACAGCCAAAGCATGCTTGATACGTTTAAAACACATTATTTGATACTATTATAAGTGTATAGTGTCAAAACAATTTCAATCATAAGTATCAATCATAGGCGGCATAGCTACCATCTACTATGTCGCCATACTAGGCTCTACAAATAAAACCGAAACACACGTATTGGAAATTGGATTCCGTCATGAGCCGAGGCAAGGGGCAAGCTCCTCTCCGCGTTCGAGACACTCTAGCAAATGTCCCAGGACCCCACTATGATCCTTGGATCTTCAGGGCCGGTCCTCTCTTACTTTTGAGGATTAGTTATTCTTGAACACATGTTTCCCGGTCCTTACAGACCTATATCCGAGGCGCCTCGCATTCCAACAACCACACAGGTGAAAAGTATATAAATGTCAGGGCTGGTAGGTCACTGACACCACCCTAGCTAGAAAGAAACGTCGTGCTCTCCCTGCAGTCACTATCCCGTTTTTGACTCATACCGAGGTGTGAGGCTCGCGAATTCACGTTATACACAAAGCTACGCCACACAGGCCGTGCTTTGATCATCAACCACAAGACTTTGCTTTTCAACAGAAGCCTTGATCAATTGCCACTTATGCATGCCACACAGGCAATTCACTCCATGCGACTGATGTCCGTCGATATACAACCTCTGAGCTCGTACGTCTCAGAGAAGGGCGTTAAGCAAGAGAATAAATTCTCTGCCGCCAAACAGATGTATATTTAATAGAGATCAATCAACACAGAATAAAATCCAATGTCAGACACACAATCCATTTACAAGTTCGTTCTGGGTCTGAACGAAACCGGAGGCACTTTCCTCGCATATCCATCCATCTCCAAGTACGTCTGGACGATCACCAACTGTTTCCCTCATCCTGGGTGTACAGCCCAATCAAGATCATCAGTAATCACCCAAACGATGTGAAGACTTCCGGTCTTCAACCACCGTCTTCATCTTCGACATCTCGTCGAATCGGTTATTCAGAATGGGTATAACCCGGCCTTTCTGAATAACCCACGTATATAGTAAACAAATGTTACACAAACACCACAAACGCCTCATTCCAATTCAGAATATTCTTTTATTCACAAAATCACATTCTTAGGGAAATGTTCCCCTTAATTTTATCAAAGATAAATTCTTCTAAATTTATCCTATAATCTTCCTTTGGATATCATTTCAAACTAGTCGGGATTAGCGAACCACACCGAAGTAATTATTTATTTTATTTCCCAATCCCAACCTATATCCCATGGAGAGAAACTGGTGATACTCCATTCCTAACACCACGGTGTTATCGGTAAAATTAATTACCATTTCACGTTCAAATCTAATTAAAGATTTAACTATCGCTTTGGAGCAAAACTGGTGGTACTCCATTCTCGATCACCTTTCAGATCTGATAATTTAAATTATCAATTCCCTTTTCAATCTAATTAAAGATTCATTAAAACTCCACTTAGTTTTAATCTTTTCAAAAATCAATATTCTGTCTTTAACTGGGTTAAAGAACCAATGTCTTCTAAAACACGATTCACGACAAACCCAAATCACATTTGATATTAAATACAAGGCTTTGAATAGAAAATATATCGGCTTATATTCAATATCAAATTCTGAAACCAACATATATCGTATTGGAAATAACGATATAAAATATATCTTTCAAATTCCCATAACAATATCTGTATAGTCACGAAATCCAACATCGAAATATTCCGAAGATAATTTCGATTCAACTCCACTTCCACTTCAGAATATTGGGAATATTGATTATTTTTAAAATCACTTTCAAATCCAATTTATTTATTTTAAAAATAAATTGATTTCAATTCTAGTTCAAAACTAGTTCATTTCGATAAAAAACTATTTTTATCTTTTCAAATGTGGAATTTTCCAGCCCAAATCTTTCCAATTCACATATTATAATTTTACACAAATTATAGATATTTTTGATAATTTTATCAAGGCCCGTACAGTCGATTTCCAACAACGGCCATCGAACTGCACTTACAGCGACCTTTTTCGAATTTGATTTGGACATAATTCCAAATCTAACCGTTAGATTTCAAATTTCTAATATTCATTGGAAAGCTCTTTTCGATACGAACCCAACGGTTCCGGTTTTAGGAGAATCCGACGGTCGGATCTCCCGCAATGTCCGTTTGAAATAAATGGTCGAAATTCACGAACTACCGCGGCGCGGCGCGTTCTATTCAGGCCATTATATATATAATATATATATTATATATATTTCGTCGATTTCCTTTTTAAAACGTATTTTATAAATCGTTTTAAATTCGTTTTCAAAACCATTTCAACACTATATTCAATTTCAAATCGATTTGATTTCAATTCAATTCGAGTTCTAACTCGTTTCAATTCAAATTCAAATTCAAATTCGTTTCAATTCAATTCAATTCGAATTTACTTTCTATTTGATCTAATTCGAATTCGTTTCAAATTGATTTCAATTCACTTTCAGTTCGTTTTAAATTTCAATTTCAATCTAATTCAATTTGAATTCATTTCTATTTTACTCGAATTCAAATTCACTTTCTATTCAATTCGAATCGAATTCACTTTCTATTCGATTCGAATTCATTTTAAATTGATTCAATAGAATTTCAATTTCAATTTTTAATCTAATTCAATTTGAATTTCATTTCAAAATATTTAATTTTGAAATCACTTTTCAATATTCATTATAAAACGAATAAAATCGATATAAATATCGTTCGCGTCAAAATAACGCATCTCTAATCAACACGGATTTATATTTCAATAATTCGTTATTCTATTCAACAAATGAATATTTGTTCTATTCAACACATGAATCTATATTTCTTTCAACACACGACTAATCTCAACACATGAGTACTGTCAACACCTCACTATTTTTGTTATGTAAAATATTTTATAAAACTAAGGTATCTATCGTTTGATTTTAATTAGACTTCTACTGAGAAGTAGTTCTAATTTTAAATATGATAAAGATGTAATTTATTTTATTTAAAATATTTTACTCAACACAGGAATAGTTTCTACACATAATCATCGTCCACACATGACTATTTTTATATTCAACACATGAATTTTCTTTTATAATATTCATTGTTTTCCCCATTGGAATGAGGCCCAATCAATCACCATATAATGTTAATTATATGGATTCCATACAACACATGTATATACTAGCATTGATAAACAATCAACCATCAACCAAAGTGCACTACACTGTATAAGCATCAAATATAAATATCTAACGCTTATAACAGCCTGTCAATCAATCGATCAACATATTTAATCAATCAGGATGAGTGAACTTCAAATTTCATCCCAACACCCGTGTGGGGTTTCAAACAATCAAACACAGATTTTATTTGTGTAGTTGGGCGACGTGTAAAATTTATCGACCCAATCGATATCAGTCAAATCAGTGTATATAAACAAATCGGCTGATTTGTTTATAAATATTTATTTATTCACTTTCACGTTAAAAATTATATTTTTAACGATAAAACATTTTATTTTAACATATGGATTCCTATTCAGTTCATTTATTCAATAAATGATTATTTTTATTTTTCTAACATATTTTAGAAAATTTCGGCGGCATAACGGCACGATACTAGAAACGGGACGAGGCCTAGCCTTATCCCCGGTCTAGTGAAGGCCCACGCCATTCACACATCAATCAAATCAATTTCAATTCACCAAATAATTCAATTCAAACCAATAACCTAACCAACTACACAATCAAACAATTTAACAAACAAGTCATCCATGGTCTGTGGATGACGGGTGTCGGGTGCTACTAAGCACCGTCTGCATCCTAGTATATATATATATAACTAGAAAAAGAATTTGAAGAGTGAGAAGTTCTCACCGAAAGCTATCCAACTTCACGACACTTCTTTTATAGAAATCTTCTTCATCCTCGCTTTTTTTTATCGTCTTCTTGTGCCCGTAGTCACTACATATATAAAAATCACGCATTTTTATATTTCGATGTCTTTAAAATAAAAATCATATTTTTATTTATTTACTTTCGATTTAAAAATCATACTTTTATAATCACTTCATATATTTAAAAATCGAATTTTTATTCCGTTATTCAATATATAAAGATCTCGCCTTTTCAACTATAAAGATTTCATCTTTTCAAAAATATAGATTTCATCCTTATAAAAATCATCACTTTACTTCAACGTATATAAAATAAAAATCAGATTTTTATTTCGCTACATATACAAAGATGATATTTTTATATTCTCTATCCTATAAAGATTATATTTTTAATACTTTAAAAATATAAAAATCGTATTTTTAATATTTCTATATAGTAAAGATTATATTTTTAATACTTTAAAAATATAAAAATCATATTTTTATCACTTTAAAAATATAAAGATCATACCTTTTCTATTTTAAAGTTTAAACCCTTTAAAATAAAATCAGTTTTCTTTATTTCTTAAAAAAACAGTTTTTATATTTTCCTTAAATCAGTTTTAAAATTCCTAAAAAAAAATCAGTTTTAATTTTCTATTTATATAAAATAAAAGTAAAACAAACAAATAAATAAAAAAACGACTTACAGGGGCTACGTCGGTCATCAGGGGGGGGGGGGAAGCTGTCACGGTGGCTTGGAAGGTTCGGAGGGGGGGCTGCTGTCGATGGAAGAGGAGAGGGGGAAGAAGGAGGGGCGGAAGTGGCTGCGGCGATCTTGGAGCGGCGCGATGTGGGTTTGGGGCTTCTGCGATTGGGGAAGAAGGCGGACGAGGTGGAGAAGAGGAAGGGGAGGGGCTTGGCTTGAACGGAGGTGGGTGGAGGCCGGTCTGGGGGTGGCGGCGTTGAGGGCGTCGCCCAGGCGATGGCGAACGTCGCCTTCCCCTTTTCTTTTTTCTTTTTTTTTAGTTTTTTTTTATTTTTCCGTTCGATTGAAAATATGAGGGGGGGGGGCCAACGGGTTTTGAAGGGGAGATATATATATTTTTTTTTATTTAATTAATTATTTTATTTTGCAAAAAGTTGACTTTCACATATGACCTCGAAACGAGGCCCACCGCCTGTTGCCCATAGCGTTTCACCCCCATTCCGAACACAATGGGATATGTATCGCATGCTGATTTGATCGTTTCGATCAGTTTCCTTTGAATTTACATTTGAATCACTATATTGAATTTTAAACGTACATTTCAAATTATCGGGATCACATACTAACTCTATAAATTCCCAAAAAATATTTTCTAGCTTCGTATTGACGATTCGGTCCTAACAAAACTAGTTTCGTCGAATTCTGAGACCGTATGAAAAATGGTCAATTTCCAGTCGATTAAAATCAACTAAAACTGGTCAAACGCGTTTTCCTTTGCCACGCTCACATATTGATTCGAAAAATTATGAAATTTGAAACCTAGCAATAACTTGACACTGCGGATCCAACAAAAGTGGTTTCGTCGAAATCCGAGGTCATTTGCAAAATGTCCATTTTTAAGGGTCTGAATTCCATAGCGACTATTCAGAATTTTCAACTGGACATATCTTATCATTTATAAAGTGAAATCTCAGTTTGTTAACTTCGTTGGAAAGATATCGTCAATTAGATCCTAATGTTTTTGGTTTCACTAAAATCCGGATTGTTTTGCACCCGGTACATTCAATTGAAGTTTGAAATCGAATTATCGAACTACCGCGCCATTTTCAATTCTATTTATAATTATATATAAATATTTATATTCTAACGACGACATATATAATATATACGTCGAATTCAATTCAAAATAAATTTCACGTCGATATTATTTAAAATAATCTATTTTAAATATTCAAAATTCGCTAAAATTGCCAAAATAAAAATTTCAAACTGGCTCGCATTTTGCGGGTTATTACAATCTCCCCCACTTAAAACTTTTCGTCCCCGAAAAGGAACAAAGTCGAAAGTGGTTTGATTATTCAACACTATGTTCGATCTGGCTTCCATTCTCCAACTCTTTAGTTTCTGAGAATTTCCAATTCTTCAAAAATTTGGCTAACACCCTAAATTTTCGAAAAATTTCGCCATAACCTCCCCTGCACCGGGAGCATCGGGGAATTTCAAATAGCTTCCCCGGTCCTTCAGATCTCAAAAAGAAAAAGAAAAAGCCAAGCGGCTAGCCAATAGGCTCACAAAATCATCATCACCCAAACAAAACAGGAAATTATGTAGTAAACATGTACCTATTTGTCGGGCAAACAAATTTTATTCTCTGCTCTAGCCTCCTTGCTATGACCTGTTCAATGTAAGTATATGTATATGCAAGCAAATGCGACCAATTTTCAATATAAGTCAATATTTGATTCAATCAGGCTAAATGGTTCAAAATTAGCAAACAAATAGGCAAACAACACAAACATCAATCAATTAGTGGATTAGAGTTTCAAATCCATAAATTTTTGGTACATATACAAAAAATCATGTTTTGATGCCAATTCACAACAATGTGTTCTAACTATACTAGTTTTGGTTCTCACACCAGTCTAATGGAAATATATAGAAATCACACCTTCGAAATTCGAATATGAATACTGATGATGATGCACCATCATCAGAATCAGCCCCGGATATCTAGAATGTGATTCTATATCAACCCAGTATATTAAAACTTCGAATATACGTTCATGACGCGTATACGCGAAATCTATATATACTCGATTGTCCATATTCAAAATAAATAAATATAATCAAATACGTATAAAGAGATTTAAATTTTCAAAGTAAAATTGTTTTCATTTGAAAAATATACTCTTCACACTCGTTCTAGGATACTACTGATCCTATCTCTAACGAGCCATTCTAATTGGATGTTGCTAATCCAATATCTGATGAATTCTTTCGTATGGTTCTAATGTGTCTTGTTCTCGAGCTCTGTAAACCAAAGCTCTGATACCAAACTGAGACGACCCGAACTTCCCCGTGAAGGAAAGCGCGGATAGAATTGAGTACAAGACAGAACTCAGACGGAAAAACATTTCATTGTTATTACAACAATTCCATCAGATACAAGAATATACAGAGTATAACTGAATAAATTACATTCGACAAATATCAGAGATTACAATAAATTACATAGCAGCGGAAAATATATATAAAGCACAACTAGAAGTAATGCACGGATACAGAGCTTTCCGAGCATCGTTCCAGCTGTAAATCAGGACCCTGTGAATATAAATCTGCAAAACCAAAACTACTAGCTGCCCGTGTGGAAAATAGGGGCACCCAGAGTTTAGGTTAAAACAATAAACTCCAGGTCAGTCATGTGACTGGTGTGAGAACTAAAACAGTTATTCTTTATTTTTAAAGTTAGGTAAATCAAGGGACCACGCCGTATAACACGGAACGGGTTTCCTCCCAAGAATACCAGTGCATAAAACAAACAGCGCAATGCTAAATAAAGAAAGATGAAGCTGTTATAAGACCCAGGTCCTATCACACAATGCAACGCAAGCCGGAGGATAGGGTTTTCCCTTATAACAGCCAAAGCATGCTTGATACGTTTAAAACACATTATTTGATACTATTATAAGTGTATAGTGTCAAAACAATTTCAATCATAAGTATCAATCATAGGCGGCATAGCTACCATCTACTATGTCGCCATACTAGGCTCTACAAATAAAACCGAAACACACGTATTGGAAATTGGATTCCGTCATGAGCCGAGGCAAGGGGCAAGCTCCTCTCCGCGTTCGAGACACTCTAGCAAATGTCCCAGGACCCCACTATGATCCTTGGATCTTCAGGGCCGGTCCTCTCTTACTTTTGAGGATTAGTTATTCCTGAACACACGTTTCCCGGTCCTTACAGACCTATATCCGAGGCGCCTCGCATTCCAACAACCACACAGGTGAAAAGTATATAAATGTCAGGGCTGGTAGGTCACTGACACCACCCTAGCTAGAAAGAAACGTCGTGCTCTCCCTGCAGTCACTATCCCGTTTTTGACTCATACCGAGGTGTGAGGCTCGCGAATTCACGTTATACACAAAGCTACGCCACACAGGCCGTGCTTTGATCATCAACCACAAGACTTTGCTTTTCAACAGAAGCCTTGATCAATTGCCACTTACGCATGCCACACAGGCAATTCACTCCATGCGACCGATGTCCATCGATATACAACCTCTGAGCTCGTACGTCTCAGAGAAGGGCGTTAAGCAAGAGAATAAATTCTCTGCCGCCAAACAGATGTATATTTAATAGAGATCAATCAACACAGAATAAAATCCAATGTCAGACACACAATCCATTTACAAGTTCGTTCTGGGTCTGAACGAAACCGGAGGCACTTTCCTCGCATATCCATCCATCTCCAAGTACGTCTGGACGATCACCAACTGTTTCCCTCATCCTGGGTGTACAGCCCAATCAAGATCATCAGTAATCACCCAAACGATGTGAAGACTTCCGGTCGTCAACCACCGTCTTCATCTTCGACATCTCGTCGAATCGGTTATTCAGAATGGGTATAACCCGGCCTTTCTGAATAACCCACGTATATAGTAAACAAATGTTACACAAACACCACAAACGCCTCATTCCAATTCAGAATATTCTTTTATTCACAAAATCACATTCTTAGGGAAATGTTCCCCTTAATTTTATCAAAGATAAATTCTTCTAAATTTATCCTATAATCTTCCTTTGGATATCATTTCAAACTAGTCGGGATTAGCGAACCACACCGAAGTAATTATTTATTTTATTTCCCAATCCCAACCTATATCCCATGGAGAGAAACTGGTGATACTCCATTCCTAACACCACGGTGTTATCGGTAAAATTAATTACCATTTCACGTTCAAATCTAATTAAAGATTTAACTATCGCTTTGGAGCAAAACTGGTGGTACTCCATTCTCGATCACCTTTCAGATTTGATAATTTAAATTATCAATTCCCTTTTCAATCTAATTAAAGATTCATTAAAACTCCACTTAGTTTTAATCTTTTCAAAAATCAATATTCTGTCTTTAACTGGGTTAAAGAACCAATGTCTTCTAAAACACGATTCACGACAAACCCAAATCACATTTGATATTAAATACAAGGCTTTGAATAGAAAATATATCGGCTTATATTCAATATCAAATTCTGAAACCAACATATATCGTATTGGAAATAACGATATAAAATATATCTTTCAAATTCCCATAACAATATCTGTATAGTCACGAAATCCAACATCGAAATATTCCGAAGATAATTTCGATTCAACTCCACTTCCACTTCAGAATATTGGGAATATTGATTATTTTTAAAATCACTTTCAAATCCAATTTATTTATTTTAAAAATAAATTGATTTCAATTCTAGTTCAAAACTAGTTCATTTCGATAAAAATCTATTTTTATCCTTTCAAATGTGGAATTTTCCAGCCCAAATCTTTCCAATTCACATATTATAATTTTACACAAATTATAGATATTTTTGATAATTTTATCAAGGCCCGTACAGTCGATTTCCAACAACGGCCATCGAACTGCACTTACAGCGACCTTTTTCGAATTTGATTTGGACATAATTCCAAATCCAACCGTTAGATTTCAAATTTCTAATATTCATTGGAAAGCTCTTTTCGATACGAACCCAACGGTTCCGGTTTTAGGAGAATCCGACGGTCGGATCTCCCGCAATGTCCGTTTGAAATAAATGGTCGAAATTCACGAACTACCGCGGCGCGGCGCGTTCTATTCAGGCCATTATATATATATAATATATATTATATATATTTCGTCGATTTCATTTTTAAAACGTATTTTATAAATCGTTTTAAATTCGTTTTCAAAACCATTTCAACACTATATTCAATTTCAAATCGATTTGATTTCAATTCAATTCGAGTTCTAACTCGTTTCAATTCAATTCAAATTCAAATTCAAATTCGTTTCAATTCAATTCAATTCGAATTTACTTTCTATTTGATCTAATTCGAATTCGTTTCAAATTGATTTCAATTCACTTTCAGTTCGTTTTAAATTTCAATTTCAATCTAATTCAATTTGAATTCATTTCTATTTTACTCGAATTCAAATTCACTTTCTATTCAATTCGAATCGAATTCACTTTCTATTCGATTCGAATTCATTTTAAATTGATTCAATAGAATTTCAATTTCAATTTTTAATCTAATTCAATTTGAATTTCATTTCAAAATATTTAATTTTGAAATCACTTTTCGACATTCATTATAAAACGAATAAAATCGATATAAATATCGTTCGCGTCAAAATAACGCATCTCTAATCAACACGGATTTATATTTCAATAATTCGTTATTCTATTCAACAAATGAATATTTGTTCTATTCAACACATGAATCTATATTTCTTTCAACACACGACTAATCTCAACACATGAGTACTGTCAACACCTCACTATTTTTGTTATGTAAAATATTTTATAAAACTAAGGTATCTATCGTTTGATTTTAATTAGACTTCTACTGAGAAGTAGTTATAATTTTAAATATGATAAAGATGTAATTTATTTTATTTAAAATATTTTACTCAACACATGAATAGTTTCTACACATAATCATCGTCCACACATGACTATTTTTATATTCAACACATGAATTTTCTTTTATAATATTCATTGTTTTCCCCATTGGAATGAGGCCCAATCAATCACCATATAATGTTAATTATATGGATTCCATACAACACATGTATATACTAGCATTGATAAACAATCAACCATCAACCAAAGTGCACTACACTGTATAAGCATCAAATATAAATATCTAACGCTTATAACAGCCTGTCAATCAATCGATCAACATATTTAATCAATCAGGATGAGTGAACTTCAAATTTCAACCCAACACCCGTGTGGGGTTTCAAACAATCAAACACAGATTTTATTTGTGCAGTTGGGCGACGTGTAAAATTTATCGACCCAATCGATATCAGTCAAATCAGTGTATATAAACAAATCGGCTGATTTGTTTATAAATATTTATTTATTCACTTTCACGTTAAAAATTATATTTTTAACGATAAAACATTTTATTTTAACACATGGATTCCTATTCAGTTCATTTATTCAATAAATGATTATTTTTATTTTTCTAAAATATTTTAGAAAATTTCGGCGGCATAACGGCACGATACTAGAAACGGGACGAGGCCTAGCCTTATCCCCGGTCTAGTGAAGGCCCACGCCATTCACACATCAATCAAATCAATTTCAATTCACCAAATAATTCAATTCAAACCAATAACCTAACCAACTACACAATCAAACAATTTAACAAACAAGCCATCCATGGTCTGTGGATGACGGGTGTCGGGTGCTACTAAGCACCGTCTGCATCCTAGTATATATATATATAACTAGAAAAAGAATTTGAAGAGTGAGAAGTTCTCACCGAAAGCTATCCAACTTCACGACACTTCTTTTATAGAAATCTTCTTCATCCTCGCTTTTTTTTTATCGTCTTCTTGTGCCCGTAGTCACTACATATATAAAAATCACGCATTTTTATATTTCGATGTCTTTAAAATAAAAATCATATTTTTATTTATTTACTTTCGATTTAAAAATCATATTTTTATAATCACTTCATATATTTAAAAATCGAATTTTTATTCCGTTATTCAGTATATAAAGATCTCGCCTTTTCAACTATAAAGATTTCATCTTTTCAAAAATATAGATTTCATCCTTATAAAAATCATCACTTTACTTCAACGTATATAAAATAAAAATCAGATTTTTATTTCGCTACATATACAAAGATGATATTTTTATATTCTCTATCCTATAAAGATTATATTTTTAATACTTTAAAAATATAAAAATCATATTTTTAATATTTCTATATAGTAAAGATTATATTTTTAATACTTTAAAAATATAAAAATCATATTTTTATCACTTTAAAAATATAAAGATCATACCTTTTCTATTTTAAAGTTTAAACCCTTTAAAATAAAATCAGTTTTCTTTATTTCTTAAAAAAACAGTTTTTATATTTTCCTTAAATCAGTTTTAAAATTCCTAAAAAAAATCAGTTTTAATTTTCTATTTATATAAAATAAAAGTAAAACAAATAAATAAATAAAAAACGACTTACAGGGGCTACGTCGGTCATCAGGGGGGGGAAGCTGTCACGGTGGCTTGGAAGGTTCGGAGGGGGGGCTGCTGTCGATGGAAGAGGAGAGGGGGAAGAAGGAGGGGCGGAAGTGGCTGCGGCGATCTTGGAGCGGCGCGATGTGGGTTTGGGGCTTCTGCGATTGGGGAAGAAGGCGGACGAGGTGGAGAAGAGGAAGGGGAGGGGCTTGGCTTGAACGGAGGTGGGTGGAGGCCGGTCTGGGGTGGCGGCGTTGAGGGCGTCGCCCAGGCGATGGCGAACGTCGCCTTCCCCTTTTCTTTTTTTCTTTTTTTTTTTTTCCGTTCGATTGAAAATATGAGGGGGGGCCAACGGGTTTTGAAGGGGAGATATATATATATATATATATATTTTTTTAATTAATTATTTTATTTTGCAAAAAGTTGACTTTCACATACGACCTCGAAACGAGGCCCACCGCCTGTCGCCCATAGCGTTTCACCCCCATTCCGAACACAATGGGATATGTATCGCATGCTGATTTGATCGTTTCGATCAGTTTCCTTTGAATTTACATTTGAATCACTATATTGAATTTTAAACGTACATTTCAAATTACCGGGATCACATACTAACTCTATAAATTCCCGAAAAATATTTTCTAGCTTCGTATTGACGATTCGGTCCTAACAAAACTAGTTTCGTCGAATTCTGAGACCGTATGAAAAATGGTCAATTTCCAGTCGATTAAAATCAACTGAAACTGGTCAAACGCGTTTTCCTTTGCCACGCTCACATATTGATTCGAAAAATTATGAAATTTGAAACCTAGCAATAACTTGACACTGCGGATCCAACAAAAGTGGTTTCGTCGAAATCCGAGGTCATTTGCAAAATGTCCATTTTTAAGGGTCTGAATTCCATAGCGACTATTCAGAATTTTCAACTGGACATATCTTATCATTTATAAAGTGAAATCTCAGTTTGTTAACTTCGTTGGAAAGATATCGTCAATTAGATCCTAATGTTTTTGGTTTCACTAAAATCCGGATTGTTTTGCACCCGGTACATTCAATTGAAGTTTGAAATCGAATTATCGAACTACCGCGCCATTTTCAATTCTATTTATAATTATATATAAATATTTATATTCTAACGACGACATATATAATATATACGTCGAATTCAATTCAAAATAAATTTCACGTCGATATTATCTAAAATAATCTATTTTAAATATTCAAAATTCGCTAAAATTGCCAAAATAAAAATTTCAAACTGGCTCGCATTTTGCGGGTTATTACAGGCGTGGTGGCGTCACTGGTGGTTTGAGGGGGGCTAGGGTGGGTCTCGAACGAGGGAGAGGGCGTCGGTTTATAGAGGAGAGGGAGGGAAGAGAGGAGAGGGCGGCGGGGCACTGATGGAGGGTGGCGGCTCGTCGGCGATGGAGGAGGGTGGAGTAGGCGGCGGTTCCCCCGATCGACGCATTTTTTTTCTTTTCGTTCGATCTGATTGAACGAAGGAGGGGTGGCAGCGGTTTTGAAGGGGAGGGAGAGAGAGAGGTTTTAATTATTATTATATATTTTTTTTCAAAAAGTTGACTTTTACATACGACCTCTAAACAAGGCCCACCGCCTGTCGTCCATAGCGTTTTACCCCTATTCCGAACACAATGGGATATGTATCGTAGCCTGATTCGATAATTTCGATCAGTTTCCGTTAAAATCAACATATAACTCTATATATTGATTTTGCACGTGCATTTCAATTTACCGGGGTCACGTACGAACTCTAAAAATTGCAGAAAAATATTTTCTAGCTTCGTATTGACGATACGGTCCTAACAAAGCTAATTTTGTCAAATTCTGAGACCGTTGGAAAAATGGCCAATTTCCAGTCGATTAAAATCAACTGAAACTCGTCAAACGCGTTTTCCTTTGCCACACTCACATATTGAATCGAAAAATTATGAAATTTGGAATCTAGCAATAATTTGACATCACGGATCCAACAAAAGTGGTTTCGTCGAAATCCGAGGTCGTTTGCAAAATTTCCATTTTTAAGGGCCTGAATTCCATAGAGACTATTCAGAATTTTCAACTAGACATATCTTTTGATTCCCGCTATGAAATTTCAATTTGTCGGATTCGTTAGAAACATATTCTCATATAGATTCTAATATTTTTGGTTTCACTAAAATCCGGTTTATCTTGCACCCGGTACATTCAATTGAAGTTTGAAATCGAATTATCGAACTACCGCGCCATTTTCAATTCTATTATATTTATATATAATTATTATATTCAAACGACGACGTATATAAATATATACGTTCGATTCTATTCAAAATAAATTTCACGTCGATATTATTTAAGATAATCTATTTTAAATGTTCAAAATTCGCTAAAATTGCCAAAATAAAAAATTTAAACTGGCCCAGATTTTCGGGTTGTTACATTAACTAATACAAGTTAAAATTAATTCCCATTTCAACTTCATAAAAGTTTTGAATTAAATTTTACCGTTTTATAAAATATACCGTGTCAAAACAATATAAAAATAATTTTATATTCAAATTACAAATACGCACTCTCATATACACTCAACTCGATCTAGGGTACTACTAGCCCAATCTCTATCGAGTTACACCACAGAGCCAAGGTTATTCCTAAACCATTGCTCTGATACCAACTGTAGCGACCTGGGAATTCTAACACTCGAACCCAGACACTAATACACCTCGTGTCCAAACTCAAGTATCGAAAAACCCAGAAAGCTAATAGAAGAATAAGAAGATCAGAGTCTCACAGCGGAATGGAAAAAATATAATAATCAATGATACTTGATACAAAAAGAACTGTATACATATAAGACTACATCATCAGAGTGTACATTCATATCAATACAACACACAGTGGAAATAAATGAGTACTAGTGAATATATGGAATACGTCTCGACTTCAACTTCTCTTCTGAAGCTCCAAGCGATACCTAACCTGATAATAAACTCCGTATGACCCGAGCACATTTGAAGCAAAGCAAAATTCACCCGGATCAGTCTGAAATACTTTCAGTGAAAATTCATAACACGACAACTTGTTTAACTTTGAAATCCTTTTAAAACAAAAGGATAATAGTAAGACCAGCCTACACAAAAACACGGACGGATTTTACCTTACTATATCCCAAAACACTTTGAAATCAATATCTTATTCTGATATTATAATAGTGTCGAAATACAAGTAAATATAATCTAGCAGAACGCTTGCATCTCACGCTCCACATATATAGTATACAATCAAAACCATGGCGCTTATTGGAGATTGGATTCCGACTATGACAAGGTATGGGACCACCTGCCGATAGTGTATCTCTAGAGGCGAATACGCTGGGTTCAACGAGAACGTCTTGCAACCCGGCCCACACATGACCAACCACTCATTTCTCTTGAGTGTATCGAATATATTGTCACCTCACGGCTGCGCAGCTACCGTTTTACCAGGAGATACAGAAATGAAAAGAAGTAACAAATATGAATATTATCTAGATGGTGACAATACACCCTAATGGGTGCGACCCACATATCCATGCTGCCTGCCCGATTTTTGTCATTTTCCGGTTGATGAGGCTTGAGGTTAAAATCGACTTTTGGAACATCTAGGCATCGTTCACAGCATCCATGCATGTCATCCAGGAACAGGATGAACCGAAGGCACTCTCCTACTGCATCCAATATAGGAATCACCCCATGGATCAGCAGCGAGAAGTCCTTGCAACCCATAGATTCCAACCACGAAAGAATCACAGTATATCTCTAGGGACCAGCCATAGATTGTAAGTAACTCTTCCATTTCATGAAGATCTACGGTCTTCAATTGCTCCATCTCGATCACCGTCTTTGACTTATTCAATTTTATTGGTCAGAATGGTTTTCGAATATAAATCCGATTCTGGTCTTTCCATGCCAATAACATTGGGTCAGATTTTGATAATCGGTTATTTAACTATCAAAATAAACAACCATAAAAATAAACAGATCCATTGATTATTACACAACATCACTTGGCCATTTAAAAACAATCTATCAGTTGAAATACCCAAAAACAATATACGGGTTTAATATATAATTATACTCAAAACATTTTTCTTATATATATAGAAATATCTTAAAATCATATCTAATTTATCCTACAACTAACCTTTCAAATCATTTCTATAACATTTCTTATTTCTTATCGATTCAACTTATCATTTGTAAAACAATCATTACGACATCTTCTATGGCTTTGTTATTTGAATACCAAAATCACTACTCATCCCTTTTAGAATAAACCCCTTTAAATTTTATTTCCATACTTTGAACATACCATTATATTTCAACCAATCTCCTTTTTATTTCTTTCATTATAGGAATATCATTTCATACCATCAAACCCCTTTTTATTTTATTTTATTTTGGAATCTCATTATGTATATATTTCCATATCCTTCAAATAACGTTACCCTGTTATTTTCCCAAAATAATTTACTCTAACATCTTCACCATTACAACTAATATCATCCTTTGATAATCCTGAAGTTGTTCAAGTTGGGTATTTTAATTACCTCTCAGACCTTGATCAACAACGTTCTTATCGTAAGATAGATATCAGTTGTAATACAAAAACTGATATTCATTCCCGTATCACAACGAATTCCCATTTTTGTTATCTTGATGAATATCATCTCTTTTTTTAAAATACGTATTTGTATCGCATCTTCATAACTCATCTTGTTTAACTACTCCAATTCGAACTTGGGTTTACATTTGATATCTCATTTCATCTCTTCACTAGTTCCTAACCGTACATTAATCAGAAAATAATTCTCTAAATACTAACCCCGAAGGTCGAAACCAACATCAGATCAATATTCAGAAAACCGGTTATCCCAACTGATACCCAGTTAAGTTCTAATCCTTTAATTTGCAATCCTGGCTTTTACTTTATTCAAAGGTCGCTTCTAATAACTCGTTCCATTATATATTCATTAAAATTTGGGTTTTATAACTTCGTATTACTTGGATTCATAGAATCCAATATAATTCATTAAAACTTTGATTTCACCCTATAAATATTTAATCGCCTTAATAACTATAAATATGGCTTTTAAATTCACAAACTTTCCTTACTACATTTTATATTCCAAATTATAACTTCGATTATTATTAAACGACTAATAATCAAGTTTCAATATTTATTAAAATAAAACTGTGTTACTTTACCATTAACTGCTCTCTTTAAATAAATGAACTAATCAAATAAACAATTTCAGTTAACGTCGTTACCTTGTTCAATTCTAAACATGATTAACCCGTTAGTCAATCGTTATTGATCTTGCCATTTAAATTAATTAATAGTTTATTAATCAAAATAATTCTATTCACTCTGATTTTTGTTAAATTAATATCAATGTAAACCCATTCTAATTGTTATGTTACTTCTGGTCACTTGAATTAGATAAATACAATTGTTTACCAATTGGTTAAAAAGCACGTGCTTCGCGCACGGTAGATTTTGGTTAAACCAATCAATGTATATATGTGGTTGGTTTATTCCCTTTTTTTTGAATTTCATTTAAAATAATATATTTAAAAATCTATATTCGGTTATAAGTAAATTCTATAACTTCATTTCTAGCGATTCACCTGACGGTGAATCGATCTTTATAAAACCGTTTATATCTGGGCCATCTGCTATTTATTCCACAATCAATACTATATATTGATTCAAAGTTCAACCATAATCAACAACCAACAGGGTTTTAAAGTCAACGGGTTTTAAACAGTTCATATAAAATATGAAATAACAGCATACTAAATATTTGAGGAATCTGGTTTGATTCCTCCTACCTGTTCTTCCCTGCATCATAGATCATCGTATAATTTATAAAAGCATATGATTTTAATTTGAATATATTAGCCGATGATAATATAATTCACATCAACCATAGGCATTCAAGGCATCCAATCAACCAATTATCAATGATTTAATCTAATTATATGAATTTAGCACATCCTAGTATTTCAGAATTGTGTGAGAATTAACTCACCTTTGTATTGATTTACGGTTGTGGCATTATCCCGTTTAATTTTAAACCGGTGTTTAAAATCAAACGGAAACTCGATTGCTTCTGATATCCTTTCGAACAGCTCGGTAGCGTAGTACTTTTGTCTGCGAGTCAAATGCGACTGTTCTCACGCAAATCTGGTAACAAACGAATGAGATATATAATATACAAGTTTTGATTTATTCAACCGTTATTAATATTATTTTGATAATTAATTTACTAACTAACTCGATATATATACCTTAACTAATGAATTAGTCTGTGCTAATTTTTCCTCCTCAGTTTTGAAAATATGAAACATGCTTCCATAATTCTCATGTTTGCGAAATACCCCTCAGGTTATGCTTCGAAAATTCCTGAAGTTCGAAGAACCCGTTGCAATTTCATGTTATATAGTATATTATAACCTATATTAAAATAATTAATTATAAACTAATATTACCTTAATCCTTAACATAGAAATCTGATGGCTTGCAAACGCACGCTTCCAATTTAACTGCAACTTCCCACTTGTTAAAAGAAAATCCGCACTGTTTAAACTTCTTCTTGCCAACTCGTCCCTTGTCAGACCCAGCATAAAGCTTCCAACTCCAAACACTACTCGGCATAGTACACCATCATGCATTTTCTAAATCGAGCTCCTCCCTTTCCAATACCTCCTCTAATATAAGACTACCACCATTTCATTCACATCATTTCTTTACAACAGTCCCCTCCTAACGTCCTTCCCATTTGTATTTCTCCCATCCAGCTTTTTAGGTTCTTCATCATTTTTTTTCTTGGCCCAAGTATTGAAGCCCACACGTGAACCACCACCGACATTACCCACTCACGTCCTCTTTCACAATCAAACCCCCACTTCGTTACATCAACTCCGCTCCAGGCAACAATCATGCACGCCACCATATAACATGATGCATCCCCAGGCATTCAAACGCCAAGCCTTCCCTTAATTAAAACCACTTCCGTTGTTCCCCACGTACCATATAAATCTCCTCCTTTTTTCTGCTTCATCTCCCTTATTTCAGAAAATATAATTCGCTATAGTAAAGCCACCCCTAAGCATTTCACTTACCCCAAACTCTCTCTCCACCTTGAAAACTAATGATATTATTCCTCCCATCAGTCCACAGTTTTACCAGTTTCATCATTCCTCAAGCAACCCAAGGCCTAACTTTCCACGCAACCCTTCTACCCAGTTCCACCGTAAAGCTCCTACACACCTCTTCACTCAAAAAGATTCCCACATAAAACTCCCTACAGTACTTATTTTTATACGAACTGTTTCTCCCCCGTTTTCACCATAACGCATGAATACCCTCAACGCTCTCCTTCCTTCACTCTTGCGATTTCCGCACTTCGATCACCACCCAGTACTGACCGTGTCCCTACTCCCTCTACTGTCGGCGTTCACCCGAAAAATGGGTTCGTTGTGATCTTTCAGGGATCATCTTTCTTCATGGTTACAGAAGAAAATAGGCAAAAAGCTTATATTATCTTTATTATTATTTACAAAAAGGGATACCTGGTTTTAGAAACGAAGGGGGTTATTGGTTTCTTCCTTGCTATGATGAAAGTGGACTGAGGTATTTATAATGGAGGCACCTTGATACGCAAGGAAAGTAATGGTTTGGCCGCCAAGGTATTGAAGTTTTGGTGCTCACGTAAGTTTGTAGGGCAGCTATTCCTCTTGCCATAGTTTCATGTAGGAGCCCCTTTATTGGTCAGCCGAAATGTTTGTAGAAGGTCACATGATTCACACATGGGTTTACATTGATCAAAAGGAAAAATATGGGATCAAATTTATGAGGCGGCAGCGATTCTCTTTAGATTTGATGTGACCAACAATTTTTAGTTTTAAATTTAAGCATACCCTGCTGTATAAAACTCTGTCTACTTACGAATCGCTATCGACAAAAATAAAAATACCGTCGCATCCAGCAGTGTCTTATGATCATAAACATATAATAAAACAGGCTCGTTAATTAATTCTGTGAAATTCAAAAGCGCTGATACAGGGTGTAAAACACTTCAAATAAAAGTTGCTTTTTTTTACGAATTAGAAATTACAAAAAAATTCTAAAAACTAAATTATAACTACGCCTCAAAAATCTTGTTCAAATTCGAATCCAATTTTTAATTATATTAAATAAACTGTTATGGCGTATAAACAATTTCACTACAAATATTTGAAGATTTGATTTGGACGTAAAATAAAATCTACAACATGAAAATTCGATTTTTCTCTTTCATTAGAAAAATATTATCAATTGGATTCAGATGTTTCTTGTTTCATAGAAATCCGATTTAAAACGGATTATGTATGATCAATTGAAGTTGAAGTTCAATTTAACGAACTACCTCGCAGTTTTGAGTTCGTTTTAAATTAAATATAAATTTAAACTTTCAACCGCCATTTAATTAACGAATTAAATATTTAAAATCCGTTAATATCCCAATTATAATACTTAAAATAGATTTAAATATTTGAAATCAAATAACCAAAATATTTGGGTCATTACAGAGGTACTCAAACTTGAACACGTATGATGGAGCAACGATGGATCGCTATGATGGTGCAACTTCTTTTTTTTTTTTTCTTTTTTCTAAAACATCCTGGACATGGTTCGAGAAGGAGAGACTTGGTCAAAAGGAGTGACAACGAAGGTAACTCAGAGGAATGAATTCGAGGGGCGAAAGGAACAGGGCGCGGCTACTCTGATGGTGCTTGTTAACGATCCAGTGGGGAACAGATCTCGTGAACAAGGAGTAGAGATGGTGGATGTCATGGCTCAAGGGTTGGGAAGTTGTCACGGGTCTTGGTTGCACGTGGATCGAGGGCTTCGGTGGAGGTTGGCCAGGCCGCTGGTGGTGACTCGGAGCGTTCCAATGACAGTGGTGGCTAGTGGGCCTCGCGACTCCCTCAACGTGCTCCCCTTTTTATACACATGGCTTCAGATTTCAGGTGGGAAGAAGGAGATGGCTTTCGCGAGGCCAGAGCACAAGAATGAAGTGGCGCCTTCGATGATGGTGGCGACGCCAAGTGCGATTGACTGAAGGAGTTTGATTAGGGGAAAATTAACTATCGATTGTTAAAAAAAAAGAGGAAGGCACTCATTTTCGTTCTGAGCGAAAGGAAGCGGATACGCCTCTTTTTATTATACAATGAAGGAAGACCAACAATAGGAAAGAAATGCAATGTGGCGTGTTTGGTCAGAGAAGATAATTTTTGAAATCGTGCACAGTATTTCGAAATCTTCGAAATTGTCAGAGAGAGATTTCGAAATCTTCGAAATTTATTCATGGGCGGATTTCAGACGAAGGTTTGAGGCAAAGTTTCTTTCAAGGGCAGAGGAGAATTTAAATATGGAAAAATTCCTGGCATTAAAGCAAGGGAGCTTATCAGTGAAGGAATATGTAATTAAATTTAATCAGTTAGCAAGGTTTGGCTTGGAGTCGGTGAACACGCCAGAGAAGAAAGCTTTGAGGTTCGTTAGAGGCTTGAATGAACCGTTGCAATGGTTGGCTATGACCCACATCCCTATGGGAGCCACCTTTGAAAGGCTAGTAGAAATGGCACTTATGCATGAGGATAAGGCAGTTGTAAAGAAGGGGGATCAGAAGAAACCCCAATAGCAAAATAAGAAGGGTGGTAAAAACAATAATGGCAAAGGGAAGAAGAGATGCTTCAATTGTGGGACGCCTGGCCATCTCAGCAAAGATTGTAGAAAGAAAAAGAAGACTGGTTGTTTTCATTGTGGAGATGCGGGACCTTTGGTGAAGGACTGCCCAAAGAAGGGGCAGAGGGCAGGGTCTACCTCGGGAGGACAGGTGCAGGCTCTTATGGCACCAGGGCAGGCAAGAGGGCAAGTTCAGGCTATTGCGGCCCCACCGCTGCAAGAAAGAGGTAGAACAATTTCTGTTGAAAGCTTAGTTTTTCTGTTTGATCATCCTGTCCGTACCTTATTCGATTCTGGCGCATCTCATTCGTTTATCTCTGCATCATTAGTTGAATCACTGCACTTGAACACCAGTTTAGTAGAGTATTCCTTGGTTGTTTCAAATCCAATTGGAGGTTCGGCTCATTTGACCATGATATGTTTTGATTTGAAAATCTCTATACTTAGCGTTGAATTTAGATGTGATGCTTATGTATTGGGCTTCACGGGCTATGGGCTAATTTTAGGAATGGATTGGTTATCTAGAAATGGGGTCATTCTTGATTGTGAAAGGAGAGTAGTTAGGCTTGTGACTCGCCTTGGTAATGCTCTCGACATCTTTTGTAATCCCATAAATTCCGTTATGCTAAGTTATCTTGAATCGCTTGACGCGTCAGTAGAGAATCTGCGATCGGTAGAGGTGGTCCGGGAATATCCGGATGTGTTTGAGGAGGTGAAGGGCTTACCTCCAAAGCGGGAGATAGACTTTCGAATTTATCTTGTGGATAATGCTAAACCCGTATCTTTGCCAGTGCGCCACATGGCTCCTCGTGAAAGGAGGGAACTCAATAAGCAAGTGAAGGAGTTGCTTGAAAAGGGGTTCATAAGACGTAGTATATCGGAGTGGGGTGCTCCAGTAGTATTTGCCACAAAGGCGGATGGGTCCCTTAGACTTTGTGTGGACTATAGAGAACTAAACAAGCTTACTAAAAAGAACCGACACCCACTGCCGAGGATTGACGATCTCTTTGATCAGTTAGTTGGCGCCTCAGTGTTTTCGCAGTTGGACTTAGCCACTGGCTTTCATCAACTGAGAGTGGCTGAGGATAGTATAGATAAGACTGCTTTTAGGACTCCTGACGGATTTTATGAATGGCTAGTGATGCCCTTTGGTCTGACAAACGCCCCTGCATATTTTGTTGATTTGATGAGTAGGGTATTTAGGGAGTACCTTAACAAATTCGCGGTAGTCTTTGTGGATGACATCTTAGTCTTTTCTAAGAACAAAGAAGAGCATGCCCTACATCTTAGGGAAGTGTTGGAAACCCTTCGAGCGCATAACCTTAAGGCAAAATTTTCTAAGTGTCACTTCTGGAGGAAAGAAGTACGGTTCTTAGGGCACGTGGTTTCCAAAGAAGGGATAGCAGTGGATCTCGCAAAGGTGGTGGCCATCCAAGATTGGAAGGTCCCTAAAAATGTAACCGAAGTAAGAAGTTTCTTGGGGTTGGCTGGCTATTATAGGAAGTTCATCAAAGACTTCGCAAAAATATCAGCTCCATTAACACGGTTAACGAAGAAGAACCTGGTTTTTACGTGGGACGAAGATTGTGATGATGCGTTCCAACGTTTAAAGAGAGCCTTAACTTTAGTCCCAGTCTTAGTGCTGCCAGACGGGAATAAACCGTTTACCGTCTATACTGATGCTTGTGGGACGGGACTTGGTGCGGTCCTCATGCAAGAGGGAAGAGTAATAGCCTATGGTGGAAGGCAGTTGAGGGTTCATGAAAAGAATTACCCTACGCATGACCTTGAGTTAGCCACAATTGTTTTCGCGCTTAAGTCTTGGCGTCACTATCTTCTTGGTGAGAAATTCGAACTGTTCACTGACCACAAATCATTAAAATACTTATTCTCTCAGAAGGATTTGAATTTAAGGCAGCAACGGTGGATGGAATTCTTAGCCTCCTACGATTTTGAAATAGCATATACCCCGGGCAAGGGTAACGTGGTAGCAGACGCCTTAAGTAGGAAAAGGTTGTCCTTGAGTCCGTTGTTTGTTGAACGACGAAGCTTAGAATTCATCTCCATGTTTGACTTTAGACCCTCCGTTGACCTAGTACCTGGTTTGTTAGCATCCTTGGAGGTTAGACCTACACTTCTAGGACGAGTTGGTGAGGCACAGCAAGACGACCCACAGTTGGTTGAGATAGTAGAAAAGCTCAAAGGAGGGGAGTCGTCTAGCCATCTTCGTAGGTATACCCTAGACGATAAGGGTTGGTTACGAAGGGATAATAGACTTTGTGTACCACAAGACGAAGACTTAAGGAAGGCCATTCTTGATGATGCTCATCGCTCAAAGATGACCATTCATCCCGGCGGAGACAAGATGTACAAAGATATGAAGCGAGTTTTCTTTTGGGCTGGTATGAAGAAGGATGTGGCCGAGTACGTCGCTAGATGCTTGGTGTGCCAACGAGTAAAAGCGGAACAAAAGAAACCCGGTGGGTTGCTTCACCCATTGGAAGTTCCACTATGGAAATGGGAAAGCGTCTCAATGGATTTTGTGGATGGATTACCAAGATCAAGGAAGGGTAATATGGGGATTTGGGTTATAGTAGATAGACTTACTAAGAGCGCCCATTTTATTCCCGTGAAAAGTAAGAGGACTGCTCCGTGTTTGGCTTCTGTATACATTAAGAAGATAGTTCGTTTGCACGGTATTCCTTCTAGTATAGTAAGCGACCGTGATCCCATCTTCACTAGCGAATTTTGGAAGAGTTTACAAGAGGCAGTAGGGACTCAGCTATGTTTGAGCACCACATATCATCCTCAGACGGACGGCCAGACCGAGAGGGTGAATCGTATTCTAGAGGATCTTTTAAGGCTTTGTATCCTAGACTTTGGGGGTACATGGGAAGAGCACCTTCCGTTGGTCGAATTCGCATATAATAATAGCTTTCAGTCTAGTATTGGCATGGCACCTTTCGAAGCTCTTTATGGAAGGCCTTGCCGTTCGCCTACATGTTGGTGGGAATCTACCGATAAAATCCTACTTGGGCCCAATATGGTTAGGGAAACCTCGGAGAAGATTGATTAGATTCGAAGGAGGATGAAAGCAGCACAAGATAGGCAGAAATCGTATGATGATAAGAGGATGATAGATCTTTAGTTTGACATTGGGGACATGGTTTTTATCAAAGTATCTCCGTTACGGAATGTTGTTCGCTTTGGGTCCGTAGGGAAATTAGCGCCAAGGTTTGTAGGGCCGTTTCCTATAAAAGACAGGATTGGGAAGATGGCGTATAGGGTGGAGTTGCCTGAGAAACTTAGTGGAGTACACGACGTATTCCATGTATCACATTTGAGGAAGTGTTTGCACAAGACCGCGGAGGTGGTAGAGCCGAGCTTGCTTAAAGAGGTGGAAATAGAGCGTGATGCAACAATTAGACGAGCTCCTACATGCATTCTTGGGTCGGAGATCAAAAAGTTGAGGAATCGAGAGGTCAGACTAGTTAAGGTGCAATGGGGAGATGATGAGAGCAACGCTACTTGGGAGACAGAAGAAAAAATGCGTTCGTTGTACCCTTTTCTTTTTGAGGGTATGTCTTTTAATTTCTCCTTTATCGCTTAGCTTATCTTATCTTTAGTATGTCCTCTCATTGGTATCTTTGACCTTTAGTTAGGATAACCCTATGGTTGAAACATGTGTTTGAGACATGTTATGTATGATGGATGCAAAATGGATGCAAATGGTTGCTAGTGGTTGCTCGTGGATGCATATATACACACACTTTAGGCACTAGATCGGCTCAGTCACTACATATTGCATATTGCATAAATGAATGTATTTAGTATAATGGTTGTACCATCATATAGATGCTGCATTCGGTTGAATGGATGTGCACGCATATAGAAGTAGTATGTAAGCAATTATGATCTTTTGCATACATAATGGATGCATGGCACTATCATGAATTGCATCAAGGAGGTCAACTGAATCAGTGGACCGCCTGATTTTGCATTAGATACGGACATATACACACACTATGCATTTAAACATAAAAGCATTAGAAGTCTATAAGGATAGTAGATGCCAGTGTTTGATGATTGAGTAGATGGTTGATTGAATGTTAGGTTAAACATTCTCCTTGACTTGAAGATTTCGGGGTCGAAATCCTTTAAGGAGGGGAGAATGTAACACCCCGTAAATCAGTTAATACAAATATTCACAAATGAAAGAATAATTAATTTCAAATATAAGAATATTGGGAAACGGGCTGTGCCATTGTGTTCGTCTCGGAAAAATACGCGAAATAGAGTCCGAAATTTTGTGAATCGGAGTTCGTATGACCGAGATATGGCCTCGAGAAGTTTCATGAAAAATTCAAATTTTAAAACAGATTTCAAAAACGCAGAAATGGAGGCAGGCGGGAAAACTCCCGCCCAGACCAGGTCGACCTGGGGGTCGACTTGGGAGTCGACCTGGGGGGGGGGGGGGCAGGTCGACACTAGATTCGACCTGGGTGTCGACCTCCCTGGTCGAGCCCAGGTGACCTGGGTGCATCTGGTTGGGTTTTCGGGCTGTGTTTCGAAGGCTGGACGAAATCTAATGGCTCTAATCTATTCTAGGGTAAATCTAACGGCCTAAATGCATCCTAACATCTATAAATAAGTGGGTAGACTCTAACCCTAAATCACTTGAAAAATTGGAGAGCTACCGACATGCCGTTGCCATGGAGTTCAGCGTAGCCGTCACAAACTAAAGAAGAAGGAGAAAGCCTAGCCTACAACTAAATCTACTCAACAAACAAATTAAATCAAAGACTCTTTCTATTTCTCTTCTTTAGAATTGTGAGTATGATGAATATCACAATATTATTATAAAATAATTTGATTAAGTTATGAATGGATCACAAGAAAGTGATATGAATTGTTATGTATTTGTAAATTATGTTGTGGATCTCTTGTTATGCTATTATGTTATCATATATATGTTGTTATGTTGTAGTGATTATGTTGTAAATAATCCTATGCTATGTCATATGTGATTAATCATGCTATGCTATGTTATAAATCATGTTATGCCATGTTATAAATCATGCTATGCTATGTTGTAAATCATATCAAGCTATGTTGCAAGTTATGATATGCTATGTTGTAAATCTTACATATGTTGTAGATCTCATATTATCACATATGTTGAAATACTTATGTTATATGATAATGATGTCATGTTAAGTTGTGTTGAATCATGCAAGTTGTAAAATCATGATGTTATTATTTATGCGAATTGGATCATGTTTAAAGTTTATGTTTTTTTTATAATAGATCTTGATTATGGGAATTTTCCTATTGAGTTAGGTGTACCCATATACATGAATCTACAAATTAATTGGATCTTGAATATGGGAATTTGCCTATTAAGTTAGGTGTACCCATATGCATGAATCTATGACTAAATGAATTTTTATTATGGGAATTTGCCTATTGAGTTAGGTGTACCCATATAAACCCATATTGTTAGATTAGATGATGTTGATTCACACATGTTCCTATGCAAGTTTATGAAATTTGATTGAGTTCATATTATGTGAATTATGAACAAGTTGACATCTTTAGATCCATGACATGTATAATCCTATGTAAGTTGTACATATGCAAGTTTCACCCCTTATTATGATTCATTTAGTCATATATACATGTTGTTATTGTGATAATCTCTTTTATGCTATGAGTTAGACTATTCGAGTCTAATATATATTTTGCGAATAAACGTTCAAACGTGGGGTAGGGGTAATATTAGGAATTAATAAATTAGGTGCAATTTTGTATGATTTTGCATACCATGAATGGATGGCCAAAATTGAGTCAATTATGGACATTATTTAAAATTGGAATTAATTAATAATTCAAATAGGGAATTATTGAAATTGGGGAAAGTGGATTATTAATAATAATCAATGCTTAGGACACGAGGTTGGACCCGTTTGTGACGTAAACCTGCCCGGACCCGCTCGGCAAATCCAGTAGTCACAAATGTCGGCCCAATGTGAGAGGTCCTAGGCCCAAACTAAAGCATAACAGTTGTAAAGACACGAGGTTAGACTCTTTTATGGTGTAAGACTGCCCGGACCCGCCCGGCAAATCCAGCTGCCATAAATGCCAGTCTAATGTGAGAGGTCTTTATGAGGTTATGGCCTTAATGAATTAAGAAATACTTAACCAGATAATCATGTAAGGTGGGACATGGGGGTTAAATAGGTGCCTTGGGTGGCATGAGGAATCTAGTGGTTGCCTTTAGAGGCATTTGAAATACGATTAGACTTAACCAAACACACATGTAATGAACATGAATAAGTGGGTTAAGTGGGATTGACTAAGGGGACAAGCTTAGGTGGAATGCTTGTGGGAAATAATGGGGGCCCATTTCAACCAGTATCCCAAAACGTATCTTTGTGGGCTCGACCCAAGTCGAGGACGGGACACGCATACTGGGTTTGACTATAAGAGGCCAAAACAGGGAGCGGTGGCAACGCAAGTCCAACGGGTTTCATATGCGTGTGTGGACCCGGGCTGGTAGGTAAGACGTTGTTGCATCGTGTAGGTATAAGCCGTTTATTTCCGTTATATCGGGTTGCCACTTTAGGGGAATGATACACCCCACTATGGGGCCAGCACGGGTATCTACGAGTAGGGAGCCGATCGAAAATGGAAAGTGGGGTACACCTAGTGGAGATAGGGGCAGGCGGCACCTATGTAGTCAGCTAGGAGTACGTAAAGCCATTAAGAAAGTTTCTAAGTGAAGCTAAGTGGGATCAATCTTTAGGGTGACTGGTGCGGTGCAGTAAAGTGTTTATCCTTTAGTATTTAGGAGCGCCTATAACATTGCCTTTAGCGATTGTCTATGTCCTTAATCTGCTCTTTCATAGACATTTCCTTGTTTTCCAGCTTATGCCTTAGTCCAGTTATTTTGATAGTAGTATTGTAGAATTATCATACTCGCCAGACTTTATGTCTGACCCCCCTCTTTTCCATCTTTCTTTTCCCTCAGGTCCTCAGGTTGGGCCAAGTTCTAGTGGAGTTTAGTTGGATCGCTTATCTCTTGGGAAGCTTGGGCTGCAGAAGTAAAGTCCAGCTTGTTATCTTTCTTTTTAATGGCTATTTATTGTAATGGGATTATGTATTTTGTTTTTGAAGACGGATGTTGTACTTGGTTATGATCTATGGTTTTATGATGTAACAGACATATTTAATTTCCGCTGCAATAAAATGAAGTTTCAGATTCCCAAGTGTTATTTATTGTCTGTCTTGTTGTCATTTCTCTGTTTTATATTCACTTATGACCTCCATGGAAGTTAATGCATTCCCTTTGTGAGTGACATTAATGGACGTGGGGTGTTACACTAAATCACAACAATAAGCCCTATCTAGTTTTCGTTCTCACACCAGTCAATTGGAAATATATAAATATCTCACTTTCGAAACTCAAACATAAACACTGATGATGAGATCTCAATCATCAGTAACTTCTTCGACGACTACAGTGTGATTCTATATCTATCTAGTATATTAAAACTTCAAATACACGCGGATCAGACGTATACTTAAAATCTTTATATACTTGATTGTCCAAATCAATATAAAAATAATATTCAAATACGAATGATCGATGTAAATTTTCAAAACGAAACTTGTTTTCACTTTTATTTTTAAAAACGACACTCTTTACATTCGTTTTAGGATGCTATTGATCCTATCTCTAACGAGTCATTCTCATTGGATATAACTAATCCAATTTCTGATGAATTGTTTTGTTTGGTTCTAATGTGTCTAGTTCTCGAGCTTTGTAAACCAAAGCTCTGATACCACAATGAGACGACCTGAACTTCCCCGTGAAGGAAAGCCCGGATTGAATTGAGGACAAGACAAATTAGAATACAAACAGAAGAACATTTCATTGCTTATTACAACAATTCATCAGAATACAAGAATATTGCAGAGTATGAATAAAGTATTACACATTTGATAAATATCAGAGATTTAAATACACTACTACAGCGGAAAAATAATACAATACACAAGTGAAAGAGAAATACGGATACAGAGCTTTTCGGATATCATTCCAGCTGTAAACCAGGATCCTGTGAATATAAATCTGCAAAACCAAAACTACAAGCTGCCCGTGTGGAAATAGGGGCACCCAGAGTTTATGTTAAAACATTAAACTCTAGGTCAGTCATGTGACTGGTGTGAGAACTAAAACAGTTATTATTCTTTATTTTAAAGTTAGGTAAATCAAGGGACCACGCCGTATAACACGGAACGGGTTTCCTCCCAAGAATACCAGTGCATAAAACAACAACGCAATGCTAAATAAAGAACAATGAAGCTATTATAAGACCCAGGTCCCATCACACAATGCAACACAAGCCGAAGGATAGGGTTTTCCCTTATAATAGCCAAACTTTCTTGGTACGTTTAAAACAAATCATTTGATGCTATTATAAGTGCATAGTGTAAAAACAACTTCAAATATAAATGTATCAATCCTAGACGGCATGGGTACTGTAACAACCCGAAAATCCGAGCCAGTTTAAAATTTTTATTTTGGCTAATTTGATGAATTTTCTATATTTAAAATGAATTATTTTAAATAATAATGACGAGAAAATTTATTTTGAATAGAATTCGAATGAATATATTTATATAGATCGTCGTTAGAATATAAATAATTATTTAATTATAAAAGGAATTGAAAATGGCGCGGTAGTTCGATAATTCGATTTCAAACTTCAATTGAATGTACAGGATTCAAAATAAACCGGAATTTAGCAAAAGCAAAAATAATAGAATCTAATTGAGAATATCTTTCCAACGAATCCGAAAAATCAAAATTTCATTGCGGGAATCAAAAGTTATGCCCAATTGAAAATTCAGAATAGTCGCTATGGAATTTCTAGCCCTTAAAAATGGACATTTTGCAAATGACCTTGGATTTCGACGAAACCACTTTTGATAGATCCGGGATGTCAAGTTATTGCTAGATTCCAATTTTCATAATTTTTCGAATCAATATGTGAGCGTGGCAAAAGAAAACGCGTTTGACCAGTTTCAGTTGATTTTAATCGACTGGAAAATGGCCGTTTCTCAAACGGTCTCAGAATTTGATGAAACTAGTTTTGTTAGGACTGTATTGTCAATACGAAGCTAGAAATAATTTTTCTGGAATTTTTCGAGTTAGTATGTGACCCCGGTAAATTGAAATGTGCGTTCAAATTCAATATACATTGATTTATATTTTGAATTTGATGAAAACTGATTATAACGGTCGAATTGGCCTACGAAACATATCCCATTGTGTTCGGAATGGGGGTAATTAGCTAGGGACGACAGTCGTTGAGTCTCGATTGGTGTTGAAATTAAAAGTCAACATTTTGAAGAATAAAATAAATAAAATAATATATATTTTTCTTTAACTACCCCCCCTTTTCCCTCTTCTCTCACCATCAGTTCACTTTCTAAAAAAAAAATTAAAAAATCGAATCCCTAATCGATCGAGGCACGCCCATCACCTCAGCCCGACGGCGAACTCCATCACCCCACCGCCGACCTCCGTCCAGCCCTCCTCCCCTAGCCCTCACCCTCCGCGAACGACGACGCCCCGCAGCCATGTCCTCCCCAAATTGAACGGAAAACCCCTGGATCCCCCCCTCGACTGAAATCCGCCACCTCAGGTGCCCCTCCGCCGCCTAACAGTCACGCCTGAAACTGAATTGTGAGTTTTTCTGATTTCTTAGTTTTTACTTATTTATTTAAATGCTTAGATTTTTATATATACAAATACTAAGATTTTACATATATAAAATTTTATGTTTTTTTACTCATGAAAAGGTTGTATTGTTAAACATGAAATGAAGGATTTTTATAACTTAAAAAGGTTAGATCTTTGTTTAGAAAAAGATAGATTTTTTAAAATAGATAAAGATCGGATTTTTATCGATGTAAAATAATAAAAATATGTTTTTTATTAAAGTAGAGTAATAAAATAATAAAAATATGATTTGAAATTGAATATGAAGTTGAAACCGTTTTGAAAATGAATTTAAAACGATTTATAAAGCACGTTTTGAATTGAAATCGACGAGGTATATATTATATATATTATATATAATATAATGGCCTGAATAGAACGCGCCGCGGTAGTTCGCGAATTTCGACCATTGACTTCGAATGGATATTGCGGGAGATCCGACCGTCGGATTCTCCTAAAACCGGAACCGTTGGGTTCGTATCGAAAAGACATTTCTAACAAATATTAGAAATTAGAAATCTAATGGTTGGATTTGGAATTATGTCCAAATCAAATTTGGAAAAGGTCGTTGTAAGTGCAGTTCGATGGCCGTTGATGGAAATCGACTGTACGGGCCTTGATAAAATTATTAAAAATAGAGATAATTTGTGTAAAATCATAAGAAATGATTTGTGAAGAATTGGGATGAAAAACTCCATATTTGAAAAGATAAAAGTAGATTTTTATCGAAATGAACTAGTTTTGAACTAGAAATATAACTCTATTTATTTTTAAAATAAATAGATTGAATTTGAAATGGTTTTAATATATAACCAAAATTCTCAATAATTGAATTGGAATGGATTTGAATCGAAATTGTCTTCGGAATATTTCGATGTTGGATTTCGTGATTATACAAATATTGTTATGTTAATTTGAAAGATATATATATATATATATATATCGTTATTTCCAATACGATATTTGTTGGTCGTAGAATTTGATATTGAATAAAAGCCAATATATTTTCTATTCAGAGCCTTGTATTTAATATCAAATGTGATTTGGGTTTATCATGAACCGTGTTTTAAAAGACACTGATTCTTTAACCCAGTTAAAGATTAAAACTAAGTGGAGTTTTAATGAATCTTTAAATTAGATTGAAAAGATCGAGAATGGAGTATCACCAGTTTTACTCCAGGCGATAGTTAAATCTTTAATTAGATTTGAATGTGAAATGGTAATTGAATTTACCGATAACACCGTGGTGTTAGATATGAAGTATTACCAGTTTTACTTCAGGGGATGAATAGGTGGGGATTGGGAAATAAAATAAATGATTACTTCGGGTGTGGTTCGCTAATCCCGACTAGTTTGAATTGATATTCAAAGAAGATTAAAGAATAAATTTAAAAAATTTATCTTTGATAAAATTAACGGGAACTTTTCCCAAAGTATAGGAATATTTGAATAAAAGAATATTCTGAATTGGAATGAGGCGTATGTTGTGTTTGTGTAACACTTATTTATTATATACGCGAGTTATTCAGAAAGACCGGGTTTATCCTATTCTGAATAACTAATTCGACGTGGTGTCGAAGATGAAGACGGTGGTTGAAGACCGGAGGTCTTCACGTCGTTTGGATAATTACTGATGATCTTGATTGGGATGTACACCCAAGAAGATGGAAACAGTTAGTGATCGTCCAGACGTACTAGGAGATCGATGGATATGCGAGGTACTAGGTGCCTCCGGTTTCGTTCAGACCCAGAATGAACTTGTAAATGGACTATGTGTCTGACATTGGATTTTAGTCTGTGTGATTGATTTCTATTAAATATATTTCTGTTTGGCGGCGGAGAATTTATTCTCTTGCTTGACGCCCTTCTATGAGACGTACGAGCTCAGGGGTTATATACTGATGGATATCAAACGCATAGAGTGAACTGCCTATGTGGCATGCCTAAGTGGCAAATGATCAAGGCTTCTGTTGAAAAGCAAAGTATTGTGGTTGATGATCGAAGCATGGCCTTTGTGGCGTAGCTTTGTGTAACGTTTACTTCGCGAGTTTCACACCCGGTGTAAACCAAAAACGGGAGAGGACCTCAGGGAGGACATGCGTTTCTTTCTAGCTAGAAGTGGCGTCTGCAGTTTTACGCACCCTGACGAGTTCGACTTATGTGGTTGTTGCTGTTGCGAGGCGCCTCTGTTTGATCGGATGATCCGGGTCCGATGGAGTCATTCGTTGGCTCGCTTACGCCCCAAAGGGCGGGGAAACGCAGTGTTCAAGAATTTTAATCCACGTCGGTGGACCAGCCCTGACGATCCAAAGGTCACTCGAGCTCTGACCTAAGGCTCGGGCTAGAGAGTCTCGAATCAGTAGAGGACTATCTTTTGCCTCGGTTCATAGATGGAAATCCAATTTCCAAATACGTGACTTTGCAGTTTTATTTGTAAACCTATATAGGGCAACATAATGGCATGGGACGCTCATGTCGCCTATGATTGATACTTATGATTTGAAGTTGTTTTATACACTATGCACTTATAATAGTATCAAATGATTTGTTTTAAACGTATCAAGCATTCTTGGCTATTATAAGGTTAAAACCCTATCCTCCGGCTTGCGTTGCATTGTGTGATGGGAACTGGGTCTAATAATAACTTCATTGTTCTTTATTTAGCATTCCGCTATCGTTTTATGCACTGGTGTTCTTGGGAGGAAACCCGTTCCGCATTAGCGGCGTGCTCACTTGATTTACCTAACTTTAAAATAAAGATTTACAACTGTTTTAGTTCTCACACCAATCCCATGACTGACCTGGAGTTTATTGTTTTAACCTAAACTCTGGGTGCCCTTATTTTGACACGGGCAGCTAGTAGTTTTGGTTTTGCGGATTTATATTCACAGGATCCTGGTTTACAGCTGGAACGATATCCGAAAAGCTTTGTATCCGTATATCTCTTCTAGTTGTGTATTGTATTATTTTCCGCTGCTATGCATTTAAATGTAATTTGAATCTATGATATTTCTGTGTAATATTAATTTATACTCTGTATATTCTTGTATTCTGATGGAATTGTTGTAATATACAATGAAATGTTCTCCCATCTGCGTTCTATTTTGTCATGTTCTAAAAACAATCAGGCGTTTCGAACGGTCTGGGTCGGTTTAGCGACTGATTCGAATCGAGCGAAATTCCTTGTTGTTACACGTTCAGACACAGAACGAACTTGTAAATGGACTGTGTGTCTGACATGGGATTTTATTCTGTGTTCATTGATCTCTATTAAATATACATCTGTTTGGCGGCTGAGAATTTATTCTCTTGCTTAACGCCCTTCTCTGAGATGTACGAGCTCAGAGGTTGTATATCGATGGACATCAGTCGCATGGAGTGAATTGCCTATGTGGCACGCCTATGTGGCAGATGATCAAGGGTTCTGTTGAAAAGCAAAGTCTTGTGGTTAATTACCAAAGCACGGCCTGTGTGGCGCAGCTTTGTGTATAGCGTGAATTCGCGAGCCTCACACCTCGGTATGAGTCAAAAAGGGATACAGACTGCAAGGAGAGCACGACGTTTCTTTCTAGCTATGGGTGGTGTCAGTAACCTACCAGCCCTGACATTTATATATTTTTCACCTGTGTGGTTGTTGGATGAGGTGCCTCGATATTAGGTCTGTTAGGACCGGGAAACGTGTGTTTAGGAATTTCCAAACCTCAAAAGTAAGAGAGGACCAGCCCTGAAGATCCAAGGATCATAGTGGGGTCCTGAGACATTTGCTAGAGTGTCTCGAGTCGGTGAGGAGCTTGCCCTTTGCCTCAAATCATGATGGAATCCAATTTCCAATACGTGTATTTCGGTTTTATTTGTAGAGCCTAGTATGGCGACATAGTATATGGTAGCTATGCCGTCTATTATTTATACTTATGATTGAAGTTGTTTTCTTCACTTATAGTAATAATAAAAGATGAAATTTCACGTATGAAGCATTCTTTGCTGTTATAAGGGAAAACCCTATCCTCCAGCTTGCGTTGCATTGTGTGATGGGACCTGGGACTTATAACAGCTTCATTGTTCTTTATTTTAGCATTGCGCTGTTTGTTTATGCACTGGTTTTCTTTAGGTAAAAACCTGTCCCGTGTTATACGGCGTGGTCCCTTGATTTATCGAACTTTAAAATAAGAATTTATAACTGTTTTAGTTCTCACACCAGTCACATGACTGACCTGGAGTTTATTGTTTTAACCTAAACTCTGGGTGCCCTTATTTTCGACACGGGTAGTTAGTAGTTTTGGTTTTGAAGATTTATATTCGCAGGATCCGGATTAACAGCTGGAATGATGCTCGGAAAGCTCTGTATCCGTGTATTACTTTCAGTTGTGTTTTGTATTGTTTTTCCACTGCTATGTAATTTATTGTAACCTCTGATATTTTTCTATTGTATAATATTTATTTATACTCTATATATTCTTGTATTCTGATGGAATTGTTGTAATAGCAATGAAATGTTTTTCATTCTGGTTTCTGATTTGTCTTGTTCTCAAGGTAATCCGGGCTTTCCTTACCGGGAAAGTTACGGGCAATCACAGTTGGTATCAGAGCTTTGGTTTACAAAGCTCGAGAACAAGGCACATTTGAACCATACGAAAGAATTCATCAGAATTTGGATTAGCAATATCTAATAAGGAATGACTCGTTAGAGATAGGATCAGTAGTATACTAGAACGAGTGTGAAGAGTATATTTTTCAAACGAAAACAACTTTGTTTTGAAAATTTAATCCCTCTTATACGTATTTGAATATTTATTTATTTTGAATTTGGACAATCCAATATATAAGGATTTTGCATATACGCATCATGAACGTATATTCGAAGTTTTAATATACTGGATAGATATAGGATCACACTCTAGTCGCTCGAAGATGATTTTGATGCTGGAGCTCCATCACCAATATTTATGTTCGTGTTTCGAAGGTGTGATTTCTATATATTTCCATTAGACTGGTGTGAGAACCAAAATTAGATAGGACTTATTGTTGTGATTCAGCATCAAAAATATGATTTTTGGTATATGTAGCAAATTTATGAATTTGAAATGTTAATTCACTAGTTGATTGCTGGTTGTGTTGTCTGTTTATTTGTTTGATAATTTTGAACCATTTAGCCAAATAGAATCAAATATTGAACTATATTTTAAATTGCATGCATATACATATATATGTTTGAACAGGTAAATGGATTAGCTGTTGAGTAAAGAATTTATTTGCGTGCCCGACAAATAGGTAAACCTCAATGAGTTGGATGTGCACTTTTATTATTATATCAACTCCTGTGAGTGCCATTGGATGCGGAGTGCTGGTTATTCTGTGTGTAATTAATAAATGTCGCCATAGGATAGTAACAATTAATTTTGAACTACACTGCATGGCATACTTTGTAACACCCCGTAATTCTGTAACACTAGGATTCACAAATCAAGGCAGAATTAAATTCTAGATTCAAAATCAAGGGAAACGGGTTGCGCCATTGCGTTCGTCTCGGAATTCTGCATGAAAACGAGTCCGAGTTTGTGTAAATCGGAGTCCGTATGAAGGAGTTATGACCTCCGGAAGTTTCAGAATTCAGTTTAAAATTCAAACAGTTCAGAAACGAGTTCAAATTTCAAAAATCGGACCCAGATTGGGCTGGCGGGAATTTTCTCACCCAAGGCACCCAGGTCGACTGGGTAGTCGACCTGGGGGTCGACAACCCTGCTTTTCCCAGTTTTCTGAGCCTGGTTCGTTCTGATGTATTTGGCCACGATTTCTGCCTAGGTTCGTCCCCCTAATCCTATGTAAACAGCCCTAGTCTTCTTCTCTATTCACAATTCTTTTCTATCCTTATGCTGCCTCTGAGAAAATATATAAATAAATAAAAATAAGAAAATAATACGAAGATTCAAGACGAGGAAATGTTGCTCAAGACTTTCAAGAGGAGATTCAAGTCAAGCTAGGATTCAAGTGAAGATTCAAACGACTTCAACGACTGTTTTTCTACGAATCTAATCTAAAATCTCTATAAGTCGGTTACTTTTTAGATTTGAACGTTTTTCTCTGTTCGTGACATGAAATTAAAGGAATAAAAGAATATGCCAAATCTTTCTCTCTCTCTATTCGAATCAGTGCTTAAATCTTCGGACCTAATTAAGAACTGTTATGATTCGAGGACCAATAAGACTGTGACTATGAAATTATGGACCTTAAAACTATATGCCTATGACTATGAACATTGTCTATGACTATGAACATTGCCTATGACTATGACTGTGACTATGAGGATTATTTCCTTGACCATGAACACAAGCCTATGCCTTTGATTAGGAAACATAAACTATTGCCTGTGACATAACAAGAACAACTGTGATTCATGACTAGGAAAGTGTTGCTTAAGTTTTGTGACTATGAAATTGGGTCTATTCTGTTTATTCTTGGTTTTCTTTGATTTTAGACCCTGGGAATTTACCTATTAAGTTAGGTCTACCCATGTTCTTGAACCTACGTCTCTATTCTGTCTATTCTTGGTTTTCTTTTGTTTTAGACCTTGGGAATTTACCTATTAAGTTAGGTCTACCCATGTTCTTGAACCTACGACGTTATTCAACCTTTTTTATGTCATAAGATTTTCAGAACTATAGGCTTCCGATGTTTTAGATCAATTCAGTGTAATTCGTTAGGTCTGTAATTAGTAAATTGTCATCTTATGCCCGTTATTATGTCTATCTTTTTCATAGCAATCTTTGGTTCGTTCCCTATTTTCTACGAATCTAGATTTATCTATAATCTAGGTTGAAGCACGATTATACGAACGGTGGGAATACGATTTGGGCAAAATATGAAATTTACTAAAGACGTAGTTTTTAAGTTGGAAATTGGCATAAATTGGGAACATGTATTATGGCATGTTCATAGAAATGCAAATTGGATAAATTTGACATGAATTATAGGATGTGTAATTTGAATCTAGTGTTGACTTGTAAATCTAGCATTTACATGAACTGTGAACTAGAATAATATTTCTAGTTTGACATGAGCTGTAATTAGAATGTTAAACCAGAATTGGATTATCTAATTTGGCATATTGGCATAAATTTGAAATTGGCCATAATTAGGAATAATGGTCATGTTTCATAAAAATCATGGTTAGTGACACTTAATTTGGTATAGTTTACATACCAAAAAGCATAAATATGATATAGATGGCAAAATGGGCCATAAGAATAAATGTTGACAATTTACATTAAAAGAGAAATTAGGAAATAAGTAAATTAGGAATAATTTACTTATAGAATTTGTCATAAATGAGAATAAATTTAGACAAATTAAAGGTTTATTAACGACATCTCTTTTAATAATACGCCAGAAAGTTCTAGGGTGACAGAGAGGATAGTGTCTAGGCTTGGGTTTAGAAAATACAACTTTCCTGCTCTCCCTGGCTATCCCTAACTGATCCGACGGACGGGATGGTTACTTTCAAAACCTGATTTGAAAATGAATCAAAACCCTTTGAACTTAGAAAACACGAATATGCCTAACCCGAGGTTAGACTGAGTTGCGATGTAAACCTGCCCGGAACCAACCGGCACATCCAGTAATCGCAACAATATCTGTCTAATGTGAGTGGTAGCAGCTTTCATTTATTTAGTTAAAGCTAGAACAAGAATGGTAGGGTTAAGTTAACTAAGACAGTTAACCAGTTCAACATGATAACTAAACTGATGGGTGGGGTTAGGTTCAGACTGACACTTAACACAGTTAAGCTAGAATGGGAGGGTTAAGTCAATAGGAACACTTAACCAACTTAACACAGTTAAGCTAGAATGGGAGGGCTAAGTCCATAGGGACACTTAACCAACTTAACATGGCAGCAAGACAAGATTTGTAGGGGTTAAGTATAGTTAATACACTTAGCCAATTTAACATGTTAACTAGACTAGAAGGTGGGGTTAAGTAAAGTTAATACACTTAGCCAAATTAACATGTTAACTAGACTTGAGGTTGTGCGATGACCCCAAACCCCGTATAGACGGAGATAAGGTTAATCTTGGAATATAACACAGAAACAGATAATGGCAGAACAGAATTAAATAAATACACCAGATAATGAACAATAGAATATACCGGAGAAAAGTAATCATCAGAGTTACACAGTTTACAGGATCATACTTAGTACAAATACAGTTCAACTATACATATATGTCTACAGCGGAAAATAAACATAATGTACAATAGGAGCTGAACAGCATAAAAAGAGATAAAGGATAGAATCCATCTTCAGCTCCAGCCATCCAGAAAGAACCAGCTAAACCTGAATACAAGGCTGCCCGTGTAGAAAAAGGGGCACCCGAGTTTGAAAGTGAAACAAACTACGAGTCAGTCATGGGACTGGTATGAGAAATCAACTCAACACATTTAAAAATATGGCTAATCACAGGACCACGCCACTTTTGTGGAACGGGTTTACTCCATGGGATTGCCAGTGCTTTAAAAACAAGTCTTTCTTTTAAACATCGCAATGCTTTTTATAAAAATGAAGCCATTATAAGACTCAGTTCCCATCACACAATGCAATGCAAACCGGAGGATAGAGTTTTTACCTTATAACGGCCAAAATTTGCTTGATACGAATAAAACAAAGGCATTTGATATTATCGCTAGTGTTTATATGTTTTGAAAACAATTTCAAATCATAACTATCAATCATAGACGGCATTAATGCCCCATACCACTATGTCGTCATATATAGGTATACAATCAAAACCACACAGTCACGTATTGGGAAATTGGATTTCCCTCATGAACCAAGGCAAAAGATAGTCCTTACCGAATTCGTGACTCTCTAGCCCGAGCCACAGGACCCAGACTCAGGTGGGCCCTTGGAGCGACAGGGCCGGTCCACGGATGTGGATTAAAATTCCTGAACACTGCGTTTCCCCGCCCTTTGGGGTGTAAATGAGCCAACGAATGACTCCATCAGACCCGGATTGTCCGATCAAACCGAGGCGCCTCGCAACAACAACAACCATAGAGGTGAAAAGTATATAAATGTCAGTGCTGGTAGGTCACTGACACCACCCTAGCTAGAAAGAAACGCATGCCCTCCCTGAGGTCCTTCACCCGTTTCTGGTTCATACCGGGGTGTGAGGCTCGCGAATTCACATTATACACAAAGCTACGCCACACAGGCGGTGCTTTGATCATCACCACAAGACTTTGCTTTTCAACAGAAGCCCTGATCATTTGCCACTTAGGCATGCCACACTAGAAATTCATGCCATGCGACTGATGTCCATCGATACACAACCTCTGAGCTCGTGCGTCTCAGAGAAGGGCGTTAGGCAAAAGAATAAATTCTCCGCCGCCAAACAGATGTGTATTTAATAGAGATCAATCAACAAAGAATAAAATCCAATGTCAGACACACAGTCCTTTTACAAGTCCGTTCTAGGTCTGAACGAAACCGGAGGCACTAAATACCTCGCAAATCCATCGATCACAACGTACGTCTAGACAATCACCACTCATTATCCATATTTCGGGATGCCTCCCAATCAAGATCTCGGTTACCGTCCAAACGAGGTGAAGATCTCCGGTCTTCGACCACCGTCTTCATCTTCGACTTTCAATCGTCGGTCAATTATTTGAAATGAGGATTAACTCGGCCTTTTCAAATAATTCACGTATATTTAGAGTTTCAAATCAATTTATTTCAGTGGTTAAATCATTCGACCACACCAATTTTGTTCTTTAATGTAATTTTCACACCAAACACATTCAACCATCAAATACCACATAAATCGAGCAAATTCAGTTTATTTCCATTCCATATCGTTTATGATATTTTATAACGATTTATCGCTATTTTTATTTATTTTAAAATAGCCAATTTATTCAAAACGACGCTGTGGGCCATAACGCGGCCGTGGCGCAGTTTTTCTTCAGATTTGATTTACACATATCTGAAAATCTAACTGTTGGATCCTCACACAATTTACATCATTAGAAAGGTCTTTTCAAAACGAATCCAATGGTTCCAGTTTCGGGAAAATCCGACGGTCGGATCTCCCGGTACAATCGTTTGAAGTTACGATTTCAAAATACGAACTGCAGCGTCGTTATTCGATTAAATATAATTATATATATATATATAAATATAATCGATTCTGGCGCTGTTTTTCTTCAGATTTGAATTAAACATTCCAGAGAATCCAACCGTTGGATTTTTACAAAGTTGGTGCCGTTGGAAAGATATTTCCAAGGCGAACCCAACGGTTGCGGTTTTTGGGAAAATCCAATGGTCGGATTTCCCGCACTATGTGAAGACCCGTTACTTCCCCGTGAAGGAAAGAGCGGATACTTTGAGGACAACACACAAATGAATGCAAATGGAAGAACATTTCATAGTTATTACAATAATTCCATCAGATACAAGAATATACAGAGTATAATTGAATAAATTACATTCGATAAATATCAGAGATTACAATAAATTACATAGTAGCGGAAAATAATACAAAGCACAACTGAAGGTGATACACGGATACAGAGCTTTCCGAGCATCATTCCAGCTGTAAACCAGAATCCTGTGAATATAAATCTACAAAACCAAAACTACTAGCTGCCAACGTGGAAAATAGGGGCACCCAGAGTTCAGGTTAAAACAATAAACTCCAGGTCAGTCATGTGACTGGTGTGAGAACTAAAACAGTTATTAAAACTTTATTTTAAAAGAGAGTAATTCAAGGGACCACGCCGTATGAAACGGAACAGGTTTACTCCCAAGAATACCAGTGCATAGAATAAACAGCGCAATGCTTTTTCGAAAAATGAAGCTATTATAAGACCCAGGTCCCATCACACAATGCAACGCAAGCCGGAGGATAGGGTTTTCCCTTATAATAGCCAAACATGCTTGGTACGTTTAAAACAAATTATTTGATACTATAATAAGTGTATAGTGTCAAAACAATTTCAATCATAAATATCAATCATAGGCGGCATGGGTACCATCTATCATCTCGCCATACTAGGCTCTACAAATAAAACCGAGATACACGTATTGGAAATTGGATTTCCGTCATGAGTCGAGGCAAGGGGCAAGCTCCTCTCCGTTTTGAGACACGCTAGCAAATGCATCAGGACTACACACTCTGGGTAACCCCTAGATGCTTCAGGGCCGGTCCTCTCTTACGTTTGAGGGCTAGTTATTCCTGAATACACGTTTCCCTGTCCTTACAGACCTAAAATCGAGGTGCCTCATCCAACAACCACATAGGTGAAAAGTATATAAATGTCAGGGTTGGTAAGTCACTGACACCACCAAAGGTAGAAAGAAACATCGTGCTCTCCCTGCAGTCCTTATCCCGTTTTTGACTCATACCGAGGTGTAAGGCTCGCGAATTCACGTTATACACAAAGCTACGCCACAATGGTCGTGCTTTGATCATCAACCACAAGACTTTGCTTTTCAACAGAAGCCTTGATCCATGCAACTCAGCGTGCCACACGGGCAATTCATGCCATGCGATTGATATCTATCGATATATAACCTCTAAGCTCGTACGTCTCAGAGAAGGGCATTAAGCAAGAGAATAAATTCTTCGCCGCCAAACAGATATATATTTAACATAAATCAATCAACACAGAATAATATCCAATGTCAGACACACAATCCATTTACAAGTTCGTTCTGGGTCTGAACGAAACCGGAGGCACTTTCCTCGCATATCCATCGATCTCCAAGTACGTCTGGACGACCACCAACTATTTCTGTCCTCTTGGGTGTACAGCCCAATCAGGATCATCAGTAATTATCCAAACGATGTGAAGACTTCTGGTCTTCAACCACCGTCTTCATCTTCGACATATCGTCGAATCGGTTATTCAGAATGGGTATAAACCTGGTCTTTCCGAACAACCCGTGTATATTAAAAACAAATGTTACACAAACTCAACATACGCCTCATTCCAATTCAGAATATTCTTTTATTCACAAAATCACATTCTTAGGGAAAGGTTCCCATTAATTTTATCCAAGATAAATTCTTTAAAATTTATCCTTTAATCTTCCTTTGGATGTCATATCAAACCAAATTATGGTTTTCCAAACTAGTCGAGATTAGCGAATCACATCGGAGTAATTATTTATTTTAGTTCCCAATCCCAACCTATTCATCCCATGAAGCAAAACTGGTAATACTCCATATCTAACACCACGGTGTTGTCGGTAAAATTAATTACCATTTCACGTTCAAATCTAATTAAAGATTTAACTATCGCTTTGGAGCAAAACTGGTGATACTCCATTCTCGCTCAATTTCTAAATTTTATAATTTAGATTATCAATTATATTTCAATTTAATTGCAAATTCATTAAAACTCCTTTTACAGGGTTAGAGAACTGGTGTCATTTAAAACACATTTCACGATAAACCCAAATCACATTCTATTTATTATCGGGTTAAAGAACTAGTGTTATTTAAAACACAGTTCACGATAAAGCCATGAATTAATTCTATTTAAACCCATTTCAAATCCAATTTATTTGTTTAAAAATAAATGGGTTTTAATTTCAGTTCAAAACTAGTTCATTTCGATAAAAATCTATTTTTATCTTTTCAAATATGGAGTTTTTCATCCCAATTTTTCCTAAATCATTTCTTATGATTCTACACAAATTATTACTATTTTTAATAATTTTATCAAGGCCCGTACAGTCGATTTCCATCAACGGGCATCAAACTGCACTTACAACGACCTTTTTCGAATTTGATTTGGACGTATCTCCAAATCCAACCATTAGATTTCAAATTTCTAATATTCGTTAGAAATCTCTTTTCGATACGAACCCAACGGTTCTGGTTTTAGGAGAATCCGACGGTCGGATCTCCCGTAATGTCCCTTTGAAATAAATGGTCGAAATTCGCGAACTGCCGCGGCGCGGCGCGTTCTATTCAGGCCATTATATTATATATATAATATATATTTCGTCGATTACTACTTAAAAACGAATTTTATAAATAGTTTTGAATTCGTTTCAAAAACAATTTCAACCTTTATTTCAAATTCAAATCAAAATTGAATTTCCTATTATAAATCCTTTTTACTTCCATTTATATTTGATTTCAATTCAAATCGATTTTAATTCGATTCGAATTCATTTCATTTTCTATTCAATTTAAATTCAATTCGTTTTCTATTCAATTTGAATTCAATTCGTTTTCTATTCAATTCGAATTCAATTCGTTTTCTATTCAATTCAAATCAAATTCGTTATATATTCAATTGGGATCAAATTTGTTTTCTATTCAATTCAATTCGAAATCGTTTTATATTCAATCCATTTCGAAATCGTTTTATATTCAATTCATTTCGAAATCGTTATATATTCAATTCATTTCGAAATCATTTTATATTCAGTTCATTTTGAAATCGTTTTATATTCAATTCATCTCGAAATCGTTTTATATTCAATTCATTTCGAAATCGTTTTATATTCAATTCATTTCGAAATCGTTTTATATTCAATTCATTTCGAAATCGTTTTATATTCAATTCATTTCGAAATTGTTTTATATTCAATTCAAATTGGTTTTCTATTCAAATCAAATTTGTTATATATTCAATTCAAATTGGTTTTCTATTCAAATCAAATTTGTTATATATTCAATTGAAATCAAATTCGTTTATAATCGATATAAATATCGTTCGCGTCAAAATAGCGCATCTCTAATCAACACGGCTTTATATTCAACAATTGGATCTATATTTCTTTCAATACACGACTCTATATCTTTGTCAACACACGACTAATCTCAACGAATGAGTATTGTCCACGTGTGACTATTTTTGTTGTTTAATATATTTTATAAAAATTATGGTATCTATCGTTTGATTTAAAATCAGACTCCAACCGTAAATTAGTAAGAGAACGATTCCCTGAATATTAACCCCGAAGGCCGAAACCAACATCAGATCAATATTCAGGAGACCACTCATATTATCTATTTTTCAGTTAGTTTCTAATTTTATATATGGTAAAGATGTAGATTTTTTTTATAAAATATTTCGTTCAACACATGACTAATCTCAACGGATGAGTACTGTCAACACATGAACCTTTATTTATAATATTCTTTATCTTCTAAATTGGAATGAGGCCCAATCAATTACCATATAGCGTTAACTATATGGATTCCATACAACACATGTATATAATTTCAATGATAAATAATCAACCATCATCCAAAGTGCACTACACTGTATAAGCATTAAATTTAGATATCTAACGCTTATAACAGCCTGTCAATCAACCGTTCGACATACAACTAATTATTGGGATTAGTGTATGCCGTATTTTATCCCAATACCCGTATGGGGTTTCAAACAATCAAACAAAGATTTTATTTGTGCGGTTGGGCGATGTGTAAAATTTATCGACCCAATCAATATCAGTCAAATTAGTGTATATAAACAAATCGGCCGATTTGTTTATAGATATTTATTTATTCACTTTCACGTTAAAAAATTATATTTTTAACGACCAAAATATTTAATTCAAACTATGAATATTCTATTCGGTTCATTTATTCAATAAAATGATATTTTTATTTCTCCATATTTTAGAAAATTTCGGCGGCATAACGGCACGATACTAGAAACGGGACGAGGCCTAGCCTTATCCCCGGTCTAGTGAAGGCCCACGCCATTCACACATCAATCAAATCCATTCCATTTCACCAAACAATTCAATTCAAACCAAATAATCTAACCAACTACACAACCAAACAAACAAGTCCATGGTCTGTGGACGATTGTGTCGGGTGCTACTAAACGCCGTCTGCATCCTAGTATATATATAAATATAACTAGAAAAAGAAATTGAAGAGTGAGAAGTTCTCACCGATAGCTATTCCAATCCCACGACTCTCCTTTTATAGAAATCTTCATCGTTATCGCATTTTTGTCATCTTCGTTGCCCGTAGCCACTACATATATAAAAATCGAATTTTTACTTCACTATTCAATATATAAAAATAGAATTTTTTACTTCGCTATTTATATATAAAAATCGAATTTTTATAATCACGCTATATGGATAAAATTTCTATTTTCACATCGTTATTCTCTATATAAAGACCTCGCCCTTTCAACTATAAAGAGTTCTCCTTTTCAAATATAAAGATTTCGCCTTTTCAAATATAAAGATTTCGCCTTTTCAAATAGAAAGATTTCGCCTTTTCAAATAGAAAAATTTCGCCTTTTCAAATAGAAAGATTTCTAATATTCCTATCATGTAAAAATTATATTTTTAATTTTCTACATAAACAAAAATCATATTTTTACATCTTCTACATAATAAAGATTGTATTTTTAATACTTTAAAAATATAAAAATCATATTTTTAATACTTTAAAAATATAAAAATCATATTTTTATTCCTATGTCATACGCACAAAGATCTGAAGTTTAACAAATTTTTTTTATATATATTAAAACCTGAAAATTAAAACAAATGTAAATAAACAATTAAATGGACTCACTGTTTTTCCGGTTTTACAGAGGAGAAGAGGAGGAGCCGTTGACTTGGGGGATGGAGGCTGCATCGCGTCCGAGGTGGGGTCGGGGTGTGGTATGGCACCTGCGTCAGCGGGATGAGGTTTCGTGGGGAGTCGCGCTCGAACTGGAGGAGATGGGGGAGGCGCGATCGAGCCTGGCGGAGGACGCTCGTCGGTGGAGGTCGGCGAGGCTAAGGCGGACCTGGGGAGGGCGATGGTGGCAGGCGCGACGTGGAGGGAGGGGCGGTGAGGTCGTCGATCGGATTGGGGTTTTTTTTTTTCAGTTTAAATGAACGAAGGGGGGGCCAGAGGGAAGACAAGGGTTTTATTTTTTTTATTATTTAATTATTTTAATTTTCAAAAGGTTGACTTTTACATACGACCTCTAAACGAGGCCCACCGCCTGTCGTCCATATCGTTTCACCCCAATTCCAAACACAATGGGATATGTATCGTAAGCTGATTCGACTGTTTCGATCGATTTCCGTTAAAATCAACATATAACTCTATATATTGAATTTGAACGCGCATTTCATTTTACCGGGGTCACATACTAATTCTAGAAATCTCAGAAAAATATTTTCTAGCTTCGTATTGACGCTACGGTCCTAACAAAACTAGTTTCGTCGAATTCTGAGACCGTTGGAAAAATGGTCATTTTCCAGTCGATTAAAATCAACTGAAACTAGTCAAACGCGTTTTCCTTTGCCACGCTCACATATTGATTCGAAAATTATGAAATTTAGAATCTAGCAATAATTTGACATCACAGACCCAACAAAAGTGGTTTCGTAGAAATCCGAGGTCGTTTGCAAAATGTCTATTTTTAAGGGCCTGAATTCCATAGCGACTATTCAGAATTTTCAACTGGACATATCTTTTGATTCCCGCTATGAAATTTAAATTTTTCTGATTCGTTGAAAAGATATTATCAATTAGATCCTAATGCTTTTGGTTTCGCCAAAATCCGGATTGTTTTGCACCCGGTACATTCAATTGAAGTTTGAAATCGAATTATCGAACTACCGCGCCATTTTCAATTCTATTTATAATTATATATAATTATTTATATTCTAACAACGACGTATATAATATATACGTTCTAATTATATTCAAAATAAATTTCTCGTCGATATTATTTAAAATAATCTATTTTAAATATTCAAAATTCGCCAAAATTGCCAAAATAAAATTTTTAAATTGGCTCGCATTTTCCGAGTTATTACAATCTCCCCCAGTTAAAACTTTTCGTCCCTGAAAAGGAATAAAGTCGAAAGTGGTTTATCAACTCTACGTTCGATCTGGCTTCCATTCTCCAACTTTTCAATTTCTGAGAATTTTCAAATTTTCAAAAATTTGGCTAACATCCTAAATTTTCGAAAAATTTCGCCATAACCTCCCCTGCACCGGGAGCCACGGGAAAATCCCGAAATTGCCATATAGGCCTTCTGATCTCAAAAAGAAAAAGAAAAAGCCAAGCGACTAGCCAATCGGCTCATAAAATCATCATCACCCAAACAAAACAGTAAATTATGTAGTAAACATGTACCTATTTGTCGGGCAAACAAATTTTATTCTCTTCTCTAGCCTCCTTGCTATGACCTGTTCAGTGTAAGTATATGTATATGCAAGCAAATGCTACCAGTTTTCGATACAATTCAATATTTGATTCAATTAGGTTAAATGGTTCAAAATTATCAAACAAATAAACAAACAACACAAACATCAATCAATTAGTGAATTTAACATTTCAAATTCATAAATTTGATATATATACTGAAAATCATGTTTTGATGCCAATTCACAACAATGTATTCTAGCTATATTTGGTTTGGTTCTCACACCAGTCTAATGGAAATATATAGAAATCACACCTTCGAAACACGAACATAAATACTGATGATGCACGTGCTATCATTAGTACCATCTCCGGGCGACTAGAATGTGATTCTATATCTATCCAGTATATTAAAACTTCGAATATATGTTCATGACGCGTATATGCAAAACCTTTATATAATGGATTGTCCAAATTCAAAATAAATAAATATTCAAATACGTATAAAATGGTTTAAATTTTCAAAACAAAATTTGTTTTCATTTGAAAAATATACTCTTCACACTCGTTCTAGGATACTACTGATCCTATCTCTAACGAGTCATTCTAATTGGATATTACTAATCCAATATCTGATGAATTCTTTGTATGGTTCTAATGTGTCTTGTTCTCGAGCTCTGTAAACCAAAGCTCTGATACCAAATGTGAAGACCCGTTACTTCCCCGTGAAGGAAAGAGCGGATACTTTGAGGACAACACACAAATGAACGCAGACGGAAGAACATTTCATAGTTATTACAACAATTCCATCAGATACAAGAATATACAGAGTATAATTGAATAAATTACATTCGATAAATATCAGAGATTACAACAAATTACATAGTAGCGGAAAATAATACAAAGCACAACTGAAGGTGATACACGGATACAGAGCTTTCCGAGCATCATTCCAGCTGTAAACCAGAATCCTGTGAATATAAATCTGCAAAACCAAAACTACTAGCTGCCCATGCGGAAAATAGGGGCACCCAGAGTTTAGGTTAAAACAATAAACTCCAGGTCAGTCATGTGACTGGTGTGAGAACTAAAATAGTTATTAAAACTTTATTTTAAAAGAGAGTAATTCAAGGGACTACGCCGTATGAAACGGAACGGGTTTCCTCCCAAGAATACCAGTGCATAGAATAAACAGCGCAATGCTTTTTCGAAAAATGAAGCTATTATAAGACCCAGGTCCCATCACACAATGCAACGCAAGCCGGAGGATAGGGTTATCCCTTATAATAGCCAAACATGCTTGGTACGTTTAAAACAAATCATTTGATACTATTATAAGTGTATAGTGTCAAAACAATTTCAATCATAAATATCAATCATAGGCGGCATGGGTACCATCTATCATGTCGCCATACTAGGCTCTACAAATAAAACATAGATACACGTATTGGAAATTGGATTTCCGTCATGAGTCGAGGCAAGGGGCAAGCTCCTCTCCTCTTCGAGACACTCTAGCAAATGCCTCGGGACTACACACTCTGGGTAACCCCTGGATGCTTCAGGGCCGGTCCTCTCTTACGTTTGAGGATTAGTTATTCCTGAACACACGTTTCCCGGTCCTTACAGACCTAAAATCGAGGCGCCTCATCCAACAACCACATAGGTGAAAAGTATATAAATGTCAGGGCTGGTAAGTCACTGACACCACCAAAGCTAGAAAGAAACGTCGTGCTCTCCCTGCAGTCCTTATCCCGTTTTTGACTCATACCGAGGTGTGAGGCTCGCAAATTCACGTTATACACAAAGCTATGCCACAAAGGCCGTGCTTTGATCATCAACCACAAGACTTTGCTTTTCAACAGAAGCCTTGATCCATGCAACTCAGCGTGCCACACTGGCAATTCATGCCATGCGATTGATATCTATCGATATATAACCTCTAAGCTCGTACGTCTCAGAGAAGGGCGTTAAGCAAGAGAATAAATTCTCCGCCGCCAAACAGATATATATTTAACAGAAATCAATCAACACAGAATAAAATCCAAGGTCAGACACACAATCCATTTACAAGTTCGTTCTGGGTCTGAACGAAACCGGAGGCACTTTCCTCGCATATCCATCGATCTCCAAGTACGTCTGGATGACCACCAACTATTTCCGTCCTCTTGGGTGTACAGCCCAATCAGGATCATCAGTAATTATCCAAACGATGTGAAGATTTCTGGTCTTCAACCACCGTCTTCATCTTCGACATATCGTCGAATCGTTTATTCAGAATGGGTATAAACCCGGACTTTCCGAACAACCCGCGTATATTAAAAAGAAAGGTTACACAAACTCAACATACGCCTCATTCCAATTCAGAATATTCTTTTATTCACAAAATCACATTCTTAGGGAAAGGTTCCCATTAATTTTATCCAAGATAAATTCTTTAAAATTTATCCTTTAATCTTCCTTTGGATGTCATATCAAACCAAATTATGGTTTTCCAAACTAGTCGAGATTAGCGAATCACATCGGACTAATTATTTATTTTAGTTCCCAATCCCAACCTATTCATCCCATGAAGCAAAACTGGTAATACTCCATATCTAACACCACGGTGTTGTCGGTAAAATTAATTACCATTTCACGTTCAAATCTAATTAAAGATTTAACTATCGCTTTGGAGCAAAACTGGGATACTCCATTCTCGCTCAATTTCTAAATTTGATAATTTAGATTATTAATTCACATTTCAATTTAATTGCAAATTCATTAAAACTCCTTTTACAAGGTTAGAGAACTAGTGTCATTTAAAACACAGTTCACGATAAACCCAAATCACTTTCTATTTATTATCGGGTTAAAGAACTAGTGTTATTTAAAACACAGTTCACGATAAACCCATGAATCAATTCTATTTAAACCAATTTCAAATCCAATTTATTTGTTTAAAAATAAATGGGTTTTAATTTCAGTTCAAAACTAGTTCATTTCGATAAAAATCTATTTTTATCTTTTCAAATATGGAGTTTTTCATCCCAATTTTTCCCAAATCATTTCTTATGATTTTACACAAATTATTACTATTTTTAATAATTTTATCAAGGCCCGTACAGTCGATTTCCATCAACGGCCATCGAACTACACTTACAGCGACCTTTTTCGAATTTGATTTAGACGTATCTCCAAATCCAACCGTTAGATTTCAAATTTCTAATATTCGTTAGAAAGCTCTTTTTGAAATGAACCCAATGGTTCCGGTTTTAGGAGAATCCGACGGTCGGATCTCCCGTAATGTCCGTTTGAAATAAATGGTCGAAATTCACGAGCTGCCGCGGCGCGACACGTTCTATTCAGACCATTATATTATATATATATATATATATATAATATATATTTCGTCGATTACTACTTAAAAATGAATTTTATAAATAGTTTTGAATTCGTTTCAAAAACAATTTCAACCTTTATTTCAAATTCAAATCAAAATTGAATTTCCTATTATAAATCCTTTTTACTTTCATTTCTATTTGATTTCAATTCAAATCGATTTTAATTCGATTCGAATTCATATCATTTTCTATTCAATTTAAATTCAATTCGTTTTCTATTCAATTTGAATTCAATTCGTTTTGTATTCCATTCGAATTCAATTCGTTTTCTATTCAATTCAAATCAAATTCGTTATATATTCAATTGGGATAAAATTTGTTTTCTATTCAGTTCAATTCGAAATCGTTTTATACTCAATCCATTTCGAAATCGTTTTATATTCAATTCATTTTGAAATCATTTTACATTCAATTCATTTCAAAATCGTTTTATATTCAATTTCATTTCGAAATCGTTTTATATTCAATTCATTTCGAAATCGTTTTATATTCAATTCATTTCGAAATCGTTTATATTCAATTCATTTCGAAATCGTTTTATATTCAATTCATTTCGAAATCGTTTTGTATTCAATTCATTTCGAAATCGTTTTATATTCAATTCATTTCGAAATCGTTTTATATTCAATTCAAATTGGTTTTCTATTCAAATCAAATTTGTTATATATTCAATTCAAATTGGTTTTCTAGTCAAATCAAATTTGTTATATATTCAATTCAAATTGGTTTTCTATTCAAATCAAATTTTTTATATATTCAATTGAAATCAAATTCGTTTATAATCGATATAAATATCGTTCGCGTCAAAATAGCGCATCTCTAATCAACACGGCTTTATATTCAACAATTGGATCTATATTTCTTTCAATACACGACTCTATATCTTTGTCAACACACGACTAATCTCAACGAATGAGTACTGTCCACGTGTGACTATTTTTGTGGTTTAATATATTTTATAAAAATTATGGTATCTATCGTTTGATTTAAAATCAGACTCCAACCGTAAATTAGTAAGAGAACGATTCCCTGAATATTAACCCCGAAGGCCGAAACCAACATCAGATCAATATTCAGGAGAGCACTCATCTTATCTATTTTTCAGTTAGTTTCTAATTTTATATATGATAAAGATGTAGATTTTATTGTTAAAATATTTCATTCAACACATGACTAATCTCAACGGATGAGTACTGTCAACACATGAACCTTTATTTTATAATATTCTTTATCTTCTAAATTGGAATGAGGCCCAATCAATTACCATATAGCGTTAACTATATGGATTCCATACAACACATGTATATAATTTCAACGATAAATAATCAACCATCATCCAAAGTGCACTACACTGTATAAGCATTAAATATAGATATCTAACGCTGTTAACAGCCTGTCAATCAACCGATCGACATACAACTAATTATTGGGATTAGTGTATGCCGTATTTTATCCCAATACCCGTATGGGGTTTCAAACAATCAAACAAAGATTTTATTTGTGCAGTTGGGCGATGTGTAAAATTTATCGACCCAATCAATATCAGTCAAATTAGTGTATATAAACAAATCGGCCGATTTGTTTATAGATATTTATTTATTCACTTTCACGTTAAAAAATTATATTTTTAACGACCAAAATATTTAATTCAAACTATGAATATTCTATTCGGTTCATTTATTCAATAAAATGATATTTTTATTTCTCTAACATATTTTAGAAAATTTCGGCGGCATAACGGCACGATACTAGAAACGGGACGAGGCCTAGCCTTATCCCCGGTCTAGTGAAGGCCCACGCCATTCACACATCAATCAAATCCATTCCATTTCACCAAACAATTCAATTCAAACCAAATAATCTAACCAACTACACAACCAAACAAACAAGTCCATGGTCTGTGGACGATTGTGTCGGGTGCTACTAAACACCGTCTGCATCCTAGTATATATATATATATATATATATATATATATATATATATATATATAACTAGAAAAAGAAATTGAAGAGTGAGAAGTTCTCACCGATAGCTATTCCAATCCCACGACTCTCCTTTTATAGAAATCTTCATCGTTATCGCATTTTTGTCATCTTCGTTGCCCGTAGCCACTACATATATAAAAATCGAATTTTTACTTCACTATTCAATATATAAAAATCGAATTTTTTACTTTGCTATTTATATATAAAAATCGAATTTTTATAATCACGCTATATGGATAAAATTTCTATTTTCACATCGTTATTCTCTATATAAAGACCTCGCCCTTTCAACTATAAAGATTTCTCCTTTTCAAATATAAAGATTTCGCCTTTTCAAATATAATGATTTCGCCTTTTCAAATAGAAAGATTTCGCCTTTTCAAATAGAAAGATTTCGCCTTTTCAAATAGAAAGATTTCTAATATTCCTATCATGTAAAACTTATATTTTTAATTTTCTACATAAACAAAAATCATATTTTTACATCTTCTACATAATAAAGATTATATTTTTAATACTTTAAAAATATAAAAATCATATTTTTAATACTTTAAAAATATAAAAATCATATTTTTATTCCTATACAATACGCACAAAGATCTGAAGTTTAACAATGTTATATATATATATATTAAAACCTGAAAATTAAAACAAATGTAAATAAACAATTAAATGGACTCACTGTTTTTCCGGTTTTACAGAGGAGAAGAGGAGGAGCCATTGACTGGGGGGGTGGAGGCTGCATCGCGTCCGAGGTGGGGTCGGGGTGTGGTCTGGCACCTACGGCGGCGGGATGGGGTTTCGTCGGGAGTCGCGCTCGAGCTGGAGGAGATGGGGGAGGCGCGATCGAGCCTGGCGGAGGGTGCTCGTCGGTGGAGGTCGGCGAGGCTGAGGCGGAGCTGGGGAGGGCGATGGTGGCAGGCGCGACGTGGAGGGAGGGGCGGTGAGGTCGTCGATCGGATTGGGGATCGGGTTTTTTTTTTTCAGTTTAAATGAACGAAGGGGGGCCAGAGGGAAGATAAGGGTTTTATTTTTTTTATTATTTAATTATTTTAATTTTCAAAAGGTTGACTTTTACATATGACCTCTAAACGAGGCCCACCGCCTGTCGTCCATATCGTTTCACCCCCATTCCGAACACAATGGGATATGTATCGTAAGCTGATTGGACTGTTTCGATCAGTTTCCGTTAAAATCAACATATAACTCTATATATCGAATTTGAACGCGCATTTCATTTTACCGGGGTCACATACTAATTCTATAAATCTCAGAAAAGTATTTTCTAGCTTCGTATTGACGCTACGGTCCTAAAAAACTAGTTTCGTCGAATTCTGAGACCGTTGGAAAAATGGTCATTTTCCAGTCGATTAAATTCAACTGAAACTGGTCAAACGCGTTTTCCTTTGCCACGCTCACATATTGATTCGAAAAATTATGAAATTTAGAATATAGGAATAATTTGACATCACGGACCCAACAAAAGTGGTTTCGTCGAAATCCGAGGTCGTTTGCAAAATGTCTATTTTTAAGGGCCTGAATTCCATAGCGACTATTCAGAATTTTCAACTGGACATATCTTTTGATTCCCGCTATGAAATTTCAATTTTTCGGATTCGTTGGAAAGATATTATCAATTAGATCCTAATGTTTTTGGTTTCGCCAAAATCCGGATTGTTTTGCACCCGGTACATTCAATTGAAGTTTGAAATCGAATTATCGAACTACCGCGCCATTTTCAATTCTATTTATAATTATATATAATTATTTATATTCTAACGACGACGTATATAATATATACGTTCTAATTATATTCAAAATAAATTTCTCGTCGATATTATTTAAAATAATCTACTTTAAATATTCAAAATTCGCCAAAATTGCCAAAATAAAAATTTTAAACTTGCTCGCATTTTCGGGGTTATTACACACTAGTTGTTTGAAATCACGATTTCAAAACACGAACTACACGGCCACGTTTCATTTTAATTTTATTTATATTTATATATTTATATAAATATAGTTCATTCAACAATTTCAATATCATTTTCACTTCAAATATTTCACTAACGTGTAACAACCCGAATTTTAAACAACGTGTTAAGACAAGAATCAAGGCAGAATTAAATGTTAAAATCTGAATCAGGGAAAACGGGTTGCGCCATTGCATTCGTCTCGGAAAAATACACGAAATAGAGTCCGAAATTTCGTAAATCGGAGTCCGTATGACCGAGATATGGCCTCGCGAAGTTTCACGAAAAATTCAAATTCAAAACAGATTCAAAATTTCAGAAAATCGGGGTAGGCGGGCAAAATCCCGCCCAGACCAGGTCGACCAGGGTGTCGACCTGGGTGTCGACCTGGGTGGGACCAGGTCGACTGGGGAGTCGACCCCAGGGTCGACCTGGGGGTCGACCTGCCTGGTCGGACCCAGGCAACCTGGTGCACCTGTTTTGCTGTTTGGCTCGGTTTTGGAGGCTTGTGACGATTTTTGAGGGCTTGGATCTATCCTAGGGTTAATCTAACGGCCTAAACTACTTCTAATCTCTATAAAAGACCCCTAAGCCTACCCTAAACCCTCACAAATCACTCATGCCACGAAGTGCTGCCCAAATGCCAAGTGATCATGGCCTCCTTCTCCAATTCCTAGAGACTATGCATTCAAATCGGGTTCAAATCAAAAGGTGCAAGCTTGCTACACCAAATCAAGGCCAAATCAACGTTGCTATGGCGATTTCATGACGGTTCTTCATCAATGGAGCCACCTTTCTTCGTCAAAACGATTCATGCTCCTAGCCCCCTTGCCACGCTATGTAAGTTCTAGCTACTTCGAGATGTTAACGGTAGTTTAATCATGGCATGGAATAAAATGTGGTTAAACATGAATGTTATAACCTATGCGAGCCTAGTTTGCTCCTTTATCATGAACATATGACTTTGGGCTAAGTTCTAGCGACTTAATCATGCCACTCATGTTATGTATAACCTAGTATATCTTGCAAGTTTGAATCTTTATCTATGGAATGCTAGCATGAACCTTTGGGAACCATTTGACTTGTGAAACATTGGCAAAGATTTGACTTTGGGGCTTATGCATGTAAATGAACCCAAACCCCTTATGTATCATTCATGTTTGTGGCCAAATCCTCTTATGAAACTATGCATGCTTGTGGCCAAATTCTCTTATGATAATATGCATGTTTGTGGCCAAATTCCCTTATGATCCTACGCATGTTTCTGGCCAATATGTTGGCATAATACCATACTATTTGACTCGCTTCCACTTGGGTTGGAAATACGTTTGGGTGGCTTTGGAAAAACGTGGGTATGACATGAAAAACTTGACATGGGGCTTACATGAGAACATGACATTCATGATACATTTAAATATGGTCATGACATGTGGGAAAACATGGAACTTGAACTAGACATGGGTGGGTTGTAAGTGTAGAAAGACACTAGACAAAACATGAAAGTGGCCAACTCGAGGTTGGGTTGAGTTTGTAGCATAAATCTACCCGAACCCGCCCGGCTTAACTAGTGGCTACAAACAATAGGATCCAATGTGAGAAGTTGGTCATGTCCCTTAAGACCCGAGGTTAGACTAGGTTGTGGTGTAAAACTACCCGGACCCGCCCGACTTAACTAGTAACCACAACAAGGTCTAATGTGAGAGGTTGAGAGTGCATTAATTAAATTAATGCCACATGATAAGGTTAAGTAAATTTGACTAATAACACTTAACCGATATGACATGAATGGGTAGGTTAAGTGGGACCGGGCTTGATTTCTTAATGACACTTAACCATACAAGACAATTAGGGGATGGGGTTAAGTAATTTACGCTTAACTAATCCGACTTGGTAATTAGATGGGGTTAAGTAATCCATGCTTAACTAATCTAAACACGGTAAATTCGATGAGGTTAAGTAATCCATACTTAACTAATATAACACGGTAATTAGATGGGGTTATGTAACTTAGACTTAACTAATCTATAACACAGTAATTAGATGGGGTTAAGTAACCTTCACTTAACTAATCTAAACACGGTAATTTGATGGGGTTAAGTTAAACACTTAACCAATCTAAACTTGGTAATTCAATGAGGTTAAGTAACCAATACTTAACCAACTTAACACGGTAATTTGATGGGGTTAAGTAACTTATACTTAATCAATTATACACGGTGATTTGTTGAGGTTAAGTAACCTATACTTAACCAATCTAATAGGTGGACCTGATAGGGTTAAGTCACAAGACTTTTAAAATTAGGCTTAACCATTGTAATACGATTAGTGGATGGGGTTAAGCTAACCCATACTTAACCAATCCGACTCGATAATCTGATGGGATTAAGATAATCTATGCTTAATCAATCTAACATGATAATCTGATAGGGTTAAGTCATGAGCTTCTTGGTACACTTAACCAACTTGCAGGGCTAAGGCTTGAACTTGAGTACTTAGCCAATCTTGACATGATTCGTAGGCGGGTTAAGTCATGAACTTGGATAACAACACCTAACCCATTTGTCAAAACCCTAGCTCAGGGGACTAGGTTGGAAATCGTAGTTAACAAGGATAGCGGAAAGAGGTGCTAAGTGGTAAACCTTAGTTAAGGGTAACTAAGTAATAATTCTTAGCTAAGGACATGGGACTAGTTCATAAAGAGATGAGTAACCTGATACGGTAGGTCATCGCTTAGTATACGAGGAGGAGCAACTTATCTGACTTGGATAAAAGCTCCAGCGAGCTGGGTGACGAAGCAGTAACTTCGGGGAACGTGAGGGTACTCTTGGTATCCCTCTGTGAGGTGGCAGGTGGTCCATGAAACCCGGCCTCACAGAGGTTAAGGTCTACGATAGAAGAGCCTTGGTTGCTATGCGAGCGACCTAAAGACTGGGATGGATTAGCGTGGAGTCGACGATACTTGATTTTGCCCTGGATAGCACGTCGCCGACTACCTACCATCTTTAGTCAATCGTGTACGTACGGAAAGGCAGGGAACTCCCAACAGACCATATACTGGCTATCGAGTTATGGGTGAGGTTGGCTATCTGGAAGTGGGCATCGATGGGCCATAGTGTAGTTCTCATACATGATTTTTCTTGGATTGCCTTTCAGTAGTTGAGGGAGGGGTCACGTGGGACCATAGCCACGGGTACAAAAACAGACCTTGATATCTGCATCAGCAGACGACTTAAAGCTCCCGACCGAGTTCTGTATTTCTTGGTTTGCCCTGGCACGGAACTCGGATGGCACATTGAGGAACATGTGCGTCTAGACATGGAAAACGATTCATGATACATACGTGGGATAAAGGGCGCGGTTGACGGGTGGCATAATCCCTAGTGGCCCTAGGTGGCTGAACCCAAACCGAGACACGGAAACGTTCATTAGGTAGCATAATCCCTAGTGGTCCTAGGTGGCATAAATCCTAAGTGAACGCGCGATAGTTCATGGTAAGGAAACATAACTAGATCAAGGGTAGCAGTCCAAAATAACCTCAAGGATAAAACGTTTACATGGGAAAGCCCGTATGGCCTACGGCAAACTACTGAACTTATACATGGAAAGAAACATACGAGTTGGGAAAACCTACGTATGCTATATATTAGGTTGACATGGACCATTACATGACATTGGGCAAGGGACATTCATAGTTAACACATGACGCGGGTTGGGATACTAGTACGAGAGGTGCAGAGCAAATATACATGTTATGACCATGAGAAATATACATGATAGATACCGTGGGATGTTATACATGATAGATACCTTGGGATATTATACTTGATAGAAACCGGACGATGTGATACCTTGACTTATCATGACACCGTAGTTTATCATGATATCTTAGTTTACGTTGCTACAGTAGTTCAGCCTGTTTTAGTTTATCTATCTTGTAGTCATCCTTATGTTTACTTTCATTTTATGCATGTCATGTTACCTTTACCTGTTTTTATACTGGAAGAAGATAGGACTTACCAGTCTTTATGACTGACCCCGTTTTGTTTCGCCTCTTTGTCTTCCGTTTCCCCCCCCCCCCAAGGTTTCAGGGAGGAAACAATGTTATCTAGTTCGGATTTCTTCTGCTTGAAGGTCATCACGCATGGCTTGTACTTTTCTTGGCTATGGCTACTTTACTGTTTTACTTGGGGAATAATTCATGAAATGGTTTTATGCTTCTTTATTATTGCAAGACAGGTTTTGATGTATTCTGATGTGAAAGGCTTTAGACCTTATTTTATAAGGTAATGAAATTAGTTTTACTTCCGCTGTTTTATATATGTTCTGTCTTGTAATATTTCTGTGCATGTTTACCTCGATAATGCTTCACCAAACCTAGTGCATTCCCTTTGTGAGTGACCCTAGCGGAGGTGGGGTGTTACATTTGGTATCAGAGCAGAAGGTTACCAGACTGGGCAAAAGTTTTTAAAACCTTCTGAAAACTATTTGAAAAACCGTTTTACAAAGAAGCATTTTTCAAGAAAAGTTTGTTTTAAAATGCTATTCCCCAAAGGCCATTAGCATTATCCTTTGATTCCTTGATTGAATCTCCTTTCCTTTCTTTCCTCCATCTGTGGTCACAGTAGTTCTAACTGTGACTAATCTTTGTCTAGCCACGTAGGTGTTTTCCGTACGATGGAGGTGGTTCTCGAGAGACCTGTTGCCGTGGTACAAGGAAGGATAATAAGAGTAAGGATAAAGGACGCAAGCTTAAGGATAAGCAACTGTTGCTATGGCTTAGTCCATCAAGGAGGACAAGGACAAGATCATCGGAGAGGGCAATTGTACGCCCCCATTTCTAGGGTACCTAAAAGAAATGGTACAGATTCTGGTAAAGGTTTAGTCGTTCTTTTCTATCATCCCGTCCAGACTTTGTCTTGATCATCGTATCATTTAAGTCTGCTTGGATAGTTGAGTCTCTGCACCTTAGTACTAGCATGGTAGAGGATCCCAGTTTTTGTCCCAAAAATCTGGTTGGAGAGTTGGTCCATTTCTTCATGACTTGTTTGGATTTGAGAATGACATGTCTCGGCTAGGGATGGATTCTAGGGATAAAGTGGTCACCCAATAAGGGGTGCCATTCTCGGTTTTGGAAAGAGGGTAGTAGACTCTCGACTCACCTTGGTGATACCCTCGAAGTCTCGGGTAACCTTTTGGGTTCTGTCATGGTTAGTTACCTAGAATCTCGGGATGCAGTTGTTGGTAATCTGTTCGAATAGAATTCGCCGCTAAGGCGGATGGTTCGTTTCGCTTATGCATGAGTTATGGGAATCACCCTAGTAAGTACTCTTGGCAACATGGATTGGCATCGACAAACGAGATCCAGAATTCCCTAGTGAATTTTGGAGAGCTTGCATGAGTAAGTGAATACGTTTGAGCCAAGTATACTAGGGAAAGGATAAGTGAAAGTGGAATAAGAGGCGACAACGAAATGAGTTCTAACTCATATCTTGGAAATAGGAATCAAGGAGCTACGAAATCATGGAGTTAAAAAGATGGTCAAGGCACCGAGGAATTAAGTTCAAGGAAACGCGACTTAGAAGACGTAAGGCTGGACACGCGCATCGTACCTCTTTTTAAAGAGTATATCCTTGATCCTTGGTTTTTCCTGTAGAGCTTGCTCGCATGTTATCTTTTGGAGAATATTCTCTCGGTCCTGTTTCTGTTGCAAACCCCGTAGGGAGTCTGTCTTGTTTATCTCCTCGATCTTATATTGGGAACCTTAGGTAGAACTCTATGGATGTAAACATGTATTTGAAACATGTTATGATTGATATGGTTGCAAATGGTTGTAAGTGGTTGCTCGTGGATGTGCGAATACACATTAGATACTAGATTGACGCGGTCACGATTCATGTTGCATATGCACGAGTATTTATACTTGTTTATGGATGAAATTGAATATGTTATCATGTGGATGTTGCATGTGGATGAATGTTTGTGCACGCATATAGTGTATATATGACTAGGACTATTCGCATACATGTTGGACTCATGGCACTAAACATATTTTGCATTAGAAAGATCATTCATGCCTGATCATTAGCATTAGGTAAGGAGCATATACACACACGTTTTTCATATATTCATATGGCATTAGAAACCGTCTAAGGACAATGGGTTGCCTGTGGATGATGTTTTGAGTAGATGGATGATGGATGGTAGGATGCGTTCTTCCTAACTTGGAGATTTCGGGGACGAAATCCTTAAAGGAGGGGAGAATGTAACAACACGAATTTTAAACAACTTGTTAAGACAAGAATCAAGGCAGAATTAAATGTTAAAATCTGAATCAGGGAAAACGGGTTTCCCCATTGCGTTCGTCTCGGAAAAATACGCGAAATACAGTCCGAAATATCGTAAATCGGAGTCCGTATGACCGAGATATGGCCTCGCGAAGTTTCACGAAAAATTCAAATTCAAAACAGATTCAAAATTTCAGAAAATCGGGGTAGACGGGAAAAATCGCGCCCAGACCAGGTCGACCAGGGGGTCGACCTGGGTGTCGACATGGGTGGGACCAGGTCGACTAGGGAGTCGACCCCAGGGTCGACCTGGGGGTCGACCTGCCTGGTAGGACCCAGGCAACCTGGTGCACCTGTTTTGCTGTTAGGCTCGGTTTTGGAGGCTTGTGACGATTTTTGAGGGCTTGGATCTATCCTAGGGTTAATCTAACGGCCTAAACTACTCCTAATCTCAATAAAAGACCCCTAAGCCTACCCTAAACCCTCACAAATCACTCATGCCATGAAGTGCTGCCCAAATGCCAAGTGATCATGGCCTCCATCTCCAATTCCTAGAGACTATGCATTCAAATCGGGTTCAAATCAAAAGGTGCAAGCTTGCTACACCAAATCGAGGCCAAATCAACGTTGCTATGGCGATTTCATGACGGTTCTTCATCAAAGGAGCCACCTTTCTTCGTCAAAACGATTCATGCTCCTAGCCCCCTTGCCACGGTATGTAAGTTCTAGCTACTTCGAGATGTTAACGGTAGTTTAATCATGACATGGAATAAAATGTGGTTAAACATGAATGCTATAACTTATGCGAGCCTAGTTTGCTCCTTTATCATGAACATATGACTTTGGGCTAAGTTGTAGCGACTTAATCATGCCACTCATGTTATGTATAACCTAGTATATCTTGCAAGTTTGAATCTTTATCTATGGAATGCTAGCATGAACCTTTGGGAACCATTTGACTTGTGAAACATTGGCAAAGATTTGACTTTGGGGCTTATGCATGTAAATGAACCCAAACCCCTTATGTATCATGCATGTTTGTGGCCAAATCCTCTTAAGAAACCATGCATGCTTGTGGCCAAATTCTCTTATGATAATATGCATGTTTGTGGCCAAATTCCCTTATGATACTACGCATGTTTGTGGCCAATATGTTGGCATAATACCATACTATTTGACTCGCTTCCACTTGGGTTGGAAATACGTTTGGGTGGCTTAGGAAAAACGTGGGTATGACATGAAAAACTTGACATGGGGCTTACATGAGAACATGACATTCATGACACATTTAAATATGGTCATGACACGTGGGAAAACATGGAACTTGAACTAGACATGGGTGGGTTGTAAGTGTAGAAAGACACTAGACCAAACATGAAAGTGGCCAACTCGAGGTTGGGTTGAGTTTGTAGCATAAATCTACCCGGACCCGCCCGGCTTAACTAGTGGGTACAAACAATAGGATCCAATGGGAGAAGTTAGTCATGTCGCGCTTAAGACCCGAGGTTAGACTAGATTGTGGTGTAAAACTACCCGGACCCGCCCGGCTTAACTAGTAACCACAACAAGGTCTAACGTGAGAGGTTGAGAGTGCATTAATTAAATTAATGCCACATGATAAGGTTAAGTAAATTTGACTAATAACACTTAACCGATATGACATGAATGGGTAGGTTAAGTGGGACCGGGCTTGATTTCTTAATGACACTTAACCATACAAGACAATTAGGGGATGGGGTAAAGTAATTTATGCTTAACTAATCCGACTTGGTAATTAGATGGGGTTAAGTAATCCACGCTTAACTAATCTAAACACGGTAAATTCGATGAGGTTAAGTAATCCATACTTAACTAATCTAAGACGGTAATTAGATGGGGTTAAGTAACTTAGACTTAACTAATCTAAAACACAGTAATTAGATGGGGTTAAGTAACCTTCACTTAACTAATCTAAACACGGTAATTTGATGGGGTTAAGTTAAACACTTAACCAATCTAAACTTGGTAATTCAATGAGGTTAAGTAACCAATACTTAACCAACTTAACACGGTAATTTGATGGGGTTAAGTAACTTATACTTAATCAATTATACACGGTGATTTGATGAGGTTAAGTAACCTATACTTAACCAATTTAATAGGTGGACCTGATAGGGTTAAGTCACAAGACTTTTAAAATTAGGCTTAACCATTGTAATACGATTAGTGGATGGGGTTAAGCTAACCCATACTTAACCAATCCGACTCGATAATCTGATGGGATTAAGATAATCTATGCTTAATCAATCTAACATGATAATCTGATAGGGTTAAGTCATGAGCTTCTTGGTACACTTAACCAACTTGCAGGGCTAAGGCTTGAACTTGAGTACTTAGCCAATCTTGACATGATTCGTAGGCGGGTTAAGTCATGAACTTGGATAACAACACCTAACCCATTTGTCAAAACCCTAGCTCAGGGGACTAGGTTGGAAATCGTAGTTAACAAGGATAGCGGAAAGAGGTGCTAAGTGGTAAACCTTAGTTAAGGGTAACTAAGTAATAATTCTTAGCTAAGGACATGGGACTAGTTCATAAAGAGATGAGTAACCTGATACGGTAGGTCATCGCTTAGTATACGAGGAGGAGCAACTTATCTGACTTGGATAAAAGCTCCAGCGAGCTGGGTGATGAAGCGGTAGCTTCGGGGAACGTGAGGGTACTCTTGGTATCGCTCTGTGAGGTGGCAGGTGGTCCATGAAACCCGGCCTCATAGAGGTTAAGGTCTGCGATAGAAGAGCCATGAGTATGCCTTGGTTGCTATGCGAGCGACCTAAAGACTGGGATGGATTAGCGTGGAGTCGACGATACTTGATTTTGCCCTGGATAGCACGTCGCCGACTACCTACCATCTTTAGTCAATCGTGTACGTACGAAAAGGCAAGGAACTCCCAACAGACCATATACTGGCTATCGAGTTATGGGTGAGGTTGGCTATCTGGAAGTGGGTATCGATGGGCCATAGTGTAGTTCTCATACATGATTTTTCTTGGATTTCCTTTCAGTAGTTGAGGGAGGAGTCATGTGGGACCATAGCCACGGGTACAAAAACAGACCTTGATATCTGCATCAACAGACGACTTAAAGCTCCCGACCGAGTTCCGTATTTCTTGGTTTGCCCTGGCACGGAACTCGGATGACACATTGAGGAACATGTGCGTCTAGACATGGAAAACAATTCACGATACGTACATGGGATAAAGGGCGCGGTTGACGGGTGGCATAATCCTTAGTGGCCCTAGGTGGCTGAACCCAAACCGAGACACGGAAACGTTCATTAGGTAGCACAATCCCTAGTGGTCCTAGGTTGTAGTAACCCGAAAATCCGGGGGAATTTGAGCTGACTAAATAACACAAGTCCAACCCAAATCGCACTGGAAATTCAAGAAACTAATAGAAAGAAGTCAGAGGGTGAGGATAGATAAGATAGAAACTTAGAATAGAAGAAGAAGAAGAACACAACATCAGAGTAACACGAACCTCACAGCGGAACGAATAACATATAATAGATAACATAACTTGGAAATATAACAGTTATGTATACAATAGCACTTATCAGAGTACAACACTTACAACACAGCGGAAATAACTATAGCTATATGATCTTGAAGCCTCCTGCTCCACGCCCTTCCAGTATATCTGAAAATTCCTGACTACTTGACTACCCATACAATATTAGGCACCCAAGAGTTTAGGGAAAACAAAACAAATAAACTCCGGGTCAGTCATGGGACTGGTATGAGTAAAACAGTTTAAACAGGTATATGAACAAGTAAACGATATCTCATAAGACCACGCCGCAGAACGGAATGGGTTTTTACCTTATGAGAATCCAAAATATCTTTATATCAAAAACCTTTTGATATTATAATAATGTCTATGTACAAATAGATATCAACTAGCATAAACGCTTTCATCTCACGTTCTACATATATGGTATACAATCAAAATCGCAAGCACGTATTGGATAATGGATTCCCAACTATGACAAGGTATGGAATCACCTTCCGATCAGTGTACTCTAGGAACGATACACTGGAGTTCAACAAGAACATCTTGTAACTCAGCCACACATGACCGACCACTCATTTCGCTTGAGTGTATCGAATGTACATCACCAACGGTTGTGATCAGCAACCGTTCCCGTATATATATGGGACAACATTGATAGATTTAAGGAACAAATGAATATTCACTAGATAGGTGATTATACATCCTACTTCGGTGCGACCGACTTAGCCATGCTGCCTGCCCGATTTCTGTCATTTACCGGATGTGAGGCTAGAAGCTACGCTTTATCATCACAATAGATTCACTTCGAATGCTACATTGTCAAATCCATCGAAAATCACTAATTGACGTCTACAACAATACATTATGTGTCAGCTAAAAGAAGTTTCCTTCTCCGCTTCCACTCTTGGTACGGTTGAAGAAATCAATGTACGTGACCTTTCTGGAAATACTCTGTCAGACATCCATCTTCATTCACTTAGAATGTCACATCGTCATACCCGCCAAATCACAAATTGACTTATCCAAAAATAACACGGGTATACAGCTAAGAGAAACGAATTCCTCCGCCACCAAACGTGAATACGTTTGAACAGATCAACTTACGCGATCCATTGGATATACTCTGTCAGACTTTCATCCATACAAGTTGTCCTGGGACTGGACAAACCGAAGGCACTATTCTATAAACAGGATAGCCCTTGCATTTTACACCGTCTTCAATTATCTTTGGCATATATGATTCGCGACGCTTATGCCAATACAGAGTGGTTCTATGGATAATAATCCAACCGGTCTCTCCATATTAACAACATTAAAATGGTCAAAACTTCGATAGTCTGTGAGTTAACTATCAAAGAAAAACAAGTGTGCAAACAACGATATTTTTTTCCCAGATGGAAATTATATCGAACAAACATCATTTAACATTAATCTCTTTAGTTCATTTATTTACTTATCTCCTGTTTCCCTATATTCTAAATTCTTATTTTTCTTTTATCAGAAAACATTTCTGATTCTTGTTTGGAAAACATTTCCAAAACTCCTTTACGATCAAACTTTACCATTTCTTTGTTAAGAAGGAAGTCACTCAAGTTGGGGTATAATTACCTCTCAGACCTTACCTGAACAACGTTATAACTTCGAAATGGTCAAAGTTTATCTTTTAATCTTTAACAACTTCTTTACGCCTTTCTCGGGATCAAATTTTACTAATCTACTTCTATATTTAAAACATTGGTTATAACGATAACGTTATAATCCCTACTTTCGAATTATCTAACTTTAATTATAACTTCTATTCTTATTAGTGAATAATTAACCTAACACTTATTTATTTATAAATAAATAAATCTCTTATTTAAACACTGGAAAGTATAAGTACTTTCCCGAATTCGATATAATCGAATTTGCCGATTTACTCTCTTCGAGAAATCTCTATTTGATTAACTCTTCTTCGAATACCCTATATTCGATTAACTCCTTCTCGAATAAACGATATTCGATAATCTCTCTTCGAATAACTAGTATTCGATAACTCTTCCTTTTCAAATATCTCATATTTGAAAATCTCACTTCGATTAAACTATAATCGATAACTCCCTTCGATGAAACTAACATCGATAAATCCTTTCGATGAACTAACATCGATAACTCCTTTCGATGAACTAACATCGATAACTCCTTTCGAATTATCTAACATCGATAACTCCTTTCGAATTATCTAACATCGATAACTCCTTTCGATGAAACTAACATCGATAACTCCTTTCGATGAAACTAACATCGATTTATTTAACTCGACAAACTTAACTCGACTAACTTAACTTGACTCGACTAACTCAACTTACTTAACTTGACTCGACTAACTTAACTTGACTCGACTAACTCGACTTACTTGGTTCGACCAATTCGATTCAATTAACTAGGCTCGACTAACTTGGTCGAACCACCCGATCAACTCAACTTATTTAACTTTAACTGGTTTTACTTGGTTTGACTCACTCAATTTATTAAGTCGACTGACTAATTCAACTCGATTAACCTAACTTGATTTACTTATTTCGATTAACTGAACAAATCACTTTGATTAACTCGACTAATTCACTTTGGTTAACTTAACCAATTCACTTAACTAATTCACTTAGTTTAACTTAACTAATTCACTTAACTCCTGTCGAATAGACTATATTCGATAACTCCTCTAACCCTATTCGAATAAACTATATTCGATTAACTCCTTTACTCTATTCGAATAAACTATATTCGATTAACTCCTTTACTCTATTCGAATAAACTATATTCGATTAAGTAACTTCGAATACCATATTCGATTAACTCCTTTCGAATGTCTATATTCGATTAACTAACTTCGAATACCATATTCGATTAACTCCTTTCGAATGTCTATATTCGATAACTTTATTCACTTTATAAAGATTTCCATTTTAACAACGTATTATTCATTTGAAAAGATTTACTTTTAAATAACGGTTCTACACTTTAAAAATGATTTCCTTTTTATATCGTTTCCTTTCCAATTCTATTTGTAAATGGTTTACAAATATTTCCTTTTCAAATTTATTCTTGAAATATTCTAACTCCTTAAATTCCCGGGAAAATTCGCCATAACCTCCTTTGTATCGGGAGCATCGGGAAAATCCCCAAACTCGCCACACAGGCCTTTCCATTCAAAAAGAAATGTTTTGAATTTATTTCCTTTTCAAATATCTCCTATTTATAAATATTCCAATTTATAAACATTTTTATTTACAAATATTTAAATTTATACATACCTCTTATTTATAAATATCTCATTTTATAAATATGCTATTTTCAATATCACTTTGAAAATTACCTTATCAACATTCCGGCATGTCATGGTATTTTAACATATCAAATTACGATGTCTAATCTCGTCCATACACACACAATCAACAACAGGTTATAATTCACATCATATATTAAAATATATGAAAAACAATAAAATAACTGCTGAGGAATCCAGTCGGATTCCTCCAACCTGTTCTCCTGCACCCACAGATGTTACACAATAAAATTAACATCACTTGCAGTTCCATATGATATATTCTGATAAATAGAATCAATACAGACATTCCACTAACTGACTGGCAGTTCAATCAAACGGTCAACACACAGTCAATCAGTCAATAACTAACAGTTCTAAAAATACAACATGAAAATATAAACTGTTCAGAGTTGGTGAGTTTTACTCACATTTGCGCGTTAGCCGTTAAATAACGGTTTGCGTTTATTTGACTGGGACGGACAATTTATTTTGCCATAAATTGTAACGTGCTCAGATTCACTCCCGGTCAGTCTCATTGTGTTGCTCCCGTCCATACGATCCCAACGGATCCGACCGTTCGAAATTCTTATTTCATATGATCAAGTTATACCGATTACAAATTTATAAACAATTTAAACTGAAAATAACTTGGATTTTCTCTTTAATGGGCCTTACCGCTTTGAAATCTCAGCCCATTACCCTTTGTACCCACCCGAACGTGTTCTCTCCCTCACCATAAATCCTACCGTGACCTGCTCCTCCCCAAATCCACCAAACACCATTGCCGTTACCTCCAAGACCAACTCCTCCATCCTTCAACATTTATCCAAACTAAAATCACCATCCAACTCTCCTTCAATCACTCTTCATACTCACCTCAGTCCCCACAAACTCGCACCCAACGTTGGCGAGCCCGTCACCAGAATTCCGCCGCTACTCCCCACACAAGATCGACATTTTTCTCTTTATTAAAATCCAAAAAAAACATATAGCAAACTACTCGACCTCCTGATTCCAATACACAACTCGAAATCCTGAATTACGGCTTTGATTTCCCAATTGGCTTGAACCCTAGCCTGCGCTCCAATTCTTCTCGACGTTCCAGGTAGTTGCGAGTTGCAAGAAAACTACATGAGGTTGTAGCGAATACCCTTGTGGATCCATATGTAATTGTTTTAAGAATCAAAGGAATTTATTTGAATTTTTTGTGGATTTAGCAAACTCACGTTCTGCAGAAGAAAGAGTAATTGGCGGCTCAGAAACATTGACCGGAGAAATGGAAAGTAAGGGTTTAGAAAGTTAAAGGATGGATATTTATAGTGTAGATATTTGTGTGAGATATTTTCATTATATTTTTATTTTAAATATTCGGTTTGCCTTCTTAAAATCTGTACGATCACATACGGTACCTAAAAATCACGAAACTGGACATGCAGCTACAGTTCGACATTTCGGTCCCAACGAAACTGGTTTCGTCAAATTCCGACTTCGTATGCTCACACAACGTATTTTTAACCGTTAGAATACTGACTGTTTTCCACTCTAAAAATCCGTACGGCCACACAGTGACTCTAAAAATCACGAAACTGGAAATCTAACAACTATTTGACATTGCGGATCCAACAAAACTGATTTCGTCGAATTCCGACTTCGTTTGCAAAAGTGGCTATTTTTAACGCTCTAAATAGCCTATTTAAATATATAAATATATTTAAATATAATTGAATTAATTATTTAAAATTAATTATTATCGTATATCTTCACATATGATATCGTACAGCCCCAGAATATCATATCAGAATTTTCAGCTTGATATTTCAGATTCCAGATTATCTCGATATTCAGTTTATACTGAAAATCCATTTATAACGTATATAAAGCGTCGCAAATTATAAAGGAATTCCACAGCGACTTTTCTGAAATTTGATTCGGACATAAATCAAAATCTACACGACGAAATCTCGATTTTTCTCTTCCACTAGAAAGATATACTCCACCAGCTCCACACGTTTCTTGTTTCACAGAAATCCGGCTCAAAACGAATCTTGTAGATTCAGCTGAAGTTCAAATCGCCAAATAGCGAACTACAGCGCCATTTCGAGCTCGTTTATAAATATATTATAAACTATACGTTCAACTGTCGTCGATTCAATAAAAATCGTTATTATATTTCGAATCGAAACTCCACCAAATCTCGTATGCTATTCAATTCACACGATATTGTGAATTTCACTATTTCTGACTATTTCGACATTATAATATATTTTATTATATTATAATTATTAATTAAATATTCAATATTATTTAATTCATGTTCTCGATATCGATATTAAATAATTAAATAAATTAATTGTTCAACAGCTAAAAATGCGGGTCACTACATTCTTCCCCACTTAAAATAATTTCGTCCTCGAAATTGCTAAGCTAGGGGAAGACCCTATCTTCTGGGTAAAAATTTATCTGTTTACCTCTTGTCTCCGGTTTCAACTGAACCAATTAATATCGACTAAAATATTAATTTATTCCGACTAACTAAATTTTCAAAAATTCTGAAAATTTTCTAACTCCTTAACTTTTCGAAAAATTTTGCCAGCACCTCCTTTGTACTGGTCAATATCTCAAACTCCAACTCGCCTCTCTGGGCCTTCTTTAACCCAAAAGAAAATCAAACAGCCAAGCGGCTTGCCAATTCGGCTCATACATCTCATATCCATATATAATATAAACTGGTACCTTTTTGTCGGGAATATCAACTCTATCACTTCCATATGCTATCAACTCAGCATATACCAGTGTTATTTCCATCAAATACCAATCGGTTCATATCCTCAAAACCAAATCGAATTTCATTCGAACCCGAATATCAAATTCCAAATTATTGACTCATCAACCCAATTTCATAACAGATTATTCTCTAATCCAATTCAATTTTATTTAACTCAGTTCAAGTTAATATTTCAATTTATCTCTACTATCTTATTTTATTTAACTTCATAATTTAAAATTAAATTCCGAAACTTAATTTCCTGGGTCTATTTCAAATCAATTTGAAATTACAATGCCAATTCAAAACCTTTGAATTTCTAAACAACTTGTTTTCTCAAAATAATTCAAAAACAAAACCTTTAATAGTAGTCCGTCACTTAGAACTCGAAAATGAACACTGATGATGTCGCGATTCATCATCAGAATCTATTTTCCAGCTATCGAAGTGAGTTCAATACTATACCACATTCAGTTTGAAAAATGTTTTAAAAATCTCCCATGAACTTAAAATTTCCTTATTTTAATTCCAATCTGATTTAAATTCAGATTTTCCTTCATTTTATTTCATATACTTTACTTATATGAATTCTGATTAGTCATTTATAATCATTTTACCTTTTTATAATCTTACTCGATTATAATAACAACCAACACAACCAATATACTATATCAAATATATTCGGGTAAAATTATTCCATTTACCCTCCTTCAAAACATACCATGACGGTTCATCGTGTTCAAGTGTTTATAAAACTCCTACCGATACAATGGATCAAACCGATCGACCAGAATTCACAAACAACTCAACCAATAAAACTCCACAATATAAAATCATTTTATATTAACTAACAAATACGTTCACTTGTATATATACACTCAAACTCAGTCTAGGATATTACTAATCCCATCTCTACTGAATCACGCCACAAAGCCAAGGTAATAACTAAACCAATGCTCTGATACCAACTGTAGTAACCCGAAAATCCGGGGGAATTTGAGCTGACTAAATAACACAAGTCCAACCCAAATCGCACTGGAAATTCAAGAAACTAATAGAAAGAAGTCAGAGGGTGAGGATAGATAAGATAGAAAGTTAGAATAGAAGAAGAAGAAGAACACAACATCAGAGTAACACGAACCTCACAGCGGAACGAATAACATATAATAGATAACATAACTTTGAAATATAACAGTTATGTATACAATAGCACTTATCAGAGTACAACACTTACAACACAGCGGAAATAACTATAGCTATATGATCTTGAAGCCTCCTGCTCCACGCCCTTCCAGTATATCTGAAAATTCCTGACTACTTGACTGCCCGTACAAAATTAGGCACCCAAGAGTTTAGGGAAAACAAAACAAATAAACTCCGGGTCAGTCATGGGACTGGTATGAGTAAAACAGTTTAAACAGGTATATGAACAAGTAAACGATATCTCATAAGACCACGCCGCAGAACGGAACGGGTTTTTACCTTATGAGAATCCAAAATATCTTTATATCAAAAACCTTTTGATATTATAATAATGTCTATGTACAAATAGATATCAACTAGCAGAAACGCTTTCATCTCACGTTCTACATATATGGTATACAATCAAAATCGCAAGCACGTATTGGATAATGGATTCCCAACTATGACAAGGTATGGAACCACCTTCCGATCAGTGTACTCTAGGAACGATACACTGGAGTTCAACAAGAACATCTTGTAACTCAGCCACACATGACCGACCACTCATTTCGCTTGAGTGTATCGAATGTACATCACCAACGGTTGGGATCACCAACCGTTCCCGTATATATATGGGACAGCATTGATAGATTTAAGGAACAAATGAATATTCACTAGATAGGTGATTATACACCCTACTTCGGTGCGACCGACTTAGCCATGCTGCCTGCCCGATTTCTGTCATTTACCGGATGTGAGGCTAGAAGCTACGCTTTATCATCACAATAGATTCACTTTGAATGCTACATTGTCAAATCCATCGAAAATCACTAATTGTCGTCTACAACAATACATTACGTGTCAGCTAAAAGAAGTTTCCTTCTCCGCTTCCACTCTTGGTACGGTTGAAGAAATCGATGTACGTGACCTTTCTGGAAATACTCTGTCAGACATCCATCTTCATTCACTTAGAATGTCACATCGTCATACCCGCCAAATCACAAATTGACTTATCCAAAAATAACACGGGTATACAGCTAAGAGAAACGAATTCCTCCGCCACCAAACGTGAATACGTTTGAACAGATCAACTTACGCGATCCATTGGATATACTCTGTCAGACCTTCGTCCATACAAGTTGTCCTGGGACTGGACAAACCGAAGGCACTATTCTGTAAACAGGATAGCCCTTGCATTTTACTCCGTCTTCAATTATCTTTGGCATATATGATTCGCGACGCTTATGCCAATACAGAGTGGTTCTATGGATAATAATCCAACCGGTCTCTCCATATTAACAACGTTAAAATGGTCAAAACTTCGATAGTCTGTGAGTTAACTATCAAAGAAAAACAAGTGTGCAAACAACGATATTTTTTTCCCAGATGGAAATTATATCGAACAAACATCATTTAACATTAATCTCTTTAGTTCATTTATTTACTTATCTCCTGTTTCCCTATATTCTAAATTCTTATTTTTCTTTTATCAGAAAACATTTTTGATTCTTGTTTGGAAAACATTTCCAAAACTCCTTTACGATCAAACTTTACCATTTCTTTGTTAAGAAGGAAGTCACTCAAGTTGGGGTATAATTACCTCTCAGACCTTAACTGAACAACGTTATAACTTCGAAATGGTCAAAGTTTATCTTTTAATCTTTAACAACTTCTTTACGCCTTTCTCGGGATCCAATTTTACTAATCTACATCTATATTTAAAACATTGGTTATAACGATAACGTTATAATCCCTACTTTCGAATTATCTAACTTTAATTATAACTTCTATTCTTATTAGTGAATAATTAACCTAACACTTATTTATTTATAAATAAATAAATCTCTTATTTAAACACTGGAAAGTATAAGTACTTTCCCGAATTCGATATAATCGAATTTGCCGATTTACTCTCTTCGAGAAATCTCTATTTGATTAACTCTTCTTCGAATACCCTATATTCGATTAACTCCTTCTCGAATAAACGATATTCGATAATCTCTCTTCGAATAACTAGTATTCGATAACTCTTCCTTTTCAAATATCTCATATTTGAAAATCTCACTTCGATTAAACTATAATCGATAACTCCCTTCGATGAAACTAACATCGATAACTCCTTTCGATGAACTAACATCGATAACTCCTTTCGATGAACTAACATCGATAACTCCTTTCGAATTATCTAACATCGATAACTCCTTTCGAATTATCTAACATCGATAACTCCTTTCGATGAAACTAACATCGATAACTCCTTTCGATGAAACTAACATCGATTTATTTAACTCGACAAACTTAACTCGACTAACTTAACTCGACTAACTTAACTTGACTCGACTAACTTAACTTGACTCGTCTAACTCGACTTACTTAACTTGACTCGACTAACTTAACTTGACTCGACTAACTCGACTTACTTGGTTCGACCAATTCGATTCGATTAACTAGGCTCGACTAACTTGGTCGAACCACCCGATCAACTCAACTTATTTAACTTTAACTGGTTTTACTTGGTTTGACTCACTCAATTTATTAACTCGACTGACTAATTCAACTCGATTAACCTAACTTGATTTACTTATTTCGATTAACTGAACAAATCACTTTGATTAACTCGACTAATTCACTTTGGTTAACTTAACCAATTCACTTAACTAATTCACTTAGTTTAACTTAACTAATTCACTTAACTCCTGTCGAATAGACTATATTCGATAACTCCTATAACCCTATTCGAATAAACTATATTCGATTAACTCCTTTACTCTATTCGAATAAACTATATTCGATTAACTCCTTTACTCTATTCGAATAAACTATATTCGATTAACTCCTTTACTGTATTCGAATAAACTATATTCGATTAACTCCTTTACTCTATTTGAATAAACTATATTCGATTAACTAACTTCGAATACCATATTCGATTAACTCCTTTCGAATGTCTATATTCGATTAACTAACTTCGAATACCATATTCGATTAACTCCTTTCGAATGTCTATATTTGATAACTTTATTCACTTTATAAAGATTTCCTTTTTAACAACGTTTTATTCATTTGAAAAGATTTACTTTTAAATAACGGTTCTACACTTTAAAAATGATTTCCTTTTTATAACGTTTCCTTTCCAATTCTATTTGTAAATGGTTTACAAATATTTCCTTTTCAAATTTATTCTTGAAATATTCTAACTCCTTAAATTCCCGGGAAAATTCGCCATAACCTCCTTTGTATCGGGAGCATCGGGAAAATCCCCAAACTCGCCACACAGGCCTTTCCATTCAAAAAGAAATGTTTTGAATTTATTTCCTTTTCAAATATCTCCTATTTATAAATATTCCAATTTATAAACATTTTTATTTACAAATATTTAAATTTATACATACCTCTTATTTGTAAATATCTCATTTTATAAATATGCTATTTTCAATATCACTTTGAAAATTCCCTTATCAACATTCCGGCATGTCATGGTATTTTAACATATCAAATTACGATGTCTAATCTCGTCCATACACACACAATCAACAACAGGTTATAATTCACATCATATATTAAAATATATGAAAAACAATAAAATAACTGTTGAGGATTCCAGTCGGATTCCTCCAACCTGTTCTCCTGCACCCACAGATGTTACACAATAAAATTAACATCACTTGCAGTTCCATATGATATATTCTGATAAATAGAATCAATACCGACATTCCACTAACTGACTAGCAGTTCAATCAAACGGTCAACACACAGTCAATCAGTCAATAACTAACAGTTCTAAAAATACAACATGAAAATATAAACTGTTCAGAGTTGGTGAGTTTTACTCACATTTGCGCGTTAGCCGTTAAATAACGGTTTGCGTTTATTTGACTGGGACGGACAATTTATTTTGCCATAAATTGTAACGTGCTCAGATTCACTCCCGGTCAGTCTCATTGTGCTGCTCCCGTCCATACGATCCCAACGGATCCGACCGTTCAAAATTCTTATTTCATATGATCAAGTTATACCGATTACAAATTTATATACAATTTAAACTGAAAATAACTTGGATTTTCTCTTTAATGGGCCTTACCGCTTTGAAATCTCAGCCCATTACCCTTTGTACCCACCCGAACGTGTTCTCTCCCTCACCATAAATCCTGCCGTGACCTGCTCCTCCCCAAATCCACCAAACACCATTGCCGTTACCTCCAAGACCAACTCCTCCATCCTTCAACATTTATCCAAACTAAAATCACCATCCAACTCTCCTTCAATCACTTTTCATACTCACCTCAGTCCCCACAAACTCGCACCCAACGTTGGCGAGCCCGTCACCAGAATTCCGCCGCTACTCCCCACACAAGATCGACATTTTTCTCTTTATTAAAATCCAAAAAAAAAACATATAGCAAACTACTCGACCTCCTGATTCCAATACACAACTCGAAATCCTGAATTACGGCTTTGATTTCCCAATTGGCTTGAACCCTAGCCTGCGCTCCAATTCTTCTCGACGTTCCAGGTAGTTGCGAGTTGCAGGAAAACTACATGAGGTTGTAGCGAATACCCTTGTGGATCCATATTGTTTTAAGAATCAAAGGAATTTATTTGAATTTTTTGTGGATTTAGCAAACTCACGTTCTGAAGAAGAAAGAGTAATTGGCGGCTCAGAAACATTGACCGGAGAAATGGAAAGTAAGGGTTTAGAAAGTTAAAGGATGGATATTTATAGTGTAGATATTTGTGTGAGATATTTTCATTATATTTTTATTTTAAATATTCGGTTTGCCTTCTTAAAATCTGTACGATCACATACGGTACCTAAAAATCACGAAACTGGACATGCAGCTACAGTTCGACATTTCGGTCCCAACGAAACTGGTTTCTTCAAATTCCGACTTCGTATGCTCACACAACGTATTTTTAACCGTTAGAATACTGACTGTTTTCCACTCTAAAAATCCGTACGGCCACACAGTGACTCTAAAAATCACGAAACTGGAAATCTAACAACTATTTGACATTGCGGATCCAACAAAACTGATTTCGTCGAATTCCGACTTCGTTTGCAAAAGCGGCTATTTTTAACGCTCTAAATAGCCTATTTAAATATATAAATATATTTAAATATAATTGAATTAATTATTTAAAATTAATTATTATCTTATATCTTCACATATGATATCGTACAGCCCCAGAATATCATATCAGAATTTTCAGCTTGATATTTCAGATTCCAGATTATCTCGATATTCAGTTTATACTGAAAATCCATTTATAACGTATATAAAGCGTCGCAAATTATAAAGGAATTCCACAGCGACTTTTCTGAAATTTGATTCGGACATAAATCAAAATCTACACGACGAAATCTCGATTTTTCTCTTCCACTAGAAAGATATACTCCACCAGCTCCACACGTTTCTTGTTTCACAGAAATCCGGCTCAAAACGAATCTTGTAGATTCAGTTGAAGTTCAAATCGCGAAATAGCGAACTGCAGCGCCATTTCGAGCTCGTTTATAAATATATTATAAACTATACGTTCAACTGTCGTCGATTCAATAAAAATCGTTATTATATTTCGAATCGAAACTCCACCAAATCTCGTATGCTATTCAATTCACACGATATTGTGAATTTCACTATTTCTGACTATTTCGACATTATAATATATTTTATTATATTATAATTATTAATTAAATATTCAATATTATTTAATTCATGTTCTCGATATCGATATTAAATAATTAAATAAATTAATTGTTCAACAGCTAAAAATGCGGGTCACTACATTCTTCCCCACTTAAAATAATTTCGTCCTCGAAATTGCTAAGCTAGGGGATGACCCTATCTTCTGGGTAAAAATTTATCTGTTTACCTCTTGTCTCCGGTTTCAACTGAACCAATTAATATCGACTAAAATATTAATTTATTCCGACTAACTAAATTTTCAAAAATTCTGAAAATTTTCGAACGCCTTAACTTTTCGAAAATTTTTGCCAGCACCTCCTTTGTACTGGTCAATATCTCAAACTCCAACTCGCCTCTCTGGGCCTTCTTTAACCCAAAAGAAAATCAAACAGCCAAGCAGCTTGCCAATTCGGCTCATACATCTCATATCCATATATAATATAAACTGGTACCTTTTTGTCGGGAATATCAACTCTATCACTTCCATATGCTATCAACTCAGCATATACCAGTGTTATTTCCATCAAATACCAATCAGTTCATATCCTCAAAACCAAATTGAATTTCATTCGAACCCGAATATCAAATTCCAAATTATTGACTCATCAACCCAATTTCATAACAGATTATTCTCTAATCCAATTCAATTTTATTTAACTCAGTTCAAGTTAATATTTCAATTTATCTCTACTATCTTATTCTATTTAACTTCATAATTTAAAATTAAATTCCGAAACTTAATTTCCTGGGTCTATTTCAAATCAATTTGAAATTACAATGCCAATTCAAAACCTTTGAATTTCTAAACAACTTGTTTTCTCAAAATAATTCAAAAACAAAACCTTTAATAGTAGTCCGTCACTTAGAACTCGAAAATGAACACTGATGATGTCACGATTCATCATCAGAATCTATTTTCCAGCTATCGAAGTGAGTTCAATACTATATCACATTCAGTTTGAAAACTGTTTTAAAAATCTCCCATGAACTTAAAATTTCCTTATTTTAATTCCAATCTGATTTAAATTCAGATTTTCCTTCATTTTATTTCATATACTTTACTTATATGAATTCTGATTAGTCATTTATAATCATTTTACCTTTTTATAATCTTACTCGATTATAATAACAACCAACACAACCAATATACTATATCAAATATATTCGGGTAAAATTATTCCATTTACCCTCCTTCAAAACATACCATGAAGGTTCATCGTGTTCAAGTGTTTATAAAACTCCTACCGATACAGTGGATCAAACCGATCGACCAGAATTCACAAACAACTCAACCAATAAAACTCCACAATATAAAATCATTTTATATTAACTAACAAATACGTTCACTTGTATATATACACTCAAACTCAGTCTAGGATATTACTAATCCCATCTCTACTGAATCACGCCACAGAGCCAAGGTAATATCTAAACCAATGCTCTGATACCAACTGTAGTAACCCGAAAATCTGGGGGAATTTGAGCTGACTAAATAACACAAGTCCAACCCAAATCGCTCTGGAAATTCAAGAAACTAATAGAAAGAAGTCAGAGGGTGAGGATAGATAAGATAGAAACTTAGAATAGAATAAGAAGAAGAACACAACATCAGAGTAACAAGAACCTCACAGCGAAACGAATAACATATAATAGATAACATAACTTTGAAATATAACAGTTATGTATACAATAGCACTTATCAGAGTACAACACTTACAACACAGCGGAAATAACTATAGCTATATGATCTTGAAGCCTCCTGCTCCACGCCCTTCCAGTATATCTGAAAATTCCTGACTACTTGACTGCCCGTACAAAATTAGGCACCCAAGAGTTTAGGGAAAACAAAACAAATAAACTCCGGGTCAGTCATGGGACTGGTATGAGTAAAACAGTTTAAACAGGTATATGAACAAGTAAACGATATCTCATAAGACCACGCCGCAGAACGGAACGGGTTTTTACCTTATGAGAATCCAAAATATCTTTATATCAAAAACCTTTTGATATTATAATAATGTCTATGTACAAATAGATATCAACTAGCAGAAACGCTTTCATCTCACGTTCTACATATATGGTATACAATCAAAATCGCAAGCACGTATTGGATAATGGATTCCCAACTATGACAAGGTATGGAACCACCTTCCGATCAGTGTACTCTAGGAACGATACACTGGAGTTCAACAAGAACATCTTGTAACTCAGCCACACATGACCGACCACTCATTTCGCTTGAGTGTATCGAATGTACATCACCAACGGTTGGGATCAGCAACCGTTCCTGTATATATATGGGACAACATTGATAGATTTAAGGAACAAATGAATATTCACTAGATAGGTGATTATACACCCTACTTAGGTGCGACCGACTTAGCCATGCTGCCTGCCCGATTTCTGTCATTTACCGGATGTGAGGCTAGAAGCTACGCTTTATCATCACAATAGATTCACTTCGAATGCTACATTGTCAAATCCATCGAAAATCACTAATTGTCGTCTACAACAATACATTACGTGTCAGCTAAAAGAAGTTTCCTTCTCCGCTTCCACTCTTGGTACGGTTGAAGAAATCAATGTACGTGACCTTTCTGGAAATACTCTGTCAGACATCCATCTTCATTCACTTAGAATGTCACATCGTCATACCCGCCAAATCACAAATTGACTTATCCAAAAATAACACGGGTATACAGCTAAGAGAAACGAATTCCTCCACCACCAAACGTGAATACGTTTGAACAGATCAACTTACGCGATCCATTGGATATACTCTGTCAGACCTTCGTCCATACAAGTTGTCCTGGGACTGGACAAACCGAAGGCACTATTCTGTAAACAGGATAGCCCTTGCATTTTACTCCGTCTTCAATTATCTTTGGCATATATGATTCGCGACGCTTATGCCAATACAGAGTGGTTCTATGGATAATAATCCAACCGGTCTCTCCATATTAACAACGTTAAAATGGTCAAAACTTCGATAGTCTGTGAGTTAACTATCAAAGAAAAACAAGTGTGCAAACAACGATATTTTTTTCCCAGATGGAAATTATATCGAACAAACATCATTTAACATTAATCTCTTTAGTTCATTTATTTACTTATCTCCTGTTTCCCTATATTCTAAATTCTTATTTTTCTTTTATCAGAAAACATTTCTGATTCTTGTTTGGAAAACATTTCCAAAACTCCTTTACGATCAAACTTTACCATTTCTTTGTTAAGAAGGAAGTCACTCAAGTTGGGGTATAATTACCTCTCAGACCTTAACTGAACAACGTTATAACTTCGAAATGGTCAAAGTTTATCTTTTAATCTTTAACAACTTCTTTACGCCTTTCTCGGGATCCAATTTTACTAATCTACTTCTATATTTAAAACATTGGTTATAACGATAACGTTATAATCCCTACTTTCGAATTATCTAACTTTAATTATAACTTCTATTCTTATTAGTGAATAATTAACCTAACACTTATTTATTTATAAATAAATAAATCTCTTATTTAAACACTGGAAAGTATAAGTACTTTCCCGAATTCGATATAATCGAATTTGACGATTTACTCTCTTCGAGAAATCTCTATTTGATTAACTCTTCTTCGAATACCCTATATTCGATTAACTCCTTCTCGAATAAACGATATTCGATAATCTCTCTTCGAATAACTAGTATTCGATAACTCTTCCTTTTCAAATATCTCATATTTGAAAATCTCACTTCGATTAAACTATAATCGATAACTCCCTTCGATGAAACTAACATCGATAACTCCTTTCGATGAACTAACATCGATAACTCCTTTCGATGAACTAACATCGATAACTCCTTTCGAATTATCTAACATCGATAACTCCTTTCGAATTATCTAACATCGATAACTCCTTTCGATGAAACTAACATCGATAACTCCTTTCGATGAAACTAACATCGATTTATTTAACTCGACAAACTTAACTCGACTAACTTAACTCGACTAACTTAACTTGACTCGACTAACTTAACTTGACTCGTCTAACTCGACTTACTTAACTTGACTCGACTAACTTAACTTGACTCGACTAACTCGACTTACTTGGTTCGACCAATTCGATTCGATTAACTAGGCTCGACTAACTTGGTCGAACCACCCGATCAACTCAACTTATTTAACTTTAACTGGTTTTACTTGGTTTGACTCACTCAATTTATTAACTCGACTGACTAATTCAACTCGATTAACCTAACTTGATTTACTTATTTCGATTAACTGAACAAATCACTTTGATTAACTCGACTAATTCACTTTGGTTAACTTAACCAATTCACTTAACTAATTCACTTAGTTTAACTTAACTAATTCACTTAACTCCTGTCGAATAGACTATATTCGATAACACCTATAACCCTATTCGAATAAACTATATTCGATTAACTCCTTTACTCTATTCGAATAAACTATATTCGATTAACTCCTTTACTCTATTCGAATAAACTATATTCGATTAACTCCTTTACTGTATTCGAATAAACTATATTCGATTAACTCCTTTACTCTATTTGAATAAACTATATTCGATTAACTAACTTCGAATACCATATTCGATTAACTCCTTTCGAATGTCTATATTCGATTAACTAACTTCGAATACCATATTCGATTAACTCCTTTCGAATGTCTATATTTGATAACTTTATTCACTTTATAAAGATTTCCTTTTTAACAACGTTTTATTCATTTGAAAAGATTTACTTTTAAATAACGGTTCTACACTTTAAAAATGATTTCCTTTTTATAACGTTTCCTTTCCAATTCTATTTGTAAATGGTTTACAAATATTTCCTTTTCAAATTTATTCTTGAAATATTCTAACTCCTTAAATTCCCGGGAAAATTCGCCATAACCTCCTTTGTATCGGGAGCATCGGGAAAATCCCCAAACTCGCCACACAGGCCTTTCCATTCAAAAAGAAATGTTTTGAATTTATTTCCTTTTCAAATATCTCCTATTTATAAATATTCCAATTTATAAACATTTTTATTTACAAATATTTAAATTTATACATACCTCTTATTTATAAATATCTCATTTTATAAATATGCTATTTTCAATATCACTTTGAAAATTCCCTTATCAACATTCCGGCATGTCATGGTATTTTAACATATCAAATTATGATGTCTAATCTCGTCCATACACGCACAATCAACAACATGTTATAATTCACATCATATATTAAAATATATGAAAAACAATAAAATAACTGTTGAGGAATCCAGTCGGATTCCTCCAACCTGTTCTCCTGCACCCACAGATGTTACACAATAAAATTAACATCACTTGCAGTTCCATATGATATATTCTGATAAATAGAATCAATACAGACATTCCACTAACTGACTAGCAGTTCAATCAAACGGTCAACACACAGTCAATCAGTCAATAACTAACAGTTCTAAAAATACAACATGAAAATATAAACTGTTCAGAGTTGGTGAGTTTTACTCACATTTGCGCGTTAGCCGTTAAATAACGGTTTGCGTTTATTTGACTGCGACGGACAATTTATTTTGCCATAAATTGTAACGTGCTCAGATTCACTCCCGGTCAGTCTTATTGTGTTGCTTCCGTCCATACGATCCCAACGGATCTGACCGTTCGAAATTCTGATTTCATATGATCAAGTTATACCGATTACAAATTTATATACAATTTAAACTGAAAATAACTTGGATTTTCTCTTTAATGGGCCTTACCGCTTTGAAATCTCAGCCCATTACCATTTGTACCCACCCGAACGTGTTCTCTCCCTCACCATAAATCCTGCCGTGACCTGCTCCTCCCCAAATCCACCAAACACCATTGCCGTTACCTCCAAGACCAACTCCTCCATCCTTCAACATTTATCCAAACTAAAATCACCATCCAACTCTCCTTCAATCACTCTTCATACTCACCTCAGTCCCCACAAACTCGCACCCAACGTTGGCGAGCCCGTCACCAGAATTCCGCCGCTACTCCCCACACAAGATCGACATTTTTCTCTTTATTAAAATCCAAAAAAAAAACATATAGCAAACTACTCGACCTCCTGATTCCAATACACAACTCGAAATCCTGAATTACGGCTTTGATTTCCCAATTGGCTTGAACCCTAGCCTGCGCTCCAATTCTTCTCGACGTTCCAGGTAGTTGCGAGTTGCAGGAAAACTACATGAGGTTGTAGCGAATACCCTTGTGGATCCATATGTAATTGTTTTAAGAATCAAAGGAATTTATTTGAATTTTTTGTGGATTTAGCAAACTCACGTTCTGAAGAAGAAAGAGTAATTGGCGGCTCAGAAACATTGACCGGAGAAATGGAAAGTAAGGGTTTAGAAAGTTAAAGGATGGATATTTATAGTGTAGATATTTGTGTGAGATATTTTCATTATATTTTTATTTTAAATATTCGGTTTGCCTTCTTAAAATCTGTACGATCACATACGGTACCTAAAAATCACGAAACTGGACATGCAGCTACAGTTCGACATTTCGGTCCCAACGAAACTGGTTTCGTCAAATTCCGACTTCGTACGCTCACACAACGTATTTTTTACCGTCAGAATACTGATTGTTTTCCACTCTAAAAATCCGTACGGCCACACAGTGACTCTAAAAATCACGAAACTGGAAATCTAACAACTATTTGACATTGCGGATCCAACAAAACTGATTTCGTCGAATTCCGACTTCGTTTGCAAAAGTGGCTATTTTTAACGCTCTAAATAGCCTATTTAAATATATAAATATATTTAAATATAATTGAATTAATTATTTAAAATTAATTATTATCGTATATCTTCACATATGATATCGTACAGCCCCAGAATATCATATCAGAATTTTCAGCTTGATATTTCAGATTCCAGATTATCTCGATATTCAGTTTATACTGAAAATCCATTTATAACGTATATAAAGCGTCGCAAATTACAAAGGAATTCCACAGCGACTTTTCTGAAATTTGATTCGGACATAAATCAAAATCTACACGACGAAATCTCGATTTTTCTCTTCCACTAGAAAGATATACTCCACCAGCTCCACACGTTTCTTGTTTCACAGAAATCCGGCTTAAAACGAATCCTGTAGATTCAGTTGAAGTTCAAATCGCCAAATAGCGAACTGCAGCGCCATTTCGAGCTCGTTTATAAATATATTATAAACTATACGTTCAACTGTCGTCGATTCAATAAAAATCGTTATTATATTTCGAATCGAAACTCCACCAAATCTCGTATGCTATTCAATTCACACGATATTGGTAATTTCACTATTTCTGACTATTTCGACATTATAATATATTTTATTATATTATAATTATTAATTAAATATTCAATATTATTTAATTCACGTTCTCGATATCGATAAATCGATATTAAATAATTAAATAAATTAATTGTTCAACAGCTAAAAATGCGGGTCACTACATAGGTGGCATAAATCCTAAGTGAACGCGCGATAGTTCATGGTAAGGAAACATAACTAGATCAAGGGTAGCAGTCCAAAATAACCTCAAGGATAAAACGTTTACACGGGAAAGCCCGTATGGCCTACGGCAAAGGACTGAACTTATACATGGAAAGAAACATACGAGTTGGGACAACCTACATATGCTATATATTAGGTTGACATGGACCATTACATGACATTGGGCAAGGGACATTCATAGTTAACACATGACGCGGGTTGGGATACTAGTACGAGAGGTGCAGAGCAAATATACATGTTAGGACCATGAGAAATATACATGATAGATACTATGGGATGTTATACAGGATAGATACCTTGGGATATTATAATTGATAGAAACCGGACGATGTGATACCTTGACTTATCATGACACCGTAGTTTATCATGATATCTTAGTTTACCTTGCTACAGTAGTTCAACCTGTTTTAGTTTATCTATCTTGTAGTCATCCTTATGTTTACTTTCAGTTTATGCATGTCATGTTACCTTTACCTGTTTTTATACTGGAAGTAGATAGGACTTACCAGTCTTTATGACTGACCCCGTTTTGTTTCGCCTCTTTGTCTTCCGTTCCCCCCCCCTTAGGTTTCAGGGAGGAAACAATGTTATCTAGTTCGGATTTCTTCTGCTTGAAGGTCATCACGCATGGCTTGGACTTTTCTTGGCTACGGCTACTTTACTGTTTTACTTGGGGAATAATTCATGAAATGGTTTTATGCTTCTTTATTATTGCAAGACAGGTTTTGATGTATTCTGATGTGAAAGGCTTTAGACCTTATTTTATAAGGTAATGAAATTAGTTTTACTTCCGCTGTTTTATATATGTTCTGTCTTGTAATATTTCTGTGCATGTTTACCTCGATAATGCTTCACCAAACCTAGTGCATTCCCTTTGTGAGTGACCCTAGCGGAGGTGCGGTGTTACATAACGCCTTTAAATTTTGGAAAATTTCGCCATAACCTCCTTTGTACGGGAGGGGCTGGGAAAATTCCCAAATATCCACACGGGCGTCTCATGTCAAAAAGGAAAAAAAAGCCATGCGGCTAGCCAACAGGCTCATAAAATCATCACCCAAACAAAACAGTAAATGTGTACCTATTTCTCGGGCACAAAAATTTTATTCCTCTTCTCTAGCCCCTTTGCTATAACCTGTTCAATAAATATGCAAGTACATATATACAGTTCTTATCGCTTATCATTTTCCATTCAACTTCATATTTGATTCCATTTGGTTTAAAAACACCATTCATTCTAATGTTGCATGCATCGGCAAAAATAAAAATAAAAAAAATCATATCATTAGCTAATTAATGAATATTTCAACTCATGCATATTTATTTGAACGAGTGGCTATTTTTAACACTTCACATTTCAACAATTCATGTATATAATAAAGATGTGATTTTTATTGTAAAACAATTCACTTCAAAATATTATTATTTTATATAGTTTATATAGGTGATAAAAATAGGATTTTTATTGTAAAACAATTTATTTCAAAATATGAATACCATTCAACACATGAATTTCAATTCAACGAGTGAATATCGATTTAACACATGAAGGTTTTCTATAGTTTATATATATATATATATATAAATGTGATTTTTATATTTAAAACACGAATACCATTCAACACATGAATTTCAATTCAACGAATGAATATCGATTCAACACATGAAGGTTTTCTATTCAACGAATAAATATAGTTTCAGCAAATGAAAATAATTCAAACATATGAATATTATTCAAATTTTCGGCAGCATAATGGCAGGGTAGTTTAAACAGGGACCGTCCCTAGTACGGCTCCTCGCTCTACCTTAAAATCTCGCGGTTTTTGACAATGGGGATCATGCATCTATTTCGCACGCAGGCGGCATGTATATATTTATTTCATTTCCACAAACTAATCCGATGTGGTTTCAACCATATATTTATCAACCACAAATGGGTATTTTTCAACCACAATCAATCAATATCAACCACAAACTATCCCAAACAACCATTCGCTATCAATCAATTTTCACACCAATCACAACCAATAAATATCGTCCATGGTTTGTGGACGAGGGGCGTATATATATATATGTATATGTATATATATATATAGCAATCCACTTCTATTTCAACACATATATAATTTTTACAACGCAAATATAACTTATACATCGAACGTACAACTTATACAACGCTTATACATGAGGTGTACAACGCTTATATAACTCATACATCGACTATATAATTTATACATCGTCGTTTTCCATATCGTTTATAAATTAGAAATCTCACATTGGGTTCCTTTCCACCAAAAATAGCAGAAGGCTCAGAAAAATATGCGGTCTCTTCTAGAATGTAGAAGACGTCCACACGGTCACGATGTTTCCTGTTTCATCGAATTTCGTCAAGAATCGAAAAAGATATGATTTTTCAAAGTTTGCAATGGTTTAAAGGTTTTAAAACTTTTGAAAATATATATAGCCGAATACCTCGTTTGAATCTTCAAAACTAGGTTTCAAATTATCATCAAATCCGTTGATCGTTGCTTCGATCGGCCAGCGCCACCTCGACGGGCTAGGAGAGACGCACGTGCACCAAGGAGGGGACCCAATTCGATCAACCCAGGTGGCGGCGGCGGCTCTTCAAAGGCGACAACTTCTCGTGCTCGGTTCTCTCGAATGACGCAACGATGGAGAGGGAAATGGGTATGGATTTAAAGAGGGGAGAAAACTCTACAAAAAGTTGAACTGGGGCAGTGGGTTTCGTTGATCGAAGCGGTGGGAAAATGGCCTGGAAGCGGCGACTAGCTTTCCACCGTATATCGCGATTACGGGGAGAGAGAAAATTAGGGATTTTCTTCTTTTTTTATTTAAATTCTGATTGGTCGGTAGATTTTATAAGGGGTTTCCTGACACGACCACCAATCCAAACCCAACGACTGTCGTCCCCAGCGTTTTACCCCCATTCCGAACACAATGGGATTTGCTTCGTAGGCCCATTCAACTATTTCATCCAGTTTCCATTCAAATTAAAATATAAGACATTCAATATTCAATTTGAACGTACATTTCAATTTGCCAGGGCCACAAACTGATTCGAAAAATTCCAGAAAAATAAATCTGGCTATGTTTTGATGATACGGTCCCAATAAAACTAGTTTCGTAGAATTCTGGGACCGTTTGCAAAAAGGCCCATTTCTGGTCGATCCAATTTAACTGTAATTGACCAAAACACGTTTTCCTTTGCCACACTCACGTACTAGCTTCAAAAATTATTAAATTTGAAACCTAGTAATAACTTCACATCCCGGATCCAACAAAAGTGGTTTCATCGTATTCCGAGGTCGTATGAAAAATGGCCAATTTCACGGGCTATATAAATTCCATAGCGACCTTTCTGAAAATTCATTTGGCCATAACTTTTGCTTTCCACTATGAAAATTCGATTTTTCGGATTCGTTAGAAAGGTATTCACTAACAGATTTAAATATTTTTGGTTTCACTCAAATCCGTTTTGTTTTGCACCCGGTACAGTCCGACAAAGTTTGAATTCAATTTTTGAAACTGCAGCGCCATTTCAGGCCTTGTTTATAATTATAATTAATTATTATTATTTTCAATTGTCGATTCAAACTCAGTTTTCATCGCTATTATTTAAAATATTTATTTTAAATATTGAAAATCCATTATTTTAGCCAATTTAAAAATTTTAAATTGGTTCAGATTTTCTGGGTCGTTACAATCTCCCCCACTTAAAACTTTTCGTCCCCGAAAAGGAACAAAGTCGAAAGTGGTTTGATTAATCAACTCTACGTTGGATCTGGTTTCAATTCTCCAACTTTTCAGTTTCTGAGAATTTTCAAATGCTTCAAAACTTTTGGCTAACACCCGGAATTTTCGAAAAATTTCGCCATAATTCTGTCGTTGATTAAATTAACTATTGTTTCAATAATTCAATTAATCAAATTTACAGTCACCCAACACAACCAACAATCAAATTGTTTTTAACTTTTCAAAATCATACAAATCAATTTCTATATTCCTTTAAAATCGTTCAGACTATAGAATTTAAAAGAGCAGATCCATGGAAAGAAAATAACAACAGAATAGAGAACTAATTGGTAATGCAAAGTATGGTAAATATACCTTGCACCGGAGTCAATAAGAGATATCCACTCGGCTTCTAGGATAGGCCTTCTGAGTGCTCTCCTCAGTTTCCCAAGTACAATCTCGCGGATCTCCACTCCATTGCACTTTGACTAAGTGAACCTTCTTGTTCCTCAGCTCTTAGGTTTCTTTGCCGATGATCTTTAGCGGCTCTCGTCTCATAGCTAATTCTGGAGTAATTTCAATATCCTGTTGAGCTGCTTCTTCGACGATCAAGTCTGGATCATGAATGTGCTTTCAAAGTTGAGATATGTGAAATACATCATGAACTCCAGGCAACCAATCAGGCAATTTAACCCTATAAGCAAGAGTTCCGATCGGTTCCCGAATAGGAAACGGACCAATGAATTTGGGTGCCAACTTTCCAGTTTTACCGAACTGGATAACTCCTCTCATCGGCGATACTTTCAAATATACATAGTCGCCAACAACAAAGGATATATCGCTCCTTCTCCTATCGGCATAGCTCTTTTGTCGGCTTTGAGCGGTGAGTAATCGCTTCTTAATAAAATCGACTTTGTCGGCGGCTTCTCGGATCATATCAGGACCCAACACAAGTCTATTACCGGATTCGACCCAACAAGCAGGAGATCGGCACGGTCTACCATACAATGCTTCGAATGGCAACATTGTCAGACTCGCCTGGTAGTTGTTGTTATATGAGAATTCAGCTAAATGCAGATGGTCTTTCCATGATCCACCGAATTCTATAACACAAGCCCGCAATAGATCTTCTAAAATACGATTCACCCTCTCAGTCTGACCGTATGTCTGAGGATGATAAGCGGTGCTTAAGTTCAACTTCGTTCCCAGCTCGACTTGAAATGCCTCCCAGAATTTACTAGTAAATATTGTATCTATATCACTGACTATACTGAGCGGCACTCCATGTAGTCTAACTATTTCCTTGAAGTATATCTGCGCCAGACTCTGAGCAGTTCTATTTGATCTGACAGGTATGAAATGGGCGGTCTTCGTGAAGCGATCTACGATCACCCAAATACTGTCATTCCCTTTTCTGGTTCTGGGCAGACTATCAATGAAATCCATAGAAATATGTTCCCACTTCCAACCAGGAACTTCTAGCGGTTGTAACAATCCAGCCAATTTCTGTTGGTCGCTTTTGACCAGCTGGCAAGTAGGGCATCAGCTAACATATATTGAAACGTCTCTTTTCATAGCCTTCCACCAGAATGTTCGTTTGAGATCGTTATACATTTTGGCCACACTAGGATGGATACTCAGCTTGGGCTTGTGACACTCGTCTAACACTTCCCTTTTTAACTTTGGGATATCAGGAACACAAATCCTTCCTTTCAACCTCAAGGTCTCGTCGTTATCTATTTGAAAACACGAGGGTTCGCCTTTTTGAATCCTTTTAATCATATTCTTAATAAAGTTATCCTCCTTCTGAAGAATAGATATTTTGTCAATCAAGGAAGTCGTGATAATAAAGCTGGCGATCATTACATTCTTTCGGCTCAGCGCATCGGCCACGACATTGGCTTTCCCTGGAGTATATATAATTTCAAAATCGTATGCTGCAAGGAACTCTAGCCAACGTTGCTGCCTCAGATTCAAGTCCTTCTGTGTGAATAGATACTTTAACGACTGATGATCTGTAAACAGTTCAAATCTCTAACCCAGAAGATAGTGCCTCCAGATTTTCAAAGCGAATACTATCGCCAATAACTCAAGATCATGAGTGACGTAGTTTTTCTCGTGTGGCTTCAACTGATTGCTAGCATAAGCAATCACTTGGCCCCTCTGCATTAACACTGCGCCAAGGCCTTCTCTAGAAGCATCGGTCCAGACTTTCAAATCCTGATTGCCATCGATGATGGTTAACACTGGAGCTGTCGTTAATCTTAACTTTAGCTCTTCAAAAGCCTCTTCACTCTAGGGAGTCCATTTGAATTTAGAGTGCTTCTTTGTAAGCTTCGTTAAGTGGCCAGATATCTTCGAAAAGTTCTTGACGAACTTCCAGTAATAACTAGCCAATCCGAGAAAACTGCGGACTTCTGTAGGGGTACTGGGCTGTTTCCAATTCTGAATAGCTGTTATTTTGCTTGGATCCACAACAATTCCTTCTTTAGATACGACGTGGCCCAAAATTTTTACTTCATCCTGCCAGAATATACATTTGAATAGTTTGGCTTTCAATACATTCCTTCTGAGGATTTCCAGAACCTGTTCCAAATGCTTTTCATGTTCGGCCTTTGATTTAGAGAAGATTAGAATATTGTCAATGAAAACCAGAACAAATTTATTCAAAACTCCAATGAACACTCTATTCATCAGATCGACGAAGTAAGCTGGAGCATTACATAAGCCGAACAACATTACTAACCACACGTAGAATAAGTCGGAACCTCTGAATGCTGTCATTGGAACACACTCTTCGGCAATTCGAAGTTGATGGAAGCCTGTAGCTAGGTCCATTTGTGAAAATACTTGTGCGCCAATCAATCGATCCAACAAATCATCAATCCACGGCAATGGATATTTGTTCTTTATTGTTTGCTTGTTTAAATCACGATAATCCACACATAGCCGTAGAGTACCGTCAAATTTTGGGACAAACACAACTACTGCTCCCCAATCAGAGAAACTAGGCCTGATCAGACCCTTCCATACGAGCTGCCGTGTTTGATTGTCTAATTCCTCTTTATCTTTCAAGGACATTCTTCGAATAGCGTGAGCTACTGGCCTTGCATTCGGAATTAAAGCAATTTTGAAATCTATTTCTCTATGTGGAGGTAAGCGAACAACTTCCTCGAACACATCCGCATAGTTCTTGACAACAGGAATACCTTTGATGAGGTCAGAAATATTCTCTGTGACTTCAGGGACATTTTCCATTTGAGCAGTGGAAACATTCAAAGCTGCCCAGAAGTCCTTTCTATTTGATGTCGGGCCTTCACATGGTATGGTTATATAATTCCCCGATTGTGCCTTGGCCTTAACAACTCTCTCGGCGCATCTAACCTCCGCCTCATATCTGGTTAGCCAATCCAATCCCAGAATAAGATCGAATTCATTAAAATTCATGACGATAGAGATAGTAGGGAATTTATAGCAAGAAAAAGAGATAGGCACTCCACAAACCCAACTGAGACCGATGGAACCCCCAACTGGATTTTGAACAGTCATTGGTTCTTTGAGCTTCTTCAATTTCAAATCCAATTTCTTGACTGCACTCTTTGCAATAAAGCTTCGTGACGCGCCGGTGTCAAACAGTACTTTAACTGGAATGTTCTTGACATTGAGCGTGCCTTCTAAAACATCAGACCTTTCCTGAGCAGACGAAGATGCAGGCACTTCTGCCACTTCATTCACTCGTACTGCTTCAGATTTCTGAGATAGCGGGCAGTTTTTCGCAATATGCCCAGCCTGATGGCACTTATGGCATCCTCTTTTCTCTTGTAACCTCTTACCGGATTCAGACCCATCCTTTACTTGTTTCTTTAGAGATCTGCAACTTATCGAGAGATGTCCTTGCCTATTGCAGTTACTGCATACCGCTGTCGTTACAGGTTCTTTCCCAGATTCAGCCCTTTTCCTCTTGGCACTGGGCTTCCTACCGACCTCAGATCTCGTACTGGCTTCAGGAATATCAGTTTCCGACTCTGCTTTGTCACTAGAACTGACTTCTTCTTCGTCGCGCAACATTCCTTTCTTATGGAGATCTTCATACTGATATGCCATGTATATCATTTCTGAAAAAGGAAGCTTCACACTCCTCAGTACACTATTCTGATATCTCCTTTGCAGGCCATGAATAAATCTCAGATTTTTCCTCTTTGGATCTTGTATCAGATGAGGAGCAAAGTGAGAAAGTTCGTTGAATTTCTTATGATATTCTGGGATGGTCATATCACCTTGTATCAAATAAGAAAATTCATCACATAATCGCTCGGTTGCTTCGGGAGGAGTAAATCTTCCTAAGAAAATCACTTTGAATCTGTCCCATGTGATATCACCTTATGGATTATCTTTGATGATTGTTTCCCACCAGAATAAAGCTTCTTCTTTGAGTACCCAAGATGCTACTAACCGTTTCTGGTCATCTCTCAGCTGGATACGCTCAAAAATTCTTTCGACAGAACTCATCCAAGCTTGAGTCTGAATAATAGATTCATTGCCCGAGAACTGTGCTCCATTCACATTTCGATATCTCTTTAATAGAGCCTCTAGATCGGGTTCTGCATTTCTCCTGTTTCCGACACTCATTTTTCTAGTACTTCTGCAAATAGCAGATCAAGTGTTAGGTCACAGAAAAGATAATTTAAAATATATAAACACACACTTCAAATGTAAATGTGTCTATCGAGGTGTAATTCCATTCTGCTTTACTCATACTAGGATATTACTGATCCTATCTGTATAGAGTTACCCGTCCTAGAACACTACTGGTTCTATTTCTGACGAGTTCGTTAATATGTTATATTCCAGAACTAAGCTTAACCAATGCTCTGATACCAAATGCGATAACCCCAAACCCCGAACAGACGGAGACAAGGGTAATCTTTGGAATATAACACAAAAACAGATAATGGCAGAACAGAATTAAATAAATACACCAGACAATGAACAATAGAATATACTAGATAAAAGTAATCATCATAGTTACACAGTTTACAGGATCATACTTAGTACAAATACAGTTCAACTATACATATATGTCTACAGCGGAAAATAAACATAATGTACAATAGGAGCTGAACAACATAAAAAGAGATAAAGGATAGAATCCATCTTCAGCTCCATCCATCCAGAAAGAACAAGCTAAACCGGAATACAAGGCTGCCCGTGTAGAAAAAGGGGCACCCGAGTTTGAAAGTGAAACAAACTACGAGTTAGTCATGGGACTGGTATGAGAAATCAACTCAGCACATTTAAAAATATGGCTAATCACATGACCACGCCACTTTCGTGGAACGGGTTTACTCCATTGGATTGCCAGTGCTTTAAAAAAAAGTCTTTCTTTTAAACATCGCAATGCTTTTTATAAAAATGAAGCCATTATAAGACTCAGTTCCCATCACACAATGCAATGCAAACCGGAGGATAGAGTTTTTACCTTATAACGGCCAAAATATGCTTGATACGAATAAAACAAAGGCATTTGATATTATTGCTAGTGTTTATATGTTTTGAAAACAATTTCAAATCATAACTATCAATCATAGACGGCATTAATGCCCCATACCACTATGTCGTCATATATAGGTATACAATCAAAACCACCCAGTCACGTATTGGGAAATTGGATTTCCCTCATGAACCAAGGCAAAAGATAGTCCTTACCGAATTCGTGACTCTCTAGCCCGAGCCACAGGACCCAAACTCAGGTGGGCCCTTGGAGCGACAGGGTCGGTCCACCGATGTGGATTAAAATTCCTGAACACTGCTTTTCCCCACCCTTGGGGGCGTAAATGAGCCAACGAATGACTCCATCGGACCCGCATCGTCCGATCAAACCGAGGCGCCTCGCAACAGCAACAACCACACAGGTGAAAAGTATATAAATGTCAGGGCTGGTAGGTCACTGACACCACCCTAGCTAGAAAGAAACGCATGCTCTCCCTGAGGTCCTTCTCCCGTTTCTGGTTCATACCGGGGTGTGAGGCTCGCGAATTCACATTATACACAAAGCTACGCCACACAGGCGGTGCTTTGATCATCGCCACAAGACTTTGCTTTTCAACAGAAGCCCTGATCATTTTCCACTTAGGCATGCCTCACTAGCAATTCAAGCCAAGCGACTGATGTCCATCGATACACAACCTCTGAGCTCGTGCGTCTCAGAGAAGGGCGTTAGGCAAAAGAATAAATTCTCCGCCGCCAAACAAATGTGTATCTAATAGAGATCAATCAACACAGAATAAAATCCAATGTCAGACACACAGTCCTTTTACAAGTCCGTTCTGGGTCTGAACGAAACCGGAGGCACTAAATACCTCACAAATCCATCGATCACCACGTACGTCTGGACGATCACCACTCATTATCCATATTTTGGGATGCCTCCCAATCAGGACCTCGGTTACCGTCCAAACGAGGTGAAGATCTCCGGTCTTCGACCACCGTCTTCATCTTCGACTTTCAATCGTCGGTCAATTATTTGAAATGAGAATTTACTCGGCCTTTTCAAATAATTCACGTATATTTAGAATTTCAAATCAATTTATTTCAATGGTTAAATCATTCGACCACACCAATTTTGTTCTTTAATGTAATTTTCACACCAAACACATTCAACCATCAAATACCACATAAATCGAGAAAATTCAGTTTATTTCCATTCCATATCGTTTATGATATTTTATAACGATTTATAGCTATTTTTATTTATTTTAAAATAGCCAATTTATTCAAAACGACGCTTTGGGCCATAAAACGGCCGTGGCGCTGTTTTTCTTCCGATTTGATTTACACATATCTGAAAATCTAACCATTGGATCCTCACACAATTTACATCATTAGAAAGTTCTTTTCAAAACGAATCCAACGGTTCCAGTTTTGGGAAAATCCGATGGTCGGATCTCCCGGTACAATCGTTTGAAGTTTCGATTTCAAAATACGAATTGCAGCGTCGTTATTCGATTAAATATAATTATATATATATATATATAATCGATTCTGGCGCTGTTTTTCTTCAGATTTGAATTAAACATTCCAGAGAATCCAACCGTTGGATTTTTACAAAGTTGGTGCCGTTGGAAAGATATTTCCAAGGCGAACCCAATGATTGCGGTTTTCGGGAAAATCCAATGGTCGGATTTCCCGCACTAGTTGTTTGAAATCACGGTTTCAAAACACGAACAGCACGGCCACGTTTCATTTTAATTTTATTTATATTTATATATTCATATGAATATAGTTCATTCAACAATTTCAATATCGTTTTCCATTTAAATTTTGGAAAATTTCGCCATAACCTCCTTTGTATGGGAGGGGCTGGGAAAATTCCCAAATATCCACACGGGCGTCTCATGTCAAAAAGAAAAAAGAAAAAAAAAGCCAAGCGGCTAGCCAACAGGCTCATAAAATCATCACCCAAACAAAACAGTAAATGTGTACCTATTTGTCGGGCCCAAAAATTTTATTCCTCTTCTCTAGCCCCTTTGCTATAGCCTGTTCAATAAATATGCATGTACATATATACAGTTCTTATCACTTATCATTTTCCATTCAACTTAATATTTGATTCCATTTGGTTTAAAAACACCATTCATTCTAATGTTGCATGCATCGGCAAAAAAATAAAATAAAAAAACAAATCATATCATTAGCTAATTAATGAATATTTCAACTCATGCATATTTATTTGAACGAGTGGCTATTTTTAACACTTCACATTTCAACAATTCATGTATATAATAAAGATGTGATTTTTATTGTAAAACAATTCATTTCAAAATATTATTATTTTATATAGTTTATATAGGTGATAAAAATAGGATTTTTATTGTAAAACAATTTATTTCAAAATATGAATACAATTCAACACATGAATTTCATTTCAACGAATGAATATCGATTCAACACATGAAGGTTTTCTATAGTTTATATATATAGATAAAAATGTGATTTTTATATTTAAAACACGAATACCATTCAACACATGAATTTCAATTCAATGAATGAATATCGATTCAACAAATGAAGGTTTTCTATTCAACGAATAAATATAGTTTCAGCAAATGAAAATAATTCAAACACATAAATATTATTCAAAATTTCGGCAGCATAACGGTAGGGTAGTTAAAACCGGGACCGTCCCTAGTACGGCTCCTCGCTCTACCTTAAAACCTCGCGGTTTTTGACAATGGGGACCATGCATCAAGTTCGCGCGCAGTTGGCATGTATATATTTATTTCATTTCCACAAACTAATCCTATGTGGTTTCAACCAAATATTTCTCAACCACAAATGGGTATTTTTCAACCATAATCAATCAATATCAACCACAAACAATCCCAAACAACCATTTGCTATCAATCAATTTTCACACCAATCACAACCAATAAATACCGTCCATGGTTTGTGGACGAGGGGCGTGTATATATATATATATATATATATATATATATATATATATATATATATATATATACAGCAATTCACTTCTATTTCAACACATATATAATTTTTACAACGCATATATAACTTATACATTGAATGTACAACTTATACAACGCTTATACATGAGGTGTACAACGCTTATATAACTCATACATCAACTATATAATTTATACATCGTCGTTTTCCATATTGTTTATAAATTAGAAATTTCACATTGGGTTCCTCTCCACCAAAAATAGCAGAAGGCTCAGAAAAATATGCGGTCTCTTCTAGAATGTAGAAGACGTCCACATGGTCACGATGTTTCCTGTTTCATCGAATTTCGTCAAGAATCGAAAAAGATATGATTTTTCAAAGTTTGCAATGGTTTAAAGGTGTTAAAACTGTTGAAAATATATATAGCCGAATACCTTGTTTGAATCTTCAAAACTAGGTTTCAAATTATCTTCAAATCCGTTGATCATTGCTTCGATCGGCCAGCGCCACCTCGACGGGCTAGGAGAGGCGCACGTGCGCCAGGGAGGGGACCCAATTCGATCAACCCAGATGGCGGCTACAGCTCTTCAAAGGAGGCAACTTCTCGTGCTCGGTTCTCTCGAACGACGCAACGATGGAGAGGGAAATGGGTATGGATTTAAAGAGGGGAGAAAACTCTACAAAAAGTTGAACTGGGGCAGTGGGTTTCATTGATCGGAGCAGTGGGAAAATGACCTGGATGCGGCGACTAGCTTTCTGCCGTATATCGCGATTACGGGGAGAGAGAAAATGAGGGATTTTCTTCTTTTTTTTCTATTTAAATTCTGGTTGGTCGGTAGATTTTATAAGGGGTTTTCTGACACGACCACCAATCCAAACCCAACGACTGTCGTCCCTAGCGTTTTAACCCCATTCCTAACACAATGGGATATGTTTCGTAGGCCCATTCGACTGTTTCAGCCAGTTTCCTTTCAAATTAAAATATAAAACATTCAATATTCAATTTGAACGTACATTTCAATTTGCCAGGGCCACAAACTGATTCGAAAAATTCCAGAAAAATAAATCTAGCTATGTTTTGACAATACGGTCCCAACAAAACTAGTTTCGTCGAACTCTGAGACCGTTTTCCCAAAGGCCCATTTCTGGTCGATCCAATTTAACTATAATTGACCAAAACACGTTTTCCTTTGCCACGCTCACATACTAGCTTCAAAAATTATGAAATTTGAAACCTAGCAATAACTTCACATCCCGGATCCAACAAAAGTGGTTTCGTCGAATTCCGAGGTCGTATGCAAAATGGCCAATTTCACGGGCTATATAAATTCCATAGATAACTTTCTGAAAATTCATTTGGCCATAACTTTTGCTTTCCGCTATGAAAATTCGATTTTTCAGATTCGTTAGAAAGGTATTCACTAACAGATTTAAATATTTTTGGTTTCACTCAAATCCGTTTTGTTTTGCACCTGGTACAGTCTGACAAAGTTTGAATTCAATTTTTGAAACTACAGCGCCATTTCAAGCCTTGTTTAAAATTATAATTAATTATATTTGTTTTCAATTGTCGATTCAAACTCAGTTTTCATCGCTATTATTTTAAATATTTATAATCCATTATTTTAGCCAATTTAAAATTTTTAAATTGGTTCAGATATTCTGGGTCGTTACAGGTTGGGGTTAAGTAAATACACTTAGCCAATTTGGCATGTTAGCTGGATTAGACCGTAGGGTTAAGTAAACTTGAACACTTAACCGTCAGATTGTGATAAAGGAATAGGGCTAAGTCTAAAACATGAAGGGATAATACTTAACCATTAATAACATGTTAGTTAAATCAGACGGGCAGGGTTAAGTTAAAAAGGAACACTTAACCAATACAGGATGAACGGGTAGGGTTAAGTAATAAGAAATACTTAACCAATATAACTTGGTTTGTGGTAGGGTTAAGTCAACATGAATTACTGATAACACTTAACCAGTTTAACAGGATAAATGAAGAGGGTAAAGTTAGCTTGAATTGACTAATGACACTTAAACAATCCAGATTGACGGGAAAGAAAACTAAGTAGTAAATCTTTGTTAGAAGGAGCTAAGTAGTAAACCTTAGTTAAGAAAACAACGATTCTGGAAACTAAGTGGTAAACCTTAGTTAGTAGAACTAAGTAGTAATTCTTAGTATAACACGGGAAGGAGCGAATGTCCGTCTGAGTAAAAAGGAAGGCTCCAACGAATTGGGTTACGAAGCCCGAGGCTTCGAGGGAACATGAGGGTACTCTTGGCATCCCTTTGTGAGGCTGCAGATGATCCTCCTGGGCTCACAGAGTTTAAGGTCTGCGTAGAAGAACCAGTGGTATGCCTTGGTTGCAATACATGGCAACCTAAAGACTAGGATGGACCGGCGTGATTCGACGAGAAAACGATAGCCCTGTGATAGGAACTCGTCATCTACCATCCATCTTGAGTCAATCGAGATACGTGAAGCGGAAAGGCGGATAAATCCAAAAGACCATATACTTGCTATCTAGTTATGGGTGAGGATGGCCATAGGATAGTGGGGCACCGGGGGCCTGCGTATAGTTCTCATTTTTCAAGGTGTGCCTTTCATTAGTTGAGGGAGGGGTCAAGTGGGACCATAGCCACTGGAATAAAAACAGACCTTAGCATCTGCATCGGCAGATATTTGAAAGCTCCCGACCGAGTTCTGTATTTCTTGATTTGCCTTGCCACAGGACTCGGGCCGCACATTACAGGACATGTGCATCTAGACAAGCGATAATGATTCGCGATACATGCGTGGGGAAGTATAGGAACATATACCACTCTATGTAGTGTGTCCTAGACTTGGGGGCATCGTTCGACAGGTAGCATAATCCCTAGTTGGACTAGGTGGCATAAACCCTGAATCCGAGAAGCGTTCAGTAGATAGCGTAAACTCTAGTTGAATCTAGAAGGCATTTGGTAGAAAACCCTATATTAGATCTAGGTAATAAATAAAAAAATGTATGCTTGAAGGCAATGGAAGCTACGGGGAATTGGGATCACGTTATCGTTACTAGTTGGGACACTAGTTAGGTGGTGCAGAGATATAGAAACCAGTATAACAAGGAAATAGCGAAGTAGCGAAAATATTAGAGCATATCCAGTTTATCTTATCTTAGCATATCTTGTGATTATCTTGTTTAACCTTGCTGACCATGTCGTCCTGGTGTTATCTTGTATTCAATTAATTCATGTCGTTTGTTTTTCCATGTTCACATGCTAGAAGTTACTGAACTTACTCAGGCTTTATGTCTGACTCTGTTTTTCTTTCGTCTTCTTTTCTTCCATTCCCCCCCCCCCCCAGGTAGTAAAGGAGGGAATAGTATAGCTCAGGTTAAGTTGGACTGCTACTCTTTCCCAGCTTGAAGATTTGTCGAAGTTTTGCTTGGACTCTCTTTTCAGATGCTATGGCTGGCTCTTGCTAAAATTGGGGAATATAAATGTATTTTTATGCTTCTTTATTTTGTAAGACAGATGATACTCTAATATTGTAAAGAAATCATTGTACAAACTATTTTATCAATAAAGAAAAGTTTTATTTTCCGCTGTTTAAATTCTGTCTGTCTTGTAATTTATCTGGATCTTTTACCCTAAATGCTCCACAGAACTTAGTGCATTCCCTTCGTGAGTGGTACTAACGGACGTGGGGTGTTACACGTGGTATCAGAGCCGAAGGTTACCAGATCAGATAAAGGATTTGAAAAATTATTTTCAAAACGGTTTTTAAAGAAGCATTTTCAAGAGAAAAGATTTGTTTTAAAAGGCATATTCCCTAAAGCCATACGCATTATCTTCTCTTCCCTGTTTGAATTCTTTTCTCCTTCTTTCTTGAGTCTCTGGGGCTCCTGGCTCTCTGGGAGGTAACCTCATCGATGGGCGAAGTCGTGCCTGGCTTCCTTCTATACCGTAGTAGTTTCACCTACGGCCAGTTTCGTTCAAGCTTATAGGGTTTTCGGTACGATGGAAGCGGCTTTCGAGAGATTTTTCAACATGGTTACACATGGAAAAGGATGAGGAATTCATGGATGTTGATTTAGCTCACAAAGGAGGAAGGAATTATAAAACCTAAGACAAGAGGAAGTATCTTTACTAGGGTATGATAGGGCACATAATTAAGGACAAGGGCAAGAACGAGGGGCAAGATTTTCAGAAGGGCATGAACCTACTTTCGCCACCAAGCGTACCTATGGGAAAGGTAGTAAAGTTCTATTAGAAGAGTCTAGTTTTACTGTCCGTACTCTTTCCTTTGGTTTTAGCACTTCGCATTTGTTCATATCCACTTCCATAGTTAAGTCTCTGCACCATAGTACTTGTATAATAGAAAGATCCCACTAGATTCTCAAAATCCAACTGGTGGTCCGACCAGTTTATTTTTGGTTAGTAGGGATTTGAGAATAGCTATCGATTTTGCTTATATCATCTCACGTAGATCGTCTAAATACGGAGGAGATATTCCTTGGGTACTTGTCTGATATTGGTTTAGGCCTTTGGGGCTGGTACTTGAGGAATGTCGAGTTCGACAAGGATGGTTTGCGTGAGAGATGAATAGTTGTGACAGGCACTCTAAAAAGCACGTAGTAACCTTTCGACCCTTATAGTTATGGTGTGATGGATAAGCTGAGAGGAGAGACCTCAAACCATCTTGTTATGTACACTTGGTATCATAGTTAACATCTGTTTACTTTGGAAATGAAGGTCAGAAACTTCACAATCGTGAAGTTAAATTAGTTAGGATACGTTGGAGTAAAGCTCAAGAAGGCTAGATACTAGCATCATACCCTTTTTCCTTAAGGGTGCATCCTTGATTTCTTTGTTTAGGAGCTTTACGCATAATTGTTTCTCTCTTTCCAAAGTATATCCTCTAGGTCGTATCTTCGATACTTAGGAAGAAACTCTTTTGGATGTAAACATGTGTTTGAAACATGTTATTGTTGGTGGTTGCAAGTGATTGCTAATGGTTACTCGTGAATGCATATGCATACGTATTAGGCACTAGATCAGTTCGGACGCTTTCATATTGCATTTACAGATATGTATTTGTTTGTAAGTTGAAATTGATATGTTATCATATGGATGCTGCATATGGATGAATGGCTCTGCACGCGTGTAGTATTTACATAACTAGGGATGCTTGCATACATGATTGGACGCATGGCACTAACATGATTCACATTAAGGAGGTCAACTGAATCAGTAGACCGCCTGATTTTGCATCAGATAAAGACATATATACACACTATGCATATGAACATGAAAGCATTAGAAATCCTTTTAAGGACAATGAATGCCTGTGATTGAATGATTGAGTAGATGGGTGATTGGATGGTAGGACACATTCCTCCTAACTTGAAGATTTCGGGGACGAAATCCTTTTAAGTGAGGGAGAATGTAACACCCCGTAATTCTATAACACTAGGATTCACTAATCAAGGAAGAATTAAAATCTAGATTCAAAATCAAGGGAAACGGGCTGTTCCATTGCGTTTGTCTCAGAATTCTACATGAAAACGAGTCCGAGTTTGCGTAAATCGGAGTCTGTATGAAGGAGTTATGACCTCCGGAAGTTTCAGAATTCAGTTTAAAATTCAAACAGTTAAGAAACGAGTTCAAATTTCAAAAATCGGACCCAGATTGGGTTGGGCGGGAATTTTCCCGCCCAAGGCACCCAGGTCCACTGGGTAGTCGACCTGGGCACCCAGGTCAACTGGGTAGTCGACCTGGGGGTCGACCCCCCTGCTTTTCCCAGTTTTCTGAGCCTGGTTCGTTCTAATGTATTTGGCCACGTTTTCTGCCTAGGTTCGTCCCTCTAATCCTATATAAACAGCCCTAGTCTTCTTCTCTATTCACAATTCTTTTCTATCCTTATGCTGCCTCTGAGAAAATATATAAATAAATAAAAATAAGAAAATAATACGAAGATTCAAGACGAGGAAATGTTGCTCAAGACTTTCAAGAGGAGATTCAAGTCAAGCTAGGATTCAAGTGAAGATTCAAACGACTTCAACGACTGTTTTTCTACGAATCTAATCTAAAATCTCTGTAAGTCGGTTACTTTTTAGATTTGAACGTTTTTCTCTGTTCGCGACATGAAATTAAAGGAATAAAAGAATATGCCAAATCTTTCTCTCTCTCTATTCGAATCAGTGCTTATATCTTCGGACCTAATTAAGAACTGTTATGATTCGAGGACCAATAAGACTGTGACTATGAAATTATGGACCTTAAAACCATATGCCTATGACTATGAACATTGCCTATGACTATGAACATTGCCTATGACTGTGACTGTGATTATCAGGAATATTTCCTTGATCATGAACACAAGCCTATGCCTTTGATTAGGAAACATAAACTATTGCCTATGACATAACAAGAACAACTGTGATTCATGACTAGGAAAGTGTTGCTTAAGTTTTGTGACTATGAAATTGGGTCTATTCTGTCTATTCTTGGTTTTCTTTGATTTTAGACCTTGGGAATTCACCTATTAAGTTAGGTCTACCCATGTTCTTGAACCTACGTCTCTATTCTGTCTATTCTTGGTTTTCTTTGGTTTTAGACCTTGGCAATTTACCTATTAAGTTAGGTCTACCCATGCTCTTGAACCTACGATGTTATTCAACCCTTTTTATGTCATAAGATTTTCAGACCTATAGGCTTCCGATGTTTTAGATCAATTTCAGTGTAATTCGTTAGATCTGTAATTAGTAAATTGTCATCTTATGCCTGTTATTATGTCTATCTTTTTCATAGCAATCTTTGGTTCATTCCCTATTTTCTACGAATCTAGATTTATCTATAATCTAGGTTGAAGCACGATTATACGAACGGTGGGAATACGATTTTGGGCAAAATATGAAATTTACTAAAGACGTAGTTTTTAACTTGGAAATTGGCATAAATTGGGAACATGTATTATGGCATGTTCATAGAAATGCAAACTGGATAAATTTGACATGAATTATAGGATGTGTAATTTGAATCTAGTGTTGACTTGTAAATCTAGCATTTACATGAACTGTGAACTAGAATAATAGGTCTAGTTTGACATGAGCTGTAATTAGAATTTTAAATTAGAATTGGATTAGCTAATTTAGCATATTGGCATAAATTTGAAATTGGCCATAATTAGGAGCAATGGTCATGTTTGGTAAAAATCACGGTTAGTGACACTTAATTTGGTATAGTTTGCATACCAAAAAGCATAAATATGATATAGAGGGGGAAATGGGTCATAAGAATAAATGTTGACAATTTACATTAAAGGAGAAATTAGGAAATAAGTAAATTAGGAATAATTTACTTATAGAATTTGTCATAAATGAGAAAATGTAAATTTAGACAAATTAAAGGTTTATTAACGACATCTCTTTTAATAATACGCCAGAAAGTTCTAGGGTGACAGAGAGGATAGTGTCTAGGCTTGGGTTTGGAAAATACAAGTTTCCTGCTCTCCCTGGCTATCCCTAACTGATCCGACAGACGGGATGGTTACTTTCAAAACCTGATTTGAAAATGAATCAAAACCCTTTGAACCTAGAAAACACGAATATGCCTAACCCGAGGTTAGACTGAGTTGCGATGTAAACCTGCCCGGAACCTACCGGCACATCCAGTAATCGCAACAATATCTGTCAAATGTGAGTGGTAGCCGCTTTAATTTATTTATTTAAAGCTAGAACAAGAATGGTAGGGTTAAGTTAACTAAGTCACTTAACCAGTTCAACATGATAACTAAACTGATGGGTGGGGTTAGGTTCAGACTGACACTTAACACAGTTAAGCTAGAATGGGAGGGTTAAGTCCATAGGAACACTTAACCAACTTAACACAGTTAAGCTAGAATGGGAGGGCTAAGTCCATAGGGACACTTAACCAACTTAATATGGCAGCAAGACAAGATTTGTAGGGGTTAAGTAAAGTTAATACACTTAGCCAAATTAACATGTTAACTGGACTAGAAGGTGGGGTTAAGTAAAGTTAATACACTTAGCCAAATTAACAAGTTAACTAGACTAGAGGTTGGGGTTAAATAAATACACTTAGCCAATTGGGCATGTTAGCTGGATTAGACCATAGGGTTAAGTAAACTTGAACACTTAACCGTCAGATTGTGATAAAGGAGTAGGGCTAAGTCTAAAACATGAAGGGATAATACTTAACCATTAATAACATGTTAGTTAAATCAGACGGGTAGTTTTAAGTTAAAAAGGAACACTTAACCAATACAGGATGAACGGGTAGGGTTAATTAATAAGAAATACTTAACCAATATAACTTGGTTTGTGGTAGGGTTAAGTCAACATGAATTACTGATAACACTTAACCAGTTTATCAGGATAAATGAAGAGGGTTAAGTTAGCTTGATTGACTAATGACGCTTAACCAATCCAGATTGACGGGAAAGAAAACTAAGTAGTAAACCTTTGTTAGAAGGAGCTAAGTAGTAAACCTTAGTTAAGAAAACAATGATTTTGGAAACTAAGTGGTAAACCTTAGTTAGTAGAACTAAGTAGTAATTCTTAGTATAACACGGGAAGGAGCGAATGTCCGTCTGAGTAAAAAGGAAGGCTCCAACAAATTGGGTTACGAAGCCCGAAGCTTCGAGGGAACGTGAGGGTACTCTTGGTATCCCTCTGTGAGGCTGCAGATGATCCTCTTGGGCTCACAGAGGTTAAGGTCTGCGTAGAAGAACCAGCGGTATGCCTTGGTTGCAGTACATGGCAACCTAAAGACTAGGATGGACCGGCGTGATTCGGCGAGAAAACGGTAGCCCTGTGATAGCAACTCGTCGTCTACCATCCATCTTGAGTCAATCGAGATACGTGAAGTGGAAAGGCGGAGAACTACAAAAGACCATATACTTGCTATCTAGTTATGGGTGAGGATGGCCATAGGATAGTGGGGCACCGGGGGACTGCGTATAGTTCTCATTTTTCAAGGTGTGCCTTTCATTAGTTGAGGGAGAGGTCAAGTGGGACCATAGCCACTGGAATAAAAACAGACCTTAGCATCTGCATCGGCAAATATCTGAAAGCTCCCGATTGAGTTCTGTATTTCTTGATTTGCCCTGCCACAGGACTCGGGCCGCACATTACAGGACATGTGCATCTAGACAAGCGATAACGATTCGCGATACATGCGTGGGGAGGTATAGGAACATATACCACTCTAGGTTGTGTGTCCTAGACTTGGGGGCATCGTTCGACAGGTAGCATAATCCCTAGTTGGACTAGGTGACATAAACCCTGAATCCGAGAAGCGTTCAGCAGATAGCATAAACTCTAGTTGAATCTAGAAGGCACTTGGTAGAAAACCCTGGATTAGATCTAGGTAATAAATAATAAATGTATGCCTGAAAGCAATGGAAACTACGGGGAATTGGGATCACGTTATCGTTACTAGTTAGGACACTAGTTACGTGGTGCAAAGATATAGAAACCAGTATAACAAGGAAATAGCGAAGCGGCGAAAGTATTATAGCATATCCAGTTTATCTTATCTTAGCATATCTTGTGATTATCTTGTCTAACCTTGCTGACCCTATCGTCCTGGTGTTATCTTGTATTCAGTTAATTCATGTCGTTTGTTTTTCCATGTTCACATGCTAGAAGTTACTGAACTTACTCAGGCTTTATGTCTGACTCTGTTTTTCTTCCGTCTTCTTTTCTTCCATTCCCCCCCCCCCCCCCCCCCAGGAAGTAAAGGAGGGAATAGTATAGCTCAGGTTAAGTTGGACTGCCACTCTTTCCCAGCTTGAAGATTTGTCGAAGTTTTGCTTGGACTCTCTTTTCAGATGCTATGGCTGGCTCTTGCTAAAATTGGGGAATATAAATGTATTTTTATGCTTCTTTATTTTGTAAGACAGATGATACTCTGATATTGTAAAGAAATCATTGTACAAACTATTTTATCAATATAGCAAAGTTTTATTTTCCGCTGTTTAAATTCTCTCTGTCTTGTAATTTATCTGCATCTTTTACCCTAAATGCTCCACAGAACTTAGTGCATTCCCTTTGTGAGTGACCCTAACGGACGTGGGGTGTTACATACTTCCTGAAGATGGCATACTTCTTGAAGATCGCATACTTCATTATATACCACACAAGCATTTGGAGTTTGTGTGACGAGGTAGAAGATTTACCATACGAGCGAGAGGCTTGTATGGCGATGACTATATATTACAGGTTGAATTGATGACAGATATGGACTATATATTACAGGTTGAACTGATGACTGATATGGACAATATAAAATTGTAACGGTAAAATTGCCAGATTAATAAAAATCCCACACGGGTCTGGAGTTGACAATAATCACGTCTCTCTAGTCATTAGATACGGCACATGGATTATTTATTTCCCACACATGACGAGGTGCGAGAATTTATTCTCTCGAGCAATTAAAATACACACTCCCTAAAACGACCCAAACTTCCTAGAAAAGAAAAGGCTGGCTTGCTTTGAGAACAACACACATCAGAACACAAACTGAAGAACATTTTATTGCTGATTACAACAAATACATCAGAGTACAAGAATGTAACAAAGTACGAATATTTATTACATAGAAGAAATACAATAATATTAGAGTTTTAAATTACATTTAAATAGCAGCGAAACATAGTACAAATATACAACTGAAAGGAATACATGGATACAGAGCTTTCTGAATACCGCTTTAGCTGTAAACCAGGATCCTGTAAATATATTTGCAAAAAGCTACTCGACTGCCCATGTGGAAAATATGGGCACCCGAGTTTGCCAGTGAAACAAACTACAGGTCAGTCATGGGACTGGTATGAGAAATCTTAACTTAACTTATCTAATAATAAGGCTAATCACAGGACCACGGCGCTAACGCGGAACGAGTTTACTCCCTTGGATTGCCAGTGCATAAAATAAAGTAAAACATTAAACAACGCAATGCTTTTTAGAAAAATGAAACCATTATAAGACCCAAGTCCCATCACACAATGCAACGCAAACCGGAGGATAGGGTTTTACCTTATAATGGTCAAAAGATGCTTGATACAATAAAACGGATTTAATACTAGTGTGTATATCTATGGGTATATATATTTCAAAAACAATTCCAATCATAATGTATTAATCATAGACGGCATAGTACCCCGTCCTACTATGTCACCATACTAGTTCTACAATCAAAACCGCAAGGTCGTATTGGAAATTGGATTTCAATCATGAGTCGAGGCTAGAGAGGATCTCCTTACTGATTCGAGACACTCTAGCAAATACCTCAGGATCACACCTATGGGCAACCCATGGAGCGGTAGGGCCAGTCCCCGCCTATCGGCAGTGGATTGGTTATGCCTGAACACATGTTTCCCGGTTCCTTTGAACCTATAGTATGACCACTAACGGCCTATAAAAATCCAAGGCGCCTCAAAGTCCATTATCCACATAAGTAAAATGCCAGCCAGTTTAAGCACTGACACTACCACTAGCTAGAAAGAAACGTGTGCACTACCTACGGTCCCTTCTCCCGTTTTTGACTCATACCGGTGTGTGAGGCTCACGAAGTCACGATATACACAAAGCTATGTCGTAATAGGCTATGCTTTGATCATCCCACAAGGCCCTGCTTTTCAACAAAAGCCTTGATCATTTGCATCTTGGCGTGCCACATTGACAATTCACGCCATACGATCAATCACCATTAATATATACCAGGGTGTTAAGCAGAGAATAAATCCTCCACCACCAAAACAGACATACATTAACAGAAATCGATGTAATTCACATGGAACGAAATCCAATGTCAGACACGCATCCATTTACTAGCTTATGCTCTGGGTCTGAGCGAAAACCAAATCCGAACAATCAACAATAGTCCGGACGGCCACCACTGAAGCCCCTTCAAGGTAGCTACTCCAATCAAGGGTCTCTGTAGCAACACATCCATTCGATGTGAAGATCGTCGGTCCTCAATCACCGTCTTCATCATCGACTCTTCATCGTCGTAGTAATTACTCGGAATGAGTTAAACCCGGTCTTTTCGAATAATTCGCGTATTTTTATAATAAAAATCAAGTATTATAAAGACACATCCAACGCCACATTCCAATTCAGAATATTCTTCTAATAAAATATTCGCATTATTCTATCAAAGATAAATTCTTTATACTACCTTTAAATCTTTTCTTTAAAGAATTATCAAAACTCAAATTTGGTTTTAAATACAAAAATCATTAATCAATGGTTATTTTAATTTAAGAAATTAATCTTATCTTTAACTGGGTTAAAGAACTAATGTCATTTAAAACATAGTTCACGGTAAACCCAAAATCATCTTCCATTGAATACGGAATCTTCACAGAAATCAAATCAATATATAATCGTTATAAAGTTCTGTATTCGACCAATAATATAAATGGAATAATGACAAAGCCTCTTAAATTGCATATGTAGTATCGGTCTTCTTCTACTGAAGCTTACCTCGGTTATTAATTAATTCGAATTCCATTCAACTCAAATTTAATATATTAAATTGGAAAACTTTACTTTTGGAAAATTCCCATTTACATCTTAATAAAAGATTTATAAATTCCAAATCATATTCTTACTGTTAATTGAGTTAAAGAACAGATGTCGTTTAAAAACATTGTTCACGATAAACTGAATTCACAAATCATTTTTATTCCAATTACAAAATGTAGTTCGAAACTCTAGTAATCTTAATTAAAAGATTTATTCTTTTCAACTGGATTTAAGAAAAGTGTTATTGAAGACACCATTCACGACAAACCCAAAATCCAATCTATTTAATTTAATTTCAATTAAATATTCACTAATTGGAAAATTTCATTAAATCTTAATTTAATGATTTATTCTAGTTAATAACTAGTTCATTTCAACAAAAATATATTTTTCTAAAATATATTCTTTTTCTAGGATATCCTATACTGGAATGTGACTCAATCAACAACCATATATTGTATGTAATCAACAATCATGATAAATAATTATCAAACATCCAAATGACGACCAAAGTGGAATTTATAACTGTGTGAGCATTAAAGTAAATAACTAACGCTCATCACAGACTATCAATCCATCGATTGACAGATAACTAAATATTGAGATTAGTGTGTATCCAGTATCATCCCAATACCCGTGTGGGGTTTCATCCAACAGTCAATAATAAATTATTTGTGCATTTGGGCGATGTGTAAAAATTAACGTCCCAATCACATAAACAAATCGGATGACTTGTAAATGGAAGTGTAGTATTCAGTTTGAATATACTAACCCTATATTTAACATATCAAGCATTACAACATCACAGACATCTATTTCAATTCTTTTTTATTGTGTACAAATGACAATAAAAATCTTAACTTTTATTTCAATACTTTTATTGTTAACAAATGACAATAAAATCTTAACTCTTAATTATTGACCAAAAAGTATATTTTTGGTCTCATTCATTTTAATGACAAAATGAATATTTTTCTTCACCTCCTTTAAAATGACAAAAATGTATCTTTCTAATTCATCCTTTTTATATGACAAAAATATCATTTCTATTAAATTTCTTTTAATATAACAAAAATGATTTTATTTTAATTTACATTTTCTAATAGAAATGTACTTTTTATTCTAATATTCCTTTTCTAGCAAAATGTACTTTTTTTCTTCAATATTCATTTTCTAGCAAAAATGTACTCTTTATTCTAATTTACATTTTCTAGCAAAAATGTAGTTCTATTCCTATGTGACATTTTCCCATTAAAATGTTAATTTCTCTACTGTAACATTTAATAATGAGGATGTAAATTTCTCTAGTGTAACATTTAAAATAATAAAATGTAAGGACCCGTAACTTCCCCGTGAAGGAAAGCACGAATACTTTGAGAACAACACACAAAAGGACGCATACAGAAGAACATTTCATTGTTATTACATCAATTCCATCAGATACAAGAATATACAGAGTATAAATGAATAAATTACATTCGATAAATATCAGAGATTACAATAAATTACATTTAGATACATCGCAGCGGAAAATAATACAAAAACACAACTAGAAGTAATACACGGATACAGAGCTTTCCGAGCATCGTTCCAGCTGTAAATCAGGACCCTGTGAATATAAATCTGCAAAACCAAAACTACTAGCTGCCCGTGTAGAAAATAGGGGCACCCAAAGTTTAGGTTAAAACAATAAACTCCAGGTCAGTCATGTGACTGGTGTGAGAACTAAAACAGTTATTAATATTGGTTTTAAAGATAGGTAAATCAAGGGACCACGCCGTATAACACGGAACGGGTTTCCTCCCAAGAATACCAGTGCATAGAACAAACAGCGCAATGCTAAATAAAGAAAAATGAAGCTGTTATAAGACCCATGTCCCATCACACAATGCAACGCAAGCCGGAGGATAGGGTTTTTACCTTATAACAGCCAAAGCATGCTTGATACGTTTAAAACACATTATTTGATACTATAATAAGTGTATAGTGTCAAAACAATTTCAAATCATAAATATCAATCATAGGCGGCATGGGTACCATCTATCATGTCGCCATACTAGTTCTACAATTAAAACCGCAATACACGTATTGGAAATTGGATTTCCGTCATGAGTCGAGGCAAGGGGCAAGCTCCTCTCCGCGTTCGAGACACTCTAGCAAATGCCTCAGGACCCCACTATGATCCTTGGAATCGGCTGGGCCGGTCCTCTCTTACTTTTGAGGATTGGCAATTCCTGAACACACGTTTCCCGGTCCTTACAGACCTATATCCGAGGCGCCTCGTATCCAACAACCACACAGGTGAAAAGTATATAAATGTCAGGGCTGGTAGGTCACTGACACCACCCTAGCTAGAAAGAAACGTCGTGCTCTCCCAGCGGTCCGTCTCCCGTTTTTGACTCATACCGAGGTGTGAGGCTCGCGAATTCACGTTATACACAAAGCTACGCCACACAGGCCGTGCTTTGATCATCAACCATAAGACTTTGCTTTTCAACAGAAGCCTTGATCAATTGCCACTTACGCATGCCACATTGGCAATTCACTCCATGCGACTGATGTCCATCGATATACAACCTCTGAGCTCGTATGTCTCAGAGAAGGGCGTTAAGCAAGAGAATAAATTCTCCGCCGCCAAATAGATGTATATTTAATAGAGATCAATCAACACAGAATAAAATCCAATGTCAGACACACAATCCATTTACAAGTTCGTTCTGGGTCTGAACGAAACCGGAGGCACTTTCCTCGCATATCCATCCATCTCTAAGTACGTCTGGACGATCACCAACTGTTTCCCTCATCCTGGGTGTACAGCCCAATCAAGATCATCAGTAATCACCCAAACGATGTGAAAACTTCCGGTCTTCTACCACCGTCTTCATCTTCGACATCTCGTCGAATCGGTTATTCAGAATGGGTATAACCCGGCCTTTCTGAATAACCCACGTATATAATGAACAAATTGTTACACAAACACAACAAACGCCTCATTCCAATTCAGAATATTATTTTATTCACAAAATCACATTCTTAGGGGATAGGTTCCCATTAATTTTATCAAAGATAAATTCTTCTAAATTTATTCTTTAATCCTCCTTTGGATATCATTTCAAACTAGTCGGGATTAGCGAACCACACCGAAGTAATTATTTGTTTTATTTCCCAATCCCAACCTATATATCCCATGGAGCAAAACTGGTGATACTCCATATCTAACACCACGGTGTTATCGGTAAAATTAATTACCATTTCACGTTCAAATCTAATTAAAGATTTAACTATCGCTTTGGAGCAAAACTGGTGATACTCCACTCTCGATCACTTTTCAGATTTGATAATTTAAATTATCAATTCACTTTTTAATCTAATTAAAGATTCATTAAAACTCCATTTAGTTTTAATCTTCTCAAAAATCAATATTATGGCTTTAACTGGGTTAAAGAACCAATGTCTTCTAAAACACGATTCACGACAAACCCAAATCACATTTGATATTAAATACAAGGCTCTGAATAGAAAATATATCGGCTTATATTCAATATCAAATTCTGAAACCAACAAATATCGTATTGGAAATAACGATATAAAATATATCTTTCAAATCCCCATAACAATATTTGTATAGTCACGAAATCCAACATCGAAATATCCCGAAGATAATTTCGATTCAACTCCAGTCCAATCCACGTATTGGGAATATTGATTATTTTTAAAATCACTTTCAAATTCAATTTATTTATTTCACAAATAAATTGATTTTAATTCTAGTTCAAAACTAGTTCATTTCGACAAAAATCTATTTTTATCATTTCAAATGTGGAATTCTTCATCCCAGTTCTTTCCAATTCACATATTATGATTTTACACAAATTATCAATATTTTTAATAATTTTATCAAGGCCCGTACAGTCGATTTCCATCAACGGCCATCGAACTGCACTTACAACGACCTTTTCCAAATTTGATTTGGACATAATTCCAAATCCAACCGTTAGATTTCAAATTTCTAATATTCATTGGAAAGCTCTTTTCGATACGAACCCAACGGTTCCGGTTTTAGGAGAATCCGTCGGTCGGATCTCCCGCAACGTCAATTCGAAGTCAATGGTCGAAATTCACGAACTGCCGCGGAGCGGCGCGTTCTATTCAGGCCATTATATATATAATATATATATATTATATATATTTCGTCAATTTCCTTTTAAAACGTATTTTATAAATCGTTTTAAATTCGTTTCAAAACCATTTCAACACTATTTCAATTTCTAATCAAAACTGAATATTTTATATCATTACTATATAAATGATAATATTTTCAAAACGTTATATTTTGAAATCACTTCTTTTCTATATTCATTATAAAAATGAATATAATCGAGATAAATATCGTTCACGTCAAAATAGCGCAACTCTAATCAACACGGCTTTATATATTTCAATAAATCCGTTATTCTATTCAACAAATGAATATTTATTCCATTCAACACATGAATCTATATTTCTTCCAACACCTGACTAATCTCAACACATGAGTACTGTCAACACATCACTATTTTTGTTATGTAAAATATTTTATAAAACTATGGTATCTATCGTTTGATTTTTAATTAGACTTCTACTGGGAAGTAGTTCTAATTTTAAATATGATAAAGATGTAAATTTCATTGTATAAAATATTTCACTCAACACATGAACATCGTCAACACATGACTATTTTTATATTCAACACATGAATTTTCTTTTATAATATTCATTGTTTTCCCGATTGGAATGAGGCCCAATCAATCACCATATAACGTTAATTATATGGATTCCATACAACACATGTATATAATAGCATTGATAAACAATCAACCATCATCCAAAGTGCACCACACAACTGCATAAGCATCAAATATAAATAATCGACGCTTACACAGTCTGTCGACCAATCGATCGACAATAATTAAATAATTGGGATTAGTGTACGCCAAATATCATCCCAACACCCGTGTGGGGTTCCAAATCAACAAACACATATTTTTGTTTGTGCAGTTGGGCGATGTGTAAAATTTATCGACCCAATCAATATCAGTCAAATCAGTGTATATAAACAAATCGGTCGATTTGTTTATAAATATTTATTTATTCACATTCACGTTAAAATTTATATTTTTAACGATAAAATATTTTATTTCAACACATGAATTCCTATTCAGTTCATTTACACAATAAAAATGATATTTTCATTTTTCTAACATATTTTAGAAAATTTCGGCGGCATAACGGCACAATACTAGAAACGGGACGAGGCCTAGCCTTATCCCCGGTCTAGTGAAGGCCCACGCCATTCACACATCAATCAAATCCATTCCATTTCACCAAACAATTCAATTCAAACCAAATAAACTAACCAACTACACAACCAATCAAACAAGTCCATGGTCTGTGGACGATTGTGTCGGGTGCTACTAAGCACCGTCTGCATCCTAGTATATATATAACTAGAAAAAGAGATTTGAGTGAGAAGTTCTCACCGACTAGCTAAACCAAATGCCACGACTCTTCTTATGTAGAAATCTTCGTCGTTCTCGCCTTTTGTCACTTTCATCGCCCGTAGTCATTACATATATAAAAATCACATTTTTATATTGTTGCCATGTATATAAAAATCACATTTTTATATTGTTGCTATGTATATAAAAATCACATTTTTATACTACTACCATATAGATAAAAATTCTATTTTTACTACGGTGTTCATATAATAAAGATTATATTTTTATATCGCCACTTATATAAAAATCACATCTTTGCTCCTTTTACATAATAAAGATCAAATCTTTAATACTTCTATAATGTAAAAATCATATTTTTATTAACTTCATATGTCAAAAATCATAGAAGCTTTAAAGCGGAGAAAACTCACTTTTTTTTTCTCTAACGCCTTTTCTGAACTGCTGAATTGTTGTTCGAGCTCCAGACTTTGCAAACAAGCTTCAATCTTCACACCATCTTTTTTCTAGCACAAGCACGCCATTCTGAACAACTTTTGCCTAGTGGTCTTCTTGCCGAAAATGTGTCATTTCGCCGGAATTCGCGAAAGTACACGAATTTTGCCGCTTCCGGACAGCAGACTTTAAACGCGTTTTCCGGGCAGCTCCGAATTCCAAAACATGACTTCCATATAGCCAAATCGAAGAGAATTTCGCGCTCTACAACTTTGGTTTTGAGGGACTTTGGCCAAAAACGCACCGTTTGTGAGTTATTCGCGAAATACGGTCAGGGACTTATTTGCAAAACGGGTAATTTTGGTGAAAATGGGTTTTTGGGTGTAGCGGGGCCCACGGCCGGGATTGAGGGGGCTGGAGGGGGGGCGCGGGCCTGATGGACGTGGGGGAGGGTGTGGGTGGCGGTGGTGGGGCCCGTGGTGGCCGCGGTGGTGGTGTTTGGTGATTTAGGGCTTAGGGTTTGCAAATGGAGAGAGGAGGAGGAAGAGGAGGAGGAGGGGAGGAGGAGGAGGGGGTGCGGCGGCTCGCCGGAGGCTGGTGGTGGGCGGTGGAGGAGGGGCAGCGGTGGTGGTGGAGGAGGAGGCCATTTTTGAGTTTTTGTGGAGGAAGGAGGAAAAGTGAATTTATGAAATAGAAAAGGAGGAAAAGTGATTATATGCTAGTTTCTCGCGTATCGCCTGAACGCTAGCGATCTCCGATGGCCGCGGATTTCGGACACGAGATAGTAGACGTGAAGACGAGTCCAACGAAATAAGTTTCGTCGAATTCCGAGTTCGTTTGACCGTCCGTTAAAAATCACAAAAATGCTCAGATAAGCTCTAAAAATGCGCTTTTGGCGCACTTTTTCTTCTCGCACGCTCACATGCTAGCTCAAAAAATCAAGCCCTCTTGGATTTAACCATTATTAGATGATACGAATCTAGAAAAAAAAGTAGAATTGAATTCCGAGGTCGTATCAGTAATGTTCCTTTGTAAAATGACTGCCCGCTTTACCCTGAACTGTTTCAGCTCGCACGGCCACATACTAACTCCGTTCGACGCGCCATTTGGAACTCAACAATGATTTGTCATTATGAATCCATAAAAATTTATCTCGTCGAATTCTGAGCTCGTATGCAAAATTTCACTTTTTAAGGGCTATGTATTGTTAACCGAACAACTCTAGCCCATAGCCACTATTCCGGATATCGGAATATATCGAAGCTTATACTTTTCGGAGTTCTAAACGACATTTTGAACTCAATGGAAGTGGTTTCGAGTCCAAATTCATCCGTATGCAAAATATGACTTTTTGGGCCATGTATAATTTACATAGCGACTATTCTGAATTTTCAACTGGGCATAACTTTTGATTCCCGCTATGAAATTTCGATTTTTCGGATTCGTTGGAAAGATATTCTCAAATAGATTCTAATATTTTTGGTTTCACTAAAATCCGGATTGTTTTGCACCCGGTACATTCAATTGAAGTTTGAAATCGAATTATCGAACTACCGCGCCATTTTCAATTCTATTTATAATTATATATAATTATTATATTCTAACGACGACGTATATAGATATATACGTTCTAAATATATTCAAAATAAATTTTCTCGTCGATATTATTTAAAATAATCTATTTTAAATGTTCAAACTTCACTAAAATTGCCAAAATAAAAATTTTAAACTGGCCCAGATTTTCGGGTTATTACAATCTCCCCCACTTAAAACTTTTCGTCCCCGAAAAGGAACAAAGTCGAAAGTGGTTTGATTAAATAATTCTACGTTCGATCTGGCTTCCATTCTCCAACTTTTCAGTTCCTGAGAATTTTCAAATTTTCAAAATTTTGGCTAACACCCTAAATTTTCGAAAAATTTCGCCATAACCTCCCCTGCACCGGGAGCATCGGGGAATTTCAAATAGCTTCCCCGGTCCTTCAGATCTCAAAAAGAAAAAGAAAAAGCCAAGCGGCTAGCCAATAGGCTCATAAAATCATCATCACCCAAACAAAACAGTAAATTATGTAATAAACATGTACCTATTTGTCGGGCAAACAAATTTTATTCTCTGCTCTAGCCTCCTTGCTATGACCTGTTCAATGTAAGTATATGTATATGCAAGCAAATGCGACCAATTTTCAATATAATTCAATATTTGGTACAATTAGGCTAAATGGTTCAAAATTATCAAACAAATAAACAAACAACACAAACATCAATCAATTAGTGAATTAGAGTTTCAAATTCATAATTTTGATACATATATACAAAAAATCATGTTTTTGATGCCAATTCACAACAATGTATTCTAGCTATATTAGTTTTGGTTCTCACACCAGTCTAATGGAAATATATAGATATCACACCTTCGAAACACGAACATAAATACTGAAGATGTGGCCACATCACCAGAATTATCCCCGGGTGTCTAGAATGTGATTCTATATCTATCTAATATATTAAAACTTCGAATATACGTTCATGACGCGTATATGCAAAACCTTTATATACTAGATTGTCCATATTCAAAATAAATTAATATTCAAATACGTATAAAACGATTTAAATTTTAAAACAAAATTGTTTTCATTTGAAAAATATACTCTTCACACTCGTTCTAGGATACTACTGATCCTATCTCTAACGAGTCATTCTAATTGGATATTACTAATCCAATATCTGATGAATTCTTTCGTATGGTTCTAATGTGTCTTGTTCTCGAGCTCTGTAAACCAAAGCTCTGATACCACTGTAAGGACCCGTAACTTCCCCATGAAGGAAAGCACGAATACTTTGAGAACAACACACAAAAGGACGCATACAGAAGAACATTTCGTTGTTATTACATCAATTCCATCAGATACAAGAATATACAGAGTATAAATGAATAAATTACATTCGATAAATATCAGAGATTACAATAAATTACATTTAGATACATCGCAGCGGAAAATAATACAAAAACACAACTAGAAGTAATACACGGATACAGAGCTTTCCGAGCATCGTTCCAGCTGTAAATCAGGACCTTGTGAATATAAATCTGCAAAACCAAAACTACTAGCTGCCCGTGTAGAAAATAGGGGCACCCAGAGTTTAGGTTAAAACAATAAACTCCAGGTCAGTCATGTGACTGGTGTGAGAACTAAAACAGTTATTAATATTGGTTTTAAAGATAGGTAAATCAAGGGACCACGCCGTATAACACAGAACGGGTTTCCTCCCAAGAATACCAGTGCATAGAACAAACAGCGCAATGCTAAATAAAGAAAAATGAAGCTGTTATAAGACCCAGGTCCCATCACACAATGCAACGCAAGCCGGAGGATAGGGTTTTTACCTTATAACAGCCAAAGCATGCTTGATACGTTTAAAACACATTATTTGATACTATAATAAGTGTATAGTGTCAAAACAATTTCAAATCATAAATATCAATCATAGGCGGCATGGGTACCATCTATCATGTCGCCATACTAGTTCTACAATTAAAACCGCAATACACGTATTGGAAATTGGATTTCCGTCATGAGTCGAGGCAAGGGGCAAGCTCCTCTCCGCGTTCGAGACACTCTAGCAAATGCCTCAGGACCCCACTATGATCCTTGGAATCGGCTGGGCCGGTCCTCTCTTACTTTTGAGGATTGGCAATTCCTGAACACACGTTTCCCGGTCCTTACAGACATATATCCGAGGCGCCTCGTATCCAACAACCACACAGGTGAAAAGTATATAAATGTCAGGGCTGGTAGGTCACTGACACCACCCTAGCTAGAAAGAAACGTCGTGCTCTCCCAGCGGTCCGTCTCCCGTTTTTGACTCATACCGAGGTGTGAGGCTCGCGAATTCACGTTATACACAAAGCTACGCCACACAGGCCGTGCTTTGATCATCAACCACAAGACTTTGCTTTTCAACAGAAGCCTTGATCAATTGCCACTTACGCATGCCACATTGGCAATTCACTCCATGCGACTGATGTCCATCGATATACAACCTCTGAGCTCGTATGTCTCAGAGAAGGGCGTTAAGCAAGAGAATAAATTCTCCGCCGCCAAACAGATGTATATTTAATAGAGATCAATCAACACAGAATAAAATCCAATGTCAGACACACAATCCATTTACAAGTTCGTTCTGGGTCTGAACGAAACCGGAGGCACTTTCCTCGCATATCCATCCATCTCCAAGTACGTCTGGACGATCACCAACTGTTTCCCTCATCCTAGGTGTACAGCCCAATCAAGATCATCAGTAATCACCCAAACGATGTGAAAACTTCCGGTCTTCTACCACCGTCTTCATCTTCGACATCTCGTCGAATCGGTTATTCAGAATGGATATAACCCGGCCTTTCTGAATAACCCACGTATATAATGAACAAATTGTTACACAAACACAACAAACGCCTCATTCCAATTCAGAATATTATTTTATTCACAAAATCACATTCTTAGGGGATAGGTTCCCATTAATTTTATCAAAGATAAATTCTTCTAAATTTATTCTTTAATCCTCCTTTGGATATCATTTCAAACTAGTCGGGATTAGCGAACCACACCGAAGTAATTATTTGTTTTATTTCCCAATCCCAACCTATATATCCCATGGAGCAAAACTGGTGATACTCCATATCTAACACCACGGTGTTATCGGTAAAATTAATTACCATTTCACGTTCAAATCTAATTAAAGATTTAACTATCGCTTTGGAGCAAAACTGGTGATACTCCACTCTCGATCACTTTTCAGATTTGATAATTTAAATTATCAATTCACTTTTTAATCTAATTAAAGATTCATTAAAACTCCATTTAGTTTTAATCTTCTCAAAAATCAATATTATGTCTTTAACTGGGTTAAAGAACTAATGTCTTCTAAAACACGATTCACGACAAACCCAAATCACATTTGATATTAAATACAAGGCTCTGAATAGAAAATATATCGGCTTATATTCAATATCAAATTCTGAAACCAACAAATAACGTATTGGAAATAACGATATAAAATATATCTTTCAAATCCCCATAACAATATTTGTGTAGTCACGAAATCCAACATCGAAATATCCCGAAGATAATTTCGATTCAACTCCAGTCCAATCCACGTATTGGGAATATTGATTATTTTTAAAATCACTTTCAAATTCAATTTATTTATTTCACAAATAAATTGATTTTAATTCTAGTTCAAAACTAGTTCATTTCGACAAAAATCTATTTTTATCATTTCAAATGTGGAATTCTTCATCCCAGTTCTTTCCAATTCACATATTATGATTTTACACAAATTATCAATATTTTTAATAATTTTATCAAGGCCCGTACCGTCGATTTCCATCAACGGCCATCGAACTGCACTTACAACGACCTTTTCCAAATTTGATTTGGACATAATTCCAAATCCAACAGTTAGATTTCAAATTTCTGATATTCATTGGAAAGCTCTTTTCGATACGAACCCAACGGTTCCGGTTTTAGGAGAATCCGACGGTCGGATCTCCCGCAAGGTCATTTCGAAGTCAATGGTCGAAATTCACGAACTGCCGTGGAGCGGCGCGTTCTATTCAGGCCATGATATATATAATATATATATATTATATATATTTCGTCAATTTCCTTTTAAAACGTATTTTATAAATCGTTTTAAATTCGTTTCAAAACCATTTCAACACTATTTCAATTTCTAATCAAAACTGAATATTTTATATCATTACTATATAAATGATAATATTTTCAAAACGTTATATTTTGAAATCACTTCTTTTCTATATTCATTATAAAAATGAATATAATCGAGATAAATATCGTTCACGTCAAAATAGCGCAACTCTAATCAACACGGCTTTATATATTTCAATAAATCCGTTATTCTATTCAACAAATGAATATTTATTCCATTCAACACATGAATCTATATTTCTTCCAACACCTGACTAATCTCAACACATGAGTACTGTCAACACATCACTATTTTTGTTATGTAAAATATTTTATAAAACTATGGTATCTATCGTTTGATTTTTAATTAGACTTCTACTGGGAAGTAGTTCTAATTTTAAATATGATAAAGATGTAAATTTCATTGTATAAAATATTTCACTCAACACATGAACATCGTCAACACATGACTATTTTTATATTCAACACATGAATTTTCTTTTATAATATTCATTGTTTTCCCGATTGGAATGAGGCCCAATCAATCACCATATAACGTTAATTATATGGATTCCATACAACACATGTATATAATAGCATTGATAAACAATCAACCATCATCCAAAGTGCACCACACAACTGCATAAGCATCAAATATAAATAATCGACGCTTACACAGTCTGTCGACCAATCGATCGACAATAATTAAATAATTGGGATTAGTGTACGCCAAATATCATCCCAACACCCGTGTGGGGTTTCAAATCAACAAACACATATTTTTGTTTGTGCAGTTGGGCGATGTGTAAAATTTATCGACCCAATCAATATCAGTCAAATCAGTGTATATAAACAAATCGGTCGATTTGTTTATAAATATTTATTTATTCACATTCACGTTAAAATTTATATTTTTAATGATAAAATATTTTATTTCAACACATGAATTCCTATTCAGTTCATTTACACAGTAAAAATGATATTTTCATTTTTCTAACATATTTTAGAAAATTTCGGCGGCATAACGGCACGATACTAGAAACGGGACGAGGCCTAGCCTTATCCCTGGTCTAGTGAAGGCCCACGCCATTCACACATCAATCAAATCCATTCCATTTCACCAAACAATTCAATTCAAACCAAATAAACTAACCAACTACACAACCAATCAAACAAGTCCATGGTCTGTGGACGATTGTGTCGGGTGCTACTAAGCACCGTCTGCATCCTAGTATATATATAACTAGAAAAAGATATTTGAGTGAGAAGTTCTCACCGACTAGCTAAACCAAATGCCACGACTCTTCTTATGTAGAAATCTTCGTCGTTCTCGCCTTTTGTCACTTTCACCGCCCGTAGTCACTACATATATAAAAATCACATTTTTATATTGTTGCCATGTATATAAAAATCACATTTTTATATTGTTGCTATGTATATAAAAATCACATTTTTATACTACTACCATATAGATAAAAATTCTATTTTTACTACGGTGTTCATATAATAAAGATTATATTTTTATATCGCCACTTATATAAAAATCACATCTTTGCTCATTTTACATAATAAAGATCAAATCTTTAATACTTCTATAATGTAAAAATCATATTTTTATTAACTTCATATGTCAAAAATCATAGAAGCTTTAAAGCGGAGAAAACTAATTTTTTTTTTCTCTAACGCCTTTTCTGAACTGCTGAATTGTTGTTCGAGCTCCAGACTTTGCAAACAAGCTTCAATCTTCACACCATCTTTTTTTCTAGCACAAGCACGCCATTCTGAACAACTTTTGCCTAGTGGTCTTCTTGCCGAAAATGTGTCATTTCGCCGGAATTCGCGAAAGTACACGAATTTTGCCGCTTCCGGGCAGCAGACTTTAAACGCGTTTTCCGGGCAGCTCCGAATTCCAAAACATGACTTCCATACAGCCAAATCGAAGAGAATTTCGCGCTCTACAACTTTGGTATTGAGAGACTTTGGCCAAAAACGCACCGTTTGGGAGTTATTCGCGAAATACGGTCAGGGACTTATTTGCAAAACGGGTAATTTTGGTGAAAATGGGTTTTTGGGTGTAGCGGGGCCCACGGCCGGAATTGAGGGGGCTGGAGGGGGGGCGCGGGCCTGATGGACGTGGGGGAGGGTGTGGGTGGCGGTGGTGGGGCCCGTGGTGGCCGCGGTGGTGGTGTTTGGTGATTTGGGGCTTAGGGTTTGCAAATGGAGAGAGGAGGAGGAAGAGGAGGAGGAGGGGAGGAGGAGGGGGTGCGGCGGCTCGCCGGAGGCTGGTGGTGGGCGGTGGAGGAGGGGCAGCGGTGGTGGTGGAGGAGGAGGCCATTTTTGAGTTTTTGTGGAGGAAGGAGGAAAAGTGAATTTATGAAATAGAAAAGGAGGAAAAGTGATTATATGCTAGTTTCTCGCGTATCGCCTGAACGCTAGCGATCTCCGATGGCCGCGGATTTCGGACACGAGATAGTAGACGTGAAGACGAGTCCAACGAAACAAGTTTCGTCGAATTCCGAGTTCGTTTGACCGTCCGTTAAAAATCACAAAAATGCTCAGATAAGCTCTAAAAATGCGCTTTTGGCGCACCTTTTCTTCTCGCACGCTCACATGCTAGCTCAAAAAATCAAGCCCTCTTGGATTTAACCATTATTAGATGATAAGAATCTAGAAAAAAAAGTAGAATTGAATTCCGAGGTCGTATCAGTAATGTTCCTTTGTAAAATGATTGCCCGCTTTACCCTGAACTGTTTCAGCTCGCACGGCCACATACTAACTCCGTTCGACGCGCCATTTGGAACTCAACAATGATTTGTCATTATGAATCCATAAAAATTTATCTCGTCGAATTCTGAGCTCGTATGCAAAATTTCACTTTTTAAGGGCTATGTATTGTTAACCGAACAACTCTAGCCCATAGCCACTATTCCGGATATCAGAATATATCGAAGCTTATACTTTTCGGAGTTCTAAATGACATTTTGAACTCAATGGAAGTGGTTTCGAGTCCAAATTCATCCGTATGCAAAATATGACTTTTTGGGCCATGTATAATTTACATAGCGACTATTCTGAATTTTCAACTGGGCATAACTTTTGATTCCCGCTATGAAATTTCGATTTTTCGGATTCGTTGGAAAGATATTCTCAAATAGATTCTAATATTTTTGGTTTCACTAAAATCCGGATTGTTTTGCACCCGGTACATTCAATTGAAGTTTGAAATCGAATTATCGAACTACCGCGCCATTTTCAATTCTATTTATAATTATATATAATTATTATATTCTAACGACGACGTATATAGATATATACGTTCTAAATATATTCAAAATAAATTTTCTCGTCGATATTATTTAAAATAATCTATTTTAAATGTTCAAAATTCACTAAAATTGCCAAAATAAAAATTTTAAACTGGCCCAGATTTTCGGGTTATTACATAAAATGTTAATTCCATCTTACAGGACAATTCATAACAAAAATGTTACTTCCATTACTATAATCATGTCTTGACGAAAATGTTACTTTTATTTCACAAATCAAGTTTTAACAAAAAAATGTGATTTTTATTTCATAAATCAAGTTTTAACAATAAAAATCTAATCTTTTATATAAAATCTTTTTGTCTCAACTAAAACGGCACTAAAACTGTAATCTTTATTTCTAAACATAGATTGGTAAAATCTCTTGTCTCGTTTAGTTAAAAAAAGAAAAAGAAAACTTGCCATATATAATACCAAAAATATGATCTTTTTAGTTGAAAACAACTTGGCATTAAGAATGTATTCTTTTTAGTTGAAACAATATAATACTAAAAATGTGATCTTCTTATAACTACTCCTTTAAGGTAAACAAAACTATATATTTTGATCTACTTCTTTTTAATGTACACAAATGTTCATTTTGTTTAAACTCTTTTAGTACAAAAAAATGTTTAACCCTTTTTTAATACACAAAAATGTTTAATCCTTTTTAATACACAAAAATGTTTAATCCTTTTTAATGCACAAAAATGTTTAATCCTTTTTAATACACAAAAATGTTTAATCCTTTTCAATACACAAAAATGTTTAATCCTTTTTAATACACAAAAATGTTTATTCCTTTTTAATACACAAAAATGTTTATTTTTGTCTAAGAAACAAAAATGTATATTTTTAACTAAACCTTCTAAATGATCAAAAATGTATATTTTTAACTAATCCTATTTAATTTGCAAAAATGAACATTTCCAATTCATTCCTTTAAATGACCAAAACTGGAATTTTGTTATCATCCTTTTAATGTAAATAAAATGTGAATCTTGACTAAATCTTTTAAATATAAACAGAATGTAAATTTTGTTATAGTCCCATTTATGTAAACAAAATGTGACTTTTTGTTTAATCCTTTTTTATGACAAAAAATGTACATTTTTGGTTTAATCATTTATAGTGACCAAAAATGTATATTTTGGTCTTATTCATTTTTATATAACCAAAATGAATAGTATTTCACATTCATTCTTTTTAATTTGCAAAAATGAGTATTTCACATTCATTCTTTTTAATTTCCAAAAATGGTAAATTTTTGCCCTTTTTTTTATTAGCAAATAAGATGTCAATAAAAATGTGTTTATAATCTTATCCATTTTATTCTTTCCTTTATATTGAAAAAAAATGTAAATTCCTATTTATTATCTATTTTCACCTAAACATGCAAATAAAAATAAAATAAAAGTAAAAATCTTTTTCTAAGTTATTTATTTGCATCTAAACATGCAAATAAAAATGAAATGTGACGACCCCATTTCCCGTACAGACGGAGACAAGGGTAATCTTTGGAATATAACACAGAAACAGATAGTAGCAGAACAGAATTTAATAACTACACCAGATAATGTACAATAGAATACACTGGACAAACGTAATCATCAGAGTTATACAGTATACAGGATCATACTTAGTACAAATACAGTTCAACTATACATAAATGTCTACAGCGGAAACAAACAAAATATGTACAATAGGAGCTGAACAGCATAAAAAGAAATAAATAATAGAATCCATCTTCAGCTCCAGTTATCCAGAAAGAGCCAGCTAAACCTGAATACAAGGCTTCCCGTGTAGAAAAAGGGGCACCCGAGTTTGAAAGTGAAGCAAACTACGAGTCAGTCATGGGACTGGTATGAGAAATCTACTCAACACATTTATAATATGGCTAATCACAGGACCACGCCACTTTCATGGAATGGGTTTACTCCATTGGATTGCCAGTGCTTTAAAAACAAATCTTTCTTTTAAACATCGCAATGCTTTTTATAAAAATGAAGCCATTATAAGACTCAGTTCCCATCACACAATGCAACGCAAACCGGAGGATAAAGTTTTTACCTAATAATGCCAAGATATGCTTGATACGAATAAAACAAAAGCATTTGATATTACTACTAGTGTTTATATGTTTCAAAAACAACTTCAAATCATAACTATCAATCATAGATGGCATGAGCATCCCATGCCACTATGTCGCCCAATATATATACAATCGAAACCGCACAGTCACTTATTTGAAAATTGGATTTCCGTCATGAACCAAGGCAAAAGATAGTCCTTACCTAATTCGCGACACTGTAGCCCGAGCCACAGGATCAGAGCTCGAATGACCCTAGGATCGTCAGGGCCGGTCCACCGATGTGGATTAAAATTCCTGAACAATACGTTTCACCGCCCTTTGGGGCGTAAACGAGCCAACGAATGACTCCATCGGACCCGGATCGTCCGATCAAACCGAGGCACCTCGCAACAGCAACAACCACATAAGTCAAACTCGTCAAGGCGTGTAAAACCACTGACGCCACTTCTAACTAGAAAGAAACGCATGTCCTCCCTGAGGTCCTCTCCCGTTTCTGGTTCATACCGGGGTGTGAGGCTCGCAATTTCACGTTATACACAAAGCTACGCCACACCGGCGGTGCTTTGATCATCACCACAAGACTTTGCTTTTCAACAAAAGCCCTGATCACTGCATCTTAGCATGACACACAGGCAATTCACACCGTGCAACTGATAGCTATCAATCACACAGAATAAATTCCAATGTCAGACACACTGTCCATTTGCAAGTTCGTTCTGGGTTTGAACGAAACCGGAGGCACTATATACCTCGCAAACCCATCGATCACCACGTGCGTCTGGACGATTACCACTCATTATCCATATTTCGGGACGCCTCCCAATCAGGACCTTGGTAACCATCCAAACGAGGTGAAGATCTCCGGTCTTCGACCATCGTCTTCATCTTCGATTTCTTATCGTCGATTCAGTTATTCAAAATGGGATAAACCCGGTCTTTCTGAGCAACTCGCACTTATAATAAACAAGTGCAACACTAACATACATACGCATCAATTTCAATTCCTTAGTCACTAACCGTCAATCAGCAAGAGAACGATTTCCCAAACATTAACCCCGAAGGCCGAAACCAACATCAGATCAACACCCAGGAAACCATTCGACTTAGCCAACCTTCAGTTAATTTCTAAATTTCACATCCATATCTCTTATAATATTTTATAACGATTTATCGCTATTTTTATTTATTTTAAAATAGCCAATCTATTCAAAACGACGCTTCGGGCCATAACACGGCCGTGGCGCTGTTTTTCTTCAGATTTGATTTACACATTTCTGAAAATCTAACCTTTGGATCTTCAAAAAATTTACATCATTAGAAAGATCTTTTCAAAACGAATCCAACGGTTCCAGTTTCGGGAAATTCCGACGGTCAGATCTCCCAGTATAATCGTTTGAAGTTTCGATTTCAAAATACGAACTGCAGCGTCGTTATTCGATTATAAATAATTATATTTATATATATATTTAAATATAATCGATTCTGGCGCTGTTTTTCTTCAGATTTGAATCAAACATTCCAGACAATCCAACCGTTGGATTTTTACAAAGTTGGTGCTGTTGGAAAGATATTTCCAAAGCAAACCCAACGGTTGCGATTTCAGGAAAATCCGATGGTCGGATCTCCCGGTATAATCGTTTGAAATCACGGTTTCAAAATACGAACTGCAGCGTTGTTATTCGATATATTTTAATTCTATTTATATAAATATATCGATTCTTCGATTTCAAAGCTATATTCTTTTCGTACATTTGATAAAAATGATATTTTTTATCAAACTGTCTTCTATTTCAACACTTTTTTATATTTAGCAACTCATGTATATAATAAAAATGTGATTTTTATTGTAAAATAATTCATTTCAAAGCACTATTATTTTATATAGTTTATATAGGTAATAAAAATAGGATTTTTATTATAAAACAATTTCTTTCAAAACTAGATTATTTTATATAGTTCCTATAGATGATAAAAATGTGATTTTTATTATAAAACAATTTATTTCAAAACAAGATTATTTTATATAGTTCATATAGATGATAAAAATGTGATTTTTATTATAAAACAATTTATTTCAAAATGCGAATACCATTCAACACATGAATTTCAATTCAACGAATGAATTTCGATTCAACACATGAAGGGTTTCTATAGTTTATGTATATCGATAAAAATGTGATTTTTATATTTAAAACACGAATACCATTCAACACATGAATTTCTATCCAACGAATGAATATCGACTCAACACATGAAGGCTTTCTATTCAACGAATAAATATAGTTTCAACAAATGAAAATAATTCAAACACATGAATATTATTCAAAATTTCGGCAGCATAACGACAGGGTTGTTAAAACCGGGACCGTCCCTAGTACGGCTCCTCGCTTTACCTTAAAACCTCGCGGTTTTTGACAATGGGGAATCATGCATCTAGTTCGTACGCAGGCGGCATGTATATTTATTTCATTTCCACAAACTAATCCTATGTGGTTTCAACCAAATATTTCTCAACCACAAATGGGTATTTGTCAAACGCAAACAATTCCAATCAACCATTCGCTATCAATCAATTTTCACACCAATCACAATCAATAAATATCATCCATGGTTTGTGGACGAGGGGCGTATATATATATATATATATATAGCATTTCACTTCTATTTCAACACATGTATAATTTTTACAACGCATAGACAACTTATACATCGAACGTACAACTTACACAACGCTTATACAAGAGGTGTACAACGCTTATATAACTTATACATCGATTATATAATTTATACATCGTCGTTTTCCATATCGTTTATAAATTAGAAATCTCACATTGGGTTCCACTCCACCAAAAATAGCAGAAGGCTCAGAAAAATATGCGGTCTCTTCTAGAATGTAGAAGACGTCCACACAGTCACGATGTTTCCTGTTTCATCGAATTTCGTTAAGACACGAAAAAGATATGATTTTTCAAAGTTTGCAACGGTTTAAAGGTGTTAAAACTGTTGAAAATATATATAGCCGTACCTTTCAGAAATCGTTCAAAACTAGGTTTTGGATTTGCGATCAAACGGAGTAACGGTTTCACGATCGGGTTGTGTGAGGTCGAAGGTCTACGTGAGGCGCATGTGCGCCGAGGAGGGGAGCCAGTTCGGTCAACCCAGGTGGCGGCGGCGGGGCTTCGAACGGCACGACTTTGGGGCTTCGATTCTCCTTCGATCCTCAACGAAAATTCAAGCAACCGGTATGGATTTGAAGAGTGGAGAGAGCCCTTCAAAAAGTTCAACTGGAGCTCCTGATTTTATTTCGTGGAGGAGGAGAAAAAGAGGATAGAAGGGGGCAACGTATTCCGCCTGTCGCGAGGGGCTATCGGGGAGAGAGACGGAGTGGATTGACCAATGAGATTATTTTATTTATTTATATATTTTTAAATTTCGAAAATACCCTCTTTCACTCACGAACCCCAATCCAGACCCAACGACTGTCATCCCTAGCTTTTTACCCCCATTCCGAACACAATGGGATATGTTTTGTAGGCCCAATCGACTATTTCAGTCAGTTTTCCTTCAAATTAAAATGTAGAATATTCAATATTTGATTTGAACGTACATTTCAATTTGCCAGGGCCACAAACTGATTCGAAAAATTCCAGAAAAATACATCTAGTTATGTTTTGACGATACGGTCCCAACAAAACTAGTTTCATTGAATTCTGAGACCGTTTGCAAAAAGGCCCACTTCTGGTCGATCCAATTTAACTATAATTGACCAAAACACGTTTTCTTTTGCCACGCTCACATACTAGCTTCAAAAATTATGAAATTTGAAACCTAGCAATAACTTCACATCCCGGATCTAACAAAAGTGGTTTCGTCGAATTCCGAGGTCGTATGCAAAATGGCCAATTTCACGGGCTATATAAATTCCATAGCGACCTTTCTGAACATTCATTTGGCCATAACTTTTGATTTCCGCTATGAAACTTCGATTTTTCAGATTCATTAGAAAGGTATTCACTAAAAGATTTAAATATTTTTGGTTTCACTCAAATCCGTTTTGTTTTGCACCCGGTACAGTCCGACAAATTTTGAATTCAATTTTTGAAACTATAGCGCCATTTCAGGCCTTGTTTATAATTAGAATTAATTATATTCGTTTTCAATCATCGATTCAGACTTACTTTTCATTGCTTTTATCTAAAATATTTATTTTAAATATTTAAAATCATTATTTTAGCCAATTTAAAAATTTTAAATTGGTTCAGATTTTCTGGGTCGTTACAATCTCCCCCACTTAAAACTCTTCGTCCCCGAAAAGGAACAAATCGAAAGCGGTTTGATTAATCAACTCTACATTCAATCTGGCTTCCATTCTCCAACTTTTCAGTTTCTGAGAATTATCAAATTCTTCAAAAATTTGGCTAACACCCGGAAGTTTCGAATTTTTTTGCCATAACCTCCTTTGTTCGGGGAGAGGTTTGGAAATCTATTGGGCCGTATTAGGTACCCAATAAATCCTAATAAGCATACACATATTTATAGTGATATATTCTGGTGTTTACAGGGGATCGTGTATTGATAATAACTCTAGAGAATAAATTCTCGTCACCCTGTCAAAGCCTGAGGGAGTGTGTATTTTAAATGCTCCAGAGGATAAATCCTCGTCACCTCGTCCCGTGTGGGAAATAAATAGTCCATGTGTCGTATCTAATAACTAGAGAGACGTGATTATTGTCGACTCCAGACCCGTGTGGGGTTTTTATTAATCTGGCAATTTTATCGTTACAATTTAAATAGTCCATATCAGTCATCAGTTCAACCTGTAAAATATAGTCATCGCCATACAAGCCTCTCGTTCGTATGGTAAATCTTTCACCTCGTCACACAAGCTCCAAATGCTTATGTGGTATATGATGAAGTATACCTATCTTCAGAAGTATGCCATGTAATGTAGTTCAAAATTAATTGTTACTATCCTATAGCGACGTTTATTATTGCACACATAATAACCAGCGCTCCGCATCCAATGGCATTCACAGGAGTTGATATAATAATATCTCGCATCCAACTCATTAAGGTTTACCTATTTGTCGGGCACGCAAATAAATTCTTTACTCAACAGCTATCCAATTACCTATTCAAACATATATATAATGCACATGTATATATTTCTATCTATTTTCTAAATCATTTCAATGTGTGATATAATCGAATAAATTCTACCATTCATTCTATTATCGATTAAATAAACTATCGTTTTAATAATTTTTATTAATCAAATCTACTATCACACAACACAAGCAACAATCAAATTGTTTTCAACTTTTCAAAAAAATACTAATCAATTCCTATATTCTTTTAAAATCATTCAGAATATAGAATTAAAAGTGCACATCCATGGAAAGAAAATAACAACAGAGTAGAGAACTAATTGGTAATGCAAAGTATGGTAAATGTACCTTGCACCGGAGTCAATCAGAGATATCTACTTGGCATCTAGGATAGGCTTTCTGAATGCTCTCCTCAGTTTCCCAAGTACAATCTCGCGGATCTCCACTCCATTGCACTTTGACTAAGTGAACTTTCTTGTTCCTCAGCTCTTTGGTTTCTTTGCCGATAATCTTGAGCGGCTCTCTTCTCACAGCTAATTCTGGAGTAATTTCAATATCCTGTTGAGCTGCTTCTTCCACGATCAAGTCTGGGTCATGAACGTGCTTTCGAAGTTGTGATATGTGAAATACATCATGAACTCCAGGCAACCAATCAGGCAATTTAACCCTATAAGCGAGAGTTCCGATCCGTTCTAGAATAGGAAACGGACCAATGAATTTGGGCGCCAACTTTTCAGTTTTACCGAACCGGATAACTCCTCTCATCGGCGATACTTTCAAATATACATAGTCGCCAACCGCAAAGGATATATCTCTTCTTCTCGTCTCGGCATAGCTCTTTTGTCGGCTTTGAGCGGCGAGTAATCGCTACTTAATAAAATCGACTTTGTCGGCAGCTTCTCAGATCATATCAGGCCCTAACACAAGTCTATTACCGGGTTCGACCCAACAAGCAGGAGATCGGCACGGTCTACCATATAATGCTTCGAATGGCGACATTGTCAGGCACACCTGGTAGCTGTTATTATATGAGAATTCAGCCAAATGTAGATGGTCTTCCCATGATCCACCGAAATCTAAAATACAAGCCTGCAATAGATCTTCTAAAATACGATTCACCCTCTGAGTCTGACCATCTGTCTGAGGATGATAGGCGGTGCTTAGGTTCAGCTTTGTTCCCAGTTCTACTTGAAATGCCTCCCAGAATTTACTAGTAAATATTGTATCTCTATCACTGACTATACTGAGCGGCACTCCATGTAGTCTAACTATTTCCTTGAAATATATCTACGCCAGACTCTGAGCAGTTCTGTTTGATATGACAGGTATGAAATGGGCGGTCTTCGTGAAGCTATCTACGATCACCCAAATACTGTCATTTCCCTTTCTGGTTCTGGGCAAACCATCAATGAAGTCCATGGAAATATGTTCCCACTTCCAACCAGGAACGTCTAGCGGTTGTAACAATCCAGCCATTTTCTGTTGGTCGCTCTTGACTAGTTGGCAAGTAGGACATCGGCTAAAATATATCGAGATGTCTCTCTTTAACGACTTCCACCAGAATGTGCGCTTGATATCGTTGTACATTTTACTCACACCCGGATGGATACTGAGCTTAGATTTGTGGCATTCATCAAGCACATCTCTTCTGAGTTCAGGAATTTCTGGAACACAAATTTGTCCTTCTAACCTCAGAATCCCTTCGCTGTCGAGCTGGAAATCCGAAGCTTTGCCTTCATGAATTCTATGACTCATTCCTTTAATAAATGGTCGTCTTTTTGGAGAGCCGATATCTTGTTAATCAACGAAGTCACAATGATAAAACTGGCGATCATTTCATTCTTTCGGCTTAACGCATCGGCCACGACATTGGCTTTCCCTGGAGTGTAAAGAATTTCAAAATCATATGCTGCAAGAAACTCTAGCCAACGTTGCTGCCTCAGATTCAAGTCCTTCTGGGTGAATAGATACTTTAGCGACTGGTGATCTGTATACAGTTCGAACTTCTCACCCAGAAGATAGTGTCTCCAGATCTTCAAAGAGAATACGATAGCCAACAACTCAAGATCATGAGTTACATAGTTTTTTCTCGTGCGGCTTCAGTTGACGGCTAGCATAAGCAATCACTTGGCCCCTTTGCATTAATACTACGCCAAGGCCTTCTCGAGAAGCATCAGTCCAGACTTTCAAATCCTGATTGCCATCGATGATGGTTAACACTGGAGCTGTCGTTAATCTTAACTTTAGCTCTTCAAAAGCCTCTTCACTCTCTGGAGTCCATTTGAATTTAGAGTGCTTCTTTGTAAGCTTCGTTAAGTGACCAGATATCTTCGAAAAGGTTTTAATGAACTTCCTGTAATAACTAGCCAATCCGAGAAAACTGCGAACTTCTGTAGGGGTACTGGGTTGTTTCCATTCTGAATAGATGTGATTTTACTTGGATCCATAGCAATTCCTTCTTTCGATACGACGTGGCCCGGAAATTTCACTTCATCTTGCCAGAATATACATTTAGATAGTTTGGCTTTTAATACATTCCTTCTGAGGATTTCCAGAACCTGTTCCAAATGCCAGAATATTTGGTCCACCAGTCTAACCCCAAGATAAGATCAAACTCTTTAAAATTCATTACGACCGCGATGGTAGGAAAACGATAATGAGAAAAAGAAACCGGCACTCCACAAACCAAACTGAGATCAATGGAACCCCCAACCGGATTCTGGACAGTCATTGGTTCCTTGAGCTTTTTCAAATTCAAATCCAGCTTCTTAGCTGCATTTTTGGCAATGAAGCTTCGTGACGCGCCGGTGTTAAATAGTACTTTGACTGGAATGTTTTTTACAGTAAGCGTTCCTTCTAAAACATCTGCCCTTTCTTGACTAGCTGAGGGCTCAGAAGTTTCTGCTACTTCATTCACTTGAACTATTTCAGGTTTTCTAAATAGCGGGCATGCCTTGGAAAGATGACCGGTCTGCTGGCATTGACTGCACTTTCTATTCTCTTGAAACTTCTTACCGGATTTAGACCCATCCTTTAATCGTTTCTTTAGAGATCTGCAACTTACCGAGAGATGCCCTTGCCTATTGCAGTTACTGCATACTGCTGTCGTTACTGGTTCTTTTTCGGATTTGGCCCTTTTTCAATTGACTTTGGGCTCCTTACCGACTTCAGACATTGTACTGGTATCAGGACGATCAGTTGCAGACTCAATTTTATTACTAGACTTCGTACTGTAACATACCTTTCTTGTCGAGATCATCGTATTGGTAAGCCATGTATATCATTTCAGACAAGGGAAGATTCACGCTCCTCATTACACTATTCTGATATTTTCCTCGAAGCCCATTGATAAATCTCAAATTCTTCCTCTTCGGATTTTCAATTAGATGAGGGGCAAAGTGAGAAAGTTCATTGAATTTCTTTTGATACTCGGGAATGGTCATGTCTCCTTGTATCAGATAAGAAAATTCATCACATAGTCGCTCAATCGCTTCAGAAGGTGTAAATCTTTCCAGGAAAATCTTTTTGAATCTATCCCAGGTGATATCGCCTTCTGGATTATCCTAAATAACTGAATCCCACCAGAACAAAGCTTCGTCTTTGAGTGCCCAGGAGGCCAGTAATCTTTTCTGGTCATCCCTCAACTTTAATCCTTCAAAGATTTTCTCAACCGAACGAATCCACGCTTTTGTTCTCAAAATAGATTCTTCGCCCGAGAAGGGCTTTCCACCCAGATTTCTATATTTCATAAATAGAGCTTCTATATCCGGGTCAGTATTACTTCTTCTGTTTCTGGCACACATTTTCTAGTTCTTCTGCAAATAGCAGATCAAGTGTCACGTCAACAGAAAAGATATTTCAAAATATAGAGACAAATACTTGAATGTAAATGTGTCTATCCAGGTGTTATTTCATTCTGCTACTCATATTAGGATATTACCGATCCTATCTGTATTGAGTTGCCCGTCCTAGAACACTACTGGTTCTATTTCTGACGAGTTCGTTAATATGTTATATTCCAGAACTAAGCTTAACCAAAGCTCTGATACCACGATGTGACGACCCCATTTCCCGTACAAATGGAGACAAGGGTAATCTTTGGAATATAACACAGAAACAGATAATAACAGAACAGAATTTAATAACTACACCAGATAATGTACAATAGAATACACTGGACAAACGTAATCATCAGAGTTACACAGTATACAGGATCATACTTAGTACAAATACAGTTCAGCTATACATAAATGTCTACAGCGGAAACAAACAAAATATGTAAAATAGGAGCTGAACAACATAAAAAGAGATAAATAATAGAATCCATCTTCAGCTCCTGCTATCCAGAAAGAGCAAGCTAAACCTGAATACAAGGCTGCCCATGTAGAAAAAGGGGCACCCGAGTTTGAAAGTGAAACAAACTACGAGTCAGTCATGGGACTGGTATGAGAAATCTACTCAACACATTTATAATATGGCTAATCACAGGACCACGCCACTTTCGTGGAACGGGTTTACTCCATTGGATTGCCAGTGCTTTAAAATGAATTCTTTCTTTTAAACATCGCAATGCTTTTTTATAAAAATGAAGCCATTATAAGACTCAGTTCACATCACACAATGCAACGCAAACCGGAGGATAGAGTTTTTACCTTATAATGGCCAAGATATGCTTGATACGTATAAAACAAAAGCATTTTATATTACTACTAGTGTTTATATGTTTCAAAAACAACTTCAAATCACAACTATCAATCATAGACGACATGAGCGTCCCATGCCACTATGTCGCCAAATATATATACAATCGAAACCGCACAGTCACGTATTTGAAAATTGGATTTCCGTCATGAACCAAGGCAAAAGATAGTCCTTACCGAATTCGTGACTCTCTAGCCCGAGCCACTGGATCAGAGCTCGAGTGACCCTAGGATCGTCAGGGCCGGTCCACCGATGTGGATTAAAATTCCTGAACAATACGTTTCCCCGCCCTTTGAGGTGTAAACGAGCCAACGAATGACTCCATCGGACCCGGATCGTCCGATCAAACCGAGGCGCCTCGCAACAGCAACAACCACATAAGTCAAACTTGTCAGGGCATGTAAAACCACTGACGCCACTTCTAACTAGAAAGAAACGCATGTCCTCCCTGAGGTCCTCTCCCGTTTTTGGTTCATACCGGGGTGTAAGGCTCGCGATTTCATGTTATACACAAAGCTACGCCACACCGGCGGTGCATTGATCATCACCACAAGACTTTGCTTTTCAACAAAAGCCCTGATCACTACATCTTAGCATGCCACACAGGCAATTCACACCGTGCAACTGATAGCTATCAATCACACAGAATAAATTCCAATGTCAGACACACTGTCCATTTGCAAGTCCGTTCTAGGTCTGAACGAAACCGGAGGCACTATATACCTCGTAAACCCATCGATCACCACGTACGTCTGGACGATCACCACTCATTATCCATATTTCGGGATGCCTCCCAATCAGGACCTCGGTTACCATCCAAACGAGGTGAAGATCTCCGGTCTTCGACCACCGTCTTCATCTTCGATTTCTTATCGTCGATTCAGTTATTCAGAATGAGATAAACCCGGTCTTTCTAAGCAACTCGCGTATATAATAAACAAGTGCAACAGTAACATACATACGCATCAATTTTAATTCCTTAGTCACTAACCGTCAATCAGCAAGAGAACGATTTCCCAAATATTAACCCCGAAGGCCGAAACCAACATCAGATCAACACCCAGGAAACCATTCGACTTAGCCAACCTTCAGTTAATTTATAAATTTCACATCCATATTGCTTATATTATTTCTAATGATTTATCGCTATTTTTATTTATTTTAAAATAGCCAATCTATTCAAAACGACGCTTCGGACCATAACGCGACCGTGGCGCTGTTTTTCTTCAGATTTAATTTACACATTTCTGAAAATCTAACTGTTGGATCTTCAAAAAATTTACATCATTAGAAAGATCTTTTCAAAACGAATCCAACGGTTCCAGTTTCGGGAAATTCCGACGGTCGGATCTCCCCTATAATCATTTGAAGTTTCGATTCCAAAATACGCACTGCAGCGTCGTTATTCGATTATATATAATTATATATATATATATATATATACATATAATCGATTCTGGAGCTGTTTTTCTTCAGATTTGAATTAAACATTCCAGACAATCCAACCGTTGGATATTTACAAAGTTGGTGCCGTTGGAAAGATATTTCCATAGCGAGCCCAACGGTTGTGATTTCAGGAAAATCCGATGGTCGGATCTCCCGGTATAATCGTTTGAAATAACGGTTTCAAAATACGAACTAGTAGCGTCATTATTCGATATATTTTAATTCTATTTATATAAATATATCGATTCTTTGATTTCAAAGCTATATTCTTTTCATACATTTGATAAAAATGATATTTTTATCTAACTGTCTTCTATTTCAACACTTCACTATATTTAGCAATTCATGTATATAATAAAAATGTGATTTTTATTGTAAAACAATTCATTTCAAAGCACTATTATTTTATATAGTTTATATAGGTAATAAAAATAGGATTTTTAATATAAAACAATTTCTTTCAAAACAAGATTATTTTATATAGTTCATATAGATGATAAAAATGTGATTTTTATTATAAAACAATTTATTTCAAAACAAGATTATTTTATATAGTTCATATAGATGATAAAAATGTGATTTTTATTATAAAACAATTTATTTCAAGATACGAATACCATTCAACACATGAATTTCAATTCAACGAATGAATTTCGATTCAACACATGAAGGTTTTCTATAGTTTATATATATTGATAAAAATGTGATTTTTATATTCAAAACACGAATATCATTCAACACATGAATTTCAATCCAACGAATGAATATAGTTTATATATATTGATAAAAATGTGATTTTTATATTTAAAACACGAATACCATTCAACACATGAATTTCTATCCAACGAATGAATATCGACTCAACACATGAAGGCTTTCTATTCAACGAATAAATATAGTTTCAACAAATGAAAATAATTCAAACATATGAATATTATTCAAAATTTCGGCAGCATAACGGCAGGGTAGTTAAAACCGGGACCGTCCCTAGTACGGCTCCTCGCTCTACCTTAAAACCTCGCGGTTTTTGACAATGGGGAATCATGCATCTAGTTCGCACGCAGGCGGCATGTATATTTATTTCATTTCCACAAACTAATCCTATGTCGTTTCAACCAAATATTTCTCAACCACAAACGGATATTTTTCAACCACAATCAATCAGCATCAACCACAAACAATTCCAATCAACCATTCGCTATCAATCAATTTTCATACCAATCACAATCAATTAATATCGTCCATGGTATGTGGACGAGGGGCGTATACATATATATATATATATATATATATATATATATATATATAGCATTTCACTTCCATTTCAACACATATATAATTTTTACAATGCATATACAACTTATACATCGAACTTACAACTTATACAACGCTTATACAAGAGGTGTACAACGCTTATATAACTCATACATCGACTATATAATTTATATATCATTGTTTCCCATATCGTTTATAAATTAGAAATCTCACATTGGGTTCAACTCCACCAAAAATTGCAGAAGGCTCAGAAAAATATGCGGTCTCTTCTAGAATGTAGAAGACGTCCACGCGGTCATGATGTTTCCTGTTTCATCGAATTTCGTTAAGACACGAAAAAGATATGATTTTTCAAAGTTTGCAACGGTTTAAAGGTGTTAAAACTGTTGAAAATATATATAGCCGTACCTTTCAGAAATCGTTCAAAACTAGTTTTTGAATTTGCAATCAAACGGAGTAACGGTTTCACGATCGGGTTGCACGAGGTCGAAGGTCTACGTGAGACGCACGTGCGCCGAGGAGGGGGTCCAGTTCGTTCAACCCAGGTGGCAGTGACGGGGCTTCGAACGGCGCGACTTTGGGGCTTCGATTCTCCTTCAATCCTCAACGAAAATTCAAGCAACCGGTATGGATTTGAAGAGTGGAGAGAGCCCTTCAAAAAGTTCAACTGGAGCTCCTGATTTTATTGCGTGGAGGAGGAGAAAAAGTGGAGAGAAGGGGGCAACGTATTCCGCCTATCGCGAGGGTCTATCGGGGAGAGAGAAGTAGTGGATTGACCAATGAGATTATTTTATTTATTTATATATTTTTAAATTTCGAAAATACCCTCTTTCACTCACGAACCCCAATCCACACCCAACGACTGTTGTCCCTAGCATTTTACCCCCATTCCGAACACAATGGGTTATGTTTCGTAGGCCCATTCGACAATTTCAGTCAGTTTTCCTTCAAATTAAAATGTAGAATATTCAATATTTGATTTGAACGTACATTTCAATTTTCCATTGCCACAAACTAATTCGAAAAATTCCAGAAAAATACATATAGCTATGTTTTGACGATACGGTCCCAACAAAACTAGTTTCGTCGAATTCTGAGACCGTTTGCAAAAAGGCCCATTTCTGGTCGATCCAATTTAACTGTAATTGACCAAAACACGTTTTCTTTTTCCATGGTCACATACTAGCTTCAAAAATTATGCAATTTGAAACCTAGCAATAACTTCACATCCCGGATCCAACAATAGTTGTTTCGTCGAATTCCGAGGTCGTTTGCAAAATAGCCAATTTCACGGGCTATATAAATTCTATAGCGACCTTTCTGAAAATTCATTTGGCCATAACTTTTGCTTTCCACTATTAAACTTCGATTTTTCAGATTCTTTAGAAAGGTATTCACTAACAGATTTAAATATTTTTGGTTTCACTCAAATCCGTTATGTTTTGCACCTGGTACAGTCCGACAAAGTTTGAATTCAATTTTTGAAACTACAACGCCATTTCAGGCCATCTTTAAATTAGAATTAATTATATTCGTTTTCAATCGTCGATTCAAACTTACTTTTCATTGCTTTTATTTAAAATATTTATTTTAAACATTTAAAATCCATTATTTTAGCCAATTTAAAAATTTTAAATTGTTTCAGATTTTCTGGGTCGTTACATGAAATCTTTATACTAATGTTTATGTCTAAAATGCAAATAAAAGAACATCTTTTAATTCTATTTTTATTTGCTATGAGGAATGCAAATAAAAGAACATCATTATAATTCTAGGGATATATGCACTAGAGGATGCAAATAAAAGAATCATTTATTTCAATGAATATATTTGCCTAAGAGAATACAAATAAATGAACAATTTATTTTCAATTGATATATTTGCATAAGGGGATACAAATAAATGGGCAATTTTTTTTTAATTGATATATTTGCATAAGGGGATACAAATAAATGGGCAATTTATTTTCAATTGATATATTTGCATAAGGGGATACAAATAAATGGACAATTTATTTTCAATGTCAAGTCAGTATCAACTACATGTGATGACAACTAGTGTTTTGGTGTCAACATACGGTTACAATTCCACATTTCAATACATGAAATAAATCTAAGTTTGATGTTAATTAACATAAACAACAACAACCATCATCATCAACAAACAACGAATACAATATCATACATCACAGAATTGAATTTAATTAACATACATATATAGAATTGAAACAATGGAAGATAATTAAATTTTAATTATTTTTAAAACAAAGAAATCTCACCAATAGTTAAATTCTGAACAGTTCACATTTGAAATTCCCTGAAATTCAGAATTGCTCCTTTTTAGTCCAATTTGATTCCATTGCGAAGAGTTTTTTTTCGTTGCGAATCCAACGCCACTGACTGTTTGTCATCACGTCCTCGTATGAAGGAGTTATGGTCATTTATACATTGATTACAAAATTAAAATAATTAAATAATAATTAATTTTCTTAATTACATCATTAAGGAGTTTGAATCCTTCTTCGATATGAACGACGTATTACAGAATTGCTGAAACCCATCCATCCATTAGTAAAACCCATCGCCGCCGCCTGTAGGACTTGCCACCACCGTCGCCACAGATGATCTTTATCGTTGATATGAAAGGCCTTTAAGAGTATTTCGATTATGTATTTATAATTTTGAAAAATCATTGAATAATTTAAGAGAAAAAGAGAAGGAAGATCGGAAGACAATAGCCATTGCTCACAGATGTGGCGGCTGTATCATTTAGAATTAGGGTTAGGTTACAAATGGCATTTTATATAAATATTTATAATCTTATTTAATTTATTACTTCTTTTATTTCAAAAAAAAACGTTTATCCATATATGTTGTATGTTACATATGATGGCGCATTTATCTACAATAACTAATTGGCATATATTATGGCATTTAATGATAAGTCACTGATTTGCAATTAGTAATTAATTCATTTATATTCATTCCCATAAATCCATTTGTCCTTATTCATTAAAAATTTCAATTTCAAATCTACCTTTTAATTTCACACATTATTTGCATTAATCAATTAAGTCTTCAATTCCCATTTATTGATCTTTAATTTACAAATACAATTTTTAAAATAAAATATTAATTAATTCTCTAATTCTTTTTTTTTATAGTTAAAGCCCGATTTAATGCAGTCTATTAATCTCTTCATGGCAATTAATTACTCTTTTCATGGCAATGTTCTAAATGCATACCATTAGTATATATAGCATGTAGTCAATTAATTATACTTCAATTCTACCATTCATATATGTAGCATTTGCAAAATATATAGTGTATATATATATATATATATATATATATATATATTGTAAGCAATGTTCTATACGTATACCATTAGTATATATATATTATAATACTTTTTTTTTCTTTAGTTTCATTCCCCTAATGTGTCTATTACAACATAGTAGGTTACCAAGGATTTAATTAGCTGACTAGGCGTGATGGAACCACACTATTTATTATTATATATATTTTTATTCAAATTTCGAAAGTAAATTACAAAGAGAGAGAGAGAGAGAATAAATAGAAAGGAATGAATGTATGATTTATTGTCTGATGCTGATTGTTAGAAAGTTGTGTGTCCTTTTAAATTTCAAAACGCATAACATTAAATATCATAATTTAAGTAACATATTCAAAGGGTTGGAAAGAATAAATAGAAGAGAAATATATATATATATGTATGTATGTATATCTGTGATTAGTTTGTGAAGAAAAATAAGAAAGAAAAGAAAAAAATAACAAGGAAAAACAAAAGGGAGGAAAGATAATGAATGCATGGTTAATGCTAATTGTTAGAAATTAAAACTAACACTACAGGATTAAATATTATTTTTAGAAATGAATGTTTGCATGTAAATGTTAATACTTAACAAACTTCTAACATGTAAATGTTTAATATTAAACAACCAAACTTTTTCTACTGTTAAAACATCTTTTCTTTTTCATTATTATGATAAAACGTTTTATCAAACTATGAATCCCTTTTTAATGATTCATCCTTTACATTAAAAATCCAGTTCCTAATGTGAACACAATTTATTATACAATGAATCTTTTTTTTCCTCCTCCTTCTAAATTCTGACGTAATTTCTAAAATAAAAATTTTAAATTGGCCCCAAAATTACGGGTTGTTACAATCTCCCCCACTTAAAATCTTTTCGTCCTCAAAAAGGAACGTAGCTAAAAGTTGTTTAATTAACTAACTTAATTAAATTATTATTTATTGGCTTCAATAATTTTATTAGTTAAATTAATTATCATTTCAATAATTTTATTAGTTAAACTAATAATCAAACATCACAACCAGCAATCAATTAGGTGATTAATTTTTCAAATATATATAACTTTTATATATAGCCAAAAATCACATTTTTAGTGCAAATCACAGCATTGTGTACTAACTAAGTGTTGGTTCTTATACCAGTCAATGGAAATATATAGATATACCACTTTCGAAACTCGAACATAATTTTTGATGATGTTTCGAACCACCATCAGAACATCTCCGGGTGACTAGAGTGTGATTCTATATCTATCCAGTATATTAAAACTTTGAATATCCGTTAATTACTCGTATATTCGAAATCTTTATATACTCGATTGTCCACATAAAAACATAATAATATATTCAAATACGTATATTAAGATAAAATTTTCAAAACTAAATTTGTTTTCATTTTTATTTGAAAGAAAATAATACTCCTCACACTCGTTCTAGGTTGCTACTGATCCCATCTCTAACGAGTTATTCTCATTGGATATTACTAATCCAATCTCTGATGAATTCTTTCATTCGGTTCTAATGTGTCTTGTTCTCGAGCTCTGTAAACCTGGCTCTGATACCAACTGAAACGACCCAAACTTCCCAGAAAAGGAAAGGCTGGATTGCTTTGAGAACAACACACATCAGAACACAAACTGAAGAACATTTTATTGCTGATTACAACAAATACATCAGAGTACAAGAATGCAACAGAGTATGAATACTTATTACATAAAAGAAATACAATAATATTAGAGTTTTAAATTACATTTAAATAACAGCGGAACATAGTACAAATATACAACTGAAAGGAATACATGGATACAGAGCTTTCCGAATACTACTTCAGTTGTAAATCATGATCCTGTAAATATATCTGCAAAAAGCTACTCGACTGCCCGTGTGGAAAATATGGGCACCCGAATTTGCCACTGAAACAAACTACAGGTCAGTCATGGGACTGGTATGAGAAATCTTAACTTATCTAATAATAAGGCTAATCACAGGACCACGCCGCTAACGCGGAACGGGTTTACTCCCCTGGATTGCCAGTGCATAAAATAAAGTAAAACATTAAACAACGCAATGCTTTTTAGAAAAATGAAACCATTATAAGACCCAAGTCCCATCACACAATGCAACGCAAACCGGAGGATAGGGTTTTACCTTATAATGGTCAAAAGATGCTTGATACGATAAAACGGATTTAATATTAGTGTGTATATCTATGGGTATATATATTTCAAAAATAATTCCAATCATAATGTATTAATCATAGACGGCATAGTACCCCATCCTACTATGACGCCATACTAGTTCTACAATCAAAACCGCAAGGTCGTATTGGAAATTGGATTTCCATCATGAGTCGAGGCTAGAGAGGTGCTCCTCACCGATTCGAGACACTCTAGCAAATGCCTCAGGATCACACCTATGGGCAACCCTTGGAGCGGTAGGGCCGGACCCCGCCTATCGGCAATGGATTGGTTATGCCTGAACACACGTTTCCCGGTTCCTTTGAACATATAGTATGACCACTAACGGCCTATAAAAATCCAAGGCGCTTCAAATTCCATTATCCACATAAGTAAAATGCCAGCTAGTTTAAGCATTGACACTACCACTAGCTAGAAAGAAACGTGTGCACTCCCTACGGTCCCTTCTTCCGTTTTGGACTCATACCGGTGTGTGAGGCTCGCGAAGTCACGATATACACAAAGCTATGTCGTAATAGGCTATGCTTTGATCATCCCACAAGGCCCTGCTTTTCAACAAAAGCCATGATCATTTGCATCTTGGCGTGCCACATTGACAATTCACGCCATGCGATCAATCACCATTAATATATACCAGGGTGTTAAGCAGAAAATAAATCCTCCACCACCAAACAGACATACATTAACAGAAATCGATGTAATTCACACGGAATGAAATCCAATGTCAAACACGCATCCATTTACTAGCTTATGCTCTGGGTCTGAGCGAAAACCAAATCCGAACAATCAACAATAGTCCGGGCGGCCACCACTGAAGCCCCTTCAAGGTAGCTACTCCCGTCAAGGGTCTCTGTAGCAACACATCCATTCGATGTGAAGATCGTCGGTCTTCAATCACCGTCTTCATCTTCGGCTCTTCATCGTCGTGGTAATTACTCGGAATGGGTTAAACCTGGTCTTTCCGAATAATTCACGTATTTTTATAATAAAAATCAAGTATTATAAAGATAGATCCAACACCACATTCCAATTCAGAATATACTTCTAATAAAATATTCGCATTATTCTATCAAAGATAAATTCTTTAAACTACCTTTAAATATTTTCTTTAAAGATTTATCAAAACTCAAATTTGTTTTTAAATACAACAATCATTAATCAATGGTTATTTGAATTTAAGAAATTAATCTTATCTTTAACTGGGTTAAAGAACTAATGTCATTTAAAACATAGTTCACGGTAAACCCAAAATCATCTTCCATTGAATACGGAATCTTCACAGAAATAAAATCAATATATAATCGTTATAAAGTTCTGTATCCGACCAATAATATAAATGGAATAACGGCAAAGCCTCTTAAATTCCATATGTAGTATCGGTCTTCTTCTACAGAAGCTTACCTCGGTTATTAATTAATTTGAATTCCATTCAACTCCAATTTAATATATTAAATTGGAAAACTTTACTTTTGGAAAATTCCCATTTACATCTTAATAAAAGATTTATAAATTCCAAATCACATTCTTACCGTTAATTGAGTTAAAGAACAGATGTCGTTTAAAAACATTGTTCACGATAAACTGAATTCACAAATCATTTTTATTCCAATTACAAAATGTAGTTCGAAACTCTAGTAATCTTAATTAAAAGATTTATTCTTTTCAACTGGGTTTAAGAAAAGTGTTTTTGAAGACACCATTCATGAAAAACCCAAAATCTAATCTATTTAATTTAATTTCAATTAAATATTCACTAATTGGAAAATTTCATTAAATCTTAATTTAATGATTTATTCTAGTTAATAACTAGTTCATCTCAATAAAAATATATTTTTCTAAAATATATTCTTTTCTAAAATATTCTTTTTCTAGGATATCTTATACTGGAATGTGACTCAATCAACAACCATATATTGTGTGTAATCGACAATCATGATAAATAATTATCAAACATCCAAATGACGACCAAAGTGGAATTTATAACTGTGTGAGCATTAAAGTAAATAACTAACGATCATCACAGACTATCAATCCATCGATTGACAGATAACTAAATATTGGGATTAGTGTGTATCCAGTATCATCCCAATACCTGCGTGAGGTTTCATCCAACAGTCAATGATAAATTATTTGTGCATTTGGGCGATGTGTAAAAATTATCGTCCCAATCACATAAACAAATCGGATGACTTGTAAATGGAAGTGTATTATTCAGTTTGAATATACTAACCCTATATTTAACATATCAAGCATTACAACATCACAGACATCTATTTCAATTCTTTTTTATTGTGTACAAATGACAATAAAAATCTTAACTTTTGTTTCAATACTTTTATTGTTAACAAATGACAATAAAATCTTAACTCTTAATTATTGACCAAAAAGTATATTTTTGGTCTCATTCATTTTAATGACAAAATGAATTTTTGTCTTCACCTCCTTTAAAATGACAAAAATGTATCTTCCTAATTCATCCTTTTAATATGACAAAAATATCATTTCTATTAAATTTCTTTTAATATGACAAAAATGATTTTATTTTAATTTACTTTTTCTAACAGAAATGTACTTTTTATTCTAATATTCCTTTTCTAGCAAAATGTACTTTTTTTCTTCAATATTCATTTTCTAGCAAAAATGTACTCTTTATTCTAATTTACATTTTCTAGCAAAAATGTAGTTCTATTCCTATGTGACATTTTCCCATCAAAATGTTAATTTCTCTACTGTAACATTTAATAATGAGGATGTAAATTTCTCTAGTGTAACACTTAAAATAATAAAATGTTAATTCCATCTTACAGGACAATTCATAACAAAAATGTTACTTCCATTACTATAATCATGTCTTGAAAAAAATGTTACTTTTATTTCACAAATCAAGTTTTAACAAAAAAATGTGATTTTTATTTCATAAATCAAGTTTTAACAATAAAAATCTAATCTTTTATATAAAATCTTTTTGTCTCAACTAAAATGGCACTAAAAATGTAATCTTTATCTCTAAACATAAATTGGTAAAATCGCATGTTTCATTTAGTTAGAAAAAAGAAAAAAAAAACTTGCCATTAAGAATGTATTCTTTTTAGTTGAAAACAACTTGCCATTAAGAATGTATTCTTTTTAGTTGAAAACAACTTGCCATTAAGAATGTATTCTTTTTAGTTGAAACAATATAATACTAAAAATGTGATCTTTTTATAACTACTCCTTTAAGGTAAACAAAACTATATATTTTGATCTACTTCTTTTTAATGTACACAAATGTTCATTTTGTTTAAACTCTTTTAGTACACAAAAATGTTTAATCCTTTTTTAATACACAGAAATGTTTAATCCTTTTTAATACACAAAAAGGTTTAATCCTTTTTAATACACAAAAATGTTTAATCCTTTTTAATACACAAAAATGTTTATTCCTTTTTAATACACAAAAATGTTTATTTTTGTCTAATAAACAAAAATGTATATTTTTAACTAAACCTTCTAAATGATCAAAAATGTATATTTTTAACTAATCCTATGTAATTTGCAAAAATGAACATTTCCAATTCATTCCTTTAAATGACCAAAACTGAAATTTTGTTGTCATCCATTTAATGTAAATAAAATGTGAATCTTGACTAATTCTTTTAAATATAAACAGAATGTAAAGTTTGTTATAGTCCCATTTATGTAAACAAAATGTGATTTTTTGTTTAATCCTTTTTTATGATAAAAAATGTACATTTTTGGTCTAATCATTTTTAGTGACCAAAAATGTATATTTTGGCCTTATTCATTTTTAAATACCCAAAATGAATAGTATTTCACATTCATTCTTTTAAATTTGCAAAAATGAGTATTTCACATTTATTCTTTTTAATTTGCAAAAATGGTGAATTTTTGCCCCTTTTTTTTATTAGCAAATAAGATGTCAATAAAAATGTGTTTATAATCTTATCCATTTTATTCTTTCCTTTATATTGAAAAAAAATGTAAATTCCTATTTATTATCTATTTGCACGTGAACATGCAAATAAAAATAAAATAAAAGTAAAAATCTTTTTCTAAGTTATTTATTTGCATCTAAACATGCAAATAAAAATGAAATCTTTATACTAATGTTTATGTCTAAAATGCAAATAAAAGAACATCTTTTAATTCTATTTTAATTTGCAATGAGGAATGCAAATAAAAGAACATCATTATAATTCTAGGGATATATGCACTAGAGGATGCAAATAAAAGAACCATTTATTTCAATGAATATATTTGCCTAAGAGAAAACAAATAAATGAACAATTTATTTTCAATTGATATATTTGCATAAGGGGATACAAATAAATGGGCAATTTATTTTCAATTGATATATTTGCATAAGGGGATACAAATAAATGGACAATTTATTTTCAATGTCAAGTCAATATCAACTACATGTGATGACAACTAGTGTTTTGGTGTCAACATACGGTTAAAATTCCACATTTCAATACATGAAATAAATCTAAGTTTGATGTTAATTCACATAAACCACAACAACCATCATCATCAACAAACAACGAATACAATACTATACATCACAGAAGTTAACATACATATATAGAACTGAAACAATGGAAGATAATTAAATTTTAATTATTTTTAAAACAAAGAAATCTCACCGATAGTTAAATTCTGAACAGTTCACGTTTGAAAGTCCCTAAAATTCAGAATTGCTCCTTTTCAGTCCAATTTGATTCCATTGCGAAGAGTTTTTTTTTTCGTTGCGAATCCAACGCCACTGACCGTTTGTCATCACGTCCTCGTATGAAGGAGTTATGGTCATTTATACATTGATTAAAAAATTAAAATAAATAATAATTATTTTTCTTAATTACATCATTAAGGAGTTTGAATCCTTCTTCCATATGAACGACGTATTACAGAATTGCTGAAACCCATCCATCCATTAGCGAAACCCATCGCCGCCGCCTGTAGAACTTGCCACCACCATCGCCACAGATGATCTTTATCGTTGATATGAAAGGCCTTTAAGAGTATTTCGATTTTGTATTTATAATTTTGAAAAATCATTGAATAATTTAAGAGAAAAAGAGAATGGAACATCGAAAGACAATAGCCATTGCTCATAGAAGTGGCGGCTGTATCATTTAGAATTAGGGTTAGGTTACAAATGGCATTTTATATAAATATTTATAATCTTATTTAATTTATTACTTCTTTTATTTAAAAAAAAAAACGTTTATCCATATATGTTGTATGTTACATATGATGGCATATTTATCTACAATAACTAATAGGCATATATTATGGCATTTAATGATAAGTCACTGATTTGCAATTAGTAATTAATTCATTTATATTCATTCCCATAAATCCATTTGTCCTTATTCATTAAAAATTTCAATTTCAAATCAACCTTTTAATTTCACACATTATTTGCATTAATCAATTAAGACTTCAATTCCCATTTATTGATCTTTAATTTACAAATACAATTCTTAAAATAAAATATTAATTAATTCTCTAATTCTTTTTTTTTATAGTTAAAGCCCGATTTAATGCAGTCTATTAATCTCTTCATGGCAATTAATTACTCTTTTCATGACAATGTTCTAAATGCATGCCATTAGTATATATAACATGTAGTCAATTAATTATAGTTCAATTCTAGCATTCATATATGTAGCATTTGCAAAATATATAGTATATATATATATATATATATTTGTAAGCAATGTTCTATATGTATACCATTAGTATATATATATTATAATACTTTTTTTTCATTCTTTAGTTTCATTCCCCTAATGTGTCTATTACAACATAGTAGGTTACCATGGATTTAATTAGCTGACTAGGCGTGATGGGACCACACTATTTATTATTATATATATTTTTATTCAAATTTCGAAAGTAAATTACAAAGAGGGAGAGAGAATAAATAGAAAGGAATGAATGTATGATTTATTGTCTGATGCTAATTGTTAGAAAGTTGTGTGTCCTTTTAAATTTCAAAACACATAACATTAAATATCATAATTTAAGTAACATATTCAATGGGTTAGAAAGAATAAATAGAGGTGAAATATATATATATATATATATATATATATATATATATATATATATAGGTGATTAGTTTGTGAAGAAAAAGAAGAAAGAAAAGAAAAAAATAACAAGGAAAAACAAAAGGGAGGAAAGATAATGAATGCATGGTTAATGCTAATTGTTAGAAATTAAAACTAACACTACACGATTAAATATTATTTTTAGAAATGAATGTTTGCCTGTAAATGTTAATACTTAACAAACTTCTAACATGTAAATGTTTAATATTAAACAAACAGACTTTTTCTACAGTTAAAACATCTTTTCTTTTTCATTATTATGATAAAACGTTTTATCAAACTATGAATCCCTTTTTAATGATTCATCCTTTACATTAAAAATCCAGTTCCTAATGTGAACACAATTTATTATACAATGAATCTCTTCTTTTTCCTCCTCCTTCTAAATTCTGACGTAATTTCTAAAATAAAAAATTTAAATTGGCCCCAAAATTTTGGGTTGTTACACTCCCTCGGGCTTTGACAGGGTGACGAGAATTTATTCTCTGGAATTATTATCTATACACGCTCACCTGTAAATACCAGAATATATAACTATAAATATGTGTATGCTTTATAGGATTTATTGGGTACCTAATACGGCCCAATAAATTTCCAAACCCCTCTCCGTACAAGGGAGGTTATGGCGAAATTTTTCGAAAATTCCGGGTGTTAGCCAAATTTTTTGAAGAATTTTAAAATTCTCAAAAACTGAAAAGTTGGAGAATGGAAGCCCGAATGAAAGTTGAGTTGGTTTTTAAAACAACTTTCGGCTTCGTTCCTTTTCGAGGACGAAAAGTTTTAAGTGGGGGAGAATGTAACAACCCGAAAATCCGAGCCAGTTTAAAATTTTTATTTTGGCTAATTTGATGAATTTTCTATATTTAAAATGAATTATTTTAAATAATAATGACGAGAAAATTTATTTTGAATAGAATTCGAACGAATATATTTATATAGATCGTCGTTAGAATATAAATAATTATTTAATTATAAAAGGAATTGAAAATGTCGCGGTAGTTCGATAATTCGATTTCAAATTTCAAATGAATGTACAGGATTCAAAATAAACCGGAATTTAGCGAAACCAAAAATAATAGAATCTAATTGAGAATATCTTTCCAACGAATCAGAAAAATCAAAATTTCATAGCGGGAATCAAAAGTTATGCCCAGTTGAAAATTCAGAACAGTCGCTATGAAATTTCTGGCCCTTAAAAATGGACATTTTGCAAACGACCTCGGATTTCGACGAAACCACCTTTGTTGGATCCAAGATGTCAAGTTATTGATAGATTCCAATTTTCATAATTTTTCGAATCAATATGTGAGCGGGGCAAAGGAGAACGCGTTTGACCAGTTTCAATTGATTTTAATCGACTGGAAAATGGCCATTTTTCAAACGGTCTCATAATTTGACGAAACTAGTTTTGTTAGGACTGTATCGTCAATACGAAGCTAGAAATTATTTTTCTGGAATTTTTCGAGTTAGTATGTGACCCCGGTAAATTGAAATGTGCGTTCAAATTCAATATACATTGATTTATATTTTGAATTTGATGAAAACTGATTGTAACGGTCGAATTGGCCTATGAAACATATCACATTGTGTTCGGAATGGGGGTAATTAGCTAGGGACGACAGTCGTTGTGTCTCGATTGGTGTTGAAATTAAAAGTCAACATTTTGGAGAATAAAATAAATAAAATAAAAAAAAATTTAACTACCCCCCCTTTTTTCCCTCTTCTCTCACCGTCAGTTCCCTTTCTTAAAAAAAAATTCGAATCCCTAATCGATCGAGGCGCGCCCATCACCTCAGCCCGACGGTGTACTCCATCACCCCACCGCCGGCCTCCGTCCATCCCTCCTCCCCTAGCCCTCCCCCTCCGCGAACGACGACGCCCTGCAGCCATGTCCTCCCCAAATCGAATGGAAAACCCCTGGATCTCCCCCTCGACTGAAATCCGCCATCTCAGGTGCCCCTCCGCCGCTTGACAGTCCCACGCCTGAAACTGAATTGTGAGTTTTTCTGATTTCTTAGTTTTTACTTATTTATTTAAATGCTTAGATTTTTATATATACAAATACTAAGATTTTACATATATAAAAGCTTAGGTTTTTACTCATGAAATGGTTGTATTTTTAAACATGAAAGGAAGGATTTTTATAACTTAAAAAGGTTAGAGCTTTGTTTAGAAAAAGATAATTTTTTTAAAATAGATAAAGATCGGATTTTTATCGATGTAAAATAATAAAAATATGATTTATATTAAAGTAGAGTAATAAAAATATAAATTTTTTTTGCTAGACAATATAAAAATATGATCTTTTTGTGAAGCGAACAAACAAAAGATTTTTACTTGTGTAGAATATTAAAAACATGATCTTTATATAATAAAAGATATAAAAATACTATTTTTATATAAGTAGTGTATTGAAAATATGATTTCTATATAATAGAGAATATAAAAATATTGTCTTTATTTACGTAGCGAAATAAAAATCTGATTTTTATTATATATATAGTGAAGTAAAAATGAGATTTTTATAGCGATGAAATAAAAATTCGATCTTTACATATGAAGTAGAAATATAATTTTTATATTGAAATAAGCGTTGTAAAAATATATGAAGTAGAAATAAAAATTTGAATTTTATATATTAGAATGAAGCAATAAAAATATAATTTTTATTTGAACAGCGTGAAAAGAACGGCATTGGAATTTCAAACAGCTCCAGACTGTTCAGCAGTTCAAAAGCAAAGCATGGCGGAGTGGAACCCTCTCTGAGAACTTCTCACCTTTTATTTTTAATTTTCTAGTTAATAATATATATACTAGGATGTAGACGGTGTTTAGTAGCACCCGACACCCGTCGTCCACAGACAATGGACGGCTTGTTTGCTTGGTTGTTTGTTTGATTTTGGTGTGTAGTTGATTGCGTGATGTGAAATGAAATAAAATATTTATATAGGTAATAGATATTTCAAACGGTCTCATAATTTGACGAAACTAGTTTTGTTAGGACTGTATCGTCAATACGAAGCTAGAAATTATTTTTCTGGAATTTTTCGAGTTAGTATGTGACCCCGGTAAATTGAAATGTGCGTTCAAATTCAATATACATTGATTTATATTTTGAATTTGATGAAAACTGATTGTAACGGTCGAATTGGCCTATGAAACATATCCCATTGTGTTCGGAATGGGGGTAATTAGCTAGGGACGACAGTCGTTGTGTCTCGATTGGTGTTGAAATTAAAAGTCAACATTTTGGAGAATAAAATAAATAAAATAATTTTTTTTTAACTACCCCCCCTTTTTTCCCTCTTCTCTCACCGTCAGTTCCCTTTCTTAAAAAAAAAATCGAATCCCTAATCGATCGAGGCGCGCCCATCACCTCAGCCCGACGGTGAACTCCATCACCCCACCGCCGGCCTCCGTCCATCCCTCCTCCCCTAGCCCTCCCCCTCCGCGAACGACGACGCCCTGCAGCCATGTCCTCCCCAAATCGAATGGAAAACCCCTGGATCTCCCCCTCGACTGAAATCCGCCATCTCAGGTGCCCCTCCGCCGCTTGACAGTCCCACGCCTGAAACTGAATTGTGAGTTTTTCTGATTTCTTAGTTTTTACTTATTTATTTAAATGCTTAGATTTTTATATATACAAATACTAAGATTTTACATATATAAAAGCTTAGGTTTTTACTCATGAAATGGTTGTATTTTTAAACATGAAAGGAAGGATTTTTTTAACTTAAAAAGGTTAGAGCCTTGTTTAGAAAAAGATAAATTTTTTAAAATAGATAAAGATCGGATTTTTATCGATGTAAAATAATAAAAATATGATTTATATTAAAGTAGAGTAATAAAAATATAAATTTTTTTTGCTAGACAATATAAAAATATGATCTTTTTGTGAAGCGAACAAACAAAATATGATTTTTACTTGTGTAGAATATTAAAAACATGATCTTTATATAATAAAAGATATAAAAATACTATTTTTATATAAGTAGTGTATTGAAAATATGATTTCTATATAATAGAGAATATAAAAATATTATCTTTATATACGTAGCGAAATAAAAATCTGATTTTTATTATATATATAGTGAAGTAAAAATGAGATTTTTATAGCGATGAAATAAAAATTCGATCTTTACATATGAAGTAGAAATATAATTTTTATATTGAAATAAGCGTTGTAAAAATATATGAAGTAGAAATAAAAATATGAATTTTATATATTAGAATGAAGCAATAAAAATATAATTTTTATTTGAACAGCGTGAAAAGAACGGCATTGGAATTTCAAACAGCTCCAGACTGTTCAGCAGTTCAAAAGCAAAGCATGGCGGAGTGGAACCCTCTGTGAGAACTTCTCACCTTTTATTTTTAATTTTCTAGTTAATAATATATATACTAGGATGTAGACGGTGTTTAGTAGCACCCGACACCCGTCGTCCACAGACCATGGACGGCTTGTTTGTTTGGTTGTTTGTTTGATTTTGGTGTGTAGTTGATTGCGTGATGTGAAATGAAATAAAATATTTATATAGGTAATAGATATTTTATAGTTAAAAAGAGAATTTTTAACGTGTATTTGAAATGAAATGAATATTTATAAACAAATCGAATGATTTGTTTATATACTCACATTTGACTGATATTGATTGCGACGATAAATTTTACACATCGCCCAACTACACAAATAAAATCTGTGTTTGATTGATTGAAACTCCACACGGGTATTGGGATGATATTTGGCGTACACTAATCCCAATTATTTTGTTGTATGTCGATCGATTGTTCAACAGACTGTGTAAGCGTTAATTATTTATATTTAATGCTTATACAGTTGTGTTGTGCACTTTGGATGATGGTTGATTATTTATCGTTGCTATTATATACATGTGTTGTGTGGAATCCATATAATTAACATTATATGGTAATTGATTGGGCCTCATTCCAATTGAGAAAATAAAGAATATTATAAAATAAGATTCATGTGTTGACAGTACTCATTTGTTGAGATTAGTCATGTGTGGAAAAAAAAATAGATTCATGTGTTGAACGAAATATTTTAACAATAAAAATTAACATCTTTATCAAAATTTTACAAAATATATTACATAACAAAAATAGTCACGTGTTGAATAGAATATAAATTCAAGTGTTGAATAGAATAAATATTCATTTGTTGAATAGAATAAAGGAGTCTTTGAAAAATATAAAGCCGTGATGAATAGAGATGCGTTATTTTGACGTGAACGATATTTTTATCGATTTTATTCATTTGATAATGAATATTGAAAAGTGATTTCATAATCGAATATTTTGAATGGAACAGGATTGAAATTGAATTGAAATCAATTTGAAATTAATTCGAATTTAATTGAATAGAAGGTAAATTCAAATTGAATTGAATAGAATGCGAATCAAATTGAATTAAAATTCAAATTGAAATTTAATTGAATCAATTTGAAATGAATTCAAATTTGAAGTGAAATTGAAATGAATTTGATTCGAATTGAATAGAAAATGAATTCGATTCGAATTGAATAGAAATTGAATTTGAATTTGAATTGAATAGGAATTGAATTAAAATGAATTCAAATTGAAATTGAATTAAAATGAATTCGAATTGAAATTGAATTAAAATGAATTCAAATTAAAATGAATTCGAATTGAATGGAAATGAATGTAAAATGAATTTATAATGGAAAATTCACCTTTGATTTGAAATTGAATATGAAGTTGAAACTGTTTTGAAAACGAATTTAAAACAATTTATAAAATTCGTTTTGAATAGAAATCGATGAAATATATATTATATATATATATATTATATATATAATATAATGGCCTGAATAGAACGCGCCGCGCTGCGGCAGTTCGCGAATTTCGACCATTGACTTCATGCGGACATTGCGGGAGATCCGACCGTCGGATTCTCCTCAAACCGGAACCGTTGGGTTCGTATCGAAAAGAACTTTCTAATGTATATAAGAAATTAGAAATCTAACAGTTGGATTTGGAGATACGTCCAAATCAAATTTATAAAAGGTCACTGTAAGTGCAGTTCGACGACCGTTATTGGAAATCGACTTTACGAGCCTTGATAAAATTATTAAAAATATCTATAATTTGTGAAAAATCAAAATATATGAATTGGAAAGAACTAGGATGAAAAATTCCCTATTTGAAAGGATAAATATATATTTTTATCGAAATGAACTAGTTTTGAACTAGAATTAAAATCCAATATTTTTAAATAAATAAATTGGGTTTGAAGTGGTTTTAAAAATAATCAAATGAGATTTGGGTTTGTCGTGAATGGTGTCTTCATTAACGCTGTTCTTGAACGCAGTAGGAGAAAAGATTAAATCTTTTTCTTTAGATTTAATGAAGTATACCAATTAATTATTATATTTAATTGGAATGGAATTGGAATTGATTTGTGGGTTTATCGTGAACGGTGTTTTAAATAACACTTGTTCTTTAACTCGATAATAAATAGAATGTGATTTGGGTTTATCGTGAACTATGTTTTAAATGGCATTAGTTCTTTAACCCAGTAAAAGGAGTTTTAATGAATCTTTAATTAGATTGAAATGTGAATTGATAATTTAAATTATCGGATTTGGATAGTGATCGAGAATGGAGTATTACCAGTTTTGCTCCGAAGCGATAGTGAAATCTTTAATTATATTTGAGCGTGAAATGGTAATTAATTTTACCGATAACACTATGGTGTTAGATATGGAGTATTACTAGTTTTTCTTCATGGGATGAATAGGTTGGGATTGAGAAATAAAATAAATAATTACTTCGGTATGGTTCACTAATTCCGACTAGTTTGGAAAACCATAATATGATTTGAAATGACATCCAAAGGAATATTAAAGAATAAATTTTAAAGAATTTATCTTTGATAAAATTAATGGGAACCTTTCCCTAAGGATGTGAAAATTGAATAAAAGAATATTCTGAATTGGAATGAGGCGTATGTTGTGTTGTGTAATATGTGTTTATTATATCCGCGGGTTATTCGGAAAGGCCGGGTTTATACCCATTCTGAATAACCGATTCGACGATAAGTCGAAGATGATGACGGTGGTTGAAGACCGGAAGTCTTCACATCGTTTGGGTGATTATTGATGATCTTGATTGGGCTGTACACCCAAAATGAGGGAATCAGTTGGTGATCGTCCAGACATACTTGGAGATCGATGGATATGCGAGGAAAGTGCCTCCGGTTTCGTTCATTCCTAGAACGAACTTGTAAATGGACTGTGTGTCTGACATGGGATTTTATTCTGTGTTCATTGATCTCTATTAAATATACATCTGTTTGGCGGTGAAGAATTTATTCTCTTGCTTAACGCCCTTCGCTGAGACGTACGATGTAACAACCCGTATTTTTGAATAACATGTGATAACATAAATGGAGGCAGAATTAAACTGTAAAATCTGAATCAAGGGAAACGGGCTATGCCATTGCGTTCGTCTCGGAAAAATACGCGAAATAGAGTCCGAGTTTTCGAAAATCGGAGTCCGTATGACCAAGATATGGCCTCGCGAAGTTTCACGAAAAATTCCCAAATTAAAGTATACTTAATTAAGTGAAATGGGTTGCGCAGAGAAATATATATATATTGATATATATATATATAATTGAAAATTAAATAAATAAATATGCAAAAATGTTCAAAACAGCGAATTGGGAGAGGGGAATAACCGAACCGGCCGATTTTTGAGGTCGACCCGAGCTCGCTGGGTCGACTAGGGGTTAATCCAGGGTGTTTGGCTGTCAACCCGTGGGCCGATTCGCTCAAATGCAGATTTTGCATTTGGATGGTTCTCATGGCTCATCTTTAATCTAAAGGCCCTAGATGGTTCCTACACTTGACTTCTTCCCCAAGACATGCTTTGATGGCTTGGATTGAATCTAGGTTTAATCCTATGGCCTAAAACACTTGCCTAATCTATAAATAAGACCCTAACCTACCCTAAATCATCATTATTCATTCATACAACTAAACTATGGCAAAATCAATCATCTCATGGCCTCCACTCTCTTCATAAAATTCCTAAATAAATTCCTAAGTGATTTTCCATGCATACAAGTGTTTTCAAACTTGTATGAGCATCATTAGCTTGCATTCAAGTCAAGTTTATATATTTGCATCATAAAGAAAGAGTCTTGATCATTTTGGCTCAAGGGTTTTGCTTGCATTTTGGGTTTAATTGATTTCATAAGGGCTTTGTCATATTTTTGTGACTTCTTAAGCATTGTAAGCCCTATTCTACTTTCATACTTAAACTCTAAAGTTAAATGTATGATATGCAAGTTTATATGCAAGTTTATCATGTTGTGATATGCAAGTTTATATGCAAGTTTATCATGTTGTGATATGCAAGTTTATATGCAAGTTTATCATGTTGTGATATGCAAGTTTATATGCAAGTTTATCATGTTGTGATATGCAAGTTTATATGCAAGTATGCCAAGTTATGTTATGCAAGTTTGGGTTGAACATTTTGTTCATGCTATCATGTTATGCAAGCTTATTTTTGGTTTATGAACATAAAGCTTTAAGCTTTATGCCAAAGGTTGCATTTTGGCAACATGTAAGTTATCATATCTCTTATGATAACTTGCATGTGAGGCTAAATGCGAACTTATGGCCATTCCTACATGTCATTTAGCACCATGTATCATCAATATGCCAAGTTTGGTTTTATGCATGCTTTTGGGGCCTAAAAATGTAATATGCAAGTATATGAACATATGTACATTTCATATGCCACCATGTTAAACTTGTGGCTTCAACACCCTTATGTCATGATTATGCCAAGTTCCCTCTTTCTATCCTTTATGCGCTATTGCGATATGTAAGCGATGGGATTGCGTTTGGGGTTGGGTAAACTTAAAAGACATAAAACATAAGCTTGGGAATTTACCTATTAAGTTAGGTCTACCCATTGGGAATTTACCTATTAAGTTAGGTCTACCCAATTGCTTGAAAACTTGTAACATGTTTTGGAAACATGATGGACATGACACTTAGAAAAGATAAGTGTGGCCAACTCGAGGTTGGGTTGAGTTTGTAGCGTAAACCTACCCGGAACTGACCGGCTTAACTAGTTGCTACAAACAATAGGACCCAATGTGAGAAGTTGGTCATGTTGTACCTTGGACCCGAGGTTAGACCAAGTTGTGGTGTAAAGCTACCCGGACCCGCCCGGCTTAACTAGTAACCACAACAGGGTCTAATGTGAGAGGTTAAGGCGCATTAAATTAATTAATGCCTCGTGATTAGGGTTAAGTCATGGTCCACTTAGTACTTAACCAATTTGGGCTCGGTAGATTAATCGGGGTTAAGTCGTGAACTCATCGTTACACTTAACCAAGTTAATCCATGATTAGTAAAGGGGTTAAACCGTACTTAACCCACTAGAAAAATCCTAGCAATGGGGGGTCCACTCCAGTAGTAATCCCTAGTTCGTATCATCATGACCCTAGGGACTAGGCTAGGGTGGGGGCACGATTACTGGGCTGGAGGTAAGCGACCAATAAACGACGGCAGGGTGGTACGCCGGTGTAGTTCCGGGCGGACTCTGGTCGTGCACATAGTCCGTAGCCGGAGAAAACATGCACGGGTACCAGTAGATCGGGACTGTGCACTCATGTCTATGGTGTCCAGGGGTTGACACCCTAGGGCTTGATACACCCGAAGGGTGGACCCGGCACAGTTCGACTACAATCATGTTTGGGCCGTATTGACACCAACACGTGACGAGTTAGGCTTAGGGAGCCGATCGACTAGACCGTTTGGTTGGACCTTGTATTAGGGTCATTCCATGTTATTGGACCGCGGGTTAGGGTCACTTCATGTTATTGGGCCAAAGCCTGGGCCAAGGGATCAATACTTGTTTATTCAAGTCATGTTAGTTTGCTAGTACACCTGTGGTGCAAAACCTTAATCCTGATTATGCGATGACACCTTTATCTACCATGTTAGTTAATCACCATGCTAGTATGTTGTTATCCTTAGGATCATACCTGCTTCTCATGCCAGTTAACTTTATCAGTTTACATTGATTGTAGTAGGGCTTACTCAGTCTTTTTGACTGACCTGTTTTCTTTCGCCTCTTTTCTTCCGTTTCCCCCCCCCCCCCCAGGTTCTCAGGGAGGGAATACTGGAGCTTAGCTTGGATTTCGGATTGCTTGCTTGTGGGATTTCAGCTCATGTACGGTTTCGACATGAAGCTAGCTATGGTTACCACTTAATTGGGGATAGCACTTATTTATTTCAGTTTTTCAGTTGATGTTGTTTTATCTAGACTTGTTTATTTGGAAAGCTATGTTGTACCAGACTTGTTTTGAAATGTTTTGAAATCTTCCGCTGTTTTATCTATGTTATTTACTCTGTTTACATATATACATATGTTCTTGTTCTGCCTTGATATATCATTATGCATGTTTACCTGATTCAAACGCCCCTCCAAAGTCAGAGTGCTTGCAAGAGTCACCCTGGTGGAGGTGGGGTGTTACATTTGGTATTAGAGCATATGGTTTACGAGAAGGAACAAAAAGGTTTTTAAAACTTTTGGAAAACTATTTTCAAAACCAAGTATAAAGTATTTTCCAAAGAAAAGTCTAGTTTATTTTAAAGGCTATTCCCCAAAAAGCCATTAGCAAAATTCCTTCGTTTTTCTCCATTCTGAATCTGTCTTTTTCTTCGTTTTCAGTATGGCCGATAACTTTGCTATTACGGAGGGAGTACACGTACCTGTTTGGTATAGGAGACTTTTGGTGGCTAGGGCGACCGAAGCCGGCCCCGCAGATGTTCCTCCTCCTCCTCCTCCGGTAGTTAATGTTCCTCCTCCTCTTCCTCCAGTGGTTAATGTTCCTCCTCCTCCTGTCGCTGAGGTTCCTCTTCCTCCTCCCCCTCAGCATCCTCAAGTGGACTTCGCAAAGACTTGCAAAGATTTCAAAGCAATGGGTGGCAAGAACTTTCAAGGCACTGAGACTTTTGTAGAGGCCAGAAATTGGTTGAAAGAGACCGAGGATTTGTTTGCTATCTTTGGGTTAGACGATCAGAGGAAGCTCTTGTTGGCGGTTTGGCTTATGAAGGATGAAGCCGCTTATTGGTGGGAAGTCACCAATGGTACTAGGCCTGTTGAGACTTGGGCCGATTTCAGGGCAAGGTTCATGCTTAAGTTTCTATCTTCTGCTGAGGAGAATCTGCAAATGGAGAGGTTCATAACTTTGAAACAAGGAGATATGTCTGTCAAAGAATATGTGAACAAGTTCAATCAGTTAGCTCGTTTTGGCTTGGATATGGTGAATACTCCTCAGAAGAAGGCTCTTCGTTTTGCTAGAGGATTGAATGAGCCGTCGCAGGGATTGGCTATGTCACATATTCCCCATGGGGCCACGTTTGAGAGTTTGGTTGATATGGCGTTACTTCAGGGAGATGTCAAGAAAGAAACCAAGATGAATGATACTCAAGCCAAGAAGACTGATTCCCAGGGAAAAGGAAATCAGGGTAATCCAAGTGGTCAGAGCAGTCAAGGCAATCAGAACAAGAACAAGAGTCAAGGCAACAAGGGGAACAACAACAAGGGCAATAACAACAAGGGCAAGAACAACAAGGGGAAGTGCCATTATTGCGGTTCAGTTGGGCATCTTATTAAGGATTGTAAGAAGAGGAAAAGGAAGAATGGTGAATGCTTTTTCTGCGGTGAGACTGGACATTTCAGTAAGGATTGCCCGAGGAAGCAAGGGCAAGGCCAGGGTCAGACTCAGTGTGCTGGACCTTCAGGAGGGCAAGTTCATGCTCTCAATGTCGCTCCAGTTCCCGATCGAGGTAGTATTTCTGTTGAGAGCCTTGTATATATTTCTGATTTTCCAGTTCGTACCTTGTTTGATTCTGGTGCATCGCATAGCTTTATCTCATCTGATCTTGTTGATAGTTTGCACCTTAGTACTAGCTTGGTAGATGATCCCGTCTGTGTCTCAAATCCTATTGGGGGTTCCGCCCATTTGTCTATGATATGTGGGATTTGAGGATCTCTATACTGAGTGTAGAGTTCTTGTGCAGTGCTTATGTTCTTGGTTTTAGGGGATACGGATTGATATTGGGCATGGATTGGCTGTCCAGATATGGAGCCATTCTTGATTGTGAGCATAGGGTTGTGAGGCTCGTGACTCGCCTCGGAAACACCCTAGAGATTTCTTGTGATCCGAGAGGTCCCGTCATGTTGTGCTATCTGGAATCACTCGACTCGTCAATGGAAACTCTTCAGTCTGTGAGAGTGGTTCGAGAGTATCCGGATGTTTTCGATGAAGTTAGGGGGTTGCCCCCTAAGCGAGAGATTGATTTCCGCATTTATCTGGTGGATAATGCAAAGCCTGTTTCTTTGCCCGTTCGGCACATGGCTCTGCGTGAAAGGCGGGAGCTAAGTAAGCAAGTGAAAGAGTTGCTTGAGAAGAACTTCATTAGACGAAGTATATCTGAATGGGGAGCGCCTGTGGTATTTGCTACCAAGGCGGATGGTTCTCTCCGACTTTGCGTTGACTATCGAGAGTTGAATAAGCTGACTAAGAAGAACAGACAACCGTTACCGAGGATTGATGATCTCTTTGACCAGCTTGTCGGTGCTTCTGTTTTCTCTCAGCTTGATCTTGCTACGGGGTTCCATCAGCTCAGGGTAGCTGAAGATAGTATAGACAAGACTGCGTTCAGAACTCCAGATGGATTCTTCGAATGGCTTGTCATGCCGTTCGGCTTGACTAATGCACCCGCATATTTCGTGGACTTGATGAGTAGGGTGTTCAGGGAGTTCTTGAACAAGTTTGTCGTGGTCTTCGTAGATGATATTTTGATCTTCTCTAAGGATGAGGAAGAGCACGCAAGGCATCTCATGGAGGTGATGGATACACTTAGAGCGCATCAGTTGAAGGCCAAGTTCTCCAAGTGTCACTTTTGGAGAAGGGAAGTTAGATTCCTTGGGCATATAGTATCTAAGCAAGGCTTAGCGGTGGATCCCGCTAAGGTAGTGGCAGTTCAGGATTGGAAGACTCCAAGGAATGCAACCAAAGTGAGAAGTTTTCTAGGTCTTGCGGGTTTTTACCGGAAGTTCATCAACGACTTCGCAAAGATATCCGCTCCTCTCACTAAATTGACAAAGAAGAATTTAGTTTTTGCTTGGAGCATAGAATGCGAGCTTGCTTTTCAGAAGCTCAAGAGAGCTCTCACATCAGCACCTGTTCTAGCTTTGCCCGATGGAGGGAAGTTATTTACCGTATACACCGATGCATGTGGCACGGGGTTAGGAGCTGTTCTTATGCAAGAAGGAAGAGTGATATGCTTTGGCGGTAGACAACTCAAAGTGCATGAGAAGAATTATCCCACTCATGACTTAGAGTTGGCAGCAATAGTATATGCACTCAAGGCTTGGCGCCATTATCTTCTGGGAGAAAGATTTGAGCTTTATACCGATCACAAGTCATTGAAGTATCTCTTTTCTCAGAAGGATCTGAATCTGAGGCAACAAAGATGGATGGAATTCTTGGCGTCCTACGATTTTGAGATAGCTTATACCCCTGGCAAGGGGAATGTGGTAGCAGATGCATTGAGTAGAAGAAGGTTGACCCTAAGTCCTCTATTCGTTGAGATGAAGAATTTAGAGTATGTGGCAACCTTTGATTTCTCTTTGGCGATTGTGTCGATGACTGGTTCTTTAGCATCTCTGGAACTCAGACCTACCCTTCTTGATCAAGTTGGGGCTTCGCAGAGAGAAGACCCTCAGATAGTTGAGATTATGGATAAGCTAATTCGAGGAGAGACGTCTAGTCATCTCGCTCGATATTCTATTGATGACAAGGGTTGGCTGAGGAGAGATGGAAGGTTATGTGTTCCAATGGTAGAAGATCTAGTAAGAAGAGTTCTTGAGGAAGCGCATCGCTCTAAGTTGACTATACATCCGGGCGGAGATAAGATGTATAAAGATATGAAGCGCATTTTCTTTTGGCCTGGGATGAAGAAGGATGTGGCAGAATTTGTCTCTAGATGTATCATTTGCCAGCAAGTTAAGGCCGAGTCGAAGAAGCCCGGTGGGCTATTGCATCCTCTAGACGTTCCACCATGGAAGTGGGAGAGTATTTCCATGGATTTTATCGATGGGCTACCAAGGTCAAGGAAAGGGAATACGAGCATTTGGGTTATTGTTGATAGACTTACGAAGAGTGCTCATTTCATTCCGGTGAAGAGCAAGAGGACCGCATCTTGGCTAGCGTCTGTATATCTTCGTGAGATTGTGAGACTACATGGAGTCCCTTCTAGTATAGTCAGTGACCGTGACCCAATCTTTACAAGTCAATTCTGGAATAGCTTGCAAGAAGCTATGGGCACAAGGTTGAATCTAAGTACGGCTTATCACCCACAGACGGACGGTCAAACCGAAAGGGTGAATAGGGTACTCGAGGATCTGTTGAGGCTTTGTATTCTGGATTTTGGTGGTACTTGGGAAGACCATCTTCCTCTTGTTGAGTTTGCATATAATAACAGTTATCAGGCAAGCATAGGGATGGCACCATTTGAAGCTTTATATGGGAGGCCGTGCAAGTCGCCTACATGTTGGTGGGAGACTACAGATGAGCTTATACTTGGGCCTGATATGATCAGAGATACATCCGAGAAGATCGAGTTGATTCGGAGACGGATGAAAGCGGCCCAAGACCGACAGAAATCCTATGCTGATAAGCGAAGAACGGATTTGGAGTTTGATGTTGGGGATATGGTTTTCGTGAAGGTTTCTCCTTAGCGGAATGTGGTCCGATTTGGAGCTGTTGGGAAGTTGGCACCGAGGTTTGTTGGACCATTCCCTATTATAGAGAGGATCGGGCAGATGGCTTATAGAGTGAAGTTGCCCGAGAAGCTTGCTGGAGTACACGATGTTTTTCATGTCTCGCATCTCCGGAAGTGTTTACATGAATCAGCAGAGGTTGTTGAGCCAAGTGTTCTAAAAGATGTAGAAGTGGAGAAAGAGGCTACCTTGAGGAGAGCTCCGATTCGTATCTTGGGGACGGAGACCAAGAAGCTAAGGAATCGAGAGGTCAAATTGGTGAAGGTTCAATGGGGTGAAGCCGAAGAAGACGCAACTTGGGAAACCGAGGAGAAGATGCGTGGGCTTTATCCATTCCATTTTGAGGGTACGCTCTCAATCTCTTTTCTTTGTTAGCATATCTTTCTCTTTGCTATCCATGTTTATCTAGTTTATCGTGTTAATCTTGTCATGAGAACCTTAGGTAGAAACCCTTTGGATGAAACATGTGTTTGAAACATGTTATGCTTGATGGTTGCAAGTGGTTGCAAGTGTTTGCAAGTGGATACTCGTGGATGCATAATACACGTTAGGCACTAAGATCGGCTCACACACTTTCATACCGCATATGCATGAGTGTTTATGCTTATTCATGGATGAAAACTTGTTATGCTATCACGTGGATGTTGCATATGGATGAATGTTATGTGCACTCATGTAGAGATTATAAATTATGTTAGGAATTTGCATACATATGGACTCATTTCACTAACATATTTTGCATTAAGGGGGTTTACTGAATCAGTAACCTCCTGATTTTCGCATTAGATAAGTACATATACACACACCTTTGCATATGATCATACAACATTTAGAACCTTTTAAGGACAATGATTGCTCGTGGATGATGTTTTGAGTAGATGGATGATGGATGGTAGGATACGTTCTTCCTAACTTGGAGATTTCGGGGACGAAATCCTTTAAGGAGGGAAGAATGTAACAACCCGTATTTTTGAATAACATGTTATAACATAAATGGAGGCAGAATTAAACTGTAAAATCTGAATCAAGGGAAACGGGCTATGTCATTGCGTTCGTCTCGGAAAAATACGCGAAATAGAGTCCGAGTTTTCGAAAATCGGAGTCCGTATGACCAAGATATGGCCTCGCGAAGTTTCACGAAAAATTCCCAAATTAAAGTATACTTAATTAAGTGAAATGGGTTGCGCAGAGAAATATATATATATATTGATATATATATATATATATATATATATATAATTGAAAATTAAATAAATAAATATGCAAAAATGTTCAAAACAGCGAATTGGGAGAGGGGAATAACCGAACCGGCCGATTTTTGAGGTCGACCCGAGCCCGCTGGGTCGACTAGGGGTTAATCCAGGGTGTTTGGCTGTCAACCCGTGGGCCGATTCGCTCAAATGCAGATTTTGCATTTGGATGGTTCTCATGGTTCATCTTTAATCTAAAGGCCCTAGATGGTTCCTACACTTGACTTCTTCCCCAAGACATGCTTTGATGGCTTGGATTGAATCTAGGTTTAATCCTATGGCCTAAAACACTTGCCTAATCTATAAATAAGACCCTAACCTACCCTAAATCATCATTATTCATTCATACAACTAAACTATGACAATATCAATCCTCTCATGGCCTCCACTCTCTTCATAAAATTCCTAAATAAATTCCTAAGTGATTTTCCATGCATACAAGTGTTTTCAAACTTGTATGAGCATCATTAGCTTGCATTCAAGTCAAGTTTATATATTTGCATCATAAAGAAAGAGTCTTGATCATTTTGGCTCAAGGGTTTTGCTTGCATTTTGGGTTTAATTGATTTCATAAGGGCTTTGTCATATTTTTGTGACTTCTTAAGCATTGTAAGCCCTATTCTACTTTCATACTTAAACTCTAAAGTTAAATGTATGATATGCAAGTTTATATGCAAGTTTATCATGTTGTGATATGCAAGTTTATATGCAAGTTTATCATGTTGTGATATGCAAGTTTATATGCAAGTTTATCATGTTGTGATATGCAAGTTTATATGCAAGTATGCCAAGTTATGTTATGCAAGTTTGGGTTGAACATTTTGTTCATGCTATCATGTTATGCAAGCTTATTTTGGGTTTATGAACATAAAGCTTTAAGCTTTATGCCAAAGGTTGCATTTTGGCAACATGTAAGTTATCATATCTCTTATGATAACTTGCATGTGAGGCTAAATGTGAACTTATGGCCATTCCTACATGTCATTTAGCACCATGTATCATCAATATGCCAAGTTTGGTTTTATGCATGCTTTTGGGGCCTAAAAATGTAATATGCAAGTATATGAACATATGTACATTTCATATGCCACCATGTTAAACTTGTGGCTTCAACACCCTTATGTCATGATTATGCCAAGTTCCCTCTTTCTATCCTTTATGCGCTAAGCGATGGGATTGCGTTTGGGGTTGGGTAAACTTAAAAGACATAAAACATAAGCTTGGGAATTTACCTATTAAGTTAGGTCTACCCATTGGGAATTTACCTATTAAGTTAGGTCTACCCAATTGCTTGAAAACTTGTAACATGTTTTGGAAACATGATGGACATGACACTTAGAAAAGATAAGTGTGGCCAACTCGAGGTTGGGTTGAGTTTGTAGCGTAAACCTACCCGGAACTGACCGGCTTAACTAGTTGCTACAAACAATAGGACCCAATGTGAGAAGTTGGTCATGTTGTACCTTAGACCCGAGGTTAGACCAAGTTGTGGTGTAAAGCTACCCGGACCCGCCCGGCTTAACTAGTAACCACAACAGGGTCTAATGTGAGAGGTTAAGGAGCATTAAATTAATTAATGCCTCGTGATTAGGGTTAAGTCATGGTCCACTTAGTACTTAACCAATTTGGGCTCGGTAGATTAATCGGGGTTAAGTCGTGAACTCATCGTTACACTTAACCAAGTTAATCCATGATTAGTAAAGGGGTTAAACCGTACTTAACCCACTAGAAAAATCCTAGCAATGGGGGGTCCACTCCAGCAGTAATCCCTAGTTCGTATCATCATGACCCTAGGGACTAGGCTAGGGTGGGGGCACGATTACTGGGCTGGAGGTAAGCGACCAATAAACGACGACAGGGTGGTACGCCGGTGTAGTTCCGGGCGGACTCTGGTCGTGCACATAGTCCGTAGCCGGAGAAAACATGCACGGGTACCAGTAGATCGGGACTGTGCACTCATGTTTATGGTGTCCAGGGGTTGACACCCTAGGGCTTGATACACCCGAAGGGTGGACCCGGCACAGTTCGACTACAATCATGTTTGGGCCGTATTGACACCAACACGTGACGAGTTAGGCTTAGGGAGCCGATCGACTAGACCGTTTGGTTGGACCTTGTATTAGGGTCATTTCATGTTATTGGACCGCGGGTTAGGGTCACTTCATGTTATTGGGCCAAAGCCTGGGCCAAGGGATCAATACTTGTTTATTCAAGTCATGTTAGTTTGCTAGTACACCTGTGGTGCAAAACCTTAATCCTGATTATGCGATGACACCTTTATCTACCATGTTAGTTAATCACCATGCTAGTATGTTGTTATCCTTAGGATCATACCTGCTTCTCATGCCAGTTAACTTTATCAGTTTACATTGATTGTAGTAGGGCTTACTCAGTCTTTTTGACTGACCTGTTTTCTTTCGCCTCTTTTCTTCCGTTCCCCCCCCCCAGGTTCTCAGTTCTCAGGGAGGGAATACTGGAGCTTAGCTTGGATTTCGGATTGCTTGCTTGTGGGATTTCAGCTCATGTACGGTTTCGACATGAAGCTAGCTATGGTTACCACTTAATTGGGGATAGCACTTATTTATTTCAGTTTTTCAGTTGATGTTGTTTTATCTAGACTTGTTTATTTGGAAAGCTATGTTGTACCAGACTTGTTTTGAAATGTTTTGAAATCTTCCGCTGTTTTATCTATGTTATTTACTCTGTTTACATATATACATATGTTCTTGTTCTGCCTTGATATATCATTATGCATGTTTACCTGATTCAAACGCCCCTCCAAAGTCAGAGTGCTTGCAAGAGTCACCCTGGTGGAGGTGGGGTGTTACATACGAGCACAAAGGTCGTATATCGATGGACATCAGTCGCATGGAGTGAATTGCCTGTGTGGCATGCCTAAGTGGCAGATGATCAAGGCTTCTGTTGAAAAGCAAAGTCTTGTGGTTGATGATCAAAGCACGACCTGTGTGGTGCAGCTTTGTGTATAGCATGAATTCGGGAGCCTCACATCTCGGTATGAGTCAAAAACGGGATACGGACTGCAGGGAGAGCACGACGTTTCTTTTTAGCTATGGGTGGTGTCAGTGACCTGCCAGCCCTGACATTTATATATTTTTCACATGAGTGGTTGTTGGATGAGGCGCCTCGATATTAGGTCTGTTAGGACCGGAAACGTGTGTTTAGGAATTGCCAATCCTCAAAAGTAAGAGAGGACCGGCCCTGAAGATCCAAGGATCATAGTGGGGTCCTAAGACATTTGCTAGAGTGTCTCGAATCGGAGAGGAGCTTGCCCTTTGCCTCGACTCATGATGGAATCCAATTTCCAATACATGTATTTCGGTTTTATTTGTAGAGTCTAGTATGACGACATAGTATATGGTAGCTATGCCGTCTATGATTTATACTTATGATTGAAGTTGTTTTCTTCACTTATAGTAATAATAAAAGATGAAATTTCACGTATGAAGCATTCTTTGGCTGTTATAAGGGAAAACCCTATCCTCCGGCTTGCGTTGCATTGTGTGATGGGACCTGGGTCTTATAACAACTTCATTGTTCTTTATTTTAGCATTGCGTTGTTTGTTTATGCACCGGTATTCTTGGGGTAAAAACCCGTTCCGTGTTATACGGCGTGGTCCCTTGATTTACCGAACTTTACAATAAGAATTTATAATTGTTTTAGTTCTCACACCAGTCACATGACTGATCTGGAGTTTATTGTTTTAACCTAAACTCTAGGTGCCCTTATTTTCGACACGGGCAGCTAGTAGTTTTGGTTTTGCAGATTTATATTCGCAGGATCCTAATTAACAGCTGGAATGATGCTCGGAAAGCTCTGTATCCGTGTATTACTTTCAGTTGTGTTTTTTTATTGTTTTTCCGCTGCTATGTAATTTATTGTAACCTCTGATATTTTTCTGTTGTATAATATTTACTTATACTCTGTATATTCTTGTATTCTGATGGAATTGTTGTAATAGCAATGAAATGTTCTTCTGTCTGGGTTCTGATTTTTCATGTTCTCAAGGTAATCCGGGCTTTCCTTACCGGGGAAGTTACGGGCTATCACAGGTACCATATATCATGTCGCCAATACTAGGCTCTACAATCAAAACCGCATATGTCACGTATTGGAAGTTGGATTTCCATCTGTGAACAAAGGCAAGGCGCAATCCTAACCGTTTCGAGACGCTCTAGCCCGTGTCTCAGGACTCAGCCGCAACTGTACCTAGGCAACATGCAGGGCCAGTCCATCGATGTGGATTAAACTTAAACCCTGAACATGCGTTTCCCCGCCCTTTGGGGCGTAGATGAGCCAAATGACTCCATATCCAAGGCGCCTCGCAATAGCAACAACCACACAGGTAAAAATAATATAAATGTCAAGGCTGGAAAGTCACTGACACTACCCTAGCTAGAAGGAAACGCATGCCCTCCCTGCTGTCCTCTCCCATTTCTGGTTCACACCGGGGTGTGAGGCACGCGAATTAACACTACACAAAGCTATGCCACACAGGTGGTTCTTTGATCATCAACCACAAGACTTTGCTTTTCAACAAAAGCTTTGATCATTTTCTACTTAGGCATGCCACACAGGCAATTCACTCCATGCGACTGATGTCCATCGATATACAACCTCTGAGCTCGTACGTCTCAGAGAAGGGTGTTAAGCAAGAGAATAAATTCTCCGCCACCAAACGGATGTATATTAAATAGAGATCAATCAACACAGAATAAAATCCAGTGTCAGACACACAGTCCATTTACTAGTTCCTTTTGGGTCTGAACGAAGCCGGAGGAACCTTATTCCTCGCATATCCATCGATCTCCAAGTACGTCTGGACGATCACCAACTGATTCCCTCCTCTTGGGTGTACAGCCCAATCAAGATCATCAGTAATTATCCCAATGACGTAAAGACCTCCGGTCTTCAACCACCGTATTCATCCTCGACATATCGTCGAATCAGTTATTCAGAATGGGATAAACCCGGTCTTTCTGAATAACTCGCGTATATAATAAACAAGTGTTACACAAACGCAACATACGCCTCCTTCCAATTCAGAATATTCTTTATTCAAATATTCACATTCTTAGGGAAAGGTTCCCATTAATTTTATCAGAGATAAATTCTTCTAAATTTATTCTTTAATCTTCAATTGGATATCATTTCAAACCTTGTTATGGTTTTCCAAACTAGTCGGAATTAGCGAACCACACCGAAGTAATTATTTATTTTATTTCCCAATCCCAACCTATTCATCCCATGGAGCAAAACTGGTAATACTCCATATCTAACACCATGGTGTTATTGGTAAATATTAATTACCATTTCACGTTCAAATCTAATTAAAGATTTAGCTATCGCTTTGGAGCAAAACTGATGATACTCCATTCTCGATCATTTCAATCTGATTAAAGATTCATTAAAACTCCACTTAGCTTTAATCTACCAAAAAATCAATATTAATGATTATTTAACTTTGGAAATCATATCCAGTCTTTAACTGGGTTAAAGAACCAATGTCATTTAAAGCATGGTGCATGATAACCCAAAATCATATTCCATTCCATTAGCCTCTAACCGTAAATTAGCAAGTGAACAATCCCCTAAATATTAACCCCGAAGGTCGAAACGAACATCAGATCAATACCCAGGAAACCATTCAACTTAACTAATCTCCAGTAAGTTTCTAATTTTCACACGGGGTTTAAGAACAATGTTGGTGAAGACACCATTCACGACAAACCCAAAATCCCATTTGATATCAAATACAAGGCTCTGAATAGAAAATATATCGGCTTATATTCAATATCAAATTCTGAAATCAACAAATATCGTGTTGGAATAACGATATATATATATATCTTCCGAATTCCTTCACAATGTCCGTATAATCACGGAATCCAATATTGAAATATTCCGAAGATAATTTCGATTCAAATCCATTCCAATTCATATATTGGAAATTCTGGTTATATTAAAACCCATTCGCAATCCATTTTATTTATTTAAAAATATTTAATTCTAGTTATAAACTAGTTCATTTCGATAAAAATATATTTTTATCCTTATAAATGCGGAATTTTTCATCCTAGTTCTTTCTAATTCATATATTATGATTTTACACAAATTATAGATATTTTTAATAATTTTATCAAGGCCAGTACAGTCGATTTCCCTAAACGGCCATTGAACTGCACTTACAGCGACCTTTTCTAAATTTTATTTGGACATAATTCCAAATCCAACCGTTAGATTTCAAATCTCTTATATTCATTGGAATCGATACGAATCCAACGGTTCCAGTTTTAGGAGAATCCAACGGTCGGATCTCCCGTAACGTTAATTCGAAGTCAATGGTCGAAATTCACGAACGGTCGCGGCGCGGCATGTTCTATTCATGCCATTATATTATATATATAATATATATAATATATATTTCGTCGATTTCTATTTAAAACATTTTTTATAAATTGTTTTAAATTCGTTTTCAAAATGATTTCAACTTCATATTCAATTTCTAATCAAAATTGAATATTCCATATCAACGATATATAAATGATAATATTTTCAAAACATTATATTTTGAAATCAATTCCTTTTCGAAATTCATTATAAAAATGAATAAAATCGATATAAATATCGTTCACGTCAAAATGGCGCAAATCTAATCAACACGGCTTTATATATTTCAATAACTTCGTTATTCTATTCAACAAATGAATATTTTCTTCAACACATGAATATATACTTTATTCAACACATGAATATTTATTAATTCTTACTTACAAAAAAAATGTGAATTTTATTGTATAAATATTTCGTTCAATACATGAATCGTTTCAACACATGAATATTCTCAACACATGAGTATTGTCAACACATGACTATTTTGTTTATTTAATATATTTGATAAAATTGTGTTTTATATTGTTTAATTCTTAATCAGCCTCTAAGCGTAAATTAGTAAGAGAATGATTCCCTAAGTATTAACCCCGAAGGCCGAAACCAACATCAGATCAATACCCAGGAAACCACTCGTCTTAACTAGTTTCCAGTTAGTTTCTAACTCTATATATGATAAAGACGTGAATTTTATCATTTAGAGATTTTTCTCAACACATGAATTATCTTTTATTCAACACATGAATATATATTTCATTCAACACATGAATTTTTATTTTATAATATTCCTTATTTTTCAAATTGGAATGAGGCCCAATCAATTACCATATAATGTTAATTATATGGATTCCATACAACACATGTATATAATAGCAACGATAAATAATCAACCATCATCTAGAGTGCGCCACACAACTGCATAAGCATTAAATATAAATAATTAACGCTTACACAGTCTGTCAACCAATCGATCAACATATAACTAAATAATTGGGATTAGTGTACGCCAAATATCATCCGAACACCCGTGTGGGGTTTCCAATCAACAAACACAGAATAGTATTTTTGCGGTTGGATGATGTGTAAAATTTATCGTCCCAATCAATATCAGTCAAATGTGTATACATAAACAAATCGTCCGATTTGTTTATGAATATTTATTTTATATACACATTAAAAATTATATCTTTAACTATAAAATATTTATTCATTCCACATCACACAATCAATTTTCACAACACATAAATCAAACAAACATGTCATCCATGGTCTGTGGACGACGGGTGTCGGTTGCCGCTAAGCACCATCTCCATCCTAGTATATATTTCAAACTAGAAATTAAAATAAAAGTGAGGACTAATCACCTTGGGGATCCACTCCTCCATTCTTTATCGGATGGTTTTGATTTGTTTCTCGTACGTTCCGGTAACAACCCTGAAATTCTGAGCCAATTTAAATTTTTTATTTTGGCAATTTCAATGAATTTCGAATATTTAAAATGAATTATTTTAAATAATAACAACGAGAAATTTATTTTGAATAGAATTAGAATGTATATGTTTATTTGAATCGTCGTTAGAATATAAATATTTTATTTTAAATTATAAAAGGAATTGAAAATGGCGCGGTAGTTTGAAAATTCGATTTCAAAGTTCAAATGAATGTACAGGATTCAAAATAAACCAGATTTTAACAAAACCAAAAATTTAGAATCTAATTGAGAATATCTTTCCAACGAATCTGAAAATTTGAAATTTCATAGCGGGAATCAAAAGTTATGCCCAGTTGAAAATTCAGAATAGTCGCTATGGAATTCTGGCCCTTAAAACTGGAAATTTTGCAAACGACCTCGGTTTTTGACGAAACCACTTTTGTTGGATCCGTGATGTCAAGTTATTGCTAGATTACAAAATTCGTAATTTTTCGAATCAATATGTGAGCGAGGCAAAAGAAAACGCGTTTGACTAGTTTCAGTTGATTTTAATCGACTGGAAAATGGCCATTTTTCAAAGGGTCTCGGAATTTGACGAAATTAATTTTGTTAGGACCGTGTCGTCAATACGAAGCTAGAAAATATTTTTTTGGAATTTTTCGAGTTAGTATGTGACCCCAGTAAATTGAAATGCGCGTTCAAATTCAATATATAGAGTTATATTTTGATTTGAACGGAAACTGGTCGAAATAGTAGAATTAGCCTATGATACATATCCCATTGTGTTCGGAATGGGGGTAATTAGTTATGGACGACATGCGGTGGGTCTCGTTTAGAGGTCGAATAAAAAAGTCAACTTTTTGAAATAAAATAATTAAATGTATATTATATTATATAAACCCCCCCATTTTCTCTCCTCTCAGTTCTATACTTTTCAGATCGGACACAAATAAAAAAAAACACCGCCACTCTCGATTGACGCACCGCCTCCACGACCTCCACCCAGCCGCCGCGCCGCCTTCCCCTTCTTCTTCTTCCTCCTCCACCCGATCCTATCCCTCCTCTCTCCCGTTCCCTCATACGAGACCCTACCCCCAGGTTCATTGACCAAGCCCCTCCAATCGAAGAAACCTCGCGCGCCACCTGAAACCGCCCACCACCACCTAAATCTGAACCCCCTCATCCTCGCGAGATCCCCCGACGCTCCAGCGCCTCTCCAACCGCCATCTCCAACAGTGAAACCCTATTCTTTTCTCCGTTTTGCTGCAAAAATGGTGAGGTTTCCCTTTTAATAATTATTTAAATAAAAGTTTATATGTTTATTTATAAGAAAGTTTAAATTTTATTTTAGAAAAAGATTTGATTTTTAATTAGCAAAAAGATTTGATTTTTAATTAGCAAAAGGTTTAATTTTTATCATTAAAAAGTTTCGTTTTTTAATCGTGAAAAGGTGGGGTTTTTAATCGTATGAAGTAGCGAAGAAAAATATAATTTTTCCATGTATGTACCAAAATAAAAATATGATTTTTATTTATGTAGAAAAGTAAAAATATAATTTTTATTATATAACTAGCAAGATAAAAATATAATTTTTATCATGGAAAGAAGCGGTGTAAAGAAGTGATTTTTATACATAGGAAAGAAATGATTTTATCATAGAAAAGAGATGATTTTTATATGAACATGATATGAGCAAAAATATGATTTTTATTTATTGAATGAAGTTATAATATAAATTTGATCTTTTTATATGTAGCGAATTAAAAATATGATTTTTTATATTTTATAAAGAATAAAAATATGATTTTTATTCATGTAGAGTAATAAAAATATAATTTTTATTATATTACTAGCAAGATAAAAATATAATTTTTAAATAGTTAGCAGAGATATAAAAATACAATCTCTATATAAATAAAAATGTGATTTTTATGTAGAGAATGGCGAGGGAAATATAATCTTTATTATATGAACACCGATATAAAAATAGAATTTTTATCTATATAGCAGCGGTATAAAAATAGAATTTTTATCTATATAGCAGCGGTATAAAAATAGAATTTTAATCTATATGGTAGCGGTGTAAAAATGTGATTTTTATATACATAGCAACAATATAAAAATGTGATTTTTATATATGTAGTGGCCACGAACGACGAAAGTGACAAAAGGCGAGTGGCAAAGATTTCCTTCATATGAAGAATTGCGGTGTATTGGTTTAGCTAGTCGGTGAGAACTTCTCACTTTAAATTTTCTTTTTTAGTTAAAATATATACTAGGATGCAGACGGTGCTTAGCAGCACCCGACACCCGTCGTCCACAGACCATGGATGGCTTGTATGTTTGATTGTTTGTTGTGGTTAAAATTGATTGTGTGATGAGAAATAAAATAAAATATTTATATAGTTAAAAATATTTTATCGTTAAAAATATAATTTTTAACGTGTGTGTGAATAAAAATATGTGTTTGTTGATTTGAAACCCCACACGGGTATTGGGATGATATATGACATACACTAATCCCAATAATTAGTTGTATGTCGATCGATTGATTGACAGGCTGTTATAAGCGTTAGATGTCTACATTTGATGCTTATAGAGTGTAGTGCACTTTGGATGATGGTTGATTATTTGTCAGTGCTATTATATACATGTGTTGTATGGAAATCCATATAATTAACATTATATGGTAATTGATTGGGCCTCATTTCTATTGGGAAAATAAAGAAGAATAAAAATAAATTCATGTGTTGAAAATATTCATGTGTTGAGTAAAATATTTTAAACAATAAAATTCACATCTTTATCAAAATTTTATAAAATATATTAAATAACAAAAATAGTCATGTGTTAACGGTGCTCATGTGTTGAGAATATTCATGTGTTGAAATAAATATAGATTCATGTGTTGTATAGGAGAAAATATTCATTTGTTGAATAGAATAACAAAGTTATTGAAATATATAAAAAGCCGTGTTGATTATAGATGCGCCATTTTGACGCGAACGATATTTATATCGATTATATTCATTTTATAATGAATATAGAAAAGGAAGTGATTTCAAAATATAACGTTTTGAAAATATTATCATTTATATATATTGATGATATGGAATATTAAATTTTGATTTAAAATTGAATATGAAGTTGAAATTGTTTTGAAACGTATTGAAAACGAATTATAAAATACGATAATAGTTGGTTTCAGAATTTGATATTGAATATAAGCCGATATATTTTCTATTCAGAGCCTTGTATTTAATATCAAATGGGATTTTGGATTCGTCGTGAATGGTCTTAAATAACACTCTTCTTGAACCCAGTTTAGAAAAGAATAAATCTTTTAAGTAAGATTTAGTGAAATTGTCCAGTTAATTTGTTATTTATCTGGAATTGAATTTAAATTGGTTTTTGGGTTTATCGTGAGCGGTGTTTTGAATAACACCTGTTCTTTAACCCGATTAACAATGGAATGTGATTTTGGGTTTATCGCGAACCGTGTTTTAGATGACATTGGTTGTTTTACCCAATTAATGACAGGATATTGATTTTTGGGAAGATTAAAACTAAGTGGAGTTTTAATGAATCTTTAATTAGATTGAAATGATCGAGAATGGAGTATCAACAGTTTTGCTCCAAAGCGATAATTAAATCTTTAACTAGTTTGAACGTGAAATGGTAATTAACTTTACCGATAGCACCATGGTGTTAGATATGGAGTATTACCAGTTTTGCTCCATGGGGTAAATAGGTTGGGATTGGGAAATAAAATAAATAATTACTTCGATGTGGTTCGCTAATCCCGACTAGTTTGGAAAACCATAATATGGTTTGAAATGATATCCAAAGGAAGATTAAATAATAAATTTAGAAGAGTTTATCTTTGATAAAATTAATGGCAACCTTTCCCTAAGAATGTGAATATCAGAATAAAAGAATATTCTGAATTGGAATGAGGCGTATGTTGAGTTTGTGTAACATTTGTTTATTATATACGCGGGTTATTCGGAAAGGCCAGGTTTATACCCATTCTGAATAACCGATTCGACGATATGTCCAGGATGAAGACGGTGGTTTAAGATCGGAAGTCTTCACATCGTTTGGGTGATTACTGATGATCTTGATTGGGCTGTACACCCAAGATGAGGGAATCAGTTGGTGATCGTCCAGACGTACTTGGAGATTGATGGATATGCGAGGAAAGTGCCTCCGGTTTCGTTCAGACCCAGAACGAACTTGTAAATGGACTGTATGTCTAACACTGGATTTTATTCTGTGTTGATCGATCTCTATTAAATATACATCTGTTTGGTGGCGGAGAATTTATTCTCTTGCTTAACACCTTTCTCTAAGATGTACGAGCTCAGAGGTTGTAAATCGATGGACATCAGTCGCATGGAGTGAATTGCCTGTGTGGCATGCCTAAGTGGCAAATGATCAAGGCCTCTGTTGAAAAGCAAAGTCTTGTGGTTGATGATCAAAGCACGGCCTGTGTGACGCAGCTTTCTGTATGGCGTTAATTCGCGAGACTCACACCTCGGTATGAGTCAAAAACGGGATAGTGACTGCAGGGAGAGCATGATGTTTCGTTCTAGCTAGTGGTGGTGTCAATGCTTAAACTGGCTGACATTTATATACTTTTCACCTATGTGGTTGTTGGAATGCGAGGCGCCTCGGATATAGGTCTGTTAGGTCCATTAAACGTGTGTTCAGGAATTGCCAATCCTCAAAAGTAAGAGAGGACCGGCCCTGAAGATCCAAGGTTCGTTGTGTGTGGTCCTGAGGCATTTGCTAGAGTGTCTCGAATCAGAGAGGAGCTTGCCCCTTGCCTTGACTCATGACGGAAATCCAATTTCCAATACGACCTTTGCGGTTTTATTTGTAGAACCTAGAATGGCGACATAGTGATATGGGTCATTTATGCCGCCTTTGATTGATATTTAATTGAAATTGTTTTGACACTATACACTTATAATAGTATCAAATGATTTGTTTTTAAACGTATCAAGCATTATTTGGCTATTATAAGGGAAAACCCTATCCTCCGGCTTGCGTTGCATTGTGTGATGTGACCTGGGTCTTGTAATAGCTTCATTTTTCGTTAAAGCACTGCGCTGTTTATTTATATGCACTGGTATTCTTGCAAGGAAACCCATTGTAACAACCCGAAAATCTGGGCCAGTTTAAAATTTTTATTTTGGCAATTTTAGCGAATTTTAATTATTTAAAAAGGATTATTTTAAATAATATCGACGAGAAATTTATTTTGAATATAATTCGAACGTATATATTATATACGTCGTCGTTAGAATATAAATATTTATATATAATTATAAATAGAATTGAAAATGGCGCGGTAGTTCGATAATTTGATTTCAAACTTCAATTGAATGTACCGGGTGCAAAACAATCCGGATTTTAGTAAAACCAAAAACATTAGGATCTAATTGACGATATCTTTCCAACGAAGTTAACAAACCGAGATTTCACTTTATAAATGATAAGATATGTCCAGTTGAAAATTAGAAATAGTCGCTGTGGAATTTATATATATTTTTATATATATAAGGCCCTTAAAAATGGACATTTTGCAAACGACCTCGGATTTCGACGAAACCAGTTTTGTTGGATCCGCAGTGTCAAGTTATTGCTAGATTCCAAATTTCATAATTTTTCGATTCAATATGTGAGCGTGGTAAAGGAAAAAGCGTTTGACCAGTTTCAGTTGATTTTAATCGACTGGAAAATGGCCATTTTTCTAACGATCTCAGAATTCGACGAAACTAGTTTTGTTAGGACCGTATCGTCAATACGAAGCTAGAAAATATTTTTCTGGAATTTTTCTAGTTAGTATGCGACCCCGGTAATTTGAAATGTACGTTTAAAATTCAATATAGAGATTTAAATGTAAATTTAACGGAAACCAACTGTAACAGTCGAATTGGCTAACGAAACATATTCCATTGTGTCTGGGATGGGGGTAATTAGCTAGGGGCGACGGTTGTTGGGTTTGGTTTCGAGTTCATACGCAAAAACCTACTTTAATGAATTAAATAATAATAAAAATATTTATATAAGGCCAAACTTTAAACCCTAACCCTAATTAAATCTGGAGCCGCCGTTCTATTCGAAACCGACGGGCGACCCACTACATACTTCTCCCTCTTCGATCTTCCAATCCCCTCCACCATTTCAAAAGCCCTAAATTGCAAAAAGAAGAGCTCATCGAACTCCCACAGGCCAACGGTGGTGATATGCTCTCGTGTTCTGTGGAGGTTGGATTTTCGCCACGAAGGCTCACTGTTCATCGCGGTTTTCAGAGGAAGTTGAGGCTTCGATCAGGGTGGCTCTGGTCTGGAGGGGTGGCGACAGAAGGGGCGTTCAAATGGTGGTGGCGGATCGTTGTCAGAGGGTGTGGGGATGCGTGCTTCTGGAGGTTCTTGAAATCGACTTTGGGTTCATCGTGACAGCAGAACGAAGAAGAGGGATTAGAGAAAGGGTAACGATTTCCTAAGTGTTATTAATTTTAATTAAATTAATTAATCACTATTTTAATTAACTAAGTTTTGAATATATAAAATGCAGTTTTTTTGAAAGTATAAAATTCAGTTTTGAATATATAAAATGCAGTTTTTTTTGAAAGTATAAAATTCAGTTTTGAATATATAATGCAGTTTTTTTTAAAGTATAAAATTCAGTTTTGAATATATAAAATGCAGTTTTTTTGAAAGTATAAAATTCAGTTTTGAATATATAAAATGCAGTTTTTTTTGAAAGTATAAAATTCAGTTTTGAATATATAAAATGCAGTTTTAAGAAATAACATTGTTTTAAAATAGAATTGATCCTGGAAAATATAATATACATTGATCTTGAAAAATAAATTATACAATGTTTGGAAAAGTAAAATACGATTTTTGTATAAGTAAAAAAATAATAATACGATTTTTGTTTGTTTAAAAATATGAATTCGTTGATTTGAAAAATAGGATTTTTATATGTTGAACTTCGATATAAAAATAGGATTTTTATATGTTGAACTTCGATATAAAAATAGGATTTTTATATATTGAACTTCGATAGAAAAATAGGATTTTTATATATTGAACTTCGATAGAAAAATGGGATTTTTATATATTGAACTTCGAATTAAAAATATGATTTTTATATATTGAATAGCGAACTAAAAAATTCGATTTTTATATATTGAATAACGAAGTCAAAATTCGATTTTTACATAGGTAGTGAAAGCGGACGACGAAGATGACGAAGATTCGATAGCGATGAAGATTCCTATCAATGAAGTGCCGTGGAGCTAGGATAGCTATCTGTGAGAATTTCTCACCTTTCAATTTCATTTCTATTTATATATATATACTAGGATGCAGACGGTGCTTAGTAGCACCCGACACAATCGTCCACAGACCATGGACTTGTTTGTTTGGTTGCATAGATTAGTTATATGATTTGATTTGAATTGGGTTGTTTGGGGATTTTGATTGATGTGTGAATGGCGTGGGCCTTCACTAGACCGGGGATAAGGCTAGGCCTCGTCCCGTTTCAAGTATCGTGCCGTTATGCCGCCGAAATTTTCTAAAATGAGTTAGAAAATAAAAATATCATTTTATTGTGTAAATGAATAACAGAAATTCATATGTTGGAATAAAATGTTGTATCGTTAAAAATATAATTTTTAACGTGAATATGAATATAGTGAAAGTGAATAAAATAAAATATTCATTTACAAACCAGACGGTTTGTTTATGTACACCTATTTGAAGGACATTGATTGGGTCGATAAATTTTACACATCGCCCAACAGCACAAATAAAATATGTGTTTGATTGTTTGAAACCCCACACGGGTGTTGGGATGAAATTTGAAGTTCACTCATCCTGATTGATTAAATATGTCGATCGATTGATTGACAGGCTGTTATAAGCGTTGAATATCTATATTTGATGCTTATACAGTGTAGTGCACTTTGGTTGATGGTTGATTATTTTCAATGCTATTATATACATGTGTTGTATGAAAATCCATATAATTAATTTTATATGGTAATTGATTGGGCCTCATTCCAGTTTTGAAAAAGAAATATTTGAAAAAGAAATATTTGAAAAAGAAATATTTGAAAAAGAAATATTTGAAATAGAATATTTGAAAATAAAGGAATATATGAAGCCGTGTTGATTAGATTGACGCCATTTTGACGTGAACGATATTTATATCGATTTTAAAAGTGATTTCGAAATGAATTGAATTGAAAGTGATTTCGAAATGAATTGAATTGAAAACGAATTCAAAGTGAATTGAATTGAAAGTGATTTCGAAATGAATTGAATTGAAAGTGATTTCGAAATGAATTGAATTGAAAACGAATTCAAAGTGAATTGAATTGAAAACGAATTCAAAGTGAATTGAATTGAAAACAAATTCAAAGTGAATTGAATTGAAAGTGATTTCAAAGTGAATTGAATTGAAAGTGATTTCGAAATGAATTGAATTGAAAGTGATTTCGAAATGAATTGAATTGAAAACGAATTCAAAGTGAATTGAATTGAAAACAAATTCAAAGTGAATTGAATTGAAAGTGATTTCAAAGTGAATTGAATTGAAAGTGATTTCGAAATGAATTGAATTGAAAGTGATTTCGAAATGAATTGAATTGAAAACGAATTCAAAGTGAATTGAATTGAAAACAAATTCAAAGTGAATTGAATTGAAAGTGATTTCGAAGTGAATTGAATTGAAAGTGTTCTCGAAATGAATTGAATTGAAAGTGATTTCGAAATGAATTGAATTGAAAACGAATTCAAATTGAATTGAAAGTGGATTGAAATGAATTCAAATTGAATTGAAATTTGAATTGAATAGAAATGAACTTTGAAACGAATTTATAAAGAAGAATTCAATTTTTCTTTGAATTGAAATGGAAGTGGAAATAGATTTTGAAACGAATTTTAAAACTATTTATATAATTCGTTTTGAATAGAAAATCGACGAAGTATATATTATATATATTATATATATAATATAATGGCCTGAATAGAACGCGCCGCGCCGCGGTAGTTCGTGAATTTCGACCATTTATTTCAAACGGACATTACGGGAGATCCGACCGTCGGATTCTCCTAAAACCGGAACCGTTGGGTTCGTATCGAAAAGAGCTTTCTAGCGAATGTTAGAAATTTGAAATCTAACGGTTGGATTTGGAATTATGTCCAAATCAAATTTGAAAAAGGTCGCTGTAAGTGCAGTTCGATGGCCATTGATGGAAATCGACTGTACGGGCCTTGATAAAATTATTAAAAATAGTAATAATTTGTGTAAAATCATAAGAAATGATTTGTGAAGATTTGGGATGAAAAACTTCATGTTTGAAAAGATAAAAATAGATTTTTATCGAAATGAACTAGTTTTGAACTAGAAATATAATTCTATTTATTTTTAAATAAATAAATTGAATTTGAAAAGGGTTTTGAAAATAACCAAAATTTCCAATGATTGCATTGGAGTGGATTTGAATCGAAATTGTCTTCGGAATATTTCGATGTTGGAATTCGTGATTATACAGGTGTGGTTATGGAAATTTGAAAGATATATATTTATATCGTTATTTCCAATACGGCATTTGTTAGTCGTAGAATTCGATATTGAATATAAGCCGATATATTTTCTATTCAGAGCCTTGTATTGAATATCGAATGTGATTTGGGTTTGTCGTGAATGGTGTCTTCACTAACACTGTTCTTGAACCCAGTTGAGAAATGATTAAATCTTTTTATTTAGATTTAATGAAGTGTGCCAATTAAAGAATATTTAATTGGGATTGAATTGATATTGATTTTGGGTTTATCGTGGACAGTGTTTTAAATAACACTCGTTCTTTAACCCGATAATCAATGGGATGTGATTTTGGGTTTATCGTAAACTGTGTTTTAAAAGACACTGATTCTTTAACCCAGTTAACGATTAAAACTAAGTGGAGTTTTAATGAATCTTTAAATAGATTGAAAAGATCGAGAATGGAGTATCACCAGTTTTACTCCAGGCGATAGTTAAATCTTTAATTAGATTTGAACGTGAAATGGTAATTGAATTACCGATAACACTGTGGTGTTAGATATGAAGTACTACCAGTTTTACTTCATGGGATGAATAGGTTGGGATTGGGAAATAAAATAAATGATTACTTCGGTGTGGTTCGCTAATCCCGACTAGTTTGAATTGATATTCAAAGGTGATTAAAGAATAAATTTAAAGAATTTATCTTGGATAAAATTAATGGGAACTTTTCCCAAAGTATAGGAATATTTGAATAAAAGAATATTCTGAATTGGAATGAGGCGTATGTTGTGTTTGTGTAACACTTTTATAATATATACGCGAGTTATTCAGAAAGACCGGGTTTATCCCATTCTGAATAACTGATTCGACGTGGTGTCGAAGATGAAGACGGTGGTCGAAGACCGGAAGTCTTCACGTCGTTTGGGTGATAACTGATGATCTTGATTGGGCTGTACACCCAAGAAGATGGAAACAGTTGGTGATCGTCCAGACGTACTTGGAGATCGATGGATATGCGGGGTACTAGGTGCCTCCGGTTTCGTTCAGACCCAGAACGGACTTGTAAATGGACTGTGTGTCTGACATTGGATTTTAGTCCGTGTGATTGATCTCTATTAAATATATATCTGTTTGGCGGCGGAGAATTTATTCTCTTGCTTAACGCCCTTCTCTGAGACGTACGAGCTCAGGGGTTATATATTGATGGATATCAAACGCATGGAGTGAATTGCCTGTGTGGCATGCCTAAGTGGCAATTGATCGAGGCTTCTGTTGAAAAGCAAAGTCTCGTGGTGATGATCAAAGCACAGCCTGTGTGGCACAGCTTTGTGTAACGTGAATTCGCGAGCCTCACACCCCGGTTGTGAACCAAAAACGGGAGAGGACGTCATGGAGGGCATGCGTTTCTTTCTAGCTAGAAGTGGCGTCAGTGGTTTTACACGCCCTGACGAGTTTGACTTATGTGGTTGTTGCTGTTGCGAGGCGCCTCGGTTATATCGGTTTCGGCCGATGCATTCTGGTCGGCAGACGGACCAGACTTACACCCCATGGGGTGGGGAGACGCATGTTCAGGGTTTAAGTTTAATCCACATCGGTGGACTGGCCCTGAGGATCCAAGGCTTGACTGAGTACTTGCCTGAGACACGGGCTAGAGCGTCTCGAATCGGTTGAGGACTATCTTTTGCCTCGGTTCATAGACGGAAATCCAATTTCCCAATACGTGACATTTGCGGTTTTATTTGTAGAGCCTAGTATGGCGACATAGTGGGATGGGGCATTCATGCCGCCTATGATTGATACTTATAATGTGAAGTTGTTTTATACACTATGCACTTATAATAGTATCAAATGATTTGTTTTAACCGTATCAAGCATTCTTTGGCTGTTATAAGGGAAAACCCTATCCTCGGCTGCGTTGCATTGTGTGATGGGACCTGGGTCTTATAACAGCTTCATTTTTCTTTATTTAGCATTGCGCTGTTTGTTTTATGCACTGGTATTCTTGGGAGGAAACCCGTTCCGTGTTATACGGCGTGGTCCCTTGATTTACCTAACTTTAAAATAAAGATTAACTGTTTTAGTTCTCACACCAGTCACATGACTGACCTGGAGTTTATTGTTTTAACCTAAACTCTGGGTGCCCCTATTTTGACACGGGCAGCTAGTAGTTTTGGTTTTTGCAGATTTATATTCACAGGATCCTGGTTTACAGCTGGAACGATATCCGGAAAGCTTTGTATCCGTATATCTCTTCTAGTTGTTTATTGTATTATTTTCCGCTGCTATGTATTTAAATGTAATTTAAATCTCTGATATTTCTGTGTAATATTTATTTGTTTATACTCTGTATATTCTTGTAATCTGGTGCATTGTTGTAATATACAATGAAATGTTCTTTTGTACGCGTTCTGTTTTGTCCTGTTCTCAAACGATAGGGCGTTTCGAACGGCCTGGATCAGTTTAGCGACTGGTTCGGACCGAGCGAAATTCCTTGCCGTCACAGTTGGTATCAGAGCTTTGGTTTACAGAGCTCGAGAACAAGGCACATTAGAACCATACGAAAGAATTCATCAAATATTGGATTAGTAATATCCAATAGGAATGACTCGTTAGTGATAGGATCAGTAGTATCCTAGAACGAGTGTGAAGAGTATAATTTTGAAAGTGAAAACAAATTTTTGTTTTGAAAATTTAAATCAACTATTCGTATTTGATTAGTTATTATGTTTGAATTTGGACAGTCCAGTATATATAGACTTTGCGTATACGTCTGATCCACGTGTATTTGAAGTTTTAATATATTGGATGGATATAGAGTCACACTCTAGTCGCCCGGAGACGATTCTGATGATAGTCTAGACATCATCAGAATTGGTATTCGAGTTTCGAAGGTGTGATTTTCTATATATTTCCATTAGACTGGTGTGAGAACCAAAACTTATATAGTTAGGAACACATTGTTGTGAATTGGCATCAAGAACATGATTTTCAGTATATATATCAAAATTATGAATTTGAAACTCTAATTCACTAATTGATTGATGTTTGTGTTGTTTGTTTATTTGTTTGCTGATTTTTAGCCATTTAGCCTAACTGAATCACATATTGAATTATATTGAAAATTGGTCGCATTTGCTTGCATACATATATATCATTGAACAGGTCATAGCAAGGAGGCTAGAGCAGAGAATAAAATTTGTTTGCCCGACAAATAGGTACATGTTTACTACATAATTTCCTGTTTTGTTTGGGTGATGATGATTTTGTGAGCCTAATGGCTGGCCGCTTGGCTTTTTCTTTTTCTTTTTGAGATCTGAAGGACCGGGGAAGCTATTTGAAATTCCCCGATGCTCCCGGTGCAGGGGAGGTTATGGCAAAAATTTTCGAAAATTTAGGGTGTTAGCCAAATTTTTGAAATTTTGAAATTTCTCAGAAACTGAAAAGTTGGAGAATGGAAGCCAAATCGAGCGTAGGGCTGATTAATCAAACCACTTTCGACTTAGTTCCTTTTCGGGGACGAAAAGTTTCAAGTGGGGGAGATTGTAACAACCCGAAAATCTGGGCCAGTTTAAAATTTTTATTTTGGCAATTTTAGCGAATTTTAATTATTTAAAAAGGATTATTTTAAATAATATCGACGAGAAATTTATTTTGAATATAATTCGAACGTATATATTATATACGTCGTCGTTAGAATATAAATATTTATATATAATTATAAATAGAATTGAAAATGGCGCGGTAGTTCGATAATTTGATTTCAAACTTCAATTGAATGTACCGGGTGCAAAACAATCCGGATTTTAGTAAAACCAAAAACATTAGGATCTAATTGACGATATCTTTCCAACGAAGTTAACAAACTGAGATTTCACTTTATAAATGATAATATATGTCCAGTTGAAAATTAGAAATAGTCGCTGTGGAATTTATATATATTTTTATATATATAAGGCCCTTAAAAATGGACATTTTGCAAACGACCTCGGATTTCGACGAAACCAGTTTTGTTGGATCCGCAGTGTCAAGTTATTGCTAGATTCCAAATTTCATAATTTTTCGATTCAATATGTGAGCGTTGTAAAGGAAAAAGCGTTTGACCAGTTTCAGTTGATTTTAATCGACTGGAAAATGGCCATTTTTCTAACGGTCTCAGAATTCGACGAAACTAGTTTTGTTAGGACCGTATCGTCAATACGAAGCTAGAAAATATTTTTCTGGAATTTTTCTAGTTAGTATGCGACCCCGGTAATTTGAAATGTACGTTTAAAATTCAATATAGAGATTTAAATGTAAATTTAACGGAAACCAACTGTAACAGTCGAATTGGCTAACGAAACATATTCCATTGTGTCTGGGATGGGGGTAATTAGCTAGGGGCGACGGTCGTTGGGTTTGGTTTCGAGTTCATACGCAAAAACCTACTTTAATGAATTAAATAATAATAAAAATATTTATATAAGGCCAAACTTTAAACCCTAACCCTAATTAAATCTGGAGCCGCCGTTCTATTCGAAACCGACGGGCGACCCACTACATACTTCTCCCTCTTCGATCTTCCAATCCCCTCCACCATTTCAAAAACCCTAAATTGCAAAAAGAAGAGCTCATCGAACTCCCACAGGCCAACGGTGGTGATATGCTCTCGTGTTCTGTGGAGGTTGGATTTAAGCCACGAAGGCTCACTGTTCATCGCGGTTTTCAGAGGAAGTTGAGGCTTCGATCAGGGTGGCTCTGGTCTGGAGGGGTGGCGACAGAAGGGGCGTTCAAATGGTGGTGGCGGATCGTTGTCAGAGGGTGTGGGGATGCGTGCTTCTGGAGGTTCTTGAAATCGACTTTGGGTTCATCGTGACAGCAGAACGAAGAAGAGGGATTAGAGAAAGGGTAACGATTTCCTAAGTGTTATTAATTTTAATTAAATTAATTAATCACTATTTTAATTAACTAAGTTTTGAATATATAAAATGCAGTTTTTTTGAAAGTATAAAATTCAGTTTTGAATATATAAAATGCAGTTTTTTTTGAAAGTATAAAATTCAGTTTTGAATATATAAAATGCAGTTTTTTTGAAAGTATAAAATTCAGTTTTGAATATATAAAATGCAGTTTTTTTGAAAGTATAAAATTCAGTTTTGAATATATAAAATGCAGTTTTTTTTGAAAGTATAAAATTCAGTTTTGAATATATAAAATGCAGTTTTAAGAAATAACATTGTTTTAAAATAGAATTGATCCTGGAAAATATAATATACATTGATCTTGAAAAATAAATTATACAATGTTTGGAAAAGTAAAATACGATTTTTGTATAAGTAAAAAAATAATAATACGATTTTTGTTTGTTTAAAAATATGAATTCGTTGATTTGAAAAATAGGATTTTTATATGTTGAACTTCGATATAAAAATAGGATTTTTATATGTTGAACTTCGATATAAAAATAGGATTTTTATATATTGAACTTCGATAGAAAAATAGGATTTTTATATATTGAACTTCGATAGAAAAATGGGATTTTTATATATTGAACTTCGAATTAAAAATATGATTTTTATATATTGAATAGCGAACTAAAAAATTCGATTTTTATATATTGAATAGCGAACTAAAAAATTCGATTTTTATATATTGAATAACGAAGTCAAAATTCGATTTTTACATAGGTAGTGAAAGCGGACGACGAAGATGACGAAGATGCAATAGCGATGAAGATTCCTATCAATGAAGTGCCGTGGAGCTAGGATAGCTATCTGTGAGAATTTCTCACCTTTCAATTTCATTTCTATTTATATATATATACTAGGATGCAGACGGTGCTTAGTAGCACCCGACACAATCGTCCACAGACCATGGACTTGTTTGTTTGGTTGCATAGATTAGTTATATGATTTGATTTGAATTGGGTTGTTTGGGGATTTTGATTGATGTGTGAATGGCGTGGGCCTTCACTAGACCGGGGATAAGGCTAGGCCTCGTCCCGTTTCTAGTATCGTGCCGTTATGCCGCCGAAATTTTCTAAAATGAGTTAGAAAATAAAAATATCATTTTATTGTGTAAATGAATAACAGAAATTCATATGTTGGAATAAAATGTTGTATCGTTAAAAATATAATTTTTAACGTGAATATGAATATAGTGAAAGTGAATAAAATAAAATATTCATTTACAAACCAGACGGTTTGTTTATGTACACCTATTTGAAGGACATTGATTGGGTCGATAAATTTTACACATCGCCCAACAGCACAAATAAAATATGTGTTTGATTGTTTGAAACCCCACACGGGTGTTGGGATGAAATTTGAAGTTAACTCATCCTGATTGATTAAATATGTCGATCGATTGATTGACAGGCTGTTATAAGCGTTGAATATCTATATTTGATGCTTATACAGTGTAGTGCACTTTGGTTGATGGTTGATTATTTTCAATGCTATTATATACATGTGTTGTATGAAAATCCATATAATTAATTTTATATGGTAATTGATTGGGCCTCATTCCAGTTTTGAAAAAGAAATATTTGAAAAAGAAATATTTGAAAAAGAAATATTTGAAATAGAATATTTGAAAATAAAGGAATATATGAAGCCGTGTTGATTAGATTGACGCCATTTTGACGTGAACGATATTTATATCGATTTTAAAAGTGATTTCGAAATGAATTGGATTGAAAGTGATTTCGAAATGAATTGAATTGAAAACGAATTCAAAGTGAATTGAATTGAAAGTGATTTCGAAATGAATTGAATTGAAAGTGATTTCGAAATGAATTGAATTGAAAACGAATTCAAAGTGAATTGAATTGAAAACGAATTCAAAGTGAATTGAATTGAAAACAAATTCAAAGTGAATTGAATTGAAAGTGATTTCAAAGTGAAATGAATTGAAAGTGATTTCGAAATGAATTGAATTGAAAGTGATTTCGAAATGAATTGAATTGAAAACGAATTCAAAGTGAATTGAATTGAAAACAAATTCAAAGTGAATTGAATTGAAAGTGATTTCAAAGTGAATTGAATTGAAAGTGATTTCGAAATGAATTGAATTGAAAGTGATTTCGAAATGAATTGAATTGAAAACGAATTCAAAGTGACTTGAATTGAAAACAAATTCAAAGTGAATTGAATTGAAAGTGATTTCGAAGTGAATTGAATTGAAAGTGTTCTCGAAATGAATTGAATTGAAAGTGATTTCGAAATGAATTGAATTGAAAACGAATTCAAATTGAATTGAAAGTGGATTGAAATGAATTCAAATTGAATTGAAATTTGAATTGAATAGAAATGAACTTTGAAACGAATTTATAAAGAAGAATTCAATTTTTCTTTGAATTGAAATGGAAGTGGAAATAGATTTTGAAACGAATTTTAAAACTATTTATATAATTCGTTTTGAATAGAAAATCGACGAAGTATATATTATATATATTATATATATAATATAATGGCCTGAATAGAACGCGCCGCGCCGCGGCAATTCGTGAATTTCGAGCATTTATTTCAAACGGACATTACGGGAGATCCGACCGTCGGATTCTCCTAAAACCGGAACCGTTGGGTTCGTATCGAAAAGAGCTTTCTAGCGAATGTTAGAAATTTGAAATCTAACGGTTGGATTTGGAATTATGTCCAAATCAAATTTGAAAAAGGTCGCTGTAAGTGCAGTTCGATGGCCATTGATGGAAATCGACTGTACGGGCCTTGATAAAATTATTAAAAATAGTAATAATTTGTGTAAAATCATAAGAAATGATTTGTGAAGATTTGGGATGAAAAACTTCATGTTTGAAAAGATAAAAATAGATTTTTATCGAAATGAACTAGTTTTGAACTAGAAATATAATTCTATTTATTTTTAAATAAATAAATTGAATTTGAAAAGGGTTTTGAAAATAACCAAAATTTCCAATGATTGCATTGGATTGGATTTGAATCGAAATTGTCTTCGGAATATTTCGATGTTGGAATTCGTGATTATACAGGTGTGGTTATGGAAATTTAAAAGATATATATTTATATCGTTATTTCCAATACGGCATTTGTTAGTCGTAGAATTCGATATTGAATATAAGCCGATATATTTTCTATTCAGAGCCTTGTATTGAATATCGAATGTGATTTGGGTTTGTCGTGAATGGTGTCTTCACTAACACTGTTCTTGAACCCAGTTGAGAAATGATTAAATCTTTTTATTTAGATTTAATGAAGTGTGCCAATTAAAGAATATTTAATTGGGATTGAATTGATATTGATTTTGGGTTTATCGTGGACAGTGTTTTAAATAACACTCGTTCTTTAACCCGATAATCAATGGGATGTGATTTTGGGTTTATCGTGAACTGTGTTTTAAAAGACACTGATTCTTTAACCCAGTTAACGATTAAAACTAAGTGGAGTTTTAATGAATCTTTAAATAGATTGAAAAGATCGAGAATGGAGTATCACCAGTTTTACTCCAGGCGATAGTTAAATCTTTAATTAGATTTGAACGTGAAATGGTAATTGAATTACCGATAACACTGTGGTGTTAGATATGAAGTACTACCAGTTTTACTTCATGGGATGAATAGGTTGGGATTGGGAAATAAAATAAATGATTACTTCGGTGTGGTTCGCTAATCCCGACTAGTTTGAATTGATATTCAAAGGTGATTAAAGAATAAATTTAAAGAATTTATCTTGGATAAAATTAATGGGAACTTTTCCCAAAGTATAGGAATATTTGAATAAAAGAATATTCTGAATTGGAATGAGGCGTATGTTGTGTTTGTGTAACACTTTTATAATATATACGCGAGTTATTCAGAAAGACCGGGTTTATCCCATTCTGAATAACTGATTCGACGTGGTGTCGAAGATGAAGACGGTGGTCGAAGACCGGAAGTCTTCACGTCGTTTGGGTGATAACTGATGATCTTGATTGGGCTGTACACCCAAGAAGATGGAAACAGTTGGTGATCGTCCAGACGTACTTGGAGATCGATGGATATGCGGGGTACTAGGTGCCTCCGGTTTCGTTCAGACCCAGAACGGACTTGTAAATGGACTGTGTGTCTGACATTGGATTTTAGTCCGTGTGATTGATCTCTATTAAATATATATCTGTTTGGCGGCGGAGAATTTATTCTCTTGCTTAACGCCCTTCTCTGAGACGTACGAGCTCAGGGGTTATATATTGATGGATATCAAACGCATGGAGTGAATTGCCTGTGTGGCATGCCTAAGTGGCAATTGATCGAGGCTTCTGTTGAAAAGCAAAGTCTCGTGGTGATGATCAAAGCACAGCCTGTGTGGCACAGCTTTGTGTAACGTGAATTCGCGAGCCTCACACCCCAGTTGTGAACCAAAAACGGGAGAGGACGTCAGGGAGGGCATGCGTTTCTTTCTAGCTAGAAGTGGCGTCAGTGGTTTTACACGCCCTGACGAGTTTGACTTATGTGGTTGTTGCTGTTGCGAGGCGCCTCGTTTATATCGGTTTCGGCCGATGCATTCTGGTCGGCAGACGGACCAGACTTACACCCCATAGGGTGGGGAGACGCATGTTCAGGGTTTAAGTTTAATCCACATCGGTGGACTGGCCCTGAGGATCCAAGGCTTGACTGAGTACTTGCCTGAGACACGGGCTAGAGCGTCTCGAATCGGTTGAGGACTATCTTTTGCCTCGGTTCATAGACGGAAATCCAATTTCCCAATACGTGACATTTGCGGTTTTATTTGTAGAGCCTAGTATGGCGACATAGTGGGATGGGGCATTCATGCCGCCTATGATTGATACTTATGATGTGAAGTTGTTTTATACACTATGCACTTATAATAGTATCAAATGATTTGTTTTAACCGTATCAAGCATTCTTTGGCTGTTATAAGGGAAAACCCTATCCTCGGCTGCGTTGCATTGTGTGATGGGACCTGGGTCTTATAACAGCTTCATTTTTCTTTATTTAGCATTGCGCTGTTTGTTTTATGCACTGTTATTCTTGGGAGGAAACCCGTTCCGTGTTATACGGCGTGGTCCCTTGATTTACCTAACTTTAAAATATAGATTAACTGTTTTAGTTCTCACACCAGTCACATGACTGACCTGGAGTTTATTGTTTTAACCTAAACTCTGGGTGCCCCTATTTTGACACGGGCAGCTAGTAGTTTTGGTTTTTGCAGATTTATATTCACAGGATCCTGGTTTACAGCTGGAACGATATCCGGAAAGCTTTGTATCCGTATATCTCTTCTAGTTGTTTATTGTATTATTTTCCGCTGCTATGTATTTAAATGTAATTTAAATCTCTGATATTTCTATGTAATATTTATTTGTTTATACTCTGTATATTCTTGTAATCTGGTGCATTGTTGTAATATACAATGAAATGTTCTTTTGTACGCGTTCTGTTTTGTCCTGTTCTCAAACGATAGGGCGTTTCGAACGGCCTGGATCGGTTTAGCGACTGGTTCGGACCGAGCGAAATTCCTTGCCGTCACTCCCATTCCATGTTTTACGGTGTGGTCCCTTGAATTACTCTCTTTTAAAGTAAAGTTTTAAATAACTGTTTTAGTTCTCACACCAGTCATATGGCTGACCTGGAGTTTATTGTTTTAACCTAAACTCAGGGTATCCTTATTTTCCGCACGGGCAGCTAGTAGTTTTGGTTTTGCAGATATATATTCACAGGATCCTGGTTTACAGCTGGAATGATATTCGGAAAGCTCTGTATCCGTAGATCTCCTTTTAGTTGTGTGTGGTATTATTTTTCCGCTGTTATGTAATGTAATTTAAATCTCTGATATTTTTATGATGTATAATATTTATTCATACTCTGTATATTCTTGTATCTAATGGAATTGTTGTAATTAACAATGAAATGTTCTTCTGTTTGTGTTCCGATGTGTGTTGTTCTCAATTCAATCCGTGCTTTCCTTACCGGGGTAGTTCGGGTCGTCTCAGTTTGGTATCAGAGCTTTGGTTTACAGAGCTCTAGAACAAGTCATGTTAGAACCATACGAAAGAATTCATCAGATACTGGATTAGCAATATCCAATTAGAATAACTCGTTAGAGATGGGATCAGTAGTATCCTAGAGCGACTGTGAAGAGTATATTTTTGAAATAAAATCGAAAACAAATTTTGTTTTGAAATTTAAATCGTTTTATACGTATTTGAATATTTTATTTGTATTGATTTGGACAATCGAGTATATAAAGATTTTTCATATACGCGTCATGAACGTATATTCGAAGTTTTAATATACTAGATAGATATAGAATCACAATCTAGTCGCCCGAGGATGATTCTACTGATGACTATATAGCATAAGTAGTTTGTGTTCGAGTTTCGAAAGTGGGATTTCCATATATTTCCATCAGACTGGTGTGAGAACCAAAACTAGATAGGTTTATTGTTGTGATTTGGCTTCAAAAACATGATTTTCTGTATATGTATCAAAGTTATGAATTTGAAACGATAATCCACTAATTGATTGATGGTTGTGCTGTTTGATTGTTGGTTTGATTAATTGATATTTTGAACCATTAGGTCAAATTGAACCAAATATTGAACTGTATTGAAAATTTATCGCATTTTTATGCATGTACATGTATATCTATTGAACAGGTCATAACAAGGAGGCTAGAGAAAAGAAATAAAATTGTTTTCCCGACAAATAGGTACATGTTTACTAATTTATTGGGTTTTGGATGATTTTATGAGCCGATTGGCTAGCCTCTTTGCTTTTTCTTTTTCTTTTGGATTGAAGAAGGCCATGGGAGGCTATATGAAATATCCTGAAGTCCCCGGTGCAGGGGAGGTTAGGGCGAAATTTTTCGAAAATTTAGGGTGTTAGCCAAATTTTTTGAAAAATTTGAAAGGTTCTTATAAACTGAAAAGTTGAAGAACTTAAGCCGTAAGGAAAATAATGATAGTTGAGTTGGTTTGTAAAACAACTTTCAGCTTAGTTCCTTTTCGGGAACGAAAAGTTTTAAGTGGGGGAGATTGTAACAACGCTGAAATTCTGAGCCAATTTAAAATTTTTATTTTGGCAATCTCGGTGAATTTGGAATATTTAAAATCAATTATTTTAAATAATAACGATGAGAAATTTATTTTGAATAGAATTAGAACTTATATATTTATTTGAATCGTCGTTAGAATATAAATATTTTATTTTAAATTATAAAAGGAATTGAAAATGGCACGGTAGTTTGAAAATTCGATTTCAAAGTTCAAATGAATGTACAGGATTCAAAATAAACCGGATTTTAACAAAACAAAAAATATTAGAATCTAATTGAGAATATCTTTCAAACGAATCCGAAAAATTGAAATTTCATAGCGGGAATCAAAAGTTATGCCCAGTTGAAAATTCAGAATAGTCGCTATGGAATTCTGGCTCTTAAAAATGGAAATTTTGCAAACGACCTCGGTTTTCGACGAAACCACTTTTGTTGGATCTGTGATGTCAAGTTATTGCTAGATTCCAAAATTCGTAATTTTTCGAATCAATGTGTGAGCGTGGCAAAAGAAAACGCATTTGACCAATTTCAGTTTATTTTAATCGACTGGAAAATGGCCATTTTTCAAATGGTCTCGGAATTTGACGAAATTAGTTTTGTTTGGACCGTGTCATCAATACGAAGCTAGAAAATATTTTTTTGGAATTTTTCGAGTTAGTATGTGACCCTAGTAAATTGAAATGCGTGTTCAAATTCATTATATAGAGTTATATTTTGATTTGAACGGAAACTGGTCGAAATAGTTGAATCAGCCTACGACACATATCCCATTGTGTTTGGAATGGGGGTAGTTAGTTATGGATGACAGGCGGTGGGTCTCGTTTAGAGGTTGAATAAAAAAGTCAACTTTATGAAATAAAATAAATATATATTATATTATATAACCCCCCCCCCCCCGGTTTTCTCTCCTCTCACTTCCATACTTTTTAGATCGGAAACAAATAAAAAAAACACCGCCGCTCTCGATCGACGCACCGCCTCCACGCCCTCCACCTAGCCGCCGCGTAGCCATCCCCTTCTTCTTCCTCCTCCCGATCCTTTCCCTCCTCTCTCCCCTTCCCTCGTATGAGACCCTACCCCCAGGTTCATTGACCAAGCCCCTCCCATCGAAGAAACCTCGCGCGCCACCTGAAACCGCCCACCACCACCCAAATCCGAACCCCCTCTGCCTCGCGAGATCCCCCGACGCTCCAGCGCCTCTCCAACCACCATCTCCGACAGTGAAACCCCCTTCTTTTCTCCGTTTTGCTGCAAAAATGGTGAGGTTTCCCTTTTAATAGTTATTTAAATAAAAGTTTATATGTTTATTTATAGGAAAGTTTAAATTTTATTATAGAAAGAGATTTGATTTTTAATTAGCAAAAAGATTTGATTTTTAATTTGCAAAAGGTTTAATTTTTATCATTAAAAAGATTCGATTTTTAATCGTGAAAAGGTGGGATTTTTAATCGTATGAAGTAGCGAAGAAAAATATAATTTTTCCATGTATGTAGCAAAATAAAAATATGATTTTTATTTATGTAGAAAAGTAAAAATGTAATTTTTATTATATTACTAGCAAGATAAAAATATAATTTTTATCATGGAAGAAGAGGTGTAAAGAAGTGATTTTTATACATAGGAAAGAAATGATTTTATCATAGAAAAGAGATGATTTTTATATGAACAAGATATGAGCAAAAATATGATTTTTATTTATTGAATGAAGTGATAATATAAATTTGATCTTTTCATATGTAGCGAATTAAAAATATGATTTTTATATTTTATAAAGAATAAAAATATGATTTTTATTCATGTAGAGTAATAAAAATATAATTTTTATTATATTACTAGCAAGATAAAATTATAATTTTTACATAGTTAGCAGAGATATAAAAATACGATCTCTATATAAATAAAAATGTGATTTTTATGTAGAGAATGGCGAGGGAAATATAATCTTTATTATATGAACACCGGTATAAAAATAGAATTTTTATCTATATAGTAGCGGTATAAAAATAGAATTTTTACCTATATAGCAGCGGTATAAAAATAGAATTTTTATCTATATGGTAGCGGTGTAAAAATGTGATTTTTATATACATAGCAACAATATAAAAATGTGATTTTTATATATGTAGTGGCCACGGACGACGAAAGTGACAAAAGGCGAGTGGCGAAGATTTCCTTCATATGAAGAATTGCGGTGTATTGGTTTAGCTAGTCGGTGAGAACTTCTCACTTTAAATTTTATTTTCTAGTTAAAATATATACTAGGATGCAGACGGTGCTTAGCAGCACCCGACACCCATCGTCCACAGACCATGGATGGCTTGTATGTTTGATGTTTGTTGTGGTGAAAATTGATTGTGTGATGTGAGATGAAATAAAATATTTATATAGTTAAAAATATTTTATCGTTAAAAATATAATTTTTAATGTGTGTGTGAATAAAAATATGTGTTTGTTGATTTGAAACCCCACACGGGTATTGGAATGATATATGACATACACTAATCCCAATAATTAGTTATATGTCGATCGATTGATTGACAGGCTGTTATAAGCGTTAGATATCTACATTTGATGCTTATACAGTGTAGTGCACTTTGGATGATGGTTGATTATTTGTCAGTGCTATTATATACATGTTTTGTATGGAAATCCATATAATTAACATTATATGGTAATTGATTGGGCCTCATTCCAATTGGGAAAATAAAGAAGAATAAAAATAAATTCATGTGTTGAGTAAATTATTTTAAACAATAAAATTCACTTCTTTATCAAAATTTTATAAAATATATTAAATAACAAAAATAGTCATGTGTTAACGGTGCTCATGTGTTGAGAATATTCATGTGTTGAAAGAAATATAGATTCATGTGTTGTATAGGAGAAAATATTCATTTGTTGAATAGAATAACGAAGTTATTGAAATATATAAAAAGCCGTGTTGATTAGAGATCCGCCATTTTGACGCGAACGATATTTATATCGATTATATTCGTTTTATAATGAATATAGAAAAGGAAGTGATTTCAAAATATAACGTTTTGAAAATATTATCATTTATATATATTGATGATATGGAATATTCAATTTTGATTTAAAATTGAATATGAAGTTGAAATTGTTTTGAAACGAATTGAAAACGAATTATAAAATACGATAATAGTTGGTTTCAGAATTTGATATTGAATATAAGCCGATATATTTTCTATTCAGAGCCTTGTATTTTACATCAAATGGGATTTTGGGTTCGTCATGAATGGTGTCTTAAATAACACTGTTCTTGAACCCAGTTTAGAAATGAATAAATCTTTTAAGTAAGATTTAGTGAAATTGTCCAGTTAATTTAGTATTTAATTGGAATTGAATTTAAATTGGTTTTTGGGTTTATCGTTAGCGATGTTTTGAATAACACCTGTTCTTTAACCCGATTAACAATGGAATGTGATTTTGGGTTTATCGGGAACCGTGTTTTAGATGACATTGGTTCTTTAACCCAATTAAAGACAGGATATTGATTTTTGGGAAGATTAAAACTAAGTGGAGTTTTAATGAATCTTTAATTAGATTGAAATGATCGAGAATGGAGTATCACCAGTTTTTCTCCAAAGCGATAATTAAATATTTAATTAGATTGAGCGTGAAATGGTAATTAACTTTACCGATAGCACCGTAGTGTTAGATATGGAGTATTACCAGTTTTGCTCCATAGGGTAAATAGGTTGGGATTGGGAAATAAAATAAATAATTACTTCGGTGTGGTTCGCTAATCCCGACTAGTTTGGAAAACCATAATATGGTTTGAAATGATATCCAAAGGAAGATTAAAGAATAAATTTAGAAGAATTTATCTTTGATAAAATTAATGGGAACCTTTCCCTAAGAATGTGAATATTTGAATAAAGAATATTCTGAATTGGAAGGAGGCGTATGTTGCGTTTGTGTAACACTTGTTTATTATATACGCGAGTTATTCAGAAAGACCGGGTTTATCCCATTCTGAATAACTGATTCGACGATATGTCGAGGATGAATACGGTGGATGAAGACCGGAAGTCTTCACATTGTTTGGGTGATTACTGATGATCTATATTGGGCTGTACACCCAAGATGAGGGAATCAGTTGGTGATCGTCCAGATGTACTTGGAGATCGATGGATATGCGAGGAAAGTGCCTCCGGTTTCGTTCAGACCAAGAACGAACTTGTAAATGGACTGTGTGTCTGACACTGGATTTTATTCTGTGTTGATTGATCTCAATTAAATATACATCTGTTTGGTGGCGGAGAATTTATTCTCTTGCTTAACACCCTTCTCTGAGACATACGAGCTCAGAGGTTGTATATCGATGGACATCAGTCGCATGCAGTGATTTGCCTGTGTGGCATGCCTAAGTGGCAAATGATCAAGGCTTCTGTTGAAAAGCAAAGTCTTATGGTTGGTGATCAAAGCACGACCTGTGTGGCGCAGCTTTGTGTATGGCGTTAATTCGCGAGCCTCACACGTCGGTATGAGTCAAAAACGGGATAATGACTGCAGGGAGAGCACGACGTTTCTTTCTAGCTAGTGGTGGTGTCAGTACTTAAACTGGCAGACATTTATATACTTTTCACCTGTGTGGTTGTTGGAATGCGAGGCGCCTCGGATATAGGTGTAACAACCCGAAAATCTGGGCCAGTTTAAAAATTTTATTTTGGCAATTTTAGCGAATTTTGACTATTTAAAATGAATTATTTTAAATAATATCGATGAGAAATTTATTTTGAATATAAATCGAACGTATATATTATATACGCGTCGTCGTTAGAATATAAATATTTATATATAATTATAAATAGAATTGAAAATGGCGCGGTAGTTCGATAATTCGATTTCAAACTTCAATTGAATGTACCGGGTGCAAAACAATCCGGATTTTAGTGAAACCAAAAATCATAGAATCTATTTGATAATATCTTTCCAACGAATCCGGGAAATCAAAATTTCATAGCGGGAATCAAAAGGTATGTCCAGTTGAAAATTCTGAATAGTCGCTATGGAATTCAGGCCCTTAAAAATGGACATTTTGCAAACGACCTCGGATTTCGACGAAACCACTTTTGTTGGATCCGTGATGTCAAATTATTGTTAGATTCCAAATTTCATAATTTTTCGAATCAATATGTGAGCGTGGCGAAGGAAAACGCGTTTGACCAGTTTTAGTTGATTTTAATCGACTGGAAAATGGCCATTTTTCCAACGGTCTCAGAATTCGACGAAATTAGTTTTGTTAGGACCGTATCGTCAATACGAAGCTAGAAAATATTTTTCTGGAATTTTTCGAGTTAGTATGTGACCCTGGTAAATAGAAATGTACGTTTAAAATTCAATATAATGATTTAAATGTAAATTTAACGAAAACTGATTCAAAAAGTTGAATTGGCTTGCGATACATATCCCATTGTGTTCGGAATGGGGGTATTTAGCTAGGGGCGGCAGTCGTTGGGTTTGATTTGAAGTTAGAAGCAATAAATAAGTAATTCACGAATAAAAAATTATTAAAATAAATATATATATTCATTTCTATAGAAACCCTAGTTCATTTATCAGAGCGCTGCCAAAACATCTCAACGTCCCTCGTCCTCTTAAATTGATCACCTCCGATCTCCACTTTCTCGTGTTATTTCCACCTACCACCTGAAGTAAAACTGACGACCTAAGTGAGATCTACCCTCGGAGCGGTCATGATCAGAAGATCCGCTGTGGTTGGCTCAATTTCTGGACTCGAAGCTCGAGCGGTTGAGGTCGATTTCGGGCTCCAGATCAACAGCGAGTTCGCCTGAACAGGGGGGCGATGGAAGAACTTTTGGAGGGCTTCGATGGGAGGAGGTCGGATCGGGGTCAGGCGGTCTGGAATTCCGTGCGTTGGTGGGGTTTTTGATCGACGAGGGCTTCAGCACCTAGAGGAACGAAATACACAATAGGAAGAAGGTTAATATAAATTTAATTTAATTATGTTTAATTAGTTTAAATTTATCCAAACTTTTAAATGCCGTATATTCTTCAAACTGAAACCAAATTCGATGATTTCAGGTTCGTTGGACTCGTCTTGAGAAGCACTACATTTCAGGACAGACCGGAATAAACTCATGCAGATGGGATTTTTTGATAAAATTAAACCCTCGTTTAATTTTATTAAAAAAATAAAAATAAAGAAAACAATCGTTATATTTAACGATTTCAAAGCCGACCAAGGTGAGAATTCTCTCACTTTGAATTTTCTGTTCGGTTATTTATTTCATAACTGCATATATGAACTGTTCCCCGTCGTCCACAGACCATGGACGACTTGTTTGTTTGGTTGTATTCTGTGTGAAAATTGATGTGATATATATATATTGAAAGTGAAAATATATATATATTGAAAGTGAAAATATATATATATTGAAAGTGAAAATATTGAATATATTGAAAGTGAAAAAAAAATATATATTGAAAGTGAAAATATCGAATATATTGAAAGTGAAAATATTTATATATTGAAAGTGAAAATATATATATATTGAAAGTGAAAATATCGAATATATTGAAAGTGAAAATATCGAATATATTGAAAGTGAAAATATATATATATATTGAAAGTGAAAATATCGAATATATTGAAAGTGAAAATATCGAATATATAGTAAAAATGAATATATCGTATGTATTGAAAATGAAAATATCGTATATAGTTAAAAGTGAATATATATACATATATATATGAATTGAAAACGATGTATATGAAATATTCGAATTGAAAACGATGTATATGAAATATTCGAATTGAAAACGATGTATATGAAATATTCGAATTGAAAACGATGTATATGAAATATTCGAATTGAAAACGATGTATATGAAATATTCGAATTGAACTGAATAGAAAATGAATTCGAATTGAACTGAATAGAAAATGAATTCGAATTGAACTGAATAGAAAATGAATTCGAATTGAAATGAATAGAAAATGAATTCGAATTGAACTGAATAGAAAATGAATTCGAATTGAACTGAATAGGAAATGAATTCGAATTGAAATGAATAGAAAATGAATTCGAATTGAAATGAATAGAAAATGAATTCGAATTGAACTGAATAGAAAATGAATTCGAATTGAACTGAATAGAAAATGAATTCGAATTGAACTGAATAGAAAATGAATTCGAATTGAACTGAATAGAAAATGAATTCGAATTGAAATGAATAGAAAATGAATTCGAATTGAATTGAATAGAAAATGAATTCGAATTGAAATGAATAGAAAATGAATTCGAATTGAACTGAATAGGAAATGAATTCGAATTGAAATGAATAGAAAATGAATTCGAATTGAAATGAATAGAAAATGAATTCGAATTGAAATGAATAGAAAATGAATTCGAATTGAACTGAATAGAAAATGAATTCGAATTGAATTGAATAGAAAACCAATTTGAATTGAATTGAATTGAAAACGAATTCGAATTGAATTGAAACCGAATTGAAATGAATTCAAATTGAATTGAAATTTGAATTGAATAGAAATGAATTTTAAAACGAATTTATAAGGAAGAATTCAATTTTGATTTGAAATTGAAATAAAGGTTGAAATCGATTTGAAAAGGAATTTAAAACGATTTATAAAATTCATTTTAAATAGAAATCGACGAAATATATATTATATATATTATATATATGATATAATGGCCTGAATAGAACGCGCCGCGCTGCGGCAGTTCGCGAATTTCGACCATTGACTTCGAACGGACATTACGGGAGATCCGACCGTCGGATTCTCCTGAAATCAGAACCGTTGGGTTCGTATCGAAAAGTGCTTTCTAAGGAATATTAGAAATTTGAAATCTAACGGTTGGATTTGGAATTACGTCCAAATCAAATTCGAAAAAGGTCGCTGTAAGTGCAGTTCGATGGCCGTTGATGGAAATCGACTGTACGGGCCTTGATAAAATTATTAAAAATAGTAGTAATTTGTGTAAAATCATAAGAAATGATTTGTGAAGAATTGGTATGAAAAACTCCATATTTGAAAAGATAAAAATAGATTTTTATCGAAATGAACTAGTTATTAACTAGAAAGATAATCCAATGGTTATAAATAAATAAATTGGATTAGATTTGAATTGAAATTATCTTTGGATATTTTCGATATTGGATTCCGTGATTATACAGATATCGTGATGGGAATTTGGAAGATATCGATATCGTTATTCCCGATATGATATCTGTTGGTTTCAGGATTTGATGTTGAATATAAGTCAATACTATCTCTATTCAAAACCTTATATTTAATGTCAAATTTGATTGATTGATGGTTTGGATTGTGCTCGACCAGTTTATGAGCAAAATATGCTTTTACATTTAGCATTGGGTTGGGTTGAAAATATCTGTGTGCAAACGCCTTGTGAAACACTTCACGATTTGACGATAAGGTGTTTAGCGATGTTGTGTTCATTTCAAATTTAACGAATGATTGTGAAATGATATTTTTCTTAAGTGAAAAGAAACGTATTCCCAATTTTGGATAGGGAATGTTTTATAAAAATGTTTTATAAAACAGAAAGGATTTCGAGGCCCAAAACCCGATGATTTCTAAAGTGATTTAGAAAATGTATTATATGTTACATTGTGGTTCATCGCATATTCGATTAGTTGCTATTGATGATGTATCTGTTTGGTGGCGGAGAATTTATTCTCTTGCTTAACACCCTTCTTTGAGACGTACGAGCTCAAAGGTTATGTGATTAATAGTGACTGATCATATGCGTGAATTACTGATGTGAAGTACTATATTTTGAAAGTACTTGTGATTATTACGTTGTGAAATGATTTTCCCTACTTCGGGATATGAAATGATTTAGTATGTGGCTAAAGAGTCAGGTAACCCTGAGACTAAAAGTATGGGTGAGAGGGCGGTGTATGCTCTCCATGAGTGGGAGGTGCATCGTCGGTGTAGCCTACTCCTATGTGGGGTAGGTGCACATATATATATCGAGTTGTGAGGTGCGTACCCTTTGCCTTGTCGATGGGGAGCACGATATTTGGTTGCATACTTGTTTGTATGCATTGTAATGTTTTGGAATTCACATTTCCAAATGATTTGATTTGAAATCCCGAAGTGAAATCTACTTTGATATAGAAAGTTAGAAATGTATTTCAAATGATTTGAAATAAGAAATCGGGAATAAAATCCAAAGGAATGATTTCTGTAAATTAAATTGGATTTAGAAAATCTAAGTGTAGTGATTAATCTAAATGGGTAGATTGGGATATTGCATGTTGATTGATGCATAGTAGATCCATATATCTATATTGATTATTGTTTATACACTGATATTCATGGGGGTAAACCCGTTCCGCGATAGCGGCGTGGTCCCGTGATATACCATATTATCAAATAAGTTAAGTATAACTGTTAGAGTTTCTCACACCAGTCCCAAGACTGACCTGTAGTTTGCTTTTCCCTTGCAAACTCGGGTGCCCCTATTTTCCACACGGGCAGCCGAGTAGTTTTATTTTGCAGATGTTTTGAGCAGGATTCTGGATTGAAGCTTTAAGCTGTGTCCAGACATTTACAGTCTTCCGCTGTGTAGTTTATATTTCCGCTGTGCATTGTATTACATTTATGTAAATTTATCTTCCGCTGTGTATTATTATCGATATACTCTGATATTCTGTACTCTGATGTAACATTATTATGATGTTTATTGAAGTCTTCTGTTATTTGTTCTGATGTGTTGTATACCCAAAGTTAGCGTATGCGGGATTCGAACGGTCTTGGTCGGTTTAACGATCGATTAGGTCCAGGCGAAACCCGTTGTCGTTACACGTGGTATCAGAGCTTTGGTTAACTCAAATCTTTGGGGTACAACTCGTTAGAACTGAACAAAAGACTCATCAGAGGTAGGATTAGTAATGTCCTATAAAAGAATCCTCATTAGAGATAGAATCAGTAGCATTCTAGAATGAGTGACTCGTTAGAGATGGGGTTAGAAATGCCCCAGAATGAGTCGAGAGTTATTTGTTTATAAATAACGTATTTGTGATTATATATATAATCCGATTTTAGAAAATATGATTTTTAAATATATAAAATTATATATTTGAAAATATAATCAATTAATTGATTGATGTTTGTGTTGTTTGTTTAATTGTTTGATAATTTTGAATCATTATGCCTAACTGAATCAAATATTGAACGATATTGAAAATTGGTTGCATTTGCTTGCATATACATATATATCATTGAACAGGTCATAGCAAGGAGGCTAGAGCCAGGGAATAATATTTGTTTACCCGACAAATAGGTACATTTTTACAACATAATTTACTGTTTTGTTTGGGTGATGATGATTTTATGAGCCTATTGGCTAGCCGCTTGGCTTTTTCTTTTTCTTTTTGAGATCTGAAGGACCGGGGAAGCTATTTGAAATTCCCCGATGCTCCCGGTGCAGGGGAGGTTATGGCGAAATTTTTCGAAAATTTAGGGTGTTAGCCAAATTTTTGAAAATTTGGAAATTCTCAGAAACTGAAAAGTTGGAGAATGGAAGCCAGATCGAACGTAGAGTTGAATAATCAAACCACTTTCGACTTTGTTCCTTTTCGGGGACGAAAAGTTTTAAGTGGGGGAGATTGTAACAACCCGAAAATCTGGGCCAGTTTAAAAAATTTATTTTGGCAATTTTAGCGAATTTTGACTATTTAAAATGAATTATTTTAAATAATATCGACGAGAAATTTATTTTGAATATAAATCGAACGTATATATTATATACGCGTCGTCGTTAGAATATAAATATTTATATATAATTATAAATAGAATTGAAAATGGCGCGGTAGTTCGATAATTCGATTTCAAACTTCAATTGAATGTACCGGGTGCAAAACAATCCGGATTTTAGTGAAACCAAAAATCATAGAATCTATTTGATAATATCTTTCCAACGAATCCGGGAAATCAAAATTTCATAGCGGGAATCAAAAGGTATGTCCAGTTGAAAATTCTGAATAGTCGCTATGGAATTCAGGCCCTTAAAAATGGACATTTTGCAAACGACCTCGGATTTCGACGAAACCACTTTTGTTGGATCCGTGATGTCAAATTATTGTTAGATTCCAAATTTCATAATTTTTCGAATCAATATGTGAGCGTGGCGAAGGAAAACGCGTTTGACCAGTTTCAGTTGATTTTAATCGACTGGAAAATGGCCATTTTTCCAACGGTCTCAGAATTCGACGAAATTAGTTTTGTTAGAACTGTATCGTCAATACGAAGCTAGAAAATATTTTTCTGGAATTTTTCGAGTTAGTATGTGACCCCGGTAAATAGAAATGTACGTTTAAAATTCAATATAATGATTTAAATGTAAATTTAACGAAAATTGATTCAGAAAGTTGAATTGGCTTGCGATACATATCCCATTGTGTTCGGAATGGGGGTATTTAGCTAGGGGCGGCAGTCGTTGGGTTTGATTTGAAGTTAGAAGCAATAAATAAGTAATTCACGAATAAAAAATTATTAAAATAAATATATATATTCATTTCTATAGAAACCCTAGTTCATTTATCAGAGCGCCGCCAAAACATCTCAACGTCCCTCGTCCTCTCAAATTGATCACCTCCGATCTCCACTTTCTCGTGTTATTTCCACCTACCACCTGAAGTAAAACTGACGACCTAAGTGAGATCTACCCTCGGAGCGGTCATGATCAGAAGATCCGCGGTGGTTGGCTCAATTTCTGGACTCGAAGCTCGAGCGGTTGAGGTCGATTTCGGGATCCAGATCAACAGCGAGTTCGCCTGAACAGGGGGGCGACGGAAGAACTTTTGGAGGGCTTCGATGGGAGGAGGTCGGATCGGGGTCAGGCGGTCTGGAATTCCGTGCGTTGGTGGGGTTTTTGATCGACGAGGGCTTCAGCACCTAGAGGAACGAAATACACAATAGGAAGAAGGTTAATATAAATTTAATTTAATTATGTTTAATTAGTTTAAATTTATCCAAACTTTTAAATGCCGTATATTCTTCAAACTGAAACCAAATTCGATGATTTCAGGTTCGTTGGACTCGTCTTGAGAAGCACTACATTTCAGGACAGACCGGAATAAACTCATGCAGATGGGATTTTTTGATAAAATTAAACCCTCGTTTAATTTTATTAAAAAAATAAAAATAAAGAAAACAATCGTTATATTTAACGATTTCAAAGCCGACCAAGGTGAGAATTCTCTCACTTTGAATTTTCTGTTCGGTTATTTATTTCATAACTGCATATATGAACTGTTCCCCGTCGTCCACAGACCATGGACGACTTGTTTGTTTGGTTGTATTCTGTGTGAAAATTGATGTGATATATATATATATATATTGAAAGTGAAAATATATATATATTGAAAGTGAAAATATATATATATTGAAAGTGAAAATATTGAATATATTGAAAGTGAAAAATATATATATATATTGAAAGTGAAAATATCGAATATATTGAAAGTGAAAATATATATATATTGAAAGTGAAAAAATATATATATTGAAAGTGAAAATATCGAATATATTGAAAGTGAAAATATATATATATTGAAAGTGAAAATATCGAAAATATCGAATATATAGTAAAAATGAATATATCGTATGTATTGAAAATGAAAATATCGTATATAGTGAAAAGTGAATATATATACATATATATGAATTGAAAACGATGTATATGAAATATTCGAATTGAAAACGATGTATATGAAATATTCGAATTGAAAACGATGTATATGAAATATTCGAATTGAAAACGATGTATATGAAATATTCGAATTGAAAACGATGTATATGAAATATTCGAATTGAAAACGATGTATATGAAATATTCGAATTGAAAACGATGTATATGAAATATTCGAATTGAACTGAATAGAAAATGAATTCGAATTGAACTGAATAGAAAATGAATTCGAATTGAACTGAATAGAAAATGAATTCGAATTGAACTGAATAGAAAATGAATTCGAATTGAAATGAATAGAAAATGAATTCGAATTGAAATGAATAGAAAATGAATTCGAATTGAACTGAATAGAAAATGAATTCGAATTGAACTGAATAGGAAACGAATTCGAATTGAAATGAATAGAAAATGAATTCGAATTGAACTGAATAGAAAATGAATTCGAATTGAACTGAATAGAAAATGAATTCGAATTGAACTGAATAGAAAATGAATTCGAATTGAACTGAATAGAAAATGAATTCGAATTGAACTGAATAGAAAATGAATTCGAATTGAAATGAATAGAAAATGAATTCGAATTGGATTGAATAGAAAATGAATTCGAATTGAAATGAATTCGAATTGAACTGAATAGGAAATGAATTCGAATTGAAATGAATAGAAAATGAATTCGAATTGAAATGAATAGAAAATGAATTCGAATTGAAATGAATAGAAAATGAATTCGAATTGAACTGAATAGAAAATGAATTCGAATTGAATTGAATAGAAAACCAATTTGAATTGAATTGAATTGAAAACGAATTCGAATTGAATTGAAACCGAATTGAAATGAATTCAAATTGAATTGAAATTTGAATTGAATAGAAATGAATTTTAAAACGAATTTATAAGGAAGAATTCAATTTTGATTTGAAATTGAAATAAAGGTTGAAATCGATTTGAAAAGGAATTTAAAACGATTTATAAAATTCATTTTAAATAGAAATCGACGAAATATATATTATATATATGATATAATGGCCTGAATAGAACGCGCCGCGCTGCGGCAGTTCGCGAATTTCGACCATTGACTTCGAACGGACATTACGGGAGATCCGACCGTCGGATTCTCCTGAAATCAGAACCGTTGGGTTCGTATCGAAAAGAGCTTTCTAAGGAATATTAGAAATTTGAAATCTAACGGTTGGATTTGGAATTACGTCCAAATCAAATTCGAAAAAGGTCGCTGTAAGTGCAGTTCGATGGCCGTTGATGGAAATCGACTGTACGGGCCTTGATAAAATTATTAAAAATAGTAGTAATTTGTGTAAAATCATAAGAAATGATTTGTGAAGAATTGGGATGAAAAACTCCATATTTGAAAAGATAAAAATAGATTTTTATCGAAATGAACTAGTTATTAACTAGAAAGATAATCCAATGGTTATAAATAAATAAATTGGATTAGATTTGAATTGAAATTATCTTTGGATATTTTCGATATTGGATTCCGTGATTATACAGATATCGTGATGGGAATTTGGAAGATATCGATATCGTTATTCCCGATATGATATCTGTTGGTTTCAGGATTTGATGTTGAATATAAGTCAATACTATCTCTATTCAAAACCTTATATTTAATGTCAAATTTGATTGATTGATGGTTTGGATTGTGCTCGACCAGTTTATGAGCAAAATATGCTTTTACATTTAGCATTGGGTTGGGTTGAAAATATCTGTGTGCTAACGCCTTGTGAAACACTTCACGATTTGACGATAAGGTGTTTAGCGATGTTGTGTTCATTTCAAATTTAACGAATGATTGTGAAATGATATTTTTCTTAAGCGAAAAGAAACGTATTCCCGATTTTGGACAGGGAATGTTTTATAAAAATGTTTTATAAAACAGAAAGGATTTCGAGGCCCAAAACCCGATGATTTCTAAAGTGATTTAGAAAATGTATTATATGTTACATTGTGGTTCATCGCATATTCGATTAGTAGCTATTGATGATGTATCTGTTTGGTGGCGGAGAATTTATTCTCTTGCTTAACACCCTTCTTTGAGACGTACGAGCTCAAAGGTTATGTGATTAATAGTGACTGATCATATGCGTGAATTACTGATGTGAAGTACTATATTTTGAAAGTACTTGTGATTATTACGTTGTGAAATGATTTTCCCTACTTCGGGATATGAAATGATTTAGTATGTGGCTAAAGAGTCGGGTAACCCTGAGACTAAAAGTATGGGTGAGAGGGCGGTGTATGCTCTCCATGAGTGGGAGGTGCATCGTCGGTGTAGCCTACTCCTATGTGGGGTAGGTGCACATATATATATCGAGTTGCGAGGTGCGTACCCTTTGCCTTGTCGATGGGGAGCACGATATTTGGTTGCATACTTGTTTGTATGCATTGTTATGTTTTGGAATTCACATTTCCAAATGATTTGATTTGAAATCCCGAAGTGAAATCTACTTTGATATAGAAAGTTAGAAATGTATTTCAAATGATTTGAAATAAGAAATCGGGAATAAAATCCAAAGGAATGATTTCTGTAAATTAAATTGGATTTAGAAAATCTAAGTGTAGTGATTAATCTAAATGGGTAGATTGGGATATTGCATGTTGATTGATGCATAGTAGATCCATATATCTATATTGATTATTGTTTATACACTGATATTCATGGGGGTAAACCCGTTCCGCGATAGCGGCGTGGTCCCGTGATATACCATATTATCAAATAAGTTAATTATAACTGTTAGAGTTTCTCACACCAGTCCCATGACTGACCTGTAGTTTGCTTTTCCCTTGCAAACTCGGGTGCCCCTATTTTCCACACGGGCAACCGAGTAGTTTTATTTTGCAGATGTTTTGAGCAGGATTCTGGATTGAAGCTTTAGGCTGTGTCCAGACATTTACAGTCTTCCGCTGTGTAGTTTATATTTCCGCTGTGCATTGTATTACATTTATGTAAATTTATCTTCCGCTGTGTATTATTATCGATATACTCTGATATTCTGTACTCTGATGTAACATTATTATGATGTTTATTGAAGTCTTCTGTTATTTGTTCTGATGTGTTGTATACCCAAAGTTAGCGTATGCGGGATTCGAACGGTCTTGGTCGGTTTAACGATCGATTAGGTCCAGGCGAAACCCGTTGTCGTTACAATAGGACTATTAGGACCGGGAAACGTGTGTTCAGGAATTGCCATTCCTCAAAAGTAAGAGAGGACCGGCCCTGAAGATCCAAGGATCACTGTGTGTGGTCCTGAGGCATTTGCTAGAGTGTCTCGAATTGGAGAGGAGCTTTCCCCTTGCCTCGACTCATGACGGAAATCCAATTTCCAATACGACCTTTGCGGTTTTATTTGTAGAACCTAGTATGGCGACATAGTGGTATGAGTCATTTATGCCGCCTATGATTGATATTTATGATTGAAATTGTTTTGACACTATACACTTATAATAGTATCAAATGATTTGTTTTTAAACATATCAAGCATTATTTGGCTATTATAAGGGAAAACCCTATCCTACGGCTTGCGTTGCATTGTGTGATGGGACCTGGGTCTTATAATAGCTTCATTTTTCGAAAAAGCATTGCGCTGTTTATTTATATGCGCTGGTATTCATGGGAGGAAACTCATTCTGTGTTATACGGCGTGGTCCCATGAATTACTCTCTTTTAAAGTAAAGTTTTAAATAACTGTTTTAGTTCTCACACCAGTCACATGACTGACCTGGAGTTTATTGTTTTAACCTAAACTCAGGGTGCCCTTATTTTCCGCACGGGCAGCTAGTAGTTTTGGTTTTGTAGATTTATATTCACAGGATCCTGGTTTACAGCTTGAATGATATCCGGAAAGCTCTGTATCCGTAGATCTCCTTTTAGTTGTGTGTTGTATTATTTTTCCGCTGCTATGTAATGTAATTTAAATCTCTGATATTTTTCTGATGTATAATATTTATTCATACTCCGTATATTCTTGTATCTGATGGAATTGTTGTAATTAACAATGAAATGTTCTTCTGTTTGTGTTCTGATATGTGTTGTTCTCAATTCAATCCGTGCTTTCCTTACCAAGGAAGTTCGGGTCGTCTCAGTTCCATTGCAATCTGTTTTCATGAAATTCATATTAAAAACCATATTTTTAAACAACGATATTTTATATTTTCAAACACGCTAATTTTACTTTGTAAACAACGCTAATTTTACTTTGTAATCAAAGCAAATTTTACTTTGTAGACAACGCTAATTTTACTTTGTAAGCAAATCTAATTTTACTTTGTAATCAAAGCTAATTTAACTTTGTAATCAAAGCTAATTTTACTTTGTAAACAACGCTAATTTTACTTTGCAAACACAATACAAGTTTTCTATTTAAAATCAATGTAAATTTCTATTAAAAATCACTGCAAATTTTATTTATAAATCCATGTTTATTTATTTTAAAAACATCGCTTATTTTATTTTACAAACAAAGTAATTTTTATTTTAAAACAATGGTCTTTCTATTTAAAAACAAAACATTTCTAATTTATAATTTAAAAACAATGCAAATTTATAATTTAATCTAAAAACTGGTTTATAATTTATTTAAAAACTGATTTATAAATGCTTTTTATATATTTTATCTAATTTATGAAAATAAAAATAAAAACCTTATTGTAAAATGCTTTAGCTTTCACGATTAAAGCTTCACCGTCAAAGTTCGCCGGCGCACCTCCACTCGAGCCCTCTGGCGACGATCAGGGACCACCACTCGGAAGGGCTTGGCAGCGCCCTCCATCGCCTGACGCGACGGCCGTATCGGCGCCACAATGGCGATGAAAACCCATCTCCGACGTCTCGCCCTTGAGCGACAAAATCAGCCAATCCACGACGATAAAACCCATCTTGACCGTTCACGTTCTAGATCACCATGAGTAGATTGATTTTTGTTCAGAGAATCTTGAAATCCATTGTGTGGATTTGAAGATCCACGGGGGTTTAGTTTGGAACGGAAATCGCCATTCGTTGTGAGAGAGAGCGGCTGCATTTGGGTTCCCCTAGGGTTTGACCAAGGAGGAATATATATTTATTTAATATTATTTTATTTCATTTAATTCATTTATTATTCATTCAATGCTCCGCACTCCAATTCAAACCCAATGAATGTCGCCCCAAGCTAATTACCCCCATTCCGAACGTAATGGAATATGTTTCGTAACCCAATTCGACTGTTTCGATCAGTTTTTATCAAAATTAAAATATAAATCAGTTTATATTCAATTTAAACGTACACTTTAATTTACCGGGGTCACATACTGACTCGAGTAACTCCAGAAAAATTATTTCTAGCTTTGTATTGACGATACAGTCCTTACAAAACTAATTTCTTCGAATTCTGAGACCGTTTGAAAAATTGCCAATTTCTGGTCGATCAGAATTGACTAAATCTGTCAAAACACGTTTTACTTCACCACGCTCACATATTAATTTAGAAAATTACGAATTTTGGAATATAGAAAAAAATTGACATCCCAGGTCCAACAAAAGTGGTTTCGTAGAAAACGGAGGTCGTTTGCGAAATTTCCATTTTTAAGGGCCAGAATTCAACGGCGACTTTTCTGAATTTTCAACTGAGCATAACTTTTGACTCTTGCTATGAAATTTCAATTTTTCGGATTCGTTGGAAAGATATTTTCAAATAGATTCTAATATTTTTGGTTTTGCTAAAATACGGTTTATTTTGAATCTTGTACATTCATTTGAACTTTGAAATCGAATTTTCGAATTACCGCGCCATTTTCAATTCCTTTTATAATTTAAAATAAATATTTATACTCTAACGTCGATTCAAATAAATATAAACGTTCTAATTCTATTCAAAATAAATTTCTCATCGTTATTATTTAAAATAATTCATTTTAAATATTCAAAATTCATTAAAATTGCCGAAATAAAATTTTTAAATTGGCTCAGATTTTCAGTTTATTACAAAATGTAAAAGAACCGACCGATGTAGAAAATGTAAGCGTTGGTTGTTAAGAGACTGGAGTCGGCAAATGGCATACTCTCTAGCAGTGTCGATACCACTTTGACAACTGTAAACGTTTTGACGTATCCAGGATGAAGTTTGATGAATTGGAGGCGATTATTGGATTGAAGAAGATGAACGATGACGAAATAGCCTTAACCTTCAGGTCATAATTGAAATGACTAAAACAAGAGCTATACCGTGACTAATTGAGGTAGCACCTTTGATCGGACACACTTCTTCGATACTATTTCAATGACTATGATGATGATGATTATTTGGGCCTATTTTAATTGGGGGTGTGATCCGAGGTGGGCGGTAGTGGCTGCTATGCGTTACCATCGGTCCGGGAGTGTAATTGGTAGAATCCTACCCTGGGCATTTCCTCCAGTGCCTTGTCATATTGATTTATGTCGAGCCCCATACAACTTGGATTTAGCATTGCCTTCTATGGAGTGCCCTCTGATAACACCAGTACGGTGAATTTACGTTACTATTTAGACTATTGATGCCTGTAAACGGCGTAAGATTAATTTGGTAATCCCGCTTACGCTATTTTTATGATATTTACTTTACTGGATAGACACTATCATAACAGCGTATTATACTATGTATGTATTAATTTAACGGATCCTTGAGAGATGGAAAAATCCCGTAACATCCCTTGAGTTACTACATCCATGACACAGATGTTATTTCGTATTTCAATTTGACTAATATGAGAATGATTTAGTGCTGATCCAAGTGTTTGTTGTGTTTTCTTTTTATGCAATACGCTCGGGTCAACAGAAGTTTGCAGTTAGCGAAGATTACTCTGCCTTGGAGATCGAAGACGAAGATTTGGTATACATCTATTATATATACATACGTATGTATTTCTGCTGCCATGTGATGAAATCTTTATATGTATAGCTATGATAGTCATTGCATATATTTCAATTGTTTTAACTGTTACTTAATTATTATATGTTATCCTTCCGTTGTGAGTTCTCTATGTTTGTTTTTTTTTCTCTTCTTTCTTTTTCTTCTTTTCCCAATAACTGCCTGTATATATGATTTGGTTGGGTCGACACATGTGGTTTATTGTCGATTTGAACAGTAAAAAATGTGGGTCATTACAAATTTAAACTAGAGTGTCCACCGTTCATTTTTCATTTATATTTGTTGACGTGTTTAGAAATTTATATTCATTTACGAATATATGGACACGGACGGGGATGTCGTAGCGAACGATATTCGTTTACACTCGTTATAAATTCCAAAATTTATCAACACTGAAATGATTTATTTTCTTCGCTTTCTCAAGCTGAACACAAATTGAAATTTAAACTTATACTTACAAATTCGATATCAATAAGATAAATCATCTCTTTAATTGTAAATACTTCCAACTTATTTTGAACATCTCATTTTTTCTGAAATAAATTGTAACTCAAATTAGATTTACAAAAATTGATCTTATTTTCAAGTCTAGATTACATTCTTTCAAACAATTCCAAACCCATTATAAAATGTTTGTTTTAACACAACCACTATTATTGAAAATAAATTCCAAGTTTCAAATTGTAATAATATTTTTACATTAAAATCTATGTTGTGCTAAAGCGTTAGTTCTGCCACAATGTTGATATTAAGCCAACCACGTTCAAAATACGTAAAGTTCCAAATTTTTATGTCGAATCTTGTAACGAACTGGAATTTTAGATGTATTAAAATCTAATTTATTTTTCAAGATTTAATGGTTAAGTTAATATTTATAATCTTAACTTGTATTTGAAACTCGGAATCTCGATTTACGTCGTACGCGTGTATTTGAATTCAGGGTAATTTAGTAAACATCTTATAAATTGTTGAAAATTTAACGTTATTAGAACATGAGCGAAATCGAACTAAAAATCCTAAATTAAATTTTAAGAAGAATGCTATTGATCACTTCACTAAATTTAAAAGTTTGATATTCCGAATCTTTAATTTTTGAAGAAAAAGCACGCAGTCAGCATGTTCAATTTGAAATTCGTTCTCATCCTTCTTACGTTGTGTACGCAAATCTTTTAAGGGATGAGAAGTATGCTTGTTTCGAATTGCAAGCCAGGTTACACTTGTGGATAGGTTTCAGCCAAAAGAATCACCTGTCTTCATTATTCTGTGAAAGCCACACTTGCTAAGATTTCTTGCATTGAATTACCGCGTGTTCAACTCTTTGAAGTTCAAATTTAACACTTGGAGCTAATTGTCTGAGAACACTACATCTGTCCAAACATCTCCGTGCAAAATTTCCACGTTTCGTCCCCTTCATTTTGTGTTTATATTTTTAGAAAAACAGAAAGAAATTTACATCTGTAAACCACCATCTGATATTGAACTCCACGTGCCTTACTTCTCTTCTTTTCTACTGTGTTTGCCTCTCCATAAATCAAGTCCCATTCTTTTTCCCTTAAAAAAACAAAAAAAAAACAAAAAAAAAAACAAAAAATTCGAACTCTGTAAACAAGGAAAGGAGCAAAGAAATCGCCTCAGGCCATTCTTCCCAAATCTGAAACGATGCCTTCCTTTTCACTGGAGCCGCCGAGCAACTCGAAACCCGTGCCCCCTCCACTGTTGCCCCAGCTCCACTGCCTTTTGACACTTCAGATCCATACCGTGACCCACTGAAGCCACTGCTCACCAACCACATTCATCTCGCGCATTCCCTTCTGCTTTGGGAAATCCACACAAACAAATGGCTCTATTCGTACCCTCGTTGATGCCTGCCCTAACCACTACGCAAGCAACCAAGGAGTTGCTCCGACCAAATGCTGCTATGGTGTCCTGCTTCCTTTTGTTACATATGCTTCTTTCCCCTCAACCTTGAGCACACTTCGAATCCTGCCACCGCCCGTTGCTACTCCACCAACGCGTTCCTAGCAGCTGAGCCCGCACCACTACATCTTAACCCGAGTTGCCCTAGCTGTTATCACGTTGCGAGTTCATAGGAAGTGGAATTAAGGTTAGTTGAAAACATGCACTCCAAGTGCTTGAGTAAATGCCACAAAGGGTTGTTTAGTTGGTTTGGGGTTCACTGTTTGGTCTATAAATCAGATGCCATCTTAAGTTTATGCATGCTGTCCAAATTGCTGTCTAGTCGAAACCAGGTAGTGAGTTTTGCTTTGATTTCCTAATATATTCATTTGCATGTCATATTTATAAACATCGTTTGATTCCCTTGGTTAACTAATTTGAAAGGGTTCGGGTTTACGTGTCAAACTCGTCGAGAACCAAACTGGAATGGAATTCGTGCACCTTCTATATCCCGTTTGTGTACATATGTATATATGTATACAAGCTCTTTTGGATGTATCGTCGTCATTTGGCTATCAAGTCTCATCCTCACTTTCGTGTCAAAGTTTGCTTTCACCTTTTAGCCTTGGAAGGTGAGTTTTATCACTCATAGACTAACTAATTATTAAGTGAATTAAATATTCGAGATGTTGAATGGAATGTTAGGTTGTTCTAGAAATTGGTTGCTTCGTGATTGTGCACGTATGACACACACCGTTATCTTTTATGACACAATTTGTATGTGAATGTGTGATATGCTATATTTTATTCTCACCATCCAAGTTCCCCTCTATTTTAGAAAAACCATTGCGGGTTGAAATGATAAATACCCGAAGAACTGTATATTCGAATCGATTTGGGATGCGGATTGAAATGATACATACCCGGGATTCGAATATTTTAAAGAACGGATTGAAATGATAAATATCCGTATCACTTGACCATAGGGTAGAAAATTATATACGGACACCGTGGTCAATAAAATGAGAATATTTTAAAATATTTATCACTTTATGTTTACCTAACGAGTTTAATGATTTGATGTAAAGGATATGCATGACTTGATAAATGCTTCCCAAATCTTATTTTGACTCATGATTTGACAATGAATTTTCGCCGTGCAAATGTAAGAAGGGTTTTGTCAAAATAAAAAGTGTTAAATCCAAGTATATGAAAGAATATGATTATTTAAATCATGGTGAATACGGGTTGGTTAACAAGTTAGAATTTAAATAGATCATATGTGTTTAACAACTAATGTGAAAGTGTTTGGGAATTTATTTAAAAAAATGGATATGTGAAACCCAAAGTAAACATTGGTTTGAAGATCGTTTTAACCATGAAGTGTTGAATTTGAACCAAATAAATGGGGATTTGTTTAAAGGTGAAATTTTGATGGGAAAAGAAATTCTGAGACATGGATTTGGATTGGGATTGGATCAATATTATTTCAATTTCATAGAAGTAAATTTTCCTCATTACTTGATTTTATAAATATTTTCTCTAAAATGGTTTGATTACTTTAACTATATGAATTTATAATATTTTTCCAACTATATATATATTTATACAATACTTTCAATTTAATATACATATATTTTTCCAACCATATATATTTATACATTACTCTCAAATTTATATACATATACTTTTCCAACTCTATATATGTTTATACATTATTTTCAATATACTATTTTCAAACTTAACTTTTCTAAAGGTGTTTTATAAATATAAATCTATGTCCGATCCAGTCCATCTAGTCCAAAGGGTGAAAGAAAGGATTTCAAGCAATAGTAATATGTCATGGAATTTGAAACTTAAACCCAATGGTTGACAAAGTAATGGCGAATTTTGGTTTTATAAAGCTTAAATCAAACCAATGATAAATGATTTTGAGGAATCGATTTTGGGGCAATACTTGATACAACTCGATTTGCGATATGATTTCAATTATAATGGCCACAGTGTGAAAGATGTAAGCGTCGGTTGTTAAAGAGACCGGAGTCGGTAAGTGGCATACTCTCTGTCAGTGCCGATACCACTTTAACAACTGTGTACGTGATGGAGTATCGGAACGACGACAAGATGGCTTGGAAGCGACCACTGGATCGAAGAGGGCGCACAATGACGAAATGGCCTTGACCTTCGGGTCATAATTAAAATGACTAAAACAGGAGCTATACCGTGACTAATTGAGGTAGCACCTTTGATCGGACACGCTTCTTTGATACCATCTCTATGACTATTGTGATTGATTTGGGTGCACCCGTTGATTATGGGAGTGTGTTCTGAGGTGGGCGGTAGTGGGTGCTATGCGTTACCACCGGTCCGGGAGTGCAACTGGTAGAATCCTACCCTGGGTATTGCCTCGAGTGCCTTGTCATATTTATCCCATACGAGCTCCAGACGATTTTGATTTGTATCGTACCTATGGAGTGCCCTCTGATGCCATCCGTGTTAGGGTGGGTTTACGGTACTGTATAGACTACGGTATTATAAACGGTGTAAGGGTAAAAATGTAATCCCGCTTACGCTATTTTCATTATATTTACTTTACTGAATAGACATTACAATAATAGCCTATTATTATATAGATATTAGTTTCGCGGATCCTTAGAGGATGGAAATCCCAGACATCCTTTAAGTTATTGTACATTCCAGTGGACACTTCATTTGAGTTAATTCACTTATATGAGACTGTTAGTCCTGACTCGTGTATTTTGTTTTATTCCTTGCAAAATGCCCGAGTCAGATCGAGTATTTCAGCTTGGAGATTTATCTATTAGAGCTTGAGATTCGTTGGGGATCCAGTCATCCATATACTGTACATGCGCAGTATCCACGCTCCTGTCAGTTATTCATGTTTAGTAAGTTCAGTATTGAGTCTTCTGCTGTATTATATATATATATATATTTTTGTACTTTGATATCATGTAAATTTAAAGATTTTGTATTATTGTATAAAATTTTGCTTCCGCCGTGAGATATTCAATATTCTGTGTTTGTGATCCTGTAATGATTTATATTTCAACTTTATAAGCAATAACAATCTGTCATTTTGAACGGTTTAAGTCGGTTTAATTATCGACTTGAGGCGGTCAAAAAGCCAGGTCGTTACAGTTGGTATCATACAAAGCTTAGCTTATGAGGTTGAAACACTCATTAGAGATGGAGTAGAAATACTCTAGAATGAGTGAAATCGTTATGGAATCATACCCGAGAGAACGTATTTTGAAGATAAAAATATTTTAAATGATTTGTAAAGGATTTTTCTATATAAATAATTTTTAAGTTTTCGCCTTGTTTTGTAAAAACATCCTCGTTTAAATCTTGTTCCTTTGAACTCGTCCCTCGGCTGGATCCTTTCGAAGTCAAGATTCTCCGAATCTTAGACCTGAACATGCTTGGTCGTGACTTAGGAAATTTAAATTGTCACTTAGATCCTGAATTTCCTTCGATTCGCTTGATTATCTTTAGATCTTGATAAATTCTCCTGATTTGATTCGATCCATGTTCCAACTTCTAGCCTATGTTTGGACTTAACGCAAATTGGACATGATAAAGCTCGAATAAACCACTAAGTGTTAATTACTAAATGTATTGAATAAATTGAAGAGAAAATCCGATAGAAACAAGTTAAATATATAAATTGAAATCCTATACTAAGGTTCCATTGACTAAAATATGTGAACTCATATAATATACTAAAGTAAAGTATATAGAACTTGTAAATTTCATTGGAAATAAAAAATATTCTTTTATGAAGCATGGAATGTATGGTATTTACTTGGGAAAATATTTCTATATTAAATTTTGTAAGCGGGCAAACACTAAATGTAAGGTTTGGAAAATACAAGGAAAGGTCCTATAATATTTGTCGAGAATAACACCTTGGATGATTTGCATTGTAAGTTTTAAGACGATATAAATAATGTGTTAAAACCTAAAGATGCTGAGAAAATTGTATGATATGAAAAAAAATGTTATTTTGACATAAATTTAGAAGATTTACATATAAAACTTGGACTATCGAGTGCGTGAAGGGTTTTGGACATACGCCTAGCTAACGTATGTACTAGATTCTTTATGCACAAGATAGCGATAGAATCACTATAGTCGCTTGGAAAAAAATCTGGCGATGATTGCAACATCACCAAATTTACTTTTTGAGCTTCAAAAAGTGAGATAAAATATAACTCCGATGAAGACGTCAAATTTAAACCTAAACCTTAATTGTGAATATAAGCAAAGAATGTGATCTAGAAAATTTAGGTATTTGGAATTTATGATTGTTTCGAAATCTAAGATTCAAATTGATGTTGTTCTAACAAGATTCTATTCCACCTCAGTTTTGTAATACAACAAAGGCTTCCTTTATTTAAATTGCTTGATTCAACTTTTGTCTTTTATTCTTAATTTAACTCGAACCTTACCAATTAAGTAATGTCTAAGAAGTTGAACATAAATTGTGTGTGTATGACGAAAGAATTAAACTATTGGTCGCATTAACAAAATTAAGATAAGGTTGACATGCATAATAAGAGAATGTAAATGAAGGTAATCTTGATGAATCATTAAAAAAAACTGCGCATTAATTGCTACAGCAGCAGCGAAGTATATATAAAAAGAGACAAAGAAAAAACAAAACCAAGGAAGTAAAGGAAACAAAACTTATAGCTTTGAATAAGCAGGGCTGTTGCAATTTTAGATAACCACGATTAATTCTCAAATAAGGTAGCCTTATTATTATCCCATTGTTAAACATGAAGGATGGAAGTGGATGTCGAAATAATAACTATTGTAAGACTCTAGCTGCCGTTATTCAATAGTCCATGCGGTTTGATCGACTCTTCACAAGCTAGCTATCATGCCTTTTATGTTTTAATCGGTGTTTCATCCTAGGTAGAAGCTAATCGAGCTAACTAGACCCTTCCTTTTAGAGGGAAATGTTCAAAAATTTCGCTTACTGTTCCCTGCCGAGAATATGGTAAGTGTGTCAGCAATTAAGAAAAGAAAAAGGGGAAGGGTTGCTGCTATTCCTCGCAAAAAAAAGGGAAATTGAAGTAAATACAAAAGTAATAAATGTTATAATTTATAAGCACAATAGTTGGAATTTTAAATCTCTGTTCTTAAGATTAAACAAGTATGAAAATAAATTTGATTTGTGAGCAATGCAAATGTTAATAACAGTTTCAAATTTTAATTTGATAAAGGTATGAAAAATAAGTTCAATGTCGTACAAATGTTTAAAAAATATACGCGTGTTTGCTGCTATCAAAAATAAAAATATACGACGTTAAATGTTGAAAGTTAAAAGAAGAGAAATACTTATAAACGAGTTGACAAGATTTATGAATGGAGTAAGCTAAAATAAGCTCGATGTGGAAAAAAAATATAGTATCGAGAAGCGATGAAAAGAAGGAGAGGATAGGGGGGTGCAGCAGCATAGCGGCTGCTGCTAAGAAAGGGGCTGCTGCTGATATGCAGCAGCAATGGAAAAGGGGGAAGAGCTGCTGCCGTAGCAGCAGCCACAGGGTAGCAACGATAAACGAAGAAGAAAAAAAAACTGAAACTGAAAAAAAAAACTGAAAAGAAATCTGAAATGAAAAACTGCATTTATGTTCGCAAAATACTTGACCATGCAGCTTATGGAGATTACTGCCTCATCCATAAGCTTTCAATGCAACCAAATGGAGCATTTAAGCCGTGTTTAATGGCAATTATGAAACAAATATTTAGCCACTTACCAGAATTGAATTTTACAAGCCACAAACTGATATTTGTTGCACCGTTAGCCATTATAAGTCAGTATTAAAACGCTCATAAATTAGAGAAAATAACTTGAAAAAAAAACATGAATCGAATGGGACTCAAATTTAGCCAACTGAAATTTTAAGTGATATAAATGACCAATAAATTTGATGAGTATTGACAGTTGTGTTGGTTGGCTTCTCCTATTGTTACCTGCCTACTTTTGCATATACGCATATATATATATATATATATATATATATATATATATGTGAAAAAAGAGTTCATGCTTGATTTGTTTTCATTCACATAATCACAAATGCTATTTCAATTCATGACATATTTGGCGTACACTTGCATTTTTGTGAAAATGCTAAAATAAATTGCAAGTTACTATAAGCAAATGTGAGAAATTTTGAAAGGAAGATAAAATAAAACCTGCACTAAAAGGAAAGGAGGGCTATACTTGGATATGCAGCATCATGTTTCTAAAGTTAGCAAATACATATAATATACATAGAAGCCAGTTCATAGTTTCCATTGTTTATGGATGAACAGTAAGTTCATGCATACTTTATCTTGTTTTCCCTCACTGAAATAGGCTTTGGCTTTAATGTTAACTATGGTTGGACCAATGTTGAGTTCAATGCTCAAATTACTAATAAACATTGTCAGTATGAAAAAAGAAAAGAAAGAAAGGAAAAAGAAAAAAAACTTACATAAGTAAATCAAATAAAAGCAGGTTGAAAAAAAAAATTGTTGCATTATTTGTCTTGTTTGCATGACATATTTGTTATATGACGTAGATCGCATACATTGTTGAGATTCATGAGCATTTTGCCAACCATGCTAACTTTATTTCATGACAAGTTTTGTGTATTATTATGTACATTAAACTTTTGTTTCTCACCACATTTTGAGTGTCTTAGTAGGTTGCAATGGCGCGCTTTGCTTACGGAGCTCGCTTTTGCGCAAAATGCAAAGAAAATAAGCAAATATGCTTTAAAAATGCTAAATAAGGTACGTAACTCAGTACATATCGCATTTGGGTTGTTTCTCTTTTTGATTCCCCTATATTGGGATGCCTCATCGTGTGAATGAGATGTATATTGAAATTGTAATTTTTTTCGGGCAAGCCGTACAAAGGAGGTGCTGCCGAAATTTTCCGTGATTCCGAGAGTTAGAAAAATTTCGAGTTTAAAAAAATCTATAACTTATTTTTCTTTTAACAAAGTTCTAAACCAAGTAAAGGAAATTGTAAAGTGATTTATGTAGGTTTAAGTTACATAACGTTTCCTTTTCGAGGACGAAAAGCGCTAAGTGGGGGAGAATGTAACGAACTGGAATTTTAGACGTATTAAAATCTAATTTATTTTTCAAGATTTAATGGTTAAGTTAATATTTATAATCTTAACTTGTATTTGAAACTCGGAATCTCGATTTACGTCGTACGCGTGTATTTGAATTCAGGGTAATTTAGTAAACATCTTATAAATTGTTGAAAATTTAACGTTATTAGAACATGAGCGAAATCGAACTAAAAATCATAAATTAAATTTTAAGAAGAATGCTATTGATCACTTCACTAAATTTAAAAGTTTGATATTCCGAATCTTTAATTTTTGAAGAAAAAGCACGCAGTCAGCATGTTCAATTTGAAATTCGTTCTCATCCTTCTTACGTTGTGTACGCAAATCTTTTAAGGGATGAGAAGTATGCTTGTTTCGAATTGCAAGCCAGGTTACACTTGTGGATAGGTTTCAGCCAAAAGAATCACCTGTCTTCATTATTCTGTGAAAGCCACACTTGCTAACATTTCTTGCATTGAATTACCGCGTGTTCAACCCTTTGAAGTTCAAATTTAACACTTGGAGCTAATTGTCTGAGAACACTACATCTGTCCAAACATCTCCGTGCAAAATTTCCACGTTTCGTCCCCTTCATTTTGTGTTTATATTTTTAGAAAAACAGAAAGAAATTTACATCTGTAAACCACCATCTGATATTGAACTCCACGTGCCTTACTTCTCTTCTTTTCTACTGTGTTTGCCTCTCCATAAATCAAGTCCCATTCTTTTTCCCTAAAAAAAAAACAAAAAAAAAAACAAAAAAAAACAAAAAATTCGAACTCTGTAAACAAGGAAAGGAGCAAAGAAATCGCCTCAGGCCATTCTTCCCAAATCTGAAACGATGCCTTCCTTTTCACTGGAGCCGCCGAGCAACTCGAAACCCGTGCCCCCTCCACTGTTGCCCCAGCTCCACTGCCTTTTGACACTTCAGATCCATACCGTGACCCACTGAAGCCACTGCTCACCAACCACATTCATCTCGCGCATTCCCTTCTGCTTTGGGAAATCCACACAAACAAATGGCTCTATTCGTACCCTCGTTGATGCCTGCCCTAACCACTACGCAAGCAACCAAGGAGTTGCTCCGACCAAACGCTGCTATGGTGTCCTGCTTCCTTTTGTTACATATGCTTCTTTCCCCTCAACCTTGAGGACACTTCGAACCCTGCCACCGCCCGTTGCTACTCCACCAACGCGTTCCTAGCAGCTGAGCCCGCACCACTACATCTTAACCCGAGTTGCCCTAGCTGTTATCACGTTGCGAGTTCATAGGAAGTGGAATTAAGGTTAGTTGAAAACATGCACTCCAAGTGCTTGAGTAAATGCCACAAAGGGCTGTTTAGTTGGTTTGGGGTTCACTGTTTGGTCTATAAATCAGATGCCATCTTAAGTTTATGCATGCTGTCCAAATTGTTGTCTAGTCGAAACCAGGTAGTGAGTTTTGCTTTGATTTCCTAATATATTCATTTGCATGTCATATTTATAAACATCATTTGATTCCCTTGGTTAACTAATTTGAAAGGGTTCGGGTTTACGTGTCAAACTCGTCGAGAACCAAACTGGAATGGAATTCGTGCACCTTCTATATCCCGTTTGTGTACATATGTATATATGTATACAAGCTCTTTTGGATGTATGGTCGTCATTTGGCTATCAAGTCTCATCCTCACTTTCGTGTCAAAGTTTGCTTTCACCTTTTAGCCTTGGAAGGTGAGTTTTATCACTCATAGACTAACTAATTATTAAGTGAATTAAATATTCGAGATGTTGAATGGAATGTTAGGTTATTCTAGAAATTGGTTGCTTCGTGATTGTGCACGTATGACACACACCGTTATCTTTTATGACACAATTTGTATGTGAATGTGTGATATGCTATATTTTATTCTCACCATCCAAGTTCCCCTCTATTTTAGAAAAAACCATTGCGGGTTGAAATGATAAATACCCGAAGAACTGTATATTCGAATCGATTTGGGATGCGGATTGAAATGATACATACCCGGGATTCGAATATTTTAAAGAACGGATTGAAATGATAAATATCCGTATCACTTGACCATAGGGTAGAAAATTATATACGGACACCGTGGTCAATAAAATGAGAATATTTTAAAATATTTATCACTTTATGTTTACCTAACGAGTTTAATGATTTGATGTAAAGGATATGCAAGACTTGATAAATGCTTCCCAAATCTTATTTTGACTCATGATTTGACAATGAATTTTCGCCGTGCAAATGTAAGAAGGGTTTTGTCAAAATAAAAAGTGTTAAATCCAAGTATATGAAAGAATATGATTATTTAAATCATGGTGAATACGGGTTGGTTAACAAGTTAGAATTTAAATAGATCATATGTGTTTAACAACTAATGTGAAAGTGTTTGGGAATTTATTTAAAAAAATGGATATGTGAAACCCAAAGTAAACATTGGTTTGAAGATCGTTTTAACCATGAAGTGTTGAATTTGAACCAAATAAATGGGGATTTGTTTAAAGGTGAAATTTTGATGGGAAAAGAAATTCTGAGACATGGATTTGGATTGGGATTGGATCAATATTATTTCAATTTCATAGAAGTAAATTTTCCTCATTACTTGATTTTATAAATATTTTCTCTAAAATGGTTTGATTACTTTAACTATATGAATTTATAATATTTTTCCAACTATATATATATTTATACAATACTTTCAATTTAATATACATATATTTTTCCAACCATATATATTTATACATTACTCTCAAATTTATATACATATACTTTTCCAACTCTATATATGTTTATACATTATTTTCAATATACTATTTTCAAACTTAACTTTTCTAAAGGTGTTTTATAAATATAAATCTATGTCCGATCCAGTCCATCTAGTGCAAAGGGTGAAAGAAAGGATTTCAAGCAATAGTAATATGTCATGGAATTTGAAACTTAAACCCAATGGTTGACAAAGTAATGGCGAATTTTGGTTTTATAAAGCTTAAATCAAACCAATGATAAATGATTTTGAGGAATCGATTTTGGGGCAATACTTGATACAACTCGATTTGCGATATGATTTCAATTATAATGGCCACAGTGTGAAAGATGTAAGCGTCGGTTGTTAAAGAGACCGGAGTCGGTAAGTGGCATACTCTCTGTCAGTGCCGATACCACTTTAACAACTGTGTACGTGATGGAGTATCGGAACGACGACAAGATGGCTTGGAAGCGACCACTGGATCGAAGAGGGCGCACGATGACGAAATGGCCTTGACCTTCGGGTCATAATTAAAATGACTAAAACAGGAGCTATACCGTGACTAATTGAGGTAGCACCTTTGATCGGACACGCTTCTTTGATACCATCTCTATGACTATTGTGATTGATTTGGGTGCACCCGTTGATTATGGGAGTGTGTTCCGAGGTGGGCGGTAGTGGGTGCTATGCGTTACCACCGGTCCGGGAGTGCAACTGGTAGAATCCTACCCTGGGTATTGCCTCGAGTGCCTTGTCATATTTATCCCATACGAGCTCCAGACGATTTTGATTTGTATCGTACCTATGGAGTGCCCTCTGATGCCATCCGTGTTAGGGTGGGTTTACGGTACTGTATAGACTACGGTATTATAAACGGTGTAAGGGTAAAAATGTAATCCCGCTTACGCTATTTTCATTATATTTACTTTACTGAATAGACATTACAATAATAGCCTATTATTATATAGATATTAGTTTCGCGGATCCTTAGAGGATGGAAATCCCAGACATCCTTTAAGTTATTGTACATTCCAGTGGACACTTCATTTGAGTTAATTCACTTATATGAGACTGTTAGTCCTGACTCGTGTATTTTGTTTTATTCCTTGCAAAATGCCCGAGTCAGATCGAGTATTTCAGCTTGGAGATTTATCTATTAGAGCTTGAGATTCGTTGGGGATCCAGTCATCCATATACTGTACATGCGCAGTATCCACGCTCCTGTCAGTTATTCATGTTTAGTAAGTTCAGTATTGAGTCTTCCGCTGTATTATATATATATATATATTTTTGTACTTTGATATCATGTAAATTTAAAGATTTTGTATTATTGTATAAAATTTTGCTTCCGCTGTGAGATATTCAATATTCTGTGTTTGCGATCCTGTAATGATTTATATTTCAACTTCATAAGCAATAACAATCTGTCATTTTGAACGGTTTAAGTCTGTTTAATTATCGACTTGAGGCGGTCAAAAAGCCAGGTCGTTACAAATCTCAATTATAATTATTTATTCTAATGACAAATATTTATTTAATTTATGTCAAAATTACCGGTTTGTTACAGCCTCCCCCACTTAGCGCTCTTCATCCTCGAAAAGGGAACGTCATATGAATTTAAGTTGACACATATAACGTTACAAGTACTTTACTTAGTTTAAAGCTTGTTAGGGAGAAAATTAAGTTATAGAGATTTTTCTTTAAAACTCAAAAAATTTCTAACACTCTGGATTTACGAAAAATTTCGGCAGCACCTCCTTTGTACGGCTTGCCCGGAAAATTTTACAATTTCAATATTTATCATTGTACATCTCATCCATATGATGAGGCATCCCAATATAGGGGAAACAAAAGAAAAACAACCCAAATGCGATATGTAAACCAAGATACGTACCTTCTTTAGCGTTTTAAAGCGTATTTGCTTATATTTTTATTTGCATTTTGCACAAAAGCGAGCTCCGTAAGCAAAGCGCGTCATTGCCACTTACTAAGACACTCGACAAATTATGTGAATCAAACATATATCGTAATTGAAACAACATGTAATATATTAAAGATGCATGAGAAATAATAAGTACAAGGGGACCGAAATACTATATAAAATCGTATGTAAATTTTCATTACTTGTTTTCATTTATTGGCGTTATATTATGCAAGTTGTTTTAAGAATTTTTTTTTCTCACATTGCTTCCTTTCAAAAACTTCTCACATTTGCTTATAGTAACATGCAATTGATATCTGACTTATTTTATCGTTTTGAAGAATGCAAATGACATAAAAGTGTATGTCAAATATGACATGAATTGAAATAGCATTTGTCAATATGTAAACGGAAACAAACCAAGCATATAGTCTTTCTAATATACAAAGACATGTAGTAACAATAAGAGAAGTAAACTAACATCCACTACATTCAAATACTCATTCTTTCCTTGATATAGAGGCAAAATTCCTGTTGTGGTAATGTATTGGTTCCTTTTCTTTTTAAAAAATAAGATATACATAACTTGAACATAAACAGTCGAACACCATTTGAGTGAAGTTGTAGTGTCCCGAAATTTCGGTACAATTTGAGCTGACCAAATAACACAAGTCCAACCCACATTGCACTGGAAGCCAGAAAACTAATAGAAAGAAAATAGAGGGTGAGAATATATAAGATAGAAACTTATAATAAAAGAAGAAGAAGAACATACAACATCAAAGTAAACACGAATCTCACAGCGGAAAGAACAATATATAATAGATACATAACTTTGAAACAAAATCAGTATATGTATACAATAACATTATCAGAGTATAACACTTACATCACAGAGGAAACAATCAATAGCTATAAAAACGCTGCTGAAGCCTCCTGCTCCAGCTCCTGCTAGTGCATCTGTAAATCCCGACTACTTGATTGCTCGTACAAATTTGAGCACCCAAGAGTTTAGGGAAAACAAAACAAAACAAACTCCGGGTCAGTCATGGGACCGGTATGAGTAAACAATTTAAAACAGTTTGGGAAAATAACGATATCTCATAAGACCACGTCGTATAACGGAACGGGTTTTTCCCTTATGAGAATCCAAATCAATTTGATTTAACTTTCAAATCATTTTGAAAGAAACAATGATCTTTTATATCCAAACTCTTTGATATTATAATAGTATCTATCAACCACAATATAATAATCATCTAGTAGAAACGCTTTCAACTCACGTTCTACATACATAGTATACAATCAAAACCGCGAGCACTTACTGGATAATGGATTACCAACTATGACAAGGTATGGAACCACCTTCCGATAGTGTACCTCGAGAGAGGAATACAATGGGTTCAACAAGAACATCTTGCGACCCGGCCACACATGATCGACCACTCATTTCGCTTGAGTGTATCAAATGTATATCACCAATGGTTGGGATCAGCAACCGTTTCCCAAATGGGACAGCATCGAATAGATTAAAGAATGAAATGAATATCTCTAGATAGGTGATAATACACCCTAATGGAAACAACCCACATAGCCATGTTGCCTGTCCGATTTTTTGTCATTTCCCGGTTGTGAGGCTAGAGGCCACGCTTATCTCTGACAGATCACACATTTATTCACTTTGAATGTCACATCGTCATACCCACCAAATCACAAATTGATTCCCCCAAAAATACAACGGGTATACAGCCAAGAGAAACGAATTCCTCCGCCACCAAACGTACATACGTTTGAAGAGATCAACATACGTGATCTATTAAATATACTCTGTCAGACATTCTTCCATACGGGTCGTCCTGGGACTGGACAAACCGAAGGTACTATTATATAAATCCATCTTAGGCAATTTCTACCTAGGATCGCCAGAACAGCCCTTGCATCACTCCGTCTTCAATTATCTTCATCATATTGGATTCGCAACGTTAATGCCCATACAAAGTGGTTTTCAGATAACGAATCTGATCCCGGTCTCTTCGTATTGACGACGGAAAAAGGGTCAAAAACTTTGATAGTCGGTGAGTTAACTATCAAAGAGAAACACGTGTGCAAACAACGGTCGTATTTCCAAATGGAAATCTTACCGATCAACATTTTCTCTTTAGTTCATTAATTTATTTATTTCCTGTTTCCATATATTCAACATTCCTTATTTTCTAAATTTAGAAAAAATACGTTATTAATCATTGGAAAACATTTCCATCTCTTTTTCACGTATCACTGTCATTCCAGTATTCTTTACCATCCAACATTTCATTTTCTATGATTTGAAAATATCTCTGATTATATTTGGAAAATGTTTCCAAAACTCATTCCTTGGATTTAAACAGATGTTTAAATAAAACATCGCTATGCCAATTCAAACCATTACCTTCATTAACTATATTCACTTAACCGAACTTTACTATCAAAACTTAACCATTCCTTAGTTACGAACGAAGTCAATCAAGTTGGGGTATAACTACCTCTCAGACCTTAACTGAACAACATCTCTAACTTCAAAATAGACAAAGTTCACCTTCTAATTCTTTAATAAACTTCCTTACGTAACTCTGGGATTCAGTTTATGAATCTAATTCTTTTATGAAAAACATTGGTTATAGCGATAACGTTATAATCCCAACTTCTGAAATACCTAACTTCAAATATAACTTTTATTTATTAATTTGGATAAATAAACCAATAACAAATTCATTAATAAATAAATAAATCTTGATTAAAAAATGGAAAGTGAATAGTACTTTCCCGAAATCGATATAATCAAATTTCGACTTATAACTCTCTTTCGAATAATCTTTATTCGATAACTCCTTTTCAAATAAACTATATTCGATTAATTCTCTTCGAATAACTAATATTCGATAATCTCTCCTTCGAATAAACTGTATTTGATAATCTTTTTTTTTTTGAATAAACTATATTCGACTAACACCTTTCTTCGAATAAACTATATTCGATTAACTCTCTTCGAATAACTAATATTCGATAATCTCTCTTTTGAATAAACTATATTCGATAATCTTCTTTCGAATAAACTATATTCGACTAACACCTTTCTTCGAATAAACTATATTCGATTTACTCCTTTCGAATAAACTATATTCGATAATTCCTTTGGAATAAACTATATTCTATTAATTCTTTCAAATAAACTATATTCGATTAATTCCTTTCGAATAAACTATATTCGATTAATTCCTTTTCGAATAACTCTGTATTCGATTAATTCCTTTAGAATAAACTATATTCGGTTAATTCCTTTTCGAATAACTCTATTCGATTAACTCCTTTCGAATAACAATATTCGATAACTCACTTCGAAAAATTAATATTCGATTAACTCACTTCGAATAACTAATATTCGATTAATTCCTTTTCGAATAACTCTATTCGATTAAGTCCTTTCGAATAACTAATATTCGATAACTCACTTCGAATAACTAATATTCGATAACTCACTTCGAATAACTAATATTCGATAACTCACTTCGAATAACTATTATTCGACAAATTCTTTTCGAATAACCAATATTCGAAAATCTTTCTTTGAATAACTATAATTAATAACCCTTTTCTTCGAATAAACTATATTCGATTAACTCCTTTCAATTAACTCTACTCGAATAACTAATATTCGATTAACTCTAATTCGATTAACTCTATTACGATTAACTCTAATTCAATTACTCTAGTTCGATTAACTCTAATCGATCAACTCTAATACGATTAACTCTAATTCGATTAACTCTAATCGATTAACTCCAATTCAATTACTCTAATTGATATCCACTTTAAACAATCTTCTCATAACTCTTTTATATCTCGTTAATTCCCTTTTATAATCCTATTTATTTTCCAAATAAATATTTCTTTTATAATTTTATTTATTTAACAAATAAATATTTCCTTTTCAATTCTATTTATTTAACAAATAATTATTTCCTTTTATCTTATTCTATTTATTTAACAAATAAATATTCCTTTTCTATTTGTTTTCACAAATATTTCCTTTTCTATTTAAAATCCATTGATTTTATATGAATAATTCATTTTCAAAATACACTATGAAAATCGCCTTTTCTACATCCCAGTATTTCTTACGGTATTTAAAATACCAAATAACAATGATCGATATCATTCAAACACACATAATCAACAATAGATTATATATCACATCATATATTACAATATATGAAAAGAACAGTATTATAAATATTGAGGAATCCAGTTGGATCCCTCCAACTTGTTTCCCTGCATCACAGATGTTAAACAATATCATTAATCATCAATTTTGTTTCAATATGAAATACTCTGATAAACAGAATCAACATATAATTAACGATTTATATATATATATCGTTATCTATAATTACAACCAATCACTTAGCAGTTCAACTAAACAGTCAACACACAGAATCAATCATCACTTTTCAATTCTAAATATATGTTATAAAAATATGAACTGATAGAGTTAGTTAGTTTTACTCACATTGGACGATTATCGTTAAATAACGATTAACTATCTTTGATACAGACGGACAATTTATTTTGCAATAAATTGTAACGAGCTCCAATTCACTCCCAGTCTGTTCCAGCGTGTAGTGTCCGTCCATACGATCCCAATGGATCTTGTTTCGCTCGATTCTGCTAACGTATGACAAAGTTGTCGATTTTACAAATCAATCCGTTATTTAAATTAAATGAACACTTAGAATTTAACTCCATTGGGAATTACCCCTTAGTTCTTTGGCCCAATACCCTATTAAACCCGTGAGCCCAACACCGCCCGCCCAATGAAAAGAACCCGCTGCTCCTCAGTTGCCCACACCATTGCCGACATTTCATCCTTCTAGTCCTCCCTCTTTTCTTCACTAAAACTCAAATAAAAAGTACTAAAATTCTCGTTGTGATCTCCTCTTCCATATGATACCACTCTTGTGCAACTCGATTTTGCTTCCTGCATCGCGTCTAATCAGCCTAGCGCAGCTACAGTATGTCGAGCGACAATTTTGTACCTCAAGTCACCCACAAAATTATCACAAGCTGCTAACACACTCTCTAATTCCAGATATAATAACCATTACACGATTCAATGCTTCAATTCATTGATTTCTCAAACCCTAGCATCTGCAGAACGCACGATGTATTTCACTAGCGACGCAAAAGGGTATTCGAACTTGATGAAAAGTACTTAGTCATGAAGAGCAGATCAAGAGGAGCTCGAAAATATATGTTTAGTTATTTTATATATTTTCTTTGATTTGTTTTGAAATTTAGAAACTCGCGAACTGGTTTTCTAAGAAACAAATATGCGACGGATTTTGTGTTTGACCAGAGGATGTAAAGATTAGGTTTAGAGAATGTGGCGGTTATTTATAGGATAGTTTTATATTATAATATTCAAATTTTATATTCAATTTTTATCCAACGCTTTTTATAATTGTCCTTTATAATTCCTATGATCACACATGATATCCTAAAATCATGAAAATGGACATCAAAACAACTAGAGTTCGACATTACGGACCCAACGAAACTGGTTTCGTCGAATTCCGACTCTGTTTGCTCACACAGCGTATTTTTAGCCATCAAAATATTGATTGTTTTTCACATTAAAAATCCGTACGGCCACACACTGACCCCAAAAATCACAAAACTTGAAATCTAACAATAATTTAATGTTACGGATCCAACAAAATTAGTTTCATCGAAAATGGAGCTCGTTTGCAAAACTGGCTATTTTTAAAGCTCTAAATAACCCCATTTTAAATATAAATATATTTAAAAATAATTAAATTAAATATTAATAAATCAATATTATCGTATATATATTCACAGTAGAATACCATACAGCTCCAATTGGATTTATAACTCGATATTCAAATCCCGATTGAATCGATATTCAATTTATATTTAAAATCCTTTTAAAAATATAAATAAATCGTTATAAATTATAAAGGAACTCCATAGCGAATATTTGAAAATTTGAATTGGACATAACTCGAAATATACACAATGAAATCCGGATTTTTCTCTTCCATTAGAAAAATATACTTCACCAGCTCCGAACGTTTCTCGTTTCACAAAAATCCGATTTAAAACGGATTCTGTATATTCATTTAAAGTTCAAATCGCCAAATAGCGAACTACTGTGCCATTTCGAGCTCGATTTTATTTATAATATAATTATACGTTCAACTATCGTTTATATAATATATTCGTTAATATAATTCAACTCTAAATTGAATTATATATCATATATGATCCAATTCACACAATATTGTGAATTCCACTATTTCCGACTATTTCGGAATTATAAAATATTTTTATATTATAAATATTAATTAAATATTCAATATTATTTAATTAAACAACCATTTAAAATTTTCAAATCACTATTTTAAAAATTAATTAAATTGATTATCATACTGTAAAAATATGGGACTTTACATTCTTCCCCCCTTAAAATAATTTCGTCCTCGAAATTGCTAAGGTAGAAAATGAACCTTATTAACTGGTTAGAACTTATTTGTTCACTTCTAAATTTCATTTTCAACCGAACCGATTTAATTTCAGTTAAATATTGATTCATTCCTACTAACGAAAATTTTCAAAAATCGTGAAAATTTTCTAACACCTTAACTTTTCGAAAAATTTCGCCAGCACCTCCTTTGTACTGGTCAATAGCTCAAACTCCAACTCGCCTCTCTAGGCCTTCTTCAACCCAAAAGAAAATCAAACAGACAAGCGGCTTGCTAATTTGGCTCATAATAATCTCAAACCCATATATAATATAAACTGGTACCTTTTTTAGACGACCCGAACTTCCCCGTGAAGGAAAGCGCGGATAGAATTGAGTACAAGACAAAATAGAACGCAGATGGAAGAACATTTCATTGTTATTACAACAATTCCATCAGAATACAAGAATATACAGAGTATAAATGAATAAATTACATTCGATAAATATCAAAGATTACAATAAATTACATAGCAGCGGAAAAATATACAAAACACAACTGAAAGTAATACACGGATACTGAGCTTTCCGAGCATTGTTCCAGCGGTTAATCAGGACCCTGTGAATATAAATCTGCAAAACCAAAACTACTAGCTGCTCGTGTAAAATAGGGGCACCCAGAGTTTAGGTTAAAACAATAAACTCCAGGTCAGTCATGTGACTGGTGTGAGAACTAAAACAGTTATTAATCTTTATTTTTAAAGCTAGCTAAATCAAGGGACCACGCCGTCTGACACGGAACGGGTTTCCTCCCAAGAATACCAGTGCATAAAACAAAAAGCGCAATGCTAAATAAGGAAAAATGAAGATATTATAAGACCCAGGTCCCATCACACAATGCAACGCAAGCCGAAGGATAGGGTTTTACCTTATAACAGCCAAAGCATGCTTCATACGTTAAAAACACGATATTTGATAATATTATAGGTGTATAGTGTCAAAACAATTTCAATTATAAATATCAATCATAGGCGGCATGAATGACCCATACCACTATGTCGCCATACTAGGTTCTACAAATAAAACCGCACTATCACGTATTGGAAATTGGATTTCCGTCATGAGTCGAGGCATGGGGAAAGCTCCTCTCCGCGTTCGAGACACTATAGCAAATGTCCCAGGACCCCACTTTGATCCTTGGAATCTGCTGGGCCGGTCCTCTCTTACTTTTGAGGATTAGTTATTCCTGAACACACGTTTCCCGATCCTTACAGACCTATATCTGAGGCGCCTCGCATTCTAACAACCACACAGGTGAAAAGTATATAAATGTCAGGGCTGGTAGGTCACTGACAGCACCCTAGCTAGAAAGAAACGTCGTGCTCTCCCAGCGGTCCGTCTCCCGTTTTTCACTCATACCGAGGTGTGAGGCTCGCGATTTCACGTTATACACAAAGCTACGCCACACAGGCCGTGCTTTGATCATCAACCACAAGACTTTGCTTTTCAACAGAAGCCTTGATCAATTGCCACTTACGCGTGCCAAACTGGCAATTCACTCCATGCGACTGATGTCCATCGATATACAACCTCTGAGCTCGTACGTCTCAGAGAAGGGCGTTAAGCAAGAGAATAAATTCTCCACCGCCAAACAGATGTATATTTAATAGAGATCAATCAACACAGAATAAAATCCAATGTCAGTGTAACACCCTGTGTATTCTATAACAGTGAAATTCACAAAATAAAGTATAATTGATTTCAAATCAAAGAATTAAGGGAAACAGGATACGCCATTGCGTTCGTCTCGGAATTCTGCTTGGGATAGAGTCCGAGTTTGCATAAAACGGACTTCGTATGAAGAAGATATGGCCTACGGAAGTTTCAGAATTCAGCTTAAAATTCAAACAGCTCAGAAACCAATTCAAATTTCAAAAATCGGGCCAGATTGGCCAGGGCGGGAATTTTCCCACCCGAGGCACCTAGGTCGACTGGGTAGTCGACCTGGGCTACCCAGGTCGACTGGGTAGTCGACCTGGGGCACCAAGGTCGACTACATAGTCGACCTGGGGGTCGACTGGGGGGTCGACCTGGCCCTTGAGCTAGGTCGAACCCAGCCCCCCCTGGCTGGTCTGGTCTATGCTTGGCCGAATTCCTGAGCCTTGCCTTGTCACTAGGGCTAGGTGTCAGCTCCTGATTGGTCTCTCCTTCAAACGAACGACTATTATTAAACCAAGATCCATCGACGGTCCTAATCAACTCACAAACTCTATAAAAATGACCTAAGACTCCACCTAATTCACACAAACAAAAATGAAGATGAGACCGTCATGCTGCTGAGGAAAGACAAGGAATAGCCGTCAAAATTGAGAGACAACTAGGAGACAATTCGAAAGCTTAAAGCAACGTCAATTAAATCAAAACAACGCCTACAACAAAGGATAGCATCTCCAAATTCAGAATTCAGATTCCTGAATTGAAGATTCGTCGTACGTTGTAAGTAGAGTGCTATTCCGATGTGAATTAATAATTGTGTTTTGATTTGTGTAAAATGAGAAATAGAATGGTATTTGATTTGTGGTGATAATAATCTATATTTGTATGTTGCTTTGATTCTAAACGATTTGGAATGTTGTGGTATAACGATTGGATATTTGCAAGTATGTGATTCATGTTGGAAGTTGACAACTACATGTTTGTGGTAGTTTAATTGAGATTCATGCAAGTATATGATTCACTATTATGCCAACATAATATATATTATAATCACTTTTGGTGTAGTTGGATCCATTTGGGTATTATGACTAATGTGAATTTATGTTGAAATTGGCATCATGAGTCAAGTGTAAAACCATACTTTTGTATTAGAGACAAAAGTAAGCATCTTTGTGAACTTGTGTTGACTCTATGAACATGACTAAACTATGCTTGGTGTTATGCCTAATTGAAAAACATGTTTTAGGCCTATGTTGTTATTAAAATCATATGATAATATATGTGACACATAGCTAAGTTAGATTTACATTCCAATTGCAAGTTTGCATGGATAGATTAAAAATCATGATTTCATGTTTAGGTATGTTTATGCCATGATTATATGAATAAATCAAAACCCATGATTTCAAGTTTAGGTATGTTTGTGCCATGATTATACGAATAGAACAAAACCCATGATTTCATGTTTAGGTATGTTCATGCCATGATTATATGCTATTACAATGCAAGTTCACAAGTGCCAAACTTATGTTAGTTAGTTCGCTATGTTGCAAGTTCATGCGTTCACACTCCCCTTTTTATGTTACTTAGAATATATAAACACCATGTTCTAAGCCTCCCCTTTTTCATGTGGCAAAGTTGGGTTTAAATGTTTAACCCAACATATGTTATATTGTAGCGAACGTATAAAACGGGGTAAATGACGATTGGGTTAAAATATAGAACATATGTGTTGGCATGTTTGACGCATGCCAACAACCTTGAAAAAACAATTAAGTGGTATAAATTAATTTTACCCAATAAAGATGAATTTGAATAATGGGCCACAAATATTTACATATAAAAAGGAAAGAGACAAAATATGTCAATTTAGAAAAAACGATGTGTTTAACCCGAGGTTGGATTGAGTTGTGATGTAAACCTGCCCGGAACCGCCCGGTTGTCCAGTAGTCACAACAATACCTATCCAATGTGGGTGGTTAAACACGGAGCCCAATAAGGACCCGAGGTTAGACTGAGTTGTGGCGTAAGACTGCCCGGACCCAACCGGCAACAGGCAGCCACAACAATACATGTCTAATGTGAGAGGTCGAGGCTTTAATAAGACAATTAAGGCTGAGTCAGGATTGATAGGATTAAGTAAATTGAATTAATACTTAATCAAAATGGAACATGCTAAACTATACAGACTGATTGGGGGTTAGGTTTACAAAACACTTAACCAACTTAGCATGTTGGCTAGAATTAGAAAACCTAGTAGCGGGGGGCCCTTTTCAGCAATAACCCTACAAGGTGTATCAAGATACCCTGAACTAGGCAGTGCGGGGCACGATTACTGGGCTGATTGTAAGAGGTCAAATCGACGGCGGTGGTGCAGCAGTGTAGGTTCTAACGGGGTGCGGGCGTGCACACACTCCAGCGCAGAAAAATAAGGCACTGGGCACCTGTAGTATATCTGTGCATTCTAGAATTGTGTCGGGCCGCCACCATGGGACTTGATACACCCCATGGTGGGACCAGCATAGGTAACTACAACATCGGGGGCCGTAAGACACGTGTAACTATGCGAGTAGGAGCCGATCATTAGAAACGAATCACTTCACCCTGATTATGGGGTGCCTGTTGGGAACTAGTTTATATGGATGCAGAGATTAATATGGGGTACGATAAGTATATTCGACTCTAGACAACTTAACTTGTTTATGGTACTTTCCCTTTTCCAGTTTATACTTATCATGCCCAGTTCTTTATTCATAGATTTAATAGTCCCAGACTTACTCAGGCTTTATGTCTGACTCTACTTTTCTTTCACCTTCTTTTCTTTTCTTTTCTTTCGTTTTAGACTATGGCTTTGGACAGCAATTATGGGACTTATGCAGTTTATTTATGTTTTTATGCTTCTTTAAATAATGTAATCAAGACAGTTATGAAGATGTTATGTTTTTGGAAGTATTGTAAGACAAATTATGACATGGTTTGTGTAACACATATTTTGTTGAAATAGAAATTGCTGTTGTTTTCCGCTATTCAAAAATATGTGTATTTATATCCATCTTGTGTATCTATGACTTATACTTATAAACCTCCACCAAAATTAGGGCATTCCCTTTGAGGGTGACCCTAACGGAGGTGGGGTGTTTCACTTGTTATCAGAGCATAGGTTTACCAGATAAGATAAAAAGTTTTGAAAATTTATTTTCAAAAGAAAATTTAAATAAGTATTTTTAAAGATAAAATGTTATTTTATTTTAAAAAGGCAAAGTCCCCCAAAGCCATAGGTACTATCTTTTATCCATCGTTTTGAATCTATCCTTTTTGTTTCAGCATGTTCGAAGAACTTAACTTGCTAGAGAGGGTACCAATACCTGGTGGGTTTAGACGATTCTTAGAAGCAAGGGCCAATCAGCCAGGTCCCACTGTTCCTCCTCCTCCAGCTGCAGGAAATCATCAAGCTGCAGCAGCACCTCTTCCTCCACCTCCTCCTCGGGGAAATACTTTTGCTAAGATACATAAAGATTTTAAAGCTATGGGAGGAAAGGACTTTCATGGAACCGAGTCCTTCGTGGTAGCCAGGAATTGGCTGAAGGAAACCGAGGACTTATTCGTCATCTTTGTGGTAGAAGATAGGCAGAAGGTACAACTGGCAGTATGGCTACTTAAAGGCGAGGCTTCCTACTGGTGGGAAGTCACCAATGCAGAAAGACCAATGGAAACATGGGAGGACTTTAGGGCAAGGTTTGAGGCTAAATTTCTCTCAGAAGCTGAAAGGAGTCTTCAGTTGGAAAAATTCTTATTTCTTAAGCAAGGGAATATGACAGTCAAAGAGTATGTTAACCAGTTATATCAGCTGGCTAGGTTCGGACTGGACCTAGTCAACACTCCACACAAGAAGGCTCTCCGCTTTGTCAAAGGATTGAATGAGCCATTACACAGTTTGGCCATGACCCATATACCCATGGGAGCTACGTATGAAAGGTTGGTGTAGATGGCATTGCTGAACGAAGAGGATAAGGGCAAGAAGGAGACAAAGGCAGAAAGCTCTCAAGGGAAGAAAGAGGGTTTACAGCCTAAGAAGACAGACTTTAAGAAGGGCGGGAAAGACAACAAAGAGAAGAGGAAGTGTAATTTCTGTGGCAAAGTGGGGCACTTATTGAAAGACTGCCGGAAAAAGAAGGCCAAGATGAATGGTGGGTGCTTTTCTTGCGGTGAGACAGGCCACCTGGCTAAGGATTGCCCAAAGAAGCGAGGGCAGGGGCAGAGGGCTGGATCCACCTCAGGGGCACAAGTTCATGCGCTAGAAGCGCCACCTCTACAGCAGCGAGGTATAAATACTTCTGTAGAAAGTTTAGTTTATCTTTATGATCACCCAGTTCGCACTTTATTTGATTCTGGCGCATCATACTCCTTTATCTCATCTTCTTTAGTAGAATCTCTGCACCTAGAAACTAGAATGGTAGAGGACCCCTTAATTGTATCAAATCCAATTGGGGGCCCAGCTTATTTATCTATGTTCTATATGGGATTCAAAATTTCTATTCTAAGCGTAGAATTTAAATGTAGTGCCTTTGTTTTGGGCTTTTCGGGATGTGGTTTGATTTTGGGCATGGATTGTCTATCCAGTAATGGTGCCATCCTGGATTGTGAGAAAAGGGTGGTTAGACTTCTGACCTAACTCGGTAATACTCTGGAAATTACTTGTAATCCCTCGTATGCGGTTATGCTTAGTTATCTTGAATCGCTAGATGCTTCTGTTGAGAGTTTGCAATCGGTTAAAGTGGTCCGTGAATATCCGGATGTCTTCGAAGAGGTGAAGGGCTTACCTCCGAAGCGGGAAATAGACTTCAGCATATATCTTGTAGATAATGCAAAGCCCGTTGCGTTGCCCGTTAGACACGTGGCTCCACGCGAAAGGAAAGAGCTCAGTAAACAGATTAAAGAGCTTCTAGAAAAGGTGTTCATTAGAAGGAGCATTTCAGAATGGGGCGCTCCAGTGGTGTTTGCTACAAAGGCGGATGGTTCACTCCGTCTATGTGTTGACTATAGGGAGCTCAACAAGCTAACGAAAAAGAATAGGCACCCTCTCCCCAGAATTGACGATCTGTTTGATCAGCTTGTAGGAGCGTCTGTTTTCTCCCAACTCGATTTAGCGACCGGATTTCATCAGCTAAGGGTGGCTGAAGACAGTATCTATAAGACAACATTCAAAACCCCAGACGGCTTCTTTGAATGGCTTTTCATGCCTTTCGGCTTGACAAACGCACCCGCTTACTTCATGGACCTAATGAGTAGGGTGTTCAGAGATTTCCTCAATAAGTTCGTAGTGGTCTTCGTAGACGATATCTTGATCTTCTCAAAGAGTGAAGAAGAGCATGCTCAGCACCTAAGGGCAATCATGGAAACTCTGCGAGTGCATCAGCTAAAAGCCAAATTCTCCAAATACCACTTTTGGAGAGAAGTGAGGTTCCTTGGGCACATAGTATCCAAAGAAGGGTTATCTGTAGACCCGGCTAAGGTAGTAGCGGTGCAGGACTGGAAGGCACCAAAGAACGCAACAGAAGTCCAAAGCTTTCTCGGGTTAGCAGGCTTCTATCGGAAATTCATCAGAGACTTTGCAAAGATATCAGCTCCGCTCACAAAGCTGACCAAGAAGAATCTAGTGTTCAATTGGGACTTGGATTGCGAATTTGCTTTCCAACGACTAAAAAGGGCTCTTACAATAGCCCCAGTTTTGACGTTGCCAGATGGAAGCAAGATGTTCACAGTTTATATAGATGCATGTAGGACAGGGCTAGGCGCTGTCTTGATGCAAGAAGGAAGGGTAATAGCTTATGGTGGAAGGCAGTTGAAAGCGCATGAAAAGAATTACCCGACCCACGATCTTGAGTTAGCTGCCATCGTCTTTGCACTCAAGTCTTGGCGACACTATCTCCTAGGTGAGAAGTTCGAACTTTGCACTGACCATAAATCGTTGAAATATCTTTTCTCGCAGAAAGATCTTAACTTGAGGCAACAGAGATGGATGGAGTTTCTTGCCTCGTACGATTTCGAGATCTCCTACACTCCGGGCAAAGGTAACGTAGTGGCAGACACGTTGAGCCGAAAGAAACTAACCCTAAGCCCGCTGTTTGTTGAAAGACAAAGCCTAGAGTTTATAGCCAGCTTTGACTTTAGGCCCTCCTCCGATTTTGTACCGGGTTTGCTAGCATCTCTTGAAGTGCGCCCGACTTTAGTGGACGGAATAGGGACAACACAACGCGAAGACCCTCAGCTTGTGGAGACGATAGATAGGCTCATTAGGGGTGAGACTTCAAGTGACCTCAGCAGATACTCCATCGACGACAAGGGTTGGCTAAGGCGAGACGGAAGACTATGCGTCCCACAGACAAGGGATTTAGTATAGAAGGTTCTCGAGGAAGCACATCACTCCAAGATGACGATACATCCTGGCGGAGATAAAATTTACAAGGACATAAAGAGAACTTTCTTTTGGAACGGCATGAAGAAGGATGTGGCAGATTTCGTTTCTAAGTGTATGGTGTGCCAACAGGTTAAGGCGGAACAGAAAAAGCATGGCGGTCTGCTCCATCCTCTAGAGGTCCCGCAGTGGAAGTGGTATAGCATCTCAATGGACTTCATTGATGGGCTGCCTAGGTCTAGTAGAGGCAACACTAGTATTTGGGTAATAGTAGATAGGCTTACTAAAAGCGCCCACTTTTTACCTGTCAAAAGTAAAAGAACTGCCTCATCCCTAGCATCTCTTTACCTCAAGGAAATTGTTCGACTCCATGGAATACCATCTAGCATTGTTAGTGACCGAGACCCTATCTTCACAAGTGAGTTTTGGCGGAGTCTGCAAAAAGCGGTAGGCACACAATTATGCTTAAGCACAGCCTATCATCCCCAAACCGACGGCCAGACAGAAAGAGTGAACAGAGTTTTGGAGGACCTTTTAAGACTGTGCGTCCTTGACTTCGGAGGGACGTGGGAAGACCATCTTCCTTTGGTGGAATTTGCCTACAACAACAGCTACCAAGCAACCATCGGAATTGTAACACCCCACGCCCGCTAGGGTCACTCACTAAGGGAATGCCATAGCATCGGTGGAGTATTTTAGTGAATATAGAACAGAAAAATTACAACAAGACAGATATAAATAGTACTTGAAATTCTAAAACATCGTCTCATAACAGCGGAAATAAACATGTCTGGTTACATCATAAAACCATGATAAAAGTCAAGTACAACATCTGTCAAAATAAAGAAGTACATAATCCCACTCTCATATACAATAGCCATAAGAAAAGAAAAGATAACTGGATAACTGGAGCTTTACATCTACCCAAGCTACTCAAGACTGGAAACAGAAATCCGATCAAGCTCTACTACCGCTAGGATCCACCGTAGGACCTGAGGGTTGGAAAAAAAAGATAAAAACAACGGGGTCAGACATAAGTCTGAGTGAGTCCTATAACTTCAACAATACAATCATTAAAGTAACCAGAGAAGACATAAACTTGACCTACGGTAATATCTGGGGATGAATGGCTACACTAAGCAGCTTGGTAGACTTAGAATAAACTAAGATAACCGTCAGGACGCATCTACCCACCCAAGGATAATTACTAACTGCACCACACCAGTCATTCCTACTTAAAGGTTGATCCCTTCCAAGGACTTAGAAAATTTCCCCAGTAGTTTCATGTACTCCTAGCCCACTACATAGGTGCCGTCTGCCCCTACCTCCACTAGGTGTACTCAGTAATTCTTACCCAGTAGTTTCGTGTACCCCTACATAGGTGCCGTCTGCCCCTATCTTCATTAGGTGTACCCACTACTCCCCATCGATCGGCTCCCTACCGTAGATACCCGTGCTGGTCCCACAGTGGGGTGTATCACTCCCCTAAAGTGGCTACCCAATACTAACAGTGCACGGCTTTATATCTACACGATGCAACAACGGCTTATCTACCAGCCCGGGCCCACACACGCATATGAAGCCCGTTGGACTTGCGTTGCCACCGCTAACCCGTTTTGGCCTCTTATAATCAAGCCCAATATGCGTGTCCCGTCACTCGACATGGGTCGAGCCCACAAAGATACGTTTTGGGATATTGGTTGAAATGGGCCCCCACAAGATACCCACTTAAGCTTGTCAAATCTCTAGTGTATCCCACTTAACCCTTTAATCATGTTTAATTACATGTTTCCACTTGGTTAAGTATTCTAATCGTGTTTTCTATTGCCACCCAAGGCAACCCACTAGATTCCACATGCCACCCAAGGCAACCACCTAATTTCCTCATGCCACCCAAGGCACCCACTTAACCCCTCATGTCCCACTACATGCTATTATGGTTAAGTGTTTCTTAATTAATTAAGACCGTGATCTCCCGTAAAGACCTCCCACATTAGACTAGCTGTTATGACTGCCTGGTTAAGCCGGTAGAATCCGGGCAGTCTTACGTCATAACAGAGTCTAACCTCGTGTCTTTACCTTAATCACGTATTTAATTTATGGCTAAGACCTCTCACATTGGGCTGACATTTGTAGCAACTGGTTAAGCCGGTCGGGTCCGGGCAGTTTTACACTACAAATGAGTCCAACCTCGTGTCTTAGTCGATTAATTACACCTAATTAATCACCCCCATATTAATTACCCCTAATTAATATTAAGTTTTCCATAACATGGGTAGACCTAACTCAATAGGTAAATTCCCATGGGGTAGACCTAACTCAATAGGTAAATTCCCACTTATGGTAATTTATTTTTATGGTATGTTTAATCATACCCAAACATTCATTTATTAACATATTTACCACCCCATCGTTCCCCACGTAAATCGTTCTCGTTTCATGACATAACAAAGGGGAAGATCATTACAAATATCATGGGTTTAACATACAACTTTGTCATGGGTTAAGAGGATGTCAACTTGCATATATGAGCATATTAACCCAACTACATATAACCCAAACTTGCATATTATCATACACATGATTTGCATAACATGTTGCATATGAGCTTGCATATTATCATACACATATCTTGCATGACATGTTAAACTTGCATATAGGCATTCACATACTTGCATAACTTGCATATCATGTCATTTAAGCATATACATATCTTGCATAAGTATTCATATACTCGCATAAGCATGCATAACTTGCATATCACATAAATCTTGCATTTCAACATATACATGACTTGCATAAGCATCCATACACTTGCATAAGCATGCATAACTTGCATATCACTTTCAACTTGCATTTAAACATACACTTAACTTGCATATCACTTTCAACTTGCATTTAAACATATACTTAACTTGCATATCACTTTGATAAACATGCATAATTCCACTTATTAAATATGCATAAATCCACTTATTAAACATGCATATATCAACTTATCACATATATGCATAAACATAGAACAACATAGAGTAACATATCATTATACATGTTTTAAACTCACTAATCCGCATTTAAGACCATAAGTCTCATTACACCCAATCTACTTACTTTAACAATTAATGTTAAAGTGATAGAAACTCACCAAAACACAATTAGCAAGCTAATGAAGAAGATTAAGATACTTGAAATGGATTAGAGAATGATTTGAGAGGGATTTGCTTTCAACTCCTTCATGAACTAGTGGAGGCCATGCTCAAATTTCATTTTGCCATAGTTTAGTTACAAGACTTAATTATGAATGATTTAGGGTAGGGTTGGGGTTTTATTTATAGGATTAGGTGAGTGTTTTAGGCCCTTAGATTAACCCTAGATTAGGTTAGGACCCTTAGATTTAGGAAATCTCTAGAACCAGCCCTCCTAGCCAGCCTGAAACCCAACCTGGTGCAACCTGGTGCACCCAGGTTCACTGGGCGCCTGGACCCTGTCGACAGGCAAGTCGACAGGCATGTCGACACCCCTGTCGACAGGCCTGTCGACAGCCCTGTCGACATGGGCTGGGCGGGAAGCTTCCCGCCTGACCCCGCCTGGCCCATTCCAAATCTGAATATTTTAAATTTTTGAATCTGTTTTAGTTTTGAATTTTCTGCAAACTTCATCGGGCCATAACTGGGCCATACGGACTCCGATTTTCGAAACCTCGGACTCTATTTCGCGTATTTTTCCGAGACGAACGTAATAACGCAGCCCGTTTCCCCTAATTCCCACATCTGAGATTATTTATCCTGTAATTAGTGAATTTTAGTATTAACAAAAATTCGGGTTGTTACAGGAATGGCGCCCTTCGAAGCTTTATATGGAAGACCGTGCCGATCGCCCACTTGCTGGTGGGAGTCTACTGACAAGCTCATACTTGGACCAGATATGATCCAAGAGACTTCAGAAAAAGTAGACTTAATACAGAGAAGAATGAAGACAGCCCAAGACAGACAAAAATCCTACGTCGACAAAAGGAGGACCGACCTTTAATTTGAGGTTCGGGACAGAGTTTTTCTTAAGGTATCCCCGCTAAGGAACGTTGTTCGTTTTTGAACCACAGGAAAGCTAGCACCAAGGTTCGTAGGACCGTTTTCTATCATCGAGAAAATTGGGAAAATGGCATATAGATTAGAGCTACCCGAAAAGCTGGCCGGAGTTCACAACGTTTTCCATGTTTCGCACCTCCGAAAATGTCTACATGAATCTGCTGAAGTGGTAGAGCCAAATATCCTAGAAGAAGCTGAAGTGGAACGCGAAGCAACCATGAGGAAAGTTCCAACCCGCATATTAGGAACGGAAGTGAAGAAACTACGCAACCGCGAAGTCAAGCTCGTCAAAGTTCAGTGGAGCGACGCCGAGGGAGACGCAACTTGGGAAACTGAAGCTAGAATACGCGCAGCCTACCCTTTTCTTTTCGGGGTTACATCTTTGATCTTTCTTTTTCCTTAAGTTGCGCTTTTATCTATCTTTTTAGGTATATCTCCTCGACCTTATCTTTTAGGTGGAAACTCTTTGGATGAAAACATGTAATTGAAACATGTTATGGATGATGGTTGCAAGTGGTTGCAAGTGATTGCTAATGGTTGCTCGTGGTTGCATATACACACACAATCTAGATTTTAGATCGGCTCAGTCACTTCATATTTCATATGCATAAATGTATTTATTCGTATATGGTTGAAGTTTAAAGTTTTGTCATATGGATGTTGTATTTATATGAATGATTGTGCACTCATGTAGAATCATGAATAGGAGAATTTGCATACATAATGGATTCATGGCACTTAAATAATTTGCATTGAGGAGGTCAACTAAATCAGTAGACCGACTGATTTTGCATTAGATAAGTACACGTACACACACTTCGCATATGACCATGAAGCATTAGAAGTCTTTTAAGGACAATGGATGCTCATGTTTGACGGATGAGTAGATGGATGTTTGAATGTTAGGACATACATTCTTCCTGAACTTGGAGATTTCGGGGACGAAATCCTTTTAAGTGGGGGAGAATGTAACACCCCGTGTATTCTATAACAGTGAAATTCACAAAATAAAGTATAATTGATTTCAAATCAAAGAATTAAGGGAAACGGGATACGCCATTGCGTTCGTCTCGGAATTCTGCTTGGGATAGAGTCCGAGTTTGCGTAAAACGGACTCCGTATGAAGAAGATATGGCCTCCGGAAGTTTCAGAATTCAGCTTAAAATTCAAACAGCTCAGAAACCAATTCAAATTTCAAAAATCCGGCCAGATTGGCCAGGGCGGGAATTTTCCCGCCTGAGGCACCCAGGTCGACTGGGTAGTCGACCTGGGGGTCGACCTGGCCCCTGAGCCAGGTCGAACCCAGCCCCCCCTGGTTGGCCTGGTCTGTGCTTGGCCGAATTCCTAAGCCTTGCCTTGTCACTAGGGCTAGGTGTCAGATCCTGATTGGTCTCTCCTTCAAACGAACGGCTATTATTAAATCAAGCTCTATCGACGGTCCTAATCAACTCACAAACTCTATAAAAAGGACCTAAGACTCCCCCTAATTCACACAAACAAAAATGAAGATGAGACCGTCATGCTGTTGAGGAAAGACTAGGAATAGCCGTCAAAATTGAGAGACAATTAGGAGAAAATTCGAAAGCTTAAAGCAACGTCAATTAAATCAAAACAACGCCTACAACAAAGGATAACATCTCCAAATTCAGAATTCATATTCCTGAATCGAAGATTCGTCGTACGTTGTAAGTAGAGTGCTATTCCGATGTGAATAAATAATTGTGTTTTGATTTGTGTAAAATGAGAAATAGAATGGTATTTGATTTGTGTTGATAATAATCTATATTTGTATGTTGCTTTGATTCTAAATGATTTGGAATGTTGTGGTATAACGATTGGATATTTGCAAGTATGTGATTCATGTTGGAAGTTGACAACTACATGTTTGTGGTAGTTCAATTGAGATTCATGCAAGTATATGATTCACTATTATGCCAATATAATATATATTATAATCACTTTTAGTGTAGTTGGATCCGTTTATGTATTATGACTTATGTGAATTTATGTTGAAATTGGCATCATGATTCAAGTATAAAACCATACTTTTGTATTAGAGACAAAAGTAAGCATCTTTGTGAACTTGTGTTGACTCTATGAACATGACTAAACTATGCTTGGTGTTATGCCTAATTAAAAAACATGTTTTAGGCCTATGTTGTTATTAAAATCATATGATAATATATGTGACACATAGCTAAGTTAGATTTACATTCCAATTGCAAGTTTGCATGGATAGATTAAAAACCATGATTTCATGTTTAGGTATGTTTATGCCATGATTATATGAATAGATCAAAACCCATGATTTCATGTTTAGGTATGTTTGTTCCATGATTATATGAATAGATCAAAACCCATGATTTGATGTTTAGGTATGTTTATGCCATGATTATAGGCTATTACAATGCAAGTTCACAAGTGCCAAACTTATGTTAGTTAGTTCGCTATGTTGCAAGTTCATGCGTTCACACTCCCCTTTTTATGTTACTTAGAATATATAAACACCATGTTCTAAGACGCCCCTTTTTCATGTGGCTAAGTTGGGTTTAAATGTTAAACCCAACATATGTTATATTGTAGCGAACGTATAAAACGGGGGTAATGACGATTGGGTTAAAATATAGAACATATGTGTTGGCATGTTTGACGCATGCCAACAACCTTGAAAAAACAATTAAGTGGTATAAATTAATTTTACCCAATAAAGATGAATTTGAATAATGGGCCGCAAATATTTACATATAAAAAGGAAAGAGACAAAATATGTAAATTTAGAAAATACGATGTGTTTAACCCGAGGTTGGATTGAGTTGTGATGTAAACCTGCCCGGAACCGCCCAGCTGTCCAGTAGTCACAACAATACCTATCTAATGTGGGTGGTTAAACACGGAGCCCAATAAGGACCCGAGGTTAGACTGAGTTGTGGCGTAAGACTGCCCGGACCAAACCGGCAACAAGCAGCCACAACAATACCTGTCTAATGTGAGAGGTCGAGGCTTTAATAAGACAATTAAGGCTGAGTCAGGATTGATAGGATTAAGTAAATTGAATTAATACTTAATCAAAATGGAACATGCTAAACTATACAGACTGATTGGGGGTTAGGTTTACAAAACACTTAACCTACTTAGCATGTTGGCTAGAAATAGAAAACCTAGTAGCGGAGGACCCTTTTCAGCAGTAACACTACAAGGTGTATCGGGATACCCTAAACTAGGCAGGGTGGGGCACGATTACTGGGCTGACTGTAAGAGGTCAAATCGACGGCGGTGGTGCAGCAGTGTAGGTTCTAACGGGGTGCGGGCGTGCACACACTCCGGCGCAGAAAAATAAGGAACTGGGCACCAGTAGTATACCTGTGCATTCTAGAATTGTGTCGGGCCGCTACCATGGGACTTGATACACCCCATGGTGGGACCAGCATAGGTAACTACAACATTGGGGGCCGTAAGACACGTGTAACTATGCGAGTAGGAGCCGATCATTAGAAACGGATCACTTCACCCTGATTATAGGGTGCCTGTTGGGAACTAGTTTATATGGATGCAGAGATTAATATGGGGTACGATAAGTATATTCGACTCTAGACAACTTAACTTGTTTATGGTACTTTCCCATTTCCAGTTTATACTTATCATGCCCAGTTCTTTATTCATAGACTGAATATTCCTAGACTTACTCAGGCTTTTTGTCTGACTCTACTTTTCTTTCGCCTTCTTTTCTTTCGTTCCCCCCCGCCAGGTCCACAGGGAGGGAATACCGCAGCTTGACCAGTTTTCACATCCAGCTTGAAGAAAAAGAATGTATTGCTTGGATCTTTTTCGTTTTGGACTATGGCTTTGGACAGCAATTATGGGACTTATGCAGTTTATTTATGTTTTTATGCTTCTTTAAATAATGTAATCAAGACAGTTATGAAGATGTTATGCTTTTGGAAGTATTGTAAGAAAAATTATGACATGGTTTGTGTAACACGTTTTTGTTGAAATAAAAATTGCTGTTGCTTTCCGTTGTTCAAAAATATGTGTATTTATATCCGTCTTGTGTATCTGTGACTTATACATATAAACCTCCACCAAAATTAGGGCATTCCCTTTGAGAGTGGCCCTAACGGAGGTGGGGTGTTTCAGTCAGACACACAATCCATTTACAAGTTCGTTCTGGGTCTGAACGAAACCGGAGGCACTTTCCTCGCATATCCATCCATCTCCAAGTATGTCTGGATGATCACCAACTGTTTCCCTCATCTTGGGTGTACTGCCCAATCGAGATCATCAGAAATCACCCAAACGATGTGATGACTTCCGGTCTTCAACCACCGTCTTCATCTTCGACATCTCGTCGAATCGGTTATTCAGAATGGGTATAAACCCGGCCTTTCTGAATAACCCACGTATATGATAAACAAATGTTACACAAACACAACAAATGCCTCATTCCAATTCAGAATATTCTTTTATTCACAAAATCACATTCTTTGGGAAAGGTTCCCATTAATTTTATCCAAGATAAATGCTTTTAAATTTATTCTTTAATCTTCCTTTGGATATCATTTCAAACTATTCGGGATTAGCGAACCACACCGAAGTAATTATTTATTTTATTTCCCAATCCCAACCTCTTCATCCCATGGAGCAAAACTGGTAATACTCCATGTCTAACACCACGGTGCTATCGGTAAAATTAATTACCATTTCACGTTCAAATCTAATTAAAGATTTAACTATCGCATTGGACCAAAACTGGTGGTACTCCATTCTCGATCACCTTTCAGATTTGATAATTTAAATTATCAATTCACATTTCAATCTAATTAAAGATTCATTAAAACTCCACTTAGTTTTAATCTTCACAAAAATCAACATCCAGCCTTTAACTGGGTTAAAGAACCAATGTCATATAAAACACGATTCACGATAAACCCAAATCACATTTGATATTGAATACAAGGCTCTAAATAGAAAATATACCGGCTTATATTCAATATCAAATTCTAAAACCAACAAATATTGTATTGGAAATAACGATATAAAATATATCTTTCAAACTCCCATAACAATATCTGTATAATCACGAAATCCAACATCGAAATATTCCAAAGATAATTTCGATTCAACTCCAGTCCAATTCACGTATTGGGAATATTGATTATTTTTAAAATAACCTTCAAATTCAATTTATTTATTTCAAAAATAAATTGATTTTAATTCGGGTTCAAAACTAGTTCATTTCGACAAAATATATTTTTATCCTTTCAAATGTGGAATTTTTCATCCTAGTTCTTTCCAATTCACATATTATGATTTTACACAAATTATTAATATTTTTAATAATTTTATAAAGGCCCGTATAGTCGATTTCCATCAACGGCCATCGAACTGCACTTACAGCGACCTTTTCCAAATTTGATTGGGACATAATTCCAAATCCAACCGTTAGATTTCAAATTTCTAATATTCATTGGAAAGCTCTTTTCAATACGAACCCAACGGTTCTGGTTTTAGGAGAATCCGACGGTCGGATCTCCCGCAACGTCAATTCGAAGTCAATGGTCGAAATTCACGAACTACCGTGGCGCGGCGCGTTCTATTCTGGCCATTATATAATATATATATATTAAATATATTTCGTCGATTTCCTTTTTGAAATGTATTTTATAAATCGTTTTAAATTCGTTTTCAAAACCATTTCAACTTCTTTTCAAATTCAAATCAAAATTGAATATTTCCTTATAAATTTGATTTAAATTCATTTCAAATTGATTTCAATTCAAATCGATTTTTAATTCAATTTCAGTTCGTTTTCAATTTCATTCAATTTCAATTCGAATTCATTTCTACTCACTTTCAATTCGGATTCATTTCTATTCACTTTCAATTCGAATTCATTTCTATGCACTTTCAATTCCAATTGTAATTCTTTTCAAAATATCAGATTTTGAAATCACTTTCGATGTTCATTATAAAATGAATAAAATCGATATAAATATCGTTAACGTCAAAATGGCTTCAATCTAATCAACACGGCTTTATATGTTTCAATAAATTCGTTATACTATTCAACAAATGAATATATATATTCCATTCAACACATGAATCTATATTTCTTTCAACACACGACTAATCTCAACACATGAGTACTGTCAACACACGACTATTTTTGTTATGTAAAATATTTTATAAAACTATGGTATCTATCGTTTGATTTTTAATCAGACTCCACCATGAAGTATTTCTAATTGTAAATATGATAAAGTTGTAAATTTTATTATTAAAATATTTCACTCAACACATAAATAGTTTCAACACATGAATATCGTCAACACATGACTATTTTTATATTCAACACATGAATTTTCTTTTATAATATTCATTAATTTCCCGATTGGAATGAGGCCCAATCAGTCACCATATAATGTTAATTATATGGATTCCATACAACACATGTATATAAATAACAACGATAAATAATCAACAATCATCCAAAGTGCACCACACAACTGCATAAGCATTAAATATAAATAATTAACGCTTACACAGCCTGTCGACCAATCGATTGACATACAATTAAATAATTGGGATTAGTGTACGCCAAATTTCATCCCAACACCCGTGCGGGGTTTCAAATCAACAAACACAGATTTTTATTTGTGCAGTTGGGCGATGTGTAAAATTTTATCGACCCAATCAATTTCAGTCAAATCAGTGTATATAAACAAATCGGCTGACTTGTTTATAAATAATTATTTATTCACTTTCATGTTAAAAATTATATTTTTAACGATAATTTATTTATTTTAACACATCTACATTTTATTATCGATTTCGCATCAACATCACAAACAAATTTCACAACACATCAAACAAGAATACAAGCCGTCCATGGTCTGTGGACGACGGGTGTCGGGTGCTACTAAGCACCATCTGCATCCTGGTATATATATATATATATATATATATATATATAAGAGAATTTAGAGTGAGAAGTTCTCACCAATAGCTAATCCAAACGTCTCGACTCTTCATATGTAGAAAATCTCCGCCGTTTCTTCTTTCATCACTTCCGTCACTTTCGTCATCCGTATACACTACATATATAAAAATCGAATTTTTACATCGCTATTCAATATATAAAAATCGAATTTTTACTTCGCTATTCAATATATAAAAATCCCATTTTTACTCTACTACTATATAGATAAAAATTCTATTTTTACATCGTTACTATATAAATAAAAATGTGAATATTAGGCTCACATCCCTAGTTTGAAACTTAATTAGGCTCACATCCGGTCATAAACTTAATATAAATTAGGTCCCTGTTTTCAAAACTTATATAATAATAATTAAAAAAAAATCATAAATTAGTAATAAAATATATTATGCATTATACAAAAAATTCAGTTAAAAAAACAACAAAAATAATGTCAGAAAGAAGAAAACAGCAATAAAACAGAAAAAAACTGCTGTTAAATGCATAATATTATGCACGTTTTTGATTTTATTGCATGCATATGTGCAATTATTGCAGTTCTTCCAGCGCATAGATTTAAGTTAATATTTCAGTTCATTTTTATTTGCATCCAAATGTGCAAATTTCTCAGAAAACATGTACACATGTGTGCAACATTTTTATAGGATAACACACTGGCTAAAAGTAGGGACCTAATTTATAAACAAAAAAAAAAATTTGAAAATTTTAAACCTGCCCCTTATTTTATTACTTCTGCCTTCTTTTATTTTTTAATAAAAATGTGCTTCGTTCATAAAAAAAAAATTCTAAAATCTGGAAACAATGTCAGGATTGTACGGAAATCAAAAAAAAAAAAAATTAGTTGCATACATTTATGCAATTATTACTGATAATTGCATATATGTATGCAACTTTTCCGTAAGCTGTGTTCGGACTAAAATCTGAAAATAAACCTGCACAAATGTGTGCAAGTATTTGAAATATTTGCACACATGTTTGCACGTATTTGCATGAAGAAAAATCAACGAAGATGAATGTAGTGAAAAATAAGCACGGATATATGTGCATACTATTATGCATTTAATTGGAAATTTCGTTTTTTTTTGTTTTTTTTGATTTTTGACGCCTTGTTTGATGATTTTTTGTTCTGAATTTTTTAGCGTTTACATGTTTTATTTAAATACGAATTTACATGATTTTTTTATATTTTTTTGATGAATTTTCAGAAAATAGGGACCTAATTTACAATAAGTTTATGACCGGGTTTTTTTTCTATTTTGAAACTTAATAGGGACCTCTAAAAAACGCACCTAATAAAAATTCTATTTTTACATCGTTACTATATAAATAAATATTTCGCCTTTTCAAAAATAAATATATAATTTTTTCAAAAACAAATATTTCATTTTTACTCCTTCTATAATATAAAAATTGTATTTTTATATTATTTAGTATATAAAAATCATATTTTTATGCTCCTTTCAAACATAGATAAAATCCTATTTTTGTTCTTCTTTCCAACCAAAGATAAATCCTATTTTTATACCACATGTATATATATATATATATATATATATAACCTCATTACATAATTAAACAAATAAAAGAAAAGCTCACATTTTCCTGATCGGAGGAGGTGAAGCTATGGAGGAGGGCGCTGGAGCTCGCTGATGGTGGCAGGGGAAATCATCAGAAAATCGAAGGGGAAGGGGCTTGCGAGGTCTGGCTGGAAGAAGGGGGTGCGCGGGATTCGAGAGGAGGGATGGGCTAAAGGGGAAGGGGGTAGTCGGCGGTGGGTTTCAGCAGGGTGGCGGCGCGGAAATAGGTGGCGGGCTAGGGTTAAACGGGTTCGCACACGTCGGGGGAAAAGGGAAAATCGGGAAGGAGGCGGAGGATCGGAAGGGAGGCAGCGGGGTCCTAGCGGTGGGCGACGCCACGCCTGAGGCGGCGGCAGGCGGTTTCCGTCGCTGGTGGAGCGATTTGTTTTGTTTTTTTTCTTTTTCGTTTAAATGGATGAACAAAAGGGGGCTAGAGAGATAAAGGTAGAGAGAGAGGAGGGATTATTTTTAATTTATTTAATTATTTAATTTCAAAAAGCAACTTTTATTTTTGAACTCGAAACGAGGCCCACCGCCTGCCATCCATAGCTAATTACCCCCATTCCGAACACAATGGGATATGTATCGTAAGCTGATTCGATCGTTTCAATCAGTTTTTGTCAAAATCAACATTTAACTCTATATATTGAATTTGAACGCGCATTTCAATTTACTGGGGTCACATACTAACTCTATAAATCCCAAAAAAATATTTTCTAGCTTCGTATTGACGATACGGTCCTAACAAAACGAGTTTCGGCGAATTCTGAGACCATTTGAAAAATGGTCATTTTCCAGTCGATTATAATCAACTAAAACTGGTCAAACACGTTTTCCTTTGCCACGCTCACATATTGATTTGAAAAATTATGAAATTTGAAACCTAGCAATAATTTGACATCATGGATCCAACAAAAGTGGTTTCGTCGAAATCCGAGGTCATTTGCAAAATTCCCATTTTTAAGGGCCTGAATTCCATAGCGACTATTCAGAATTTTCAATTGGACATATCTTTTGATCCCCGCTATGAAATTTCATTTTTTTGGATTCGTTGGAAAGATAGTCACAATTAGATTCCATTATTATTGGTTTCGCTAAAATCCAGATTGTTTTGCACCCGGTATATTCAATTGAAGTTTGAAATCGAATTATCGAACTACCGCGCCATTTTCAATTTTATTTATAATTATATATAATTATTTATATTCTGACGACGACGTATATAAAATATATGTTATTTCTATTCAAAATAAATTTTCTCGTCGATATTATTTAAAATAATTCATTTTAAATATTCAAAATTCGCTAAAATTGCCAAAATAAAAACATTAAACTGGCTCGCATTTCCGGGTTGTTACAATCTCCTCCACTTAAAACTTTTCATCCCCGAAAAGGAACAAAGTCGAAAGTGGTTTGATTAATCAACTCTACGTTCGATCTGGCTACCATTCTCCAACTTTTCAGTTTCTGAGAATTTTCAAATTCTTCAAAAATTTGGCTAACACCCGGAATTTTCGAAAAATTTCGCCATAACCTCCTTTGTACGGGGAGGGGTTTGGAAATTTATTGGGCCGTATTAGGTACCCAATAAATCCTAATAAGAACACACATATTTATAGTGATATATTCTGGTGTTTACAGGGGAGCGTGTATTGATAATAACTCCAGAGAATAAATTCTCGTCACCCTGTCAAAGCCTGAGGGAGTGTGTATTTTAAATGCTCCAGAGGATAAATCCTCGTCACCTCGTCCCGTGTGGGAAATAAATAGTCCATGTGCCATATATAATAACTAGAGAGACGTGATTATTGTCAACTCTAGACCCGTGTGGTTTTTTTATTAATCTGGCAATTTTATCGTTACAGTTTAAATAGTCCATATCAGTCATCAGTTCAACCTGTAAAATATAGTCATCGCCATACAAGCCTCGTGCTCGTATGGTAAATCTTCCACCTCGTCACACAAGCTCCAAATGCTTATGTGGTATATGATGATGTATGCCTATCTTCCAGAAGTATGCCATGTAATGTAGTTCAAAATTAGTTGTTGCTATCCTATGGCGATGTTTATTATTTCACACAGAATAACCAGCACTCCGCATCCAATGGCATTCACAGGAGTTGATATAATAATAAAAGTGAGCATCCAACTCATTAAGGTTTACCTATTTGTCGGGCACGCAAATAAAATCTTTACTCAACAGCTATCCAATTTCCTGTTCAAACATATATAATGCACAAGTATATATTTCTAACTATTTTCTTATCAGTTCAATGTGTGATTTAATTGAATAAATTTGTTCTGGTTTTTATTGACGATATTCTAATCTCCTCTAACTCAAAGGCCGAAAAGGAACATAAAAAATGGAAGCTGAAAAGGAACGAAGCCGAAAGTTGTTTAACAAATCAACTCAACTTCCATTATTTTGATTACGGCTTAAGTTCTTCAACTTTTCATTTTCTAAGAACTTTTCAAATTTTTCAAAAATTTGGCTAACACCCTAAATTTTCGAAAAATTTCGCCATAACCTCCCCTGCACCGGGAGCACCGGGAAAATCCCGAAATTGCCATGTAGGCCTTCTGATCTCAAAAAGAAAAAGAAAAAGCCAAGCGGCTAGCCAATCGGCTCATAAAATCATCATCACCCAAACAAAACAGTAAATTATAGTAAATATGTACCTATTTGTCGGGCAAACAAAATTTATTCTCTGCTCTAGCCTCCTTGCTATGACCTGTTCAATGTAAGCACATGTATATGCAAGCAAATGCGACCAATTTTCAATAAAGCAAATGCGACCAATCTTCAATACAATTCAATGTTTGGTTCAATTAGGCTAAATGGCTAAAAATTAGCAAACAAATAAATAAACAACACAAACATCAATCAATTAGTGGATTAATGTTTCAAATTCATAATTTTAATATATATACAGAAAATCATGTTTTTGATCTCAATTCACAACAATAAATCTATCTTTATTAGTTTTGGTTCTCACACCAGTCTAATGAAAATATATAGATATCACACCTTCGAAACACGAATATAAATACTGGTGATGTGGCCACATCACCAGAATTATCCCTGGGTGTCTAGAATGTGACTCTATATCTATCCAGTATATTAAAACTTCGACTATACGTTCATGACACGTACACGCGAAATCTTTATATATTGGATTGTCCAAATTCAAAATAAATAAATAATCAAATACGTATAAAGCGATTTAAATTTTCAAAACAAAATTGTTTTCGTTTTAAAAATATACTCTTCACAGTCGTTCTAGGATATTACTGACCCTATCTCTAAAGAGTCATTCTAATTGGATATTACTAATCCAATATCTGATGAATTCTTTCGTTTGGTTCTAGTGTGTCTTGTTCTCGAGCTCTGTAAACCAAAGCTCTGATACCAAACTGAGACGACCGAACTTCCCCGTGAAGGAAAGCGCGGATAGAATTGAGTACAAGACAAAATAGAACGCAGACGGAAGAATATTTCATTGTTATTACAACAATTCCATCAGAATACAAGAATATACAGAGTATAAATGAATAAATTACATTCGATAAATATCAGAGATTACAATAAATTACATAGCAGCGGAAAAATATACAAAACACAACTGAAAGTAATACACGGATACAGAGCTTTCCGAGTATTGTTCCAACTGTTAATCAGGACCCTATGAATATAAATCTGCAAAACCAAAACTACTAGCTGCCCGTGTAAAATAGGGGCACCCAGAGTTTAGGTTAAAACAATAAACTCCAGGTCAGTCATGTGACTTGTGTGAGAACTAAAACAGTTATTAATCTTTATTTTTAAAGTTAGGTAAATCTAGGGACCACGCCGTATGACACGGAACGGGTTTCCTCCCAAGAGTACCAGTGCATAAAAAAAACAGCGCAATGCTAAATAAGGAAAAATGAAGCTGTTATAAGACCCAGGTCCCATCACACAATGCAACGCAAGCCGGAGGATAGGGTTTTTACCTTATAACAGCCATAGCATGCTTCATACGTTAAAAACACGTTATTTGATACTATTATAGGTGTATAGTGTCAAAACAATTTCAATCATAAATATCAATCATAGGCAGCATGAATGACCCATACCACTATGTCGCCATACTAGGTTCTACAAATAAAACCGCACGATCACATATTGGAAATTGGATTTCCGTCATGAGTCGAGGCAAGGGGCAAGCTCCTCTCCGCGTTCGAGACACTCTAGCAAATGTCCCAGGACCCCACTTTGATCCTTGGAATCGGCTGGGTCGGTCCTCTCTTACTTTTGAGGATTAGTTATTCCTGAACACACGTTTCCCGGTCCTTACAGACCTATATCCGAGGCGCCTCTCATTCCAACATCCACACAGGTGAAAAGTATATAAATGTCAGGGCTGGTAGGTCACTGACACCACCCTAGCTAGAAAGAAACGTCGTGCTCTCCCAGCGGTCCGTCTCCCGTTTTTGACTCATACCGAGGTGTGAGGCTTGCGAATTCACGTTATACACAAAGCTATTCCACACAGGTCGTGCTTTCATCATCAACCACAAGAATTTGCTTTTCAACAGAAGCCTTGATCAATTTCCACTTACGCGTGCCACACTGGCAATTCACTTCATGCGACTGATGTCCATCGATATACAACCTCTGAGCTCGTACGTCTCAGAGAAGGGTGTTAAGCAAGAGAATAAATTCTCCGCCGCCAAACAGATGTATATTTAATAGAGATCAATCAACACAGAATAAAATCCAATGTCAGACACACAATCCATTTACAAGTTCGTTCTGGGTCTGAACGAAATCGGAGGCACTTTCCTCGCATATCCATCCATCTCCAAGTACGTCTGGATGATCACCAACTGTTTCCCTCATCTTGGGTGTACAGCCCAATCGAGATCATCAGAAATCACCCAAACGATGTTAAGACTTCCGGTCTTCAACCACTTTCTTCATCTTCGACATCTCGTCGAATCGGTTATTCAGAATGGGTATAAACACGGCCTTTCTGAATAACCCACGTATATGATAAACAAATGTTACACAAACACAACAAACCCCTCATTCCAATTCAGAATATTCTTTTATTCAAAAAATCACATTCTTTGGGAAAGGTTCCCATTAATTTTATCCAAGATAAATGCTTTTTAATTTATTCTTTAATCCTCCTTTGGATATCATTTCAAACTAGTCGGGATTAGCGAACCACACCGAAGTAATTATTTATTTTATTTCCCAGTCCCAACCTATTCATCCCATGGAGAAAAACTGGTAATACTCCATATCTAACACCACGGTGCTATTGGTAAAATTAATAACCATTTCACGTTCAAATCTAATTAAAGATTTAACTATCGCATTGTAGCAAAACTGGTGGTACTCCATTCTCGATCACCTTTCAGATTTGATAATTCAAATTATCAATTCACATTTCAATCTAATTAAAGATTCATTAAAACTCCACTTAGTTTTAATCTTCATAAAAATCAACATCCAGCCTTTAACTGGGTTAAAGAACCAATGTCATATAAAACACGATTCACGATAAACCCAAATCACATTTGATTTTGAATACAAGGCTCTGAATAGAAAATATACCGGCTTATATTCAATATCAAATTCTGAAACCAACAAATATAATATTGGAAATAGCGATATAAAATATATCTTTCAAATTCCCATAACAATATCTGTATAGTCAGGAAATCCAACATCGAAATATTCCGAAGATAATTTCGATTCAACTCCAGTCCAATTCACGTATTGGGAATATTGATTATTTTTAAAATCACCTTCAAATTCAATTTATTTATTTCAAAAATAAATTGATTTTAATTCGGGTTCAAAACTAGTTCATTTCGACAAAAATATATTTTTATCCTTTCAAATGTGGAATTTTTCATCTTAGTTTTTTCTAATTCACATATTATGATATTACACAAATTATTAATATTTTTAATAATTTTATCAAGGCCCGTACAGTCCATTTCCATCAACGGCCATCGAACTGCACTTACAGCGACCTTTTCCAAATTTGATTGGGACATAATTCCAAATCCAACCATTAGATTTCAAATTTCTAATATTCACTAGAAATCTCTTTTCGATACGAACCCAACGGTTACGGGTTTAGGAGAATCCGACGGTCGGATCTCCCGCAACGTCAATTCGAAGTCAACGGTCGAAATTCACGAACTACTGCGGCGCGGCGCGTTCTATTCAGGCCATTATATATATAATATATATATTATATATATTTCATCGATTTCCTTTTGAAAACATATTTTATAAATCGTTTTAAATTCGTTTTCAAAACCATTTCAACTTCTTTTCAAATTCAAATCAAAATTGAATTTTTCCTTAAAAATTTGATTTAAATTCATTTCAAATTGATTTCAATTCAAATTGATTTTTAATTCAATTTCAGTTCGTTTTCAATTTCATTCAATTTCAATTGGAATTCATTTCTACTCACTTTCAATTCGGATTCATTTCTATTCACTTTCAATTCGAATTCATTTCTATGCACTTTCAATTCGAATTCTAATTCTTTTCAAAATATCAGATTTTGAAATCACTTTCGATATTCATTATAAAATGAATAAAATCGATATAATTATCGTTCACGTCAAAATGGCGTCAATCTAATCAACACAACTTTATATATTTCAATAAATTCGTTATTCTATTCAACAAATGAATATATATATTCCATTCAACACATGAATCTATATTTCTTTCAACACACGACTAATCTCAACAAATGAGTACTGTCAACACACGACTATTTTTGTTATGTAAAATATTTTATAAAACTATGGTATCTATCGTTTGATTTTTAATCAGACTCCACCGTGAAGTAGTCCTAATTGTAAATATGATAAAGATGTAAATTTTATTATTAAAATATTTCACTCAACACATAAATAGTTTCAACACATGAATATCGTCAACACATGACTATTTTTATATTCAACACATGAATTTTCTTTTATAATATTCATTAATTTCCCAATTGGAATGAGGCCCAATCAATCACCATATAATGTTAATTATATGGATTCCATACAACACATGTATATAAATAACAACATAAATAATCAACAATCATCCAAAGTGCACCATACAACTGCATAAGCATCAAATATAAATAATTAACGCTTACATAGCCTATCGACCAATCGATCAACATACAATTAAATAATTGGGATTAGTGTACGCCAAATTTCATCCCAACACCCGTGCGGGGTTTCAAATCAACAAACACAGATTTTTATTTGGGCAGTTGGGTGATGTGTAAAATTTTATCGACCCAATCAATATCAGTCAAATCAGTGTATATAAACAAATCGGCTGACTTGTTTATAAATATTTATTTATTCACTTTCACGTTAAAAATTATAACTTTAACGATAATTAATTTATTTCAACACATCTACATTTTATTATCGATTTCACATCAACATCACAAACAAATTTCACAACACATCAAACAAGAATACAAGCCGTCCATGGTCTGTGGACGACGGGTGTCGGGTGCTGCTAAGCACCGTCTGCATCCTAGCATATATATATATATACATATACATATAGAGAGAGAGAGAGAGAGAATTTAGAGTGAGAAGTTCTCACCAATAGCTAATCCAAACGTCTCGACTCTTCATATGTAGAAAATCTCCGCCGTTTCTTTTTTCGTCACTTCCGTCACTTTCGTCATCCGTATACACTACATATATAAAAATCGATTTTTTACTTCGCTATTTAATATATAAAAATCGAATTTTTACTTCGCTATTCAATATATAAAAATCGAATTTTTACTTCGCTATTCAATATATAAAAATCTAATTTTTACTTCGCTATTCAATATATAAAAATCCCATTTTTACTCCGCTACTATATAGATAAAAATTCTATTTTTACATCGTTACTATATAAATAAAAATTCTATTTTTACATCGTTACTATATAAATAAATATTTCACCTTTTCAAAAATAAATATTTCATTTTTTCAAAAAAAAATATTTCTCCTTTTCAAAAATAAATATTTCATTTTTTCAAAAATAAATATTTCATTTTTACTCCTTCTATAATATAAAAATCGTATTTTTATATTATTTAGTATATAAAAATCATATTTTTATGCTCCTTTCAAACATAGAAAAAATCCTATTTTTGTTCTTCTTTGCAACCAAAGAAAAATCCTATTTTTATACCACTCGTATATATATAAAAACTCATTTCATAATTAAACAAATAAAAGAAAAGCTCACATTTTTCTTGATCGGAGGAGGTGAAGCTATGGAGGAGGGCGCTGGAGCTCACTGATGGTGGCAGGGGAAATCATCAGAAAATCGAAGGGGAAGGGGCTTGCGAGGTCTGGCTGGAAGAAGGGGGTGTGCGGGATTCGAGAGGAGGGATGGGCTGAGGGGGTAGTCGACGGTGGGTTTCAGCAGGGTGGCGGCACGGAAATAGGTGGCGGGCTAGGGTTAAACGGGTTCGCACGCGGCGGGGGAAAAGGGGAAAATCGGGAAGGAGGCAGAGGATCGGAAGGGAGGCGGCGGGGTCCTGGCGGTGGGCGACGCCACGCCTGAGGCGGCGGCAGGCGGTTTCCGTCGCTGGTGGAGCGATTTGTTTTGTTTGTTTTTTTTCTTTTTCGTTTAAATGGACGAACAAAAGGGGGCCAGAGAGATAAAGGTAGAGTGAGAGGAGGGATTATTTTTAATTTATTTAATTATTTAATTTCAAAAAGCAACTTTTATTTTCGACCTCGAAACGAGGCCCACCGCCTGCCGTCGATAGCTAATTATCCCCATTCCGAACACAATGGGATATGTATCGTAAGCTGATTCGATCGTTTCGATCAGTTTTTTTCAAAATCAACATATGACTCTATATATTGAATTTGAACGCGCATTTCAATTTACTGGGGTCACATACTAACTCTATAAAACCCAGAAAAATATTTTCTAGCTTCGTACTGACGATACGGTCCTAACAAACTAGTTTCATCGAATTCTGAGACCATTTGAAAAATGGTCATTTTCCAGTCGATTATAATCAACTAAAACTGGTCAAACACGTTTTCCTTTGCCACGCTCACATATTGATTCGAAAAATTATGAAATTTGAAACCTAGCAATAATTGGATATCACGGATCCAACAAAAGTGGTTTCGTCGAAATCCAAGGTCGTTTGCAAAATTCCCATTTTTAAGGGCCTGAATTCCATAGCGACTATTCAGAATTTTAAACCGGACATATCTTTTGATCCCCGCTGTGAAATTTCAATTTTTCTGATTTGTTGGAAAGATAGTCACAATTAGATTCCATTATTTTTGGTTTCGCTAAAATCCGGATTGTTTTGCACCCGGTACATTCAATTGAAGTTTGAAATCGAATTATCGAACTACCGCGCCATTTTCAAGTCTATTTATAATTATATATAATTATTTATATTCTGACCACGACGTATATAAAATATATGTTATTTCTATTCAAAATAAATTTTCTTGTCGATATTATTTAAAATAGTTCATTTTAAATATTCAAAATTCGCTAAAATTGCCAAAATAAAAACATTAAACTGGCTCGCATTTCCGGGTTGTTACACTTTTTGTCGGACATATCAATACATCCTTTCCATCTGTTACCAATTCTTCATATACCAATGTCATCCCAATCATTCGGTTATACCCAAGCAAAATTCTGTTCTTAACTCAGATTCCATTTTTTATTTCAACTCTTAACTTACCTGAAGCGACCCGAACTTCCCCGGTCTCCGAAGAGATGAGAAAGAACGAGTTACTGTGAGGACAAGACAAATCAGAACGTAGACGGAAGAACATTTCATTGTTATTACAACAATTCCATCAGATACAAGAATATACAGAGTATAATGAATAAATTACATCCGATAAATATCAGAGATTACAATAAATTACATAGCAGCGGAAAAATAATACAAAGAACAACTGAAGGTGATATACGGATACAGAGCTTTCCAGATATCATTCCAGCTGTAAACCAGGATCCTGTGAATATAAATCTGAAAAACCAAAACTACTAGCTGCCCGTGTCGAAATAGGGGCACCCAGAGCTTAGGTTAAAACAATAAACTCCAGGTCAGTCATGTGACTGGTGTGAGAACTAAAACAGTTATTTAAAACTTTACTTTAAAAGAGAGTAATTCAAGGGACCACGCCGTATAACACGGAACGGGTTTCCTCCAAAGAATACCAGTGCATAGAATAAACAGCGCAATGCTTTTTCAAAAAATGAAGCTATTATAAGACCTAGGTCCCATCACACAATGCAACGCAAGCCGGAGGATAAGGTTTTCCCTTATAATAGCCAAACATGCTTGGTACGTTTAAAACAAATCATTTGATACTATAATAAGTGTATAGTATCAAAACAATTTTCAATCATAAATATCAATCATAGACGGCATGGGTACCATATATCATGTCGCCATACTAGTTCTACAATTAAAACCGCAGTACACGTATTGGAAATTGGATTTCCGTCATGAGTCGAGGCAAGGGGCAAGCTCCTCTCCGCTTCGAGACATTCTAGCAAATGCTCAGGACTACACACTCTCGGCAGCCACTTAGATCGCTTGGGCCGGTCCTCTCTTACATTTGAGGATTAATTATTCCTGAACACACGTTTCCCGGTCCTTACAGACCTAATATCGTGGCGCCTCATTCCAACAACCAAAAAGGTGAAAAGTATATAAATGTTAGGGCTGGTAAGTCACTGACACCACCAAAGCTAGAATGAAACGTCGGGTTCTCCCAACGGTCCGTATCCCGTTTTTAACTCATACCGAGGTGTGAGGCTCGCGAATCCACACTATACACAAAGCTGCCACGTAGGCCGTGCTTTGATCATCAACTACAAGACTTTGCTTTTCAACAAAATCCTTGATCCATGCAACTCAGCGTTTCACACAGGCAATTCATGCCATGCGATTGATATCTATCAATATATAACCTCTAAGCTCGTACGTCTCAGAGAAGGGCGTTAAATAAGAGAATAAATTCTCCGCCGCCAAACAGATATATATTTAATAGAAATCAATCAACACAGAATAAATCCAATGTCAGACACACAATCCATTTACAAGTTCGTTCTGGGTCTGAACGAAACCGTAGGCACTTTCCTCGCATATCCATCGATCTCCAAGTACGTCTGGACGACCACCAACTGATTCCCTCATCTTGGGTGTGCATCCCAATCAAGATCATCAGTAATCACCCAAACGATGTGAAGACTTCCGGTCTTCGACCACCGTCTTCATCTTCGACATATCGTCGAATCGGTTATTCAGAATGGGTATAAACCCGGACTTTCCGAACAACCCGCGTATATTAAAACAAATGTTACACAAACACAACATACGCCTCATTCCAATTCAGCAACCACTAACCGCAAATTAGCAAGAGAACAATTTACCCAAATATTAACCCCGTAGGCCGAAACCAACATCAGATCAATATCCAGGAAACCATTCTTCTTAACAAACCTACAGCTAGTTTCTAAATTTCATATTCTTAGGGAAAGGTTCCCATAAATTTTATCCAAGATAAATTCTTTAAATTTATTCTTTAATCTTCCTTTGGATGTCATTTCAAACCAAATTATGGTTTTCCAAACTAGTTGAGATTAGCGAACCACACCGAAGTAATTATTTATTTTATTTCCCAATCCCAACCTATTCATCCCATGAAGAAAAACTGGTAATACTCCATATCTAACACCACGGTGTTATTGGTAAAATTTATTTCCATTCCACGTTCAAATCTAATTAAAGATTTAACTATCGCTTTGGAGCAAAATTGGTGATACTCCATTCTCGCTTATTTTCCAAATTTGATAATTTAGATTATCAATGCACATTTCAATCTAATTGCAGATTCATTAAAACTCCTTTTACTGGGTTAAAGAACTAGTGTCATTTAAAACACAGTTCACGATAAACCAACAAATCAATTCTATTTAAAACCCATTTCAAATCCAATTTATTTATTTAAAAATAAATGGGTTTAATTTTAGTTCAAAACTAGTTCATTTCGATAAAAATCTATTCAAATATGGAGTTTTTCATCCCAATTTTTCCCAATTCATTACTTATGATTTTACACCAATTATTACTATTTTCAATAATTTTATCAAGGCCCGTACAGTCGATTTCCAACAACGGCCATCGAACTGCACTTACAACGACCTTTTCCAAATTTGATTTGGACGTATCTCCAAATCCAACCGTTAGATTTCAAATTTCTAATATTCGTTAGAAAGCCCTTTTTGATACGAACCCAACGGTTTCGGTTTTAGGAGAATCCGACGGTCAGATCTCCCGTAATGTCCGTTCGAAATCAATGGTCGAAATTTACGAACTGCCGCAACGCGGCGCGTTCTATTCAGGCCATTATATAATATATATAATATATATTTCGTTGATTACTATTTAAAATGAATTTTATAAATAGTTTTAAATTCGTTTCAAAAACAATTTCAACCTTTATTTCAAATTCAAATCAAAATTGAATTTTCTATCATAAATCCTTTTTACTTTCATTTCTATTTGATTTCAATTCAAATCAATTTTAATTCGATTCGAATTCATTTTCTTTTCAATTCAATTCAATTCGAATTCGTTTTCTATTCAATTCAAATCAAATTCGTTTTCTATTCAATTCAAATCAAATTCGTTTTTATTCAATTCAAATCAAATTCGTTATATATTCAATTCAATTCGAATTCGTTTTATATTCAATTCAAATCAAATTCGTTTTCTATTCAGTTCAAATCAAATTCGTTATATATTCAATTCAAATTCAAATTCTAAAAACGAATATAATCGATATAAATAACGTTCGCGTCAAAATAGCGCATCTCTAATCAACACGGCTTTATATATTTCAGAAATTCCGTTATTCTATTCAACAAATGAATATTTATTCTATTCAATACGTGAATCTATATTTTTGTCAACACATGACTAATCTCAATGAATGAGTACTGTCCACGTGTGACTATTTTTGTTATTTAATATATTTTATAAAAATTATGGTATCTATTGTTTGATTTAAAATCAGACTCCAACCGTAAACTAGTAAGAGAACGATTCCCTGAATATTAACCCCGAAGGCCGAAACCAACATCAAATCAATATCCAGGAGACCACTCATCTTATCTATTTTCCAGTTAGTTTCTAATTTTCTATATGATAAAGATGTAAATTTTATTGTTAAAATATTTCGTTCAACACATGACTAATCTCAACGGATGAGTACTGTCAACACATGAACCTTTATTTTATAAAGATAAAGATGTGAATTTTATTGTTAAAATACTTCGTTCAACACATTACTAATCTCAACGAATGATTACTGTCAACACATGAACCTTTATTTTATAATATTCTTAATCTTCAAAATTGGAATGAGGCCCAATCAATTACCATATAAAGTTAATTATATGGATTCCATACAACACATGTATATAATAGCAACGATACATAATCAACCATCATCCAAAGTGCACTACACTGTATAAACATCAAATATAGATATCCAACGCTTATAACAGCCTGTCAATCGATCGATCGACATACAACTAATTATTGGGATTAGTGTATGTCGTATTTTATCCCAATACGCGTGTGGGGTTTCAAACAATCAAACATAGATTTTATTTATGCAGTTGGGCGATGTGTAAAATTTATCGTCCCATTCAATGTCCTTCAAATAGGTGTATATAAACAAACCATCCGGTTTGTAAATGAATATTTATTTATTTCCATTTGCATTAAAAATTATATTTTTTACGACCAAATTATTTTATTCAACCTATGAATATTCTATTCGGTTCATTTATTAAATAAAATGATATATTTATTTTTCTAACTTATTTTAGAAAATTTCGGCGGCATAACGGCACGATACTAGAAACGGGACAAGGCCTAGCCTTATCCCCGGTCTAGTGATGGCCCACGCCATACACATATCAATCAAATCAATTTCAATTCACCAAACAATCAAATCCAAATCAAATAATTTAACTAATCTATGCAGCCAAACAAACAAGTCCATGGTCTGTGGACAGTGGTGTCGGGTGCTACTAAACACCGTCTGCATCCTAGTATATATATATAACTAGAAAAAGAAATTTAGAGTGAGAAATTCTCACCAAAGCTATCCAAACTCCACGACACTTCTATTGTAGGAAATCTTCACTGTTCTCGCCTTTTGTCACTTTCGTTGCCCGTAGCCACTACATATGTAAAAATCGAATTTTTACTTTGCTATTCAATATATAAAAATCGAAATTTTACTTTGCTATTCAATATATAAAAATCGAGTTTTTACTTCGCTATTCAATATATAAAAATCAAATTTTTACTTCGCTATTCAATATATAAAAATCGAATTTTTACTTCGCTATTCAATATATAAAAATCAAATTTTTACTTCGCTATTCAATATATAAAAATTGAATTTTTACTTCGCTATTATATAGATGAAAATTTCATTCTTACATCGCTACTATATAGATAAAAATTCTATTCTTATCACGCTATTCTCTATATAAGGATTTCACCTTTTCATATATATATAAAGATAATATTTTTCATCTTCTACTACATAAAGGATCATATTTTTCATCTTCTACAATATAAAAGATTATATTTTTCATCTTCTACAATATAAAATATTTCGCCTTTCTACTTAAAACTCTCGCCTTTTTACTACTAAAAATCCCATCATTTACCGTATAAAAATCACGTCTTTTACCGTTTTAAAATCAAATAATTTTCAGTTTTAAATTCATGTAAAAATTATTTTTAAAAATCATATATAATCAGTTTTAAAAATAAAAAAAATAGTTTTTGAAAACAAATAAAATCAGTTTTTAAAATAAAATAAAATCAGTTTTTAAAATCAAATAAAATCAGTTTTTAAAATCAAATAAAATCAGTTTTTAAAATCAAATAAAATCAGTTTTTCTATAATACATAAATAACAGCAAATAAAAAGGATTATAAAACTCACCTCGATTTGGGTTTTCTGCGAAGGGGGGGGGTCGCTTGCATCGGAATCAGCGGGGGGAGGCGGAGCTGTGGGCCACGGCGGACTGGGATTGGGCGAGGGTTCCTTCGCACGAGGCCTGTGTGGAGGGCGGTGGGGTTTTGGGCGATCGACAGAGCGAGGGGGGTGGCTCTTGTTCTTCGTGACGAGGAAGGGGGTTTAGGGGGGGCGCGCCTTCGATTGCTAGAGGAGGGGTCGGCGCCTGATCGACGGTGGCAGAGGCGCGGTGGCGTGCCGCCTGGAAGAGCGGTTCCCCCCCTTTCCGTCTCGTTTTCCTTTTTTTTTATATGTTTTTAGTCTTGAACGAGTTTTCAGGGAGAGAGAAAGGTAGGGTAAGGGAGGGAGTGTTTTATAATATTTTTAATTATTTATTTAATTCTATCCACTAAAAGTAACTTTTAATTTCAGCCTCGAAACGAGACCCACCGCCTGTCGTCCATAGCTAATTACCCCCATTCCGAACACAATAGGGTATGTATCATAAGCTGATTTGACCGTTTCAATCAGTTTTCGTCAAAATCAACATATAACTCTATATATTGAATTTGAACGCGCATTTCAATTTACCGGGGTCACATACTAACTAGAAAAATTCCAGAAAAAATTTTTCTAGCTTCGTATTGATGCTACGGTCCTAACAAAACTAGTTTCGTCAAATTCTGAGACCGTTAGAAAAATGGCCATTTTCCAGTCGATTAAATTCAACTGAAATGGTCAAACGCGTTTTCCTTTGCCACACTCACATATTGACTTGAAAAATTATGAAATTTGAAACCTAGTAATAATTTGACATCACGGATCCAACAAAAGTGGTTTCGTCGAAATCCGAGGTTGTTTGCAAAATGGCTATATTTAAGGGCCTGAATTCCATAGCGACTATTCAGAATTTTCAACTGGACATATCTTTTGATTCCCGCTATGAAATTTCGATTTTTCGGATTCGTTGGAAAGATATTCTCAATTAGATTCCATTATTTTTGGTTTCACTAAAATCCGGATTGTTTTGCACCCGGTACGTTCAATTGAATTTTGAAATCGAATTATCGAACTACCGCGCCATTTTCAATTCTATTTATAATTATATATAAATATTTATATTCTAACGACGGCGTATATAATATATACGTTCTAAATATATTCAAAATAAATTTCTCGTCGATATTATTTAAAATAATCTATTTTAAATGTTCAAAATTCGCTAAAATTGCCGAAATAAAAATTTTAAACTGGCCCAGATTTTGGGGTTGTTACAATCTCCCCCACTTAAAACTTTTCATCCCCGAAAAGGAACAAAGTCGAAAGTGGTTTGATTAATCAACTCTACGTTCGATCTGGCTTCCCTTCTCCAACTTTTCAGTTTCTGAGAATTTTCAAATTCTTCAAAAATTTGGCTAACACCCGGAATTTTCGAAAAATTTCGCCATAACCTCCCCTGCACCGGGAGCCACGGGAAAATCCCGAAATTGCCATACAGGCCTTCTGATCTCAAAAAGAAAAAGAAAAAGCCAAGCGGCTAACCAATAGGCTCATAAAATCGTCATCACCTAAACAAAACAGTAAATTATAGTAAATATGTACCTATTTGTCGGGCAAACAAATTTTATTCTCTGCTCTAGCCTCCTTGCTATGACCTGTTCAATGTAAGCACATGTATATGCAAGCAAATGCGACCAATTTTCAATACAGTTCAATATTCGATTCAAAAATTCTCTAACAACTAAACATACAACACAAAAATCAATCAATTATTGGATTAATGTTTCAAATTCATAATTTTGATACATATACAGAAAATCATGTTTTTGATGCCAAATCACAACAATGTATTCTAGCTATACTAGTTTTGGTTCTCACACCAGTCTGATGGAATTATATAGATATCACACCTTCGAAACACGAACATAAATTTTGGTGATGGAGCTCCATCATCAAAATCATTTCCGAGCGACTAGAGTGTAATCCTATATCTATCCAGTATATTAAAACTTCGAATATACGTTAATGACGCGTATATACAAAACCTTTATATATTGGATTGTCCATATTCAATACAAATAAAATATTCATATACGTATGAAACAATTTAAATTTCAAAACAAAATTGTTTTCATTTGAAAAACATACTCTTCACACTCGTTCTAGGATACAACTGATCCTATCTCTAACGAGTCATTCTAATTGGATATTACTAATCCAATATCTGATGAATTCTTTCGTATGGTTCTAATGTGTCTTGTTCTCGAGCTCTGTAAACCAAAGCTATGATACCAAATGAAGCAACCCGAACTTCCCCGGTCTCCGAAGAGATGAGAAAGAACGAATTACTGTGAGGACAAGACAAATCAAAAGGCAGACGGAAGAACATTTCATTGTTATTACAACAATTCCATCAGATACAAGAATATACAGAGTATAATGAATAAATTACATTCGATAAATATCAGAGATTACAATAAATTACATAGCAGCGGAAAAATAATACAAAGCACAACTGAAGGTGATATACGGATACAGAGCTTTCCGGATATCATTCCAGCTGTAAACCAGGATCCTGTGAATATTAATCTACAAAGCCAAAACTACTAGCTGCCCGTGTCGAAATAGGGGCACCCAGAGTTTAGGTTAAAACAATAAACTCCAGGTCAGACATGTGACTGGTGTGAGAACTAAAACAGTTATTTAAAACTTTACTTTAAAAGAGAGTTATTCAGGGGACCATGCCGTATAACACGGAACGGGTTTCCTCCCAAGAATACCAGTGCATAGAATAAACAACACAATGCTTTTTCGAAAAATGAAGCTATTATAAGACCCAGGTCCCATCACACAATGCAACGCAAGCCGGAGGATAGGGTTTTCCCTTATAATAGCCAAACATGCTTGGTACGTATAAAACAAATCATTTGATACTATAATAAGTGTATTGTGTCAAAACAATTTTCATTCATAAATATCAATCATAGATGACATGGGTACCATATATCATGTCGCCATACTAGTTCTACAATTAAAACCGCAATACACGTATTGGAAATTTGATTTCCATCATGAGTCGAGGCAAGGGGCAAGCTCCTCTCCGCTTCGAGACATTCTAGCAAATGCTCAGGACTACACACTCTGGGCAGCCACTTGGATCGGTTGGGCCGGTCCTCTCTTACGTTTGAGGATTAATTATTCCTGAACACACGTTTCCCGGTCCTTACAGACCTAATATCGAGGCGCCTCATTCCAACAACCACAAAGGTGAAAAGCATATAAATGTCAGGGCTGGTAAGTCACTGACACCACCAAAGCTAGAAAGAAACGTCGTGTTCTCCCAACAGTCCGTATCCCGTTTTTAACTTATACCGAGGTGTGAGGCTCGCGAATCCACGCTATACACAAAGCTGCCACGTAGGCCGTGCTTTGATCATCAACTACAAGACTTTGCTTTTCAACAAAAGCCTTGATCCATGCAACTCAGCGTGCCACACAGGATTTCATGCCATGCGATTGATATCTATCGATATATAACCTCTAAGCTCGTACGTCTCAGAGAAGGGCGTTAAGCAAGAGAATAAATTCTCCGCCGCCAAACAGATATATATTTAATAGAAATCAATCAACACAGATTAAATCCAATGTCAGACACACAATCCATTTACAAGTTCGTTCTGGGTCTGAACGAAACCGGAGGCACTTTCCTCGCATATCCATCGATCTCCAAGTACATCTGGACGACCACCAACTGATTCCCTCATCTTGGGTGTACAGCCCAATCAAGATCATCCGTAATCACCCAAACGATGTGAAGACTTCCGGTCTTTGACCACCATCTTCATCTTCGACATATCATCGAATCGGTTATTCAGAATGGGTATAAACCCGGACTTTCCGAACAACCTGCGTATATTAAAACAAATGTTACACAAACACAACATACGCCTCATTCCAATTCAGCAGCCACTAACCGCAAATTAGCAAGAGAACAATTTCCTAAATATTAACCCCGAAGGCCGAAACCAACATCAGATGAATATCCAGGAAACCATTCTTCTTAACTAACCTACAGCTAGTTTCTAAATTTCATATTCTTAGGGAAAGGTTCCCATAAATTTTATCCAAGATAAATTCTCTAAATTTATTCTTTAATCTTCCTTTGGATGTCATTTCAAACCTAATTATGGTTTTCCAAACTAGTCGAGATTATCGAACCACACCGAAGTAATTATTTATTTTATTTCCCAATACCAACCTATTCATCCCATGAAGAAAAACTGGTAATACTCCATATCTAACACCATGGTGTTATCGGTAAAATTTATTACCATTCCACGTTCAAATCTAATTAAAGATTTAACTATCGCTTTGGAGCAAAACTGCTGATACGCTTATTTTCCAAATTTGATAATTTAGATTATCAATGCACATTTCAATCTAATTGCAGATTCATTAAAACTCCTTTTACTGGGTTAAAGAACTATTGTCATTTAAAACACAGTTCACGATAAAAACCCGTTTCAAATCCAATTTATTTATTTAAAAATAAACGGGTTTAATTTTAGTTCAAAACTAGTTCATTTCGATAAAAATCTATTCAAATATGGAGTATTTCATCCCAATTTTTCCCAAATCATTACTTATGATTTTACACAAATTATTACTATTTTTAATAATTTTATCAAGGCCCGTACAGTCGATTTCCAACAACGGCAATCGAACTGCACTTACAACGACCTTTTCCAAATTTGATTTAGATGTATCTCCAAATCCAACCGTTAGATTTCAAATTTCTAATATTCGTTAGAAATCTCTTTTCGATACAAACCCAACGGTTGCAGTTTTGGGAGAATCCGACGGTCGGATCTCCCGTAATGTCCGTTCGAAGTCAATGGTCGAAATTTACGAACTGCCGCGGCCCGGCGCGTTCTATTCAGGCCATTATATTATATATATATAATATATATAATATATATTTCGTCAATTACTATTTAAAACGAATTTTATAAATAGTTTTGAATTCGTTTCAAAAACAATTTCAACCTTTATTTCAAATTCAAATCAAAATTGAATTTTCTATCATAAATCCTTTTTACTTTCATTTCTATTTGATTTCAATTCAAATTGATTTTAATTCGATTCGAATTCATTTTCTTTTCAATTCAATTCAATTCGAATTCGTTTTCTATTCAATTCAAATCAAATTCGTTTTCTATTCAATTCAAATCAAATTCGTTTTCTATTCAATTCAAATCAAATTCGTTTTTATTCAATTCAAATCAAATTTGTTATATATTCAATTCAATTCGAATTCGTTTTATATTCAATTCAAATCAAATTCGTTTTCTATTCAACTCAAATCAAATTCGTTATATATTCAATTCAAATTCAAATTCTAAAAACGAATATAATCGATATAAATATCGTTCGCGTCAAAATAGCGCATCTCTAATCAACACGGCTTTATATATTTCAGAAATTCCGTTATTCTATTCAACAAATGAATATTTATTCTATTCAATATGTGAATCTATATTTCTATCAACACATGACTAATCTCAACGAATGAGTATTGTCCACGTGTGACTATTTTTGTTATTTAATATATTTTATAAAAATTATGGTATCTATCATTTGATTTAAAATCAGACTCCAACCGTAAACTAGTAAGAGAACGATTACCTGAATATTAACCACGAAGGCCGAAACCAACATCAGATCAATATCCAGGAGACCACTCATCTTATCTATTTTCCAGTTAGTTTCTAATTTTCTATATGATAAAGATGTAAATTTTATTGTTAAAATATTTCGTTCAACACATGACTAATCTCAACGGATGAGTACTGTCAACACATGAACCTTTATTTTATAAAGATAAAGATGCAAATTTTATTGTTAAAATACTTCATTCAACACATGACTAATCTCAACGGATGAGTACTGTCAACACATGAACCTTTATTTTATAATATTCTTAATCTTCTAAAATGGAATGAGGCCCAATCAATTACCATATAAAGTTAATTATATGGATTCCATACAACACATGTATATAATAGCAATGATACATAATCAACCATCATCCAAAGTGCACTACACTGTATAAGCATCAAATATAGATATCCAACGCTTATAACAGCCTGTCAATCAATCGATCGACATACAACTAATTATTGGGATTAGTGTATGCCGTATTTTATCCCAATACCTGTAACACCCCGTGTATTCTATAACTGTGAAATTCAAAAATTAAAGTATAACTAATTTAAAAACAAAGTATTAAGAGAAACGGGATATGCCATTGCATTCGTCTCGGAAAAATACGCGAAATAGAGTCCGAGTTTTCGAAAAACGGAGCCCGTATGACCAAATTATGGCCCGATGAAGTTTCAGAAAATTCAAATTTCGAAAATAGAATTTAAATTCAGCCCAATCAAAGCAGGCGGGAAAATTCCCGCCCAAACCCACCAAGTCGACCTGGGGGTCAACCCTAGGGTCGACCTGCCAGGCCAGGTCGACCTGGGAGTCGACCTAGGTGTCGACCTGCCCAGGCAGGTCGACTCCCCAGTCGACCTGGGGGTCGACCTGGGAGTCGACCTGGCCCCTGAGCCAGGTCGAACCCAGCCCACCCTGGCTGGCCTAGTCTGTGTTTGGTCGATTTTCTGAGCCCTGCCTTGTCACTAGGGCTAGGTGTCAGCTCCTGATTGGCCTCTCCTTCAAACGAACGACTATTATTAAACCAAGCTCCATCGACGGTCTAAATCAACTCAAAAACTCTATAAAAAGGACCTAAGTCTAACCCTAATTCACATAAACTAAAATGGAGATGAGACCGTCATGCTGCTGAGGAGAGACTGAGGATAGCCGTCAGAAAATAGAGAGACAATTAGGAGATAAATCAAAAGCTTAAAGCAACGTTAATCAAATTAAAGCAACGCCTACAACAAAGGATAGCATCTCCAAATTCAGAATTCAGAATTCATATTCCTGAATTGAAGATTCGTCATACGCTGTAAGTAGAGTGCTATTCCGATGTGAATTAAATAATTGTGTTGATTTTTGTAATGTAAGAAATGGAATTGTGGCGATAATAATTTACATTTGTATGTTGCTTTGATGCTAAACGATTTGGGAATATTATGATATACGATTGGATATTTGCAAGTACGCGATTTGCGTTGAAAGTTAACAACGAAATGGAATTGTGGTGATAGTAACTTATGTTTGCATGTTATTTTGATTTGGCAATGCTATGGTGTACGATTTGATTCACATAATTATATGGTTTATGTTGACAACCACATGTTGTGGAATTTTAATTGGGATTCATGCAAGCATATGATTCAAATTGAAAACTACATGTTTGTGGTGGTTATTTACAACACCCATTTGATAATTGCAAGTGTATAATTCATGTTAAAAATAACAACTATATGTTGTAAGAGTTTATTTGAAATTCATGCAAGTCTATGATTTATTGTTATGCCAACATGATGTATAATTCTATGGTCACCTTTAGTGTAATTTGATCCACTTAAGTATCATGATTCATATGAAAGTTATGTTGGAATTGGCATCATAGTTCAAGTGTAAAAATCATGATTTTGTGATAAAAGCAAGCGTTTTTGTAAGCTTGTATTAATTTTATGAACACAACTAAACTATGTTTGTTATTATGCCTAGTTAAAAACATGTTTCTAGGCTTATGTTGTTATCATAATCATATGATAATATATTTGGCACATAAGTTACGTTAGAAATTATACTAGGATTACATCCAACTTACAAGTTACATAGGTAGGATAAAAACCATGATTGTATGAATAGTAGGATTCATGTTCAATTATGTTTATGCCATGACTATATGAATAAAAGGACTCATGTTCAATTATGATTATGCCATAATTATATGATTAGAAGGGTTCATGTTTAAGTATCATTTATGCCATGACTACACGAATAGAATGATTCATGTTTTGTTTATACCATGATTATGTGAATAGAATGATTCATGTTTAAGTATTGCTTATATTATATGTTGTTACAAATTGCAAGTTCACATGTGCCTACCTTATGTTAATTGAATCGTTATGTTGCAAGTTCATGCATTCACACTCCCCTTTTTATGTTACCTTATAAACACCATGTTATAGGCCTCCCCTTTTCATATGGCTAAATTGGGTTTAAGTATTAAACCCAACACACCTTACATTTGAACGAACGTGTAAAACGGGGGTAATGACGTTTGGGCTAAAATATAGAACATGTATGTTGGCATGTATGACGCATGCCAACAACCTTGAAAAACAATTGAGTGGCATAAATAAATCTTAACCAATAAAGATAAATTTGAATAATGGGCCGCAAATATTTACATATAAAAAGAAAAGAGACAAAATATGTAAATGTAGAAAATACGATGTGTTTAACCCGAGGTTGGATTGAGTTGTGATGTAAACCTGCCCGGAACCGCCCGGCTGTCCAGTAGTCACAACAATACCTATCCAATGTGGGTGGTTAAACACGGAGCCCAATAATGACCCGAGGTTAGACTGAGTTGTGGCGTAAGACTGCCCGGACCCAACCGGCAACAGGCAGCCACAACAATACCTGTCTAATGTGAGAGGTCAAGGCTTTAATAAGACAATTAAGGCTGAGTCAGGATTGATAGGATTAAGTGAATTAAGACTTAATCAAAATAGAACATGCTAAACTAAACAGACTGATTGGGGGTTAGGTTTATAAGACACTTAACCAACTTAGCATGTTGGCTAGAAATAGAAAACCGAGTAGCGCGGGACCCTTTTCAGCAGTAACCCTACAACGCGTATCATGATACCCTGAAACTAGGCAGGGTGGGGCACAATTACTGGGCTGACTGTAAGAGGTCAAATGATGGCGGTGGTGCAGCAGTGTAGGTTCTAAAGGGGTGCGGGCGTGCACACACTCCGGCGCAGAAAAATAAGGCACTGGGCACCAGTAGTATACCTGTGCATTCTAGGGTTGTGTCGGGCCGCCACCATGGGATTTGATACACCCCATGGTGGGACCAGCATAGGTAACTACAACATCGGGGGCCGTAAGACACATGTAACTATGCGAGTAGGAGCCGATCATCATAAAATGGATCACTTCACCCTGATTATGGGGTGCCTGTTGGGAACTAGTTTATATGGGTACAGGATTAATATGGGGTACGATAGTATATTCGACCCTAGACAACTTAACTTGGTTTATGGTGCTTTCCCATTTCTAGTTTATACTTATCATACCCAGTTCTTTATTCATAGACTGAATAGTACTAGACTTACTCAGGCTTTATGTCTGACTCTACTTTTCTTTCGTCTTCTTTTCTTCCGTTCCCCCCCCCAGGTCCACAGGGAGGAATACCGCAGCTTGACCAACCTTCATATCCAGCTTGAAGAGAAAGAATGTATTGCTTGGATCTTTTCGTTTTGGACTATGGCTTTGGACAGTGATTATGGGGCTTTTGCAGTTTATTTATGTTTTCTTTATGCTTCTTTAAATAATGTAATCAATACAGTTATGAAGATGTTATGTTTTTTGGAAATGTTGTAAGACAATTATGGTACGGTTTGTGTAACACGTATTTGAATGAAATAAAAGTTGTTGTTTTCCGCTGTTCAAAAATATGTGTTATTATATCTGTCTTGTATATCTGTGATTTATACTTATAAACCTCCACCAAAATTAGGGCATTCCCTTTGAGAGTGACCCTAACGGAGGTGGGGCGTTTCACTTGGTATCAGAGCATAGGTTTACCAGATAAGATAAAAAGTTTTGAAAATTTATTTTTCAAAAAGAAATTTAAAGAAGCATTTTTAAGATAAAATATTATTTTATTTTAAAAGGCAAAGTCCCCCCAAAGCCATAGGAACTATCTCTTATCCTTCGTTTTGAATCTATCCTTTTTGTTTCAGCATGTCCGAAGAACTTAACTTGCCAGAGGGTGTACCAATACCTGGTTGGTTTAGACGGTTCTTAGAAGCAAGGGCCACTCAGCCAGGTCCTACCGTTCCTCCTCCCCCAGCTGCAGGAAACCATCCAGCTGCAGCAGCACCTCTTCCTCTACCTCCTCCACGGAGAAACACCTTTGTTAAGATATGTAAAGATTTTAAAGCTATGGGAGGAAAGGATTTTCATGAAACTGAGTCCTTCGTGACAGCAAGAAATTGGCTGAAAGAAACCGAGGACTTATTCATCATCTTTGAGGTAGAGGATAGACAGAAAGTACAACTGGCAGTATGGCTACTTAAAGGCGAGGCTTCCTACTGGTGGGAAGTCACTAATGCAGAAAGACCAGTGGAAACATGGGAGGACTTTAGGGAAAGGTTTGAGGCTAAATTTCTCTCAGACGCGGAAAGGAGTTTGCAGTTGGAAAAATTCTTATTTCTTAAGCAAGGGAACAAGACAGTCAAAGAGTATGTTAATCAGTTCGATGAGCTGGCTAGGTTCGGACTGGACCTAGTCAACACCCCGCACAAGAAGGCTCTCCGTTTTGTCAAAGGGTTGAATGAGCCATTACACAGTTTTGCCATGACCCATATACCCATGGGAGCTACGTATGAAAGGTTGGTACAGATGGCGTTGCTGAACGATGAGGATAAGGGAAAGAAGGAGGCAAAGGCAGAAAACTCTCAAGGGAAGAAAGAAGGTTTGCAGCCTAAGAAGACAGACTTTAAGAAGGGCGGGAAAGGCAACAAAGAGAAGAGGAAGTGTAATTTCTGTGGCAAAGTGGGGCACTTAGCGAAAGATTGCCGGAAAAAGAAGGCCAAGATGAATGGTGGGTGCTTTTCTTGCGGTGAGACAGGCCACATGGCAAAGGACTGCCCAAAGAAACGAGGACAGGGGAAGAGGGCTGGATCCACCTCGGGGCACAAGTTCATGTGCTAGAAGCGCCACCTCTGCAAAAGCGAGGTACAAATACTTCTGTAGAAAGTGTAGTTTACCTTTATGATCACCCCGTTCGCACTTTATTTGATTCCGGCGCATTACACTCCTTTATCTCGTCTGCTTTAGTAGAATCTCTACACCTAAAAACTAGTATGGTAGAGGACCCCTTAATTGTTTCAAACCCAATTGGGGGCCCAGCTCATTTATCTATGATCTGTTTGGGATTGAAAATTTCTATTCTAAGCGTAGAATTTAAATGTAGTGCCTTTGTTTTGGGCTTTTCGGGATATGGTTTGATTTTGGGCATGGATTGGCTATCCAGTAATGGGGCCATCCTTGATTGTGAGAAAACGGTTGTTAGGCTCCTAACCCAACTTGGTAATACTTTGGAGATTTCTTGTAATCCCTCGTATGCGGTTATGCTTAGTTACCTTGAATCGCTAGATGCCTCCGTTGAAAATTTGCAATCGGTTAGAGTGGTCCGGGAATATCCAGATGTCTTCGAAGAGGTGAAGAGCTTGCCTCCGAAGCGGGAGATAGACTTCCGTATATATCTTGTAATTAATGCAAAGCCCGTTGCGTTGCCCGTTAGACACATGGCTCCACGGGAAAGGAAAGAGCTCAGTAAACAGATTTAAGAGCTTCTAGAAAAGGGGTTCATTAGGAGGAGTATTTCAGAATGGGGCGCTCCAGTAGTGTTCGCTACAAAGGAGGATGGTTCACTCCGTCTATGTGTTGACTATAGGGAGCTCAACAAGCTAACTAAAATGAATAGGCACCCTCTCCCCAGAATTGACGACCTGTTTCATCAGCTTGTAGGAGCGTCTGTTTTCTCCCAACTCGATTTAGCGACCGGTTTTCATCAGCTAAGGGTGGCTGAAAATAGTATCGATAAAACGGCATTCAGAACCCCAGACGGCTTCTTTGAATGGCTTGTCATGCCTTTCGGCTTGACAAATGCACCTGCTTACTTCGTGGACCTGATGAGTAGGGTATTTAGAGATTTCCTCAATAATTTCGTAGTGGTCTTCGTAGACGATATCCCTATCTTCTCAAAGAGTGAAGAGGAACATGCTCAGCACTTAAGGGCAATCATGGAAACTCTGCGAGTCCATCAGCTAAAAGCCAAATTCTCCAAATGCCACTTTTGGAGAGAAGAGGTGAGGTTCCTTGGGCACATAGTATCCAAACAAGGGTTAGCAGTGGACCCTGCTAAGGTAGTGGTGGTACAGGATTGGAAGACACCAAGGAATGCAACTGAGGTCCGAAGTTTTCTAGGACTAGCAGGTTTCTATCGAAAGTTCATAAGGGATTTTGCAAAAATCTCAGCTCCGCTCACGAAGTTGACCAAGAAGAATCTAGTGTTCAATTGGGACTTGGATTGCGAGTTTGCTTTCTAGCGACTGAAAAAGGGCTCTTACAACAGCCCCAGTTTTGACGTTGCCAGATGGAAGCAAGATGTTCACTGTTTATACAGATGCATGTGGGACAGGGCTAGGCGCCGTCTTAATGCAAGAAGGAAGGGTAGTAGCTTATGGCGGGAGACAATTGAAAGTGCGCGAAAAGAACTACCCGACCCACGATCTTGAATTAGCTGCCATCGTCTTTGCACTCAAGTCTTGGCGACACTATCTCCTAGGTGAGAAGTTTGAACTTTACACTGACCATATATCGTTGAAATATCTTTTCTCGCAGAAAGATCTTAACTTGAGGCAACAAAGATGGATTGAGTTTCTTGCCTCGTATGATTTCGAGATCTCCTATACTCCGGGCAAAGGCAACGTAGTGGCAGACGCGTTAAGCCGAAAGAAACTGACCTTAAGCCCACTGTTTGTTGAAAGACAAAGCCTAGAGTTTATAGCCAGCCTCGACTTTAGGCCTTCATCCGATTTTGTACCAGGCTTGCTAGCATCGCTCGAAGTACACCCGACTTTAGTGGACTCGATAAGGACAACACAACGCGAGGACCCTCAGCTTGTGGAGACGATTGATAGGCTAATTAGGGGTGAGACTTCAAGTCACCTCAACAGATACTCCATCGACGATAAGGGTTGGCTAAGGCGAGACGGAAGACTATGCGTCCCACAGACAAGGGATTTAGTAAAGAAGGTCCTCGAGGAAGCACATCACTCCAAGATGACGATACACCCAGGCGGCGATAAAATGTACAAGGACATAAAAAGAACTTTCTTTTGGAACAACATGAAGAAGGACGTGGCAGAATTCGTTTCTAAGTGTATGGTGTGCCAACAGGTTAAGGCGGAACAGAAAAAGCCTGGCGGTCTGCTACATCCTCTAGAGATCTCGCAGTGGAAGTGGGATAGCATCTCAATGGACTTCATCGATGGGCTGCCTAGGTCTAGAAGAGGCAACACTAGCATTTGGGTAATAGTGGATAGGCTTACTAAAAGCGCCCACTTTTTACCTGTCAAAAGCAGAAGAACTGCCTCATCTCTAACATCTCTTTACCTCAAAGAAATCGTTCGACTCCATGGAATACCATCCAGCATTGTTAGCGACCGAGACCCTATCTTCACTAGTGAGTTTTGGCGGAGTCTGCAAGAAGCGGTAGGCACACAGTTATGCTTGAGCACAGCCTATCATCCCCAAACCGATGGCCAAACAGAAAGAGTGAACAGAGTTTTGGAGGACCTTTTAATACTGTGCATCCTTGAATTCGAAGGGAGATGGGAAGACCATCTTCCTTTGGTGGAATTTTCCTACAACAACAGCTATCAAGCAACCATCGGAATGGCGCCCTTCGAAGCTTTATATGGAAGACCGTGCCGATCGCCCACTTGTTGGTGGGAGTCTACTGATAAGATCATACTTGGACCAGATATGATCCGAGAGACTTCAGAAAAAGTAGACTTAATACGAAGAAGGATGAAGACGACTCAAGGCAGACAAAAGTCCTACGCCGACAAGAGGAGGACCGACCTTGAATTTGAGGTTGGGGACAGAGTTTTTCTTAAGGTATCTCCGCTAAGGAACGTTGTTCGTTTTGGAACCACAGGAAAGCTAGCACCAAGGTTCATAGGGCCATTCCCTATCATTGAGAAAATTGGGAAAATGGCCTATAGATTAGAGCTACCCAAAAAATTGGCCGGAGTTCACAACATCTTTCACGTTTCACATCTCCGAAAATGTCTACATGAGTCTGCTGAAGTGGTAGAGCCAAATATCCTAGAAGAAGCTGAAGTGGAACGCGAAGCAACCGTAAGGAAAGTTCCAATCTGCATATTAGGAACGGAAGTGAAGAAGGTACGCAACCGCGAAGTCAAGCTCGTCAAAGTTCAGTGGAGCGACGCCGAAGGAAATGCAACTTGGGAAACTGAAGCTAAAATACGCGCAGCCTACCCTTTACTTTTTGAGGGTACATCTTTGATCTTTCCTTTTTCCTTAAGTTGCGCTTTTATCTATCTTTTTAGGTATATCTCCTCGACCTTATCTTTTAGGTAGAAACCCTTTGGATGAAAACATGTAGTTGAAACATGTTATGGATGATGATTGCAAGTGGTTGCAAGTGATTGCTAGTGGTTGCTCGTGGTTGCATATACACACACAATCTAGGTTTTAGATCGGCTCAATCACTTCATATTGCATATGCATATATGTTTGCATTCGTATATGGTTGAACTTTAATATGTTGTCATATGGATGTTGCATTTGTATGAATGATTGTGCACTCATGTAGAATCATGAATAAGAGGATTTGCATACATAATGGATTCATAGCACTTACATAATTCGCATTAAGGAGGTCAACTGAATCAGTAGACCGCCTGATTTTGCATTAGATAAGTACATGTACACACACACTTCGCATATTATCATGAAGCATTAGAAGTCTTTTAAGGACAATGGATGCTCGTGTTTGATGGATGAGTAGATGGATATTTGGATGTTAAGATGTACATTCTTCCTGAACTTGAAGATTTCGGGATGAAATCGTTTTAAGTGGGGGAGAATGTAACACCCCGTGTATTCTATAACTGTGAAATTCAAAAATTAAAGTATAACTAATTTAAAAACAAAGTATTAAGGGAAACGGGATACGCCATTGCGTTCGCCTCGGAAAAATACGCGAAATAGAGTCCGAGTTTTCGAAAAACGGAGCCCGTATGACCAAATTATGGCCTGATGAAGTTTCAGAAAATTCAAATTTCGAAAACAGAATTTAAATTCAGCCCAATCAAAGCAGGCGGGAAAATTCCCGCCCAAACCCACCAGGTCGACCTGGGGGTCGACCTGCTAGGCCAAGTCGACCTGGGAGTCGACCTAGGTGTCGACCTGCCCAGGCAGGTCGACTCCCCAGTCGACCTGGGGGCCGACCTGGGAGTCGACCTGGCCCCTGAGCCAGGTCGAACCCAGCCCACCCTTGCTGGCCTAGTCTGTATTTGGTCGATTTTCTGAGCCTTGCCTTGTCACTAGGGCTAGGTGTCAGCTCCTGATTGGCCTCTCCTTCAAACGAACGGCTATTATTAAACCAAGCTCCATCGACGGTCTAAATCAACTCAAAAACTCTATAAAAAGGACCTAAGTCTAACCCTAATTCACATAAACTAAAATGGAGATGAGACCGTCATGCTGCTGAGGAGAGACTGAGGATAGCCGTCAGAAAATAGAGAGACAATTAGGAGATAAATCAAAAGCTTAAAGCAACGTTAATCAAATTAAAGCAACGCCTACAACAAAGGATAGCATCTCCAAATTCAGAATTCAGATTCCTGAATTGAAGATTCGTCATACGCTGTAAGTAGAGTGCTATTCCGATGTGAATTAAATAATTGTGTTGATTTGTGTAATGTAAGAAATGGAATTGTGGCGATAATAATTTACATTTGTATGTTGCTTTGATGCTAAACGATTTGCGAATATTATGATATACGATTGGATATTTGCAAGTACGCGATTTGCGTTGAAAGTTAACAATGAAATGGAATTGTGGTGATAGTAACTTATGTTTGCATGTTATTTTGATTTGGCAATGCTATGGTGTACGATTTGATTCACATAAGTATATGGTTTATGTTGACAACCACATGTTGTGGAATTTTAATTGGGATTCATGCAAGCATATGATTCAAACTGAAAACTACATGTTTGCGGTGGTTATTTACAACACCCATTTGATAATTGCAAGTGTATAATTCATGTTGAAAATAACAACTATATGTTGTAAGAGTTTATTTGAAATTCATGCAAGTCTATGATTTATTGTTATGCCAACATGATGTATAATTCTATGGTCACCTTTAGTGTAATTTGATCCACTTAAGTATCATGATTCATATGAAAGTTATGTTGGAATTGGCATCATAGTTCAAGTGTAAAAATCATGATTTTGTGATAAAAGCAAGCGTTTTTGTAAGCTTGTATTAATTTTATGAACATGACTAAACTATGTTTGTTATTATGCCTAGTTAAAAACATGTTTCTAGGCTTATGTTGTTATCATAATCATATGATAATATATTTGGCACATAAGTTACGTTAGAAATTATACTAGGATTACATCCCACTTACAAGTTACATAGGTGGGATAAAAACCATGATTATATGAATAGTAGGATTCATGTTCAATTATGTTTATGCCATGACTATATAAATAAAAGGACTCATGTTCAATTATGACTATGCCATAATTATATGATTAGAAGGGTTCATGTTTAAGTATCATTTATGCCATGACTACACCAATAGAATGATTCATGTTTTGTTTATACCATGATTATGTGAATAGAATGATTCATGTTAAAGTATTGCTTATATTATATGTTGTTACAAATTGCAAGTTCACATGTGCTTTCCTTATGTTAATTGAATCGTTATGTTGCATGTTCATGCGTTCACACTCCCCTTTTTATGTTACCTTATAAACACCATGTTATAAGCCTCCCCTTTTCATATGGCTAAATTGGGTTTAAGTATTAAACCCAACACACCTTACATTTGAACGAACGTGTAAAACGGGGGTGATGACGTTTGGGCTAAAATATAGAACATGTGCGTTGGCATGTTTGACGCATGCCAACAACCTTGAAAAACAATTGAGTGGCATAAATAAATCTTAACCAATAAAGATAAATTTGAATAATGGGCCGCAAATATTAACATATAAAAAGAAAAGAGACAACATATGTAAATGTAGAAAATACGATGTGTTTAACCCGAGGTTGGATTAAGTTGTGATGTAAACCTGCCCGGAACCGCCCGGTTGTCCAGTAGTCACAACAATACCTATCCAATGTGGGTTGTTAAACACGGAGCCCAATAAGGACCCGAGGTTAGACTGAGTTGTGGCGTAAGACTGCCCGGACCTAACCGGCAACAGGCAGCCACAACAATACCTGTCTAATGTGAGAGGTCAAGGCTTTAATAAGACAATTAAGGCTGAGTCAGGATTGATAGGATTAAGTGAATTAAGACTTAATCAAAATAGAACATGCTAAACTAAACAGACTGATTGGGGGTTAGGTTTATAAGACACTTAACCAACTTAGCATGTCGGCTAGAAATAGAAAACCTAGTAGCGGGGGACCCTTTTCAGCAGTAACCCTACAAGGCGTATCATGATACCCTGAAACTAGGCAGGGTGGGGCACGATTACTGGGCTGACTGTAAGAGGTCAAATCGACGGCGGTGGTGCAGCAGTGTAGGTTCTAACGGGGTGTGGGTGTGCACACACCCCGGCGCAGAAAAATAAGGCACTGGGCACCAGTAGCATACCTTTGCATTCTAGGGTTGTGTCGGGCCGCCACCATGGGATTTGATACACCCATTGGTGGGACCAGCATAGGTAACTACAACATCGGGGGCCGTAAGACACATGTAACTATGCGAGTAGGAGCCGATCATCATAAAATGGATCACTTCACCCTGATTATGGGGTGCCTGTTGGGAACTAGTTTATATGGGTACAGAGATTAATATGGGGTACGATAGTATATTCGACCCTAGACAACTTAACTTGGTTTATGGTGCTTTCCCATTTCTAGTTTATACTTATCATACCCAGTTCTTTATTCATAGACTGAATAGTCCTAGACTTACTCAGGCTTTATGTCTGACTCTACTTTTCTTTCGTCTTCTTTTCTTCCGTTCCCCCCCCCCAGGTCCACAGGGAGGAATACCGCAGCTTTACCAGCCTTCATATCCAGCTTGAAGAGAAAGAATGTATTGCTTGGATCTTTTCGTTTTGGACTATGGCTTTGGACAGTGATTATGGGGCTTTTGCAATTTATTTATGTTTTTTTATGCTTCTTTAAATAATGTAATCAAGACAGTTATGAAGATGTTATGTTTTTTGGAAATGTTGTAAGACAATTATGGTACGGTTGGTGTAACACGTATTTGAATGAAATAAAAGTTGTTGTTTTCCGCTGTTCAAAAATATGTGTTATTATATCTGTCTTGTATATCTGTGATTTATACTTATAAACCTCCACCAAAATTAGGGCATTCCCTTTGAGAGTGACCCTAACGGAGGTGGGGTGTTTCAATACCCATGTGGGGTTTCAAACAATCAAACACAGATTTTATTTGTGCAGTTGGGCGATGTGTAAAATTTATCGTCCCATTCAATGTCCTTCAAATAGGTGTACATAAACAAACCATCCGGTTTGTAAATGAATATTTATTTATTTATTTCCATTCACGTTAAAAATTATATTTTTAACGACCAAATCATTTATTCAACCTATGAATATTCTATTCGGTTCATTTATTAAATAAAATGATATCTTTATTTTTCTAACTTATTTTAGAAAATTTCGACGACATAACGGCACGATACTAGAAACGGGACAAGGCCTAGCCTTATCCCCGGTCTAGTGATGGCCCACGCCATACACATATCAATCAAATCAATTTCAATTCACCAAACAATCAAATCCAAATCAAATAATTTAACTAATCTATGCAGCCAAACAAACAAGTCCACGGTCTGTGGACAGTGGTGTCGGGTGCTACTAAACACCGTCTGCATCCTAGTATATATATATATATATATATATATATATATATATATATATATATATAACTAGAAAAAGAAATTTAGAGTGAGAAATTCTCACCAAAGCTATCCAAACTCCACGACACTTCTATTGTAGGAAATCTTCACTGTTCTCGCCTTTTGTCACTTTCGTTGCCCGTAGCCACTACATATGTAAAAATCGAATTTTTACTTTGCTATTCAATATATAAAAATCGAATTTTTACTTTGCTATTCAATTTATAAAATTCGAATATTTACTTCGCTATTCAATATATAAAAATCAAATTTTTTACTTCGCCATTCAATATATAAAAATCGAATTTTTACTTCGTTATTCAATATATAAAAATCGAATTTTTACCTCGCTATTCAATATATAAAAATCGAATTTTTACTTCGCTATTATATAGATGAAAATTCCATTTTTATATCGCTACTATATAGATAAAAATTCTATTCTTATCACGCTATTCTCTATATAAGGATTTCGCCTTTTCATATATATAAAGATAATATTTTTCATCGTCTACAACATAAAAGATCATATTTTTCATCTTCTACAATATAAAAGATTATATTTTTCATTTTCTACAATATAAAAGATTTCGCCTTTCTACTTAAAATTCTCGCCTTTTCACTACTAAAAATCCCATCTTTTACCGTATAAAAATCACGTATTTTACCGTTTTAAAATCAAATAATTTTTAGTTTTAAAGTTATGTAAAAATCATTTTTAAAAATCATATAAAATTAGTTTTGAAAATCCAAAAAAAAAACAGTTTTTAAAACCAAATAAAATCAGTTTTTAAAATCAAATAAAATCAGTTTTTAAAATCAAATAAAATCAGTTTTTAAAATCAAATAAGATCAGTTTTTAAAATCAAATAAAATCAGTTTGTCTATAATACATAAATAACAGCAAATAAAAAGGATAATAAAACTCACCTCGATTTGGGTTTTCTGCGAAGGGGGGGGGGGTCGGTTGCGTCGGAATCAGCGGGGGGAGGCGGAGTTGTGGGCCACGGCGGACTAGGACTGGGCGAGGGTTCCTTCGCGCGAGGCCTGGGTGGAGGGCGGTGGGGTCTTGGGCGATCGACAGAGCGAGAGGGGGTGGCTCTCGTTCTTCGTGACGAGGAAGGGGGTTTAGGGAGGCGTGCCTTCGATTGCTGGAGGAGGGGTCGGCGCCCGATCGACGGTGGCAGAGGCGTGGTGGCGCGCCGCCTGGAGGAGCGGTTTCCCCCCTTTCCGTCTCGTTTTCCTTTTTTTTATCTGTTTTTAGTCTTGAACGAGTCTTCAGGGAGAGAGAAAGGTAGGGTAAGGGAGGGAGTGTTTTATAATATTTTTAATTATTTATTTAATTCTATCCACTAAAAGTAACTTTTAATTTCGCCCTCGAAACGAGACCCAGTGCCTGTCGTCCCTAGCTAATTACCCCCATTCCGAACATAATGGGATATGTATCGTAAGCTCATTTGACCGTTTCAATCAGTTTTCGTCAAAATCAACATATAACTCTATATATTGAATTTGAACGCGCATTTCAATTTACCGGGGTCACATACTAACTAGAAAAATTCCAGAAAAATATTTTCTAGCTTCGTATTGACGATACGGTCCTAACAAAACTAGTTTCGTCGAATTCTGAGACCGTTAGAAAAATGGCCATTTTCCAGTCGATTAAATTCAACTGAAATGGTCAAACGCGTTTTCCTTTGCCACGCTCACATATTGACTTGTAAAATTATGAAATTTGAAACCTAGCAATAATTTGACATCACGGATCCAACAAAAGTGGTTTCGTCGAAATCCGAGGTTGTTTGCAAAATGGCTATTTTTAAGGGCCTGAATTCCATAGCGACTATTCAGAATTTTCAACTGGACATATCTTTTGATTCCCGCTATGAAATTTCGATTTTTCGGATTCGTTGGAAAGATATTCTCAATTAGATTCCATTATTTTTGGTTTCACTAAAATCCGGATTGTTTTGCACCCGGTACATTCAATTGAAGTTTGAAATCGAATTATCGAACTACCGCGCCATTTTCAATTCTATTTATAATTATATATAAATATTTATATTCTAACGACGATGTATATAATATATACGTTCTAAATATATTCAAAATAAATTTCTCGTCGATATTATTTAAAATAATCTATTTTAAATGTTCAAAATTCGCTAAAATTGCCAAAATAAAAATTTTAAACTGGCCCAAATTTTCGGGTTGTTACATTACCAGTCAAATTCCATTTTGGATTATCTCTAATCCAATCTAATTTGATATTTTTTCTATCTCAATTCATTTTCCACTTAACTGGTTTAAATTCAATTTCTATTTCTTTTTGCTTTTACAAATTCTACTTTAATTTGTTTTAATTCAAACAATCTTCCCCAGGGAATTTCAAACAGTTTAGCTTTTCTAAAACTAGATATCCCATTTCAGAATTCAAAACAACTTGCTTTTCACAGAACAATTCAAAAAAAAAATCTTTGGTAGTAATCCGTCACTTAGCAACTCAAAAATGAACACCGATGATGCAGCTGTCATCCTCGGAATCTATTTTCCAACGATCGAAGTGAGTTCTATACTATATCACTTCCAAAACCATTTCTAAACACTTCCATTTGAAATACATTTCAAAATACCATTCACAATGCTTTGTAAACAATTTAAAATCCCCTAGGATTTTAAAATTCTCAGATATTTAATCCAAATCCATTTACAAACACTACTCCAAATTTCCAGAGTTTTAATTTCAATTCTGATTTAAATTCAGATTTAATTCATTTCGTTTTCATATACTACACTTATATGAATTCTAATTGGTTATTTACATAACCATTTAATTTATAATCTTACTCGATTATAATTACAACCAATATATCCAATATATTATAATTCCAATATATATATTTTCTCTATATAAAAATATACTTTGGGTAAAATTATTTCATTTACCCTCCTTTCAAACCATACAGTGTCGCTTCATCGTATTTAAGTGTTTAGAAGCTCCTACCGATACAGCGGATCAAACTGATCGACCAGAACTCATAAACAACTCAACCAATAAATCTCTACAATATAAATCATTTTTATATCAAATAACAAATACGTTCACTCGTATATATACACTCAAACTCAGTCCAGGGTATTACTAACCCCAACTCTACTGAGTCATGCCATAGAGCCAAGGTAATTACTTAACCTTAAGCTCTGATACTAACTGTAGTGTCCCGGAATTCCAATATAATTTGAGCTGACCAAATAACACAAGTCCAACCCACATTGCATAGGAAGCCAGAAAACTAATAGAAAGAAAATAGAGGGTGAGAATAGATAAGATAGAAACTTAGAATAAAAGAAGAAGAAGAAAATACAACATCGGAGTAAACACGAATCTCACAACGGAACGAACAATATATAATAGATACATAACTTTTAAATTAAATCAGTATATGTATACAGTAACATTATCAGAGTATAACACTTACATCACAGCGGAAATAAACAATAGCTATAAAAACGCTGCTGAAGCCTCCTGCTCCAGCTCCTTCTAGTGCATCTGTAAATCCGGACTACTTGGCAGCTCGTACAAATTTGAGCACCCAAGAGTTTAGGGAAAACAAAACAAAACGAACTCCGGGTCAGTCATGGGACTGGTATGAGTAAACAATTTAAAACAGTTTGGGAAAATAACAATATCTCATAAGACCATGCCATATAACGGAACGGGTTTTTCCGTTATGAGAATCCAAATCAATTTGATTTAACTTTCAAATCATTTTGAAAGAAACAATGATCTTTTATATCAAAACTCTTTGATATTATAATAGTGTCTATCAACCACAATATAATAATCATCTAGCAGAAACGCTTTCATCTCACGTTCTACATACATAGTATACAATCAAAACCACGAGCACTTATTGGATAATGGATTACCAACTATGAAAAGGTATGGAACCACCTTCCGATAGTGTACCTCTAGAGAGGAATACACTGGGTTCAACAAGAACATCTTGCAACCCGGCCACACATGACCGACCACTCATTTCGCTTGAGTGTATCGAATGTATATCACCAACAGTTGGGATCAGCAACCGTTTCCCGAATGGGACAGCATCGAATATATTAAAGAATGAAAAGAATATCTCCAAATAGGTGATAATACACCCTAATGGAAGCAACCCACATAGCCATGCTGCCTGCCCGATTTTTTTCATTTCCCGATTGTGAAGCTAGAGGCCACGTGAGACGACCCGCTACTTCCCCGTAAAGGAAAGCGTCGGATAGTTCGAGAACAAGCCACAACAGAAGCATAAAGAAGAACATTTCATTGTATATTACAACAATGCATCAGATTACAAGAAAATACAGAGTATAAAAGAATATTACACAGAAATATCAGAGATTTAAATTACATTTAAAAACATAGCAGCGGAAAATAATACATTACACAACTAGAAGAGATATACGGATACAAAGCTTTCCGGATATCGTTCCAGCTGTAAACCAGGATCCTGTGAATATAAATCTGCAAAACCAAAACTACTAGCTGCCCGTGTCAAAATAAGGGCACCCAGAGTTTAGGTTAAAACAATAAACTCCAGGTCAGTCATGTGACTGGTGTGAGAACTAAAACAGTTATTTATCTTTATTTTCAAAGTTCGGTAAATCAAGGGACCACGCCGTATAACACGGAACGGGTTTCCTCCCAAGAATACCAGTGCATAAAACAAACAGCGCAATGCTAAATAAAGAAAAATGAAGCTGTTATAAGACCCAGGTCCCATCACACAATGCAAATCGCAAGCTGGAGGATAGGGTTTTTACCTTATAATAGCCAAGAATGCTTGATACGTTGAAAACAAATCAATTTGATACTATTATAAGTGCATAGTGTATAAAACAACTTCAAATCATAAGTATCAATCATAGGCGGCATGAATGCCCCATACCACTATGTCGCCATATATAGGTTTACAAATAAAACCGCAAATGTCACGTATTTGGAAATTGGATTTCCGTCTATGAACCGAGGCAAAAGATAGTCCTCAACCGATTCGAGACAATCTAGCCCATGTCTCAGGTCCCATACTCAGGTGGGCCTTGGATCGTCAGGGCCGGTCCACCGATGTGGATTATTATGCCTGAACAATACGTCTCTCCGCCCTTTGGGGCGTAAACGAGCCAACAAATGACTCCATCGGACCCGGATCGTCCGATCAAACCGAGGCGCCTCGCAACAGCAACAACCACTTAAGTCAAACTCGTCAGGGCGTGTAAAACCTCTGACGCCACTTCTAGCTAGAAAGAAACGCAAGTCCTCCCTGAGGTCCGTCTCCCGTTTTTGGTTCATACCGGGTGTGAAACTCGCGAATTCACGTTACACAAAGCTGTGCCACACAGGCTGTGCTTTGATCATCACCACAAGACTTTGCTTTTCAACAGAAGCCTCGATCTATTGCCACTTAGGCATGCCACACAGGCAATTCACTCTATGTGTTTGATATCCATCAGTATATAACCCCTGAGCTCGTATGTCTCAGAGAAGGGCGTTAAGCAAGAGAATAAATTCTCCGCCGCCAAACAGATATATATTTAATAGAAATCAATCACACAGACTAAAATCCAATGTCATACAAACAGTCCATTTACAAGTCCGTTCTGGGTCTGAACGAAACCGGAGGCACCTAGTACCCCGCATATCCATCGATCTCCAAGTACGTCTGGACGATCACAAACTGTTTCCATCTTCTTGGGTGTACAGCCCAATCAAGATCATCAGTAATCACCCAAACGACGTGAAGACTTCCGGTCTTCGACCATCGTCTTCATCTTCGACACCACGTCGAATCAGTTATTCAGAATGGGATAAACCCGGTCTTCCTGAATAACTCGCGTATATATTATAAAAGTGTTACACAAACACAACATACGCCTCATTCCAATTCAGAATATTCTTTTATTCAAATATTCCTATACTTTGGGAAAAGTTCCCATTAATTTTATCCAAGATAAATTCTTTGAATTTATTCTTTAATCTCCTTTGAATATCAATTCAAACTAGTCGGTATTAGCGAACCACACCGAAGTAATCATTTATTTTATTTCCCAATCCCAACCTATTCATCCCATGAAGTAAAACTGGTAGTACTTCATATCTAACACCACAGTGTTATCGGTAATTCAATTACCATTTCACGTTCAAATCTAATTAAAGATTTAACTATCGCCTGGAGTAAAACTGGTGATACTCCATTCTCGATCTTTTCAATCTAATTAAAGATTCATTAAAACTCCACTTAGTTTTAATCTTCGGCTGGGTTAAAGAATCAGTGTCATTTAAAACACGGTTCACGATAAACCCAAAATCACACTCCATTAATTATCGGGTTAAAGAACGAGTGTTATTTAAAACACGGTTCACGATAAACCCAAAAATCAATATCACTTCCATTCCAATTAAATATCATTCAATTGGTACACTTCATTAAATCTAACTAAAAAGATTTAATCTTTTCTCAACTGGGTTCAAGAACAGTGTTAGTGAAGACACCATTCACGACAAACCCAAATCACATTCGATATTCAATACAAGGCTCTGAATAGAAAATATATCGGCTTATATTCAATATCAAATTCTACGACTAACAAATGTCGTATTGGAAATAACGATATAAATATATATCTTTCAAATTTCCATGACAACACCTGTATAATCACGAATTCCAACATCGAAATATTCCGAAGACAATTTCGATTCAAATCCACTCCAATGCAATCATTGGAAATTTTGGTTATTTTCAAAACCCTTTTCAAATTCAATTTATTTATTTAAAAATAAATAGAATTATAATTCTAGTTCAAAACTAGCTCATTTCGATAAAAATCTATTTTTATCTTTTCAAACATGCAGTTTTTCATCCCAAATCTTCACAAATCATTCCTTATGATTTTACACAAATTATTACTATTTTTAATAATTTTATCAAGGCCTGTACAGTCGATTTCCATCAATGGCCATCGAACTGCACTTACAGCGACCTTTTTCAAATTTGATCTGGACATAATTCCAAATCCGACCGTTAGATTTCAAATTTCTAACATTCGCTAGAAAGCTCTTTTCGATACGAACCCAACGGTTCCTGTTTTAGGAGAATCCGACGGTCGGATCTCCCGTAACGTCCATTTGAAATCAATGGTCGAAATTCGCGAACTGCCGCGGCGCGGCGCGTTCTATTCAGGCCATTATATTATATATAATATATATAATATATACTTCGTCGATTTTCTATTCAAAACGAATTATATAAATAGTTTTAAAATTCGTTTCAAAATCTATTTTCACTTCCATTTCAATTCAAAGCAAAATTGAATTCTTCTTTATAAATTCGTTTCAAAGTTCATTTCTGTTCAATTCAAATTTCAATTCAATTTGAATTCATTTCAATCCACTTTCAATTCAATTTGAATTCGTTTTCAATTCAATGTATTTCGAAATCGCTTTCAATTCAATTCATTTCGAAATCGTTTTCAATTCAATTCACTTCGAAATCACTTTCAATTCAATTCACTTTGAATTCGTTTTCAATTCAATTCATTTCGAAATCACTTTCAATTCAATTCACTTCAAAATATTCGATTTCGAAATCAATTTTCAATATTCATTTTAAAATGAATAAAATCGATATAAATATCGTTCACGTCAAAATGGCGTCAATCTAATCAACACGGCTTCATAAATTTCTATTTTTAAATATTCTATTTCGAATATTTCTATTTTAAAACTGGAATGAGGCCCAATCAATTACCACATAAAATTAATTATATGGATTTTCACACAACACATGTATATAACAGCATTGAAAAATGATCAACCATCAACCAAAGTGCACTACACTGTATAAGCATCAAATAAAGATATCTAACGCTTATAACAGCCTGTCAATCAATCGATCGACCTATTTAATCAATCAGGATGAGTGAACTTCAAATTTCATCCCAACACCCGTGTGGGGTTTCAAACAATCAAACACAGATTTTAGTTGTGCAGTTGGGCGATGTGTAAAATTTATCGTCCCAATCAATGTCATTCAAATAAGTGTACATGAACAAACCATCTGGTTTGTAAATGAATATTTATTTATTCACTTCACTATTTTCATATTCACGTTAAAAATTATATTTTTAATGATAAAACATTTTATTTCAATCTATGAATTTCTATTCAATTCATTTATTCAATAAAATGATATTTTTTTTTTCTAACATATTTTAGAAAATTTCAGCGGCATAACGGCACGATACTAGAAACGGGACAAGGCCTAGCCTTATCCCCGGTCTAGTGAAGGCCCACGCCATTCACACATCAATCATATCAATTCATTTCACCACACAATTCAAACCAAATAATTTAACCAACTACACAACCAAACAATTTAACAAACAAGCCATCCATGGTCTGTGGATGACGGGTGTCAGGTGCTACTAAGCACCATCTGCATCCTAGTATATATATAACTAGAAAATTTAAATTGAAAGGTGAGAAGTTCTCACAGATAGCTATCCTAGCTCCACGGCTCTTCTTTGGTAGAAATCTTCATCGCTATCGCATCTTCGTCGTCTTCGTTGCCCATAGCCACTACATATGTAAAAATCAAATTTTTACTTCGTTATTCAATTTATAAAAATCGAATTTTGACTTCGCTTTCAATGTATAAAGATTATATTTTTATTATTCCCATGATGTAAAAATTATATTTTTATTGCTTTAAAAATATAAGAATCATACCTTGCTCTTTCTTCCTAATAAAAATTCCACCTTTTCTATTTTTAAAAAATATGATCTTTATTTTCAAGTTCAAATCTTTTTCTATTAAAAGATCAAACCTTTTTCTATTTTAAAGTTCAAAATAAAATCAGTTTTATAATTCCCTTCAAAAATTCTGTTTTTACATTCATTTTAAAAAAAATGCAGTTTTTATCTTTTATAAAATGCAGTTTTTATCTTTTATAAAATGCAGTTTTTATTTTATAACTAAAAATCGGTTTTTTTGTTTTGTTTTGTGAATAACTGATTCGGGGGGGGGGGGGGCAGTTGAAGAAGAAAAGGAGGGAGGGTAATTTTTTTTATTTATTTTATTATTATTTAATTATTTAATTATGCACAAGGGTTGACTTTTATATCCGACCTCGAAACGAGGCCCACCGCCTGCCGTCCATAGCGTTTTGCCCCCATTCCGAACACAATGGGATATGTATCGCAAGCTGATTCGATCACTTTGATCAGTTTCCGTTGAATTTATATTTAAATCATTATATTGAATTTTAAACGTACATTTCAAATTACCGGGGTCACATACTAACTCTAAAAATTCCAGAAAAATATTTTCTAGCTTCGTATTGACGATACGGTCCTAACAAAACTAGTTTCGTCGAATTCTGAGACCGTTAGAAAAATGGCCAATTTCCAGTCGATTAAAATCAACTGAAATGGTCAAAACGCGTTTTCCTTTGCCACGCTCACATATTGATTCGAAAAATTATGAAACTTGGAATCTAGCAATAATTTAACATCACGGACCCAACAAAAGTGGTTTCGTCGAAATCCGAGCTCGTTTGCAAAATGTCCATTTTTAAGGGCCTGAATTCCATAGCGACTATTCAGAATTTTCAACTGGACATTTCTTTTGATTCCTGATATGAAATCTTGATTTTCCCGATTCGTTGGAAAGATATTCACTATTAGATTCCATTATTTTTGGTTTCACTAAAATCCGGATTGTTTTGCACCCGGTACATTCAATTGAAGTTTGAAATCGAATTATCGAACTACCGCGCCATTTTCAATTCTATTTATAATTATATATAAATATTTATATTCTAACGACGACGCGTATAATATATACGTTCGAATTATATTCAAAATAAATTTCTCGTCGATATTATTTAAAATAATTCATTTCAAATAATCAAAATTCGCTAAAATTGCCAAACTAAAAATTTTAAACTGGCCCAGATTTTCGGGTTATTACACCACGCTTATCTCTGACAGATCACAAATTTATTCACTTTGAATATCACATCGTCATACCCGCCAAAATCACAAATTGATTCCCCTAAAAATACAACGGGTATACAGCTAAGAGAAATGAATTAATCCACCACCAAACATACATACGTTTAAAGAGATCAACTTACGTGATCCATTAAATATACTCTGTCAGGCATTCTTCCATACGGGTCATCCTGGGACTGGACAAACCAAAGGTACTATTCTGTAAATCCATCTTAGGCAATTTCTACCTAGGATCGCTAGAACAGCCCTTGCATCACTCCATCTTCAATTATCTTCATCATATTTGATTCGCAACGTTAATGCCCATACGAAGTGGTTTTCAGATAATGAATCTGCTCCCGGTCTCTCCGTATTGACGACGGAAAAAGGGTCAAAAACTTCGATAATCGATGAGTTAACTATCAAAGAGAAACAAGTGTGCAAACAACGGTCGTATTTCCAAATGGAAATCTTACCAATCAATCTTCAATCAACATTTTCTCTTTAGTTCATTAATTTATTTATTTCCTGCTTCCATATATTCAACATTCCTTATTTTCTAAATTTAGAAAATATATGTTATTAATCATTGGAAAACATTTCCATCTCTTTTTCACGTATCACTGTCATTCTAGTATTCATTACCATCCAACATTTCATTTTCTATGATTTGAAAATATCTCTGATTATATTTGCAAAATGTTTCCAAAACTCATTCCTTGGATTTAAACATATGATTAAATAAAACATCGCTATGCCAATTCAAACCATTACCTTCATTAACTATATTCACTTAACCGAACTTTACTATCAAACCTTAACCATTCCTTAGTAACGAACGAAGTCAATCAAGTTAGGGTATAACTACCTCTCAGACCTTAACTAAACAACGTTTCTAACTTCGAAATAGACAAAGTTCACCTTCTAAATCATTAACAAACATCCTTACGTAACTCTTGGATTCAGTTTATGAATCTAATTCAGTTTATGAAAAACATTGGTTATAACGATAGCGTTATAATCCCTACTTTTGAAATACCTAACTTCAAATATAACTTTTATTTATTAATTTGGATAAATAAACAAATAACAAATTCATTAATAAATAAATAAATCTTGATTAAAAAATGGAAAGTGAATAGTACTTTCCCGAAATCGATATAATCGAATTTCAACGTATAACTCTCTTTCGAATAATCTCTATTCGATAACTCCTTTTCAAATAAACTATATTCGATTAACTCTCTTCGAATAACTAATAATCGATAATCTCTCTTTCGAATAAATTATATTCGATAATCTTTTTTTCGAATAAACTATATTCGACTAACACCTTTCTTTGAATAAACTATATTCGATTAACTCTCTTCGAATAACTAATATTCGATAATATCTCTTTCGAATAAACTATATTCGATAATCTTCTTTCGAATAAACTATATTCGACTAACACCTTTCTTCGAATAAACTATATTCGATTAACTCCGTTCGAATAAACAATATTCGATAATTCTTTTCGAATAAACTATATTCGATTAATTCCCTTCGAATAAACTATATTCGACTAATTCCTTTCTAATAAACTATATTCGATTAATTCCTTTTCGAATAACTCTATATTTGATTAATTCCTTTTGAATAAACTATATTCGATTAATTCCTTCTTGAATAACTCTATTCGATTAACTCCTTTCGAATAACTAATATTCGATAACTCACTTCGAATAACTAATATTCGATTAATTCCTTTTCGAATAACTCTATTCGATTAACTCCTTTCGAATAACTAATATTCGATAACTCACTACGAATAACTAATATTCGAAACTCACTTCAAATAACTAATATTCGATAACTCACTTCGAATAACTAATATTCGACAAATTCTTTTCGAATAACCAATATTCGAAAATCGTTCTTTGAATAACTATAATTGATAACTCTTTTCTTCGAATAAACTATATTCGATTAACTCCTTTCAATTAACTCTACGCGAATAACTAATATTCGATTAACTCTATTTTGATTAACTCTATTACGATTAACTCTAATTCAATGACTCTAGTTCGATTAACTCTAATCAATTAACTCGAATACAATTAACTCTAATTCGATTAACTCTAATCGATTAACTCCAATTCAATTACTCTAATTGATATCCACTTTAAACAATCTTCTCATAACTCTTTTATATCTCATTAATTCCCTTTTATAATCCTAATTATTTTCCAAATAAATATTTCTTTTATAATTTTATTTATTTAACAAATAAATATTTCCTTTTCAATTCTATTTATTTAACAAATAAATATTTCCTTTTATCTTATTCTATTTATTTAACAAATAAATATTCCTTTTCTATTTGTTTTGACAAATATATCATTTTCTATTTGTTTTCACAAATATTTCCTTTTCTATTTAAAATCCATTGGTTTTATATGAATAATTCATTTTCAAATTACACTTTGAAAATCCCCTTTTCTACATCCCAGTATTTCTTAAGGTATTTAAAATACCAAATAATAATGATCGATATCATTCAAACACACATAATCAACAACATATTATATATCACATCATATATAACAATATATGAAAAGAACGGTATTATATATATTGAGGAATTCAGTTGGTTCCCTCAAACCTGTTTCCCTGCATCACAGATGTTAAACAATATCATTAATCATCAATTTTGTTTCAATATGAAATATTCTGATAAACAGAATAAATATATAATTCACAATTTATATATATCGTTATCTATAATTTCAACCAATCACTTAGCAGTTCAACCAAACAGTCAACACACAGAATCAATCATCATTTTTCAATTCTTAATATACGTTATAAAAATATGAACTGATAGAGTTGGTGTGTTTTACTCACATTGGACGGTTATCGTTAAATAACGATTAATTATCTTTGATTCAGACGGACAATTTATTTTGCAATAAATATAACGAGCTCCAATTCACTCCCAGACTGTTCCAGCGTGTATTGTCCATCCATACGATACCAACAGATCTTGTTTCGCTCGATTCTGCTAACGTATGACAAAGTTGTCGATTTTACAAACCAATGCGTTATTTAAATTAAATAAACACTTAGAATTTAACACCATTAGGTCTCACCCCTTATTTCTTTGGCCCAATACGCTATTAAACCCGTCAGCCCAACACCCTTTCTTCCCCGTTCAATGAAAAGAACCCGCTGCTCCTCCGTTGCCCACACCATTGCCGACATTTCATCCTTCTAGTCCTCCCTCTTTTCTTCACTAAAACTCAAATAATTAATACCAAAATTCTCGTTGTGATCTCCTCTTCCATATGATACCACTCTTGTGCAACTCGGTTTTGCTTTCTGCATCGCGTCTAATCAGCCTAGCGCAGCTACAGTATGTCGAACGACAATTTTCTGCCTCAAATCGCCCACAAAATTACCACAAGATGCTAACACACTCTTTGATTCCAGATATAACAACCATTACACGATTCAATGCTTCGATTCATTGATTTCTCTAACCCTAGCATCTACAGAACGCACGCTGTATTTCACAGGCGACGAAAAAGGGTATTCGAACTTGATGAAAAGTACTTAGCTGTGAAGAGCAGATCAAGAGGAGCTCAAAAATATATGTTTAGTGATTTTATATATTTTCTTTGATTTGTTTTGAAACTTAGAAACTCACGAACTAGTTTTCTGAGAAACAAATATGCGGCGGATTTTGTGTTTAACCAGAGGATGTAAAGATTAGGTTTAGAGAATGTGGCGGGTATTTATAGGATAGTTTTATATTTTAATATTCAAATTTTATATTCAATTTTAATCCAATGCTGTTTATAATTTTACTTTAAAATTCCTATGATCACACATGATATCCAAAAATCATGAAAATGGACATACAACTTGAGTTCGACATTACGGACCCAACAAAACTGGTTTCGTCGAATTCCGACTCTGTTTGCTAACACAGCATATTTTTAACCGTCAAAATACTGACTGTTTTTCACATAAAAAATCTGTACGGCCACACACTGACCCCAAAAATCACGAAACTTGAAATTTAACAATAATTTAATGTTACATATCCAACAAATTGAGTTTCATCGAAAACAGAGCTCGTTTGCAAAACTGGCTATTTTTAAAGCTCTAAATAACCGCATTTTAAATATAAACATATTTAAAAATAATTAAATTAAATATTAATAAAATAATATTATCATATATATATTCACAGTAGAATACCATACAGCTCCAATTGGATTTATAATTCGATATTCAAATCTCGGTTGAATCGATATTCAATTTATATTTAAAACCCTTTTAAAAGTTTAAATAAATTGTTATAAATTATAAAGTAATTCCATAGTGACTATTTGAAAATTCGAATCGGACATAGCTCAAAATCTACACAATGAAATCCTGAATTTTCTCTTCCATTAGAAAAATATACTTCACCGGCTCCGAACGTCTCTTGTTTCATAGAAATCCGATTTAAAACGGATTTTGTATATTCATTTAAAGTTCGAATCGCCAAATAGCGAACTGCCGCGGCATTTCGAGCTCGATTTTAATTATAATATAATTATACGTTCAACTGTCGTTTATATAATATATTCGTTAATATAATTCAATTCTAAACTGAATTATATATCATATATGATCCAATTCAGACAATATTGTGAATTCCACTATTTCCGACTATTTCGGAATTATAATATATTTTTATATTATAAATATTACTTAAATATTCAATATTATTTAATTAAACAACCATTTAAATTCTACATATCACTATTTAAAAAATTAACTAAATTAATTACTATACTGTAAAAATACGGGACATTACAGAAGTTATTTTCTTATCCTTAAATTATTTGGATTCAGGTTTGTTTTACAGGTCAAAAATCATTCTTTCTATCCAGAAAACGAAATTAACTTCCTGTTTGATCTTTATTTTACTCTCTTTACTAAAGCTAAGTTAATTTTAATTCTTCATGTTCCATTCCAATACTTCTAAGTAGTACATGTTTCTTTTAGGCATTCAAACTAGAAGGGATACTAAGTTATTTAGCCTACCCATTTTGTTAAGTGTGCTGCTGCCTCATGACAACAGCCCCTTAGTAGCAACAGTTTTTTTTTCTTCTTCTTTTTTTCTCTTTCTTTTTTTCTTTGTTTTTTTTTCATTGTGCTGCAGCAGCAACACTTGTTGTCTGTGGTGCTGCAGCTGTTGTTGCAGTCATGCAGCGGCAGCTAGTGCGCTGCTGTATGCAGCGTAGCGGCAGCAGCTTTGCGGCTGCTGCTAACAGCAGCCATAACACTCTCTAAAAAAAATTGGTTTCAGAACAAGTTGAGTGGGGGTTAGTTTATAGGGTCTGTTGCATCTGTTTTCATTTTCACAAGAGAATACACACCATTAAATTTTTGAGCTTGTACGGGTTGCATTACATGGTTGAAAGAAGAGTTGGGTTCCACTTTCCTTTTTCTTCTTTTTTTAAACTGTAACAAGCATCCTCTACAACACCATAGGTTACTGTTGCTAAATATTTATCCTCATTAAGCACTATCCCTTTGTCTTGATCCAACATTTCATATTATGCTGAATTAGTTTACAATAAAATTTTGGTAAACTAAATTTTAACTTCAGATTATACGTATCCCTTTTTATTAAATCAGGATCTTCCCCTTAACTTATGAATTCAAGTTAAAATTTTATTTTGAGCCTATCCTTTGAGCTTAATAGTCAACAATATTTAAAAAACCGATTAGTTTCATAAGTTAGCGTATACAAATTTATACATAAACAAGAATTTAAATTTCTATTCATATAAGGAAAGATTTATAAATCCATAAACATTCTTATAGGTGTCCCATTTAAGAATCAAATATTTATAACGTTAAACTAAACACACAAATATTCTTACAATAATGCCTTAAGATTAAAGTTTACGTAGATTGCACCTATAACTCACTAAATTTCATAAGTTCAAAACATAAAGGTTCCGCACAAACCGCTACTTTAAAGTGTTATTCATACAAGGAAATTTTATAGCCTCACAATTGCGCTTATATATATTAAGCTAGTATTTCAATAAGCTATTTGGAATCCCTTTATGTTTCATTTTTTTTTTTCAACTATTCATATTCCAATCTCATACCTTCCAAAATATACCATGTTCAGTTCATTCTTTACATGTATTCTTATTCTCAAAATGTTTGTGAGATCGAGACAATTTCTCCTTTAGCTTGGAATCAAATTGTCAACAACTGATGTTGTTGAAAATATTAAATATAAAGACTTATATTCTTATGTTCTCAGAATGAGTATCATAGTTATTACCATTGAAAATGTATTTATAAATCCGTGATGAAGTAAAATCATAAATTAACCCATTGGTTATGTATGTCTAGATTCATTATATTGCAATTCCATATTTAATTATTTTTATCGTTACATAAGTTAGCCTTTGCCATTATCATTTATTTCAACTTCTTAAGTTAAGAATTTTATTTCAAATATTTAGAATGGATATTTTTATATATTTTCAAATTTCCTTTTTCTTTTCTTCCAACCCATATTTCCCATATATTCAATTAACACTTCCATTCATATTCCCCCCGAAATGTTTCGATTATCAAGGAATTTTCATCACATGTTAAACTTATGAATTTTTTAAGGAATTCATTTTGATGCCTATCTTGCAAATCAAAGTGTACTCGTATAAAACTATAAATGCATTTGTATAGCCTCCTTGAAACATATTTTAAGTTCAAACATGATTTACTTAAAAGAATTTCGGGAAACATTGGTTTGGCATGTTTATAAACCCCATTCAACTTCTTATGCTATGTATATTTCACTATATAAATTTCTCTTTTCAAAGTATCTTAAGGCAAAGGTTGCTTTTTATTTTACTCAAACTTTTAAATTTCATAATTTGGAATATATGAAATCTCACACAAAGACTAGTTTAGCTTTTATTTATGTAAACATTCGTTATAAGTGTCCAAATTTGTTATATTTGATTAAAATTTGTTTATTTATTTATGCTATTTAAAACTTGTTATGGGCAGGTCGTATGAAGTGGTATTCTCGACATACCATATAGTACCTTTCCTCATATATGTTTATTCGCTTTTTCTTTCTTTTTATCAAACACCTGTTGTTTTTCCAAACCCATAAGTTTAGTGTTTGCTTGCCTATAAAATCTTAATATATAAAAATATTTACACAAGTCAATACCATAAATTCTATGCTTTATTTATGGAAATTTCAGTTCAAAGAATACTCATATTACACCTATTTATAAAGTTTTATTATCCCGAATCATTTATTTTCATCGTTAAAATTTTCAAGCCTTATTTACATATGATCAGTCCGGAAATATTTCAATCAACAAAATTTACTTTAATATCAGATTATAAGTCATATGTAATTCGTTTCTATTGGATTTCAATTTGTTCAATGCAACCAAGCATTGTCAATACCTAGTTATCTATTCAAATTTAAATTATCACGCCTTATTTAATTCAACTCAAACTAGTTCCGAACATTGGCTGGAATCTGAACCAAATCAAATGAATTTTCCAAGGAATGAACTAAGGAAGATTCAAAACTTAGGGAGCGATGAATTCTAAGTTTCTAAGAAGGGACAATGCAAGATCAAAACTCAAATTTGGAAGATCCAACCTAAGAGAAGTTCTCGACAAAAAGTACGAGTTCAAAAGGGATGGAATTTAAACAAGGATAGATTTTAAAACAAGGCTAAATTTCAAATTATTTACGTATATAGAAAACCCTTTTTTTTAAATCCCTTAAATTCATCTAAAATACCTTTATTTACAAAAATACGCTCTCTTGGTTATGATTCTAAGATAATTTCACTCATTCTAGAGTATTTCTACTCCATCTCTAATGAGTGTTTCAACTTCATAAGCTAAGCTTTGTAGAACCAAAGCTTTGATACCACGCTGTAACGACTTGGCTTTTTGACCGCCTCAAGTCGGCAATTAAACCAACTCAAACCGTTCAAAAGGACAGATTGTTAGTGCTTATGAAGTTAAAATACAAACCATCACGGATACAGAACACGGAATATCTCACAGTGGAAGTAAAATTTATACAATATTTTTAAATTTACATAATATCCGAGTATACAAATAAATATAGATACAGCGGAAGAATGAGTATAAACTCATACAAATGCTTGGTAATAAGCAGAGATGAGCATAACTGCATATGATCTGGTAGATGGATGGTTGGATCTCCAACAAAACTCAAGATCTAATAGATATATCTCCCACTGAAATACTCGGTCTGACCGAGAATTTTGCAAGAAATAAAACAAAAAAATACTTGAGTCAGGACTAACAGTCACATATAAGTGAATTAACTCGAATGAAGTGTTCACTGAAATGTACAATAATTTGAAGGATGTTTGGGATTTCCATCCTCTAAGGATCCGTGAAATAATATCTGTATTATAGTACGCTGTTATTGCAATGTCTATTCAGTAAAGTAAACATAATGAAAATAGCGTAAGCGGGATTACATTTTTACCCTTACACCGTTTATAATACCGTAGTCTATACAGTACCGTAAACCCAGCCTAACACGGTGGCATCAGAGGGCACCCCATAGGTACGATACAAATCAAAATCGTAGGGGCTCGATAAGGAAAATATGACAAGGCACACGAGGAATACCCGTGGTAGGATTCTACCGGATTGCGGCTATCGTGCCAGTGGTAACACATAACAGCCACTACCACCAACCTCGAACAACACTCCCATAATCAAAAGATGGGCACCAACGCTGTAATGATACGGATTACGCTCGGACCTAATAGATCGCTAAACTAACCAAGACCATTCGAATTTCGCATATGCTAACTCTGGGCATACAACACATCAGAACAAATAACAGAAGAGTTTCATAAACATCATAATAATGTTACATCAGAGTACAGAATATATCAGAGTATATCGAAATATAATACAGCGGAAGATTAATTTACAATAAATGTAAAACAACGCAGCGGAAATAAGTAAACAACACAGGGGAAGACTATCAATGCTGTAGACACAGCTTTAAGCTTCCATCCAAAATCTTGCTCAATAAATAAATATCTGCAAAACAAACCTCTCGAATGCCCGTGTGGAAAAAAGGGGCACCCGAGTTTGCAAGGGAAAAGCAAACTACGAGTTAGTCATGGGACTGGTGTGAGAAACTCTACAGTTAAAATTAATTTATGTAATCATAAGACAAATCACGGCACCATGCCGCTAACGCGGAATGGGTTTACCCCCATGAATGTCAGTGTATAAACAACAATCAGTAATAGAGATATGGATCTACTATGCATCAATCAACATGAAATATTCTAATCTACCCATTTAGATTACTCACCACACTTAGATTTTCCAAATCCAATTCAATTTGCAGAAATTATTCCTTTGGGCTTTGTTTCCCGATTTCTATTTCAAATCATTTGAAATAGATATCTAACTTTTCTGTCGAAGTAGATTTCACTTCAGGATCTCAAATCAAAATCTTTGGAAATATGAATTCCAAATCATCACAATGCATACAAACAAGTATGGAACCAAATACCAGAAATCTTCCCTCAGACAAGGCAGTAAGCGCCCCTCCAACTCGATATATATATATATATATATATATGCACCTCCCACGCATGGAGCAGGCTACCCTATTGACAACTCACCCGAAGGCACTGGATCCAGCCCATACTTTTAGTCGCTCTCGGGTCACCCGAATCTTTGCCACACACTAAACCATTTTATATCCCCAAGTAGGGAAAATCATTTCACAACACAATAATCAAAATTACTTTCAAACTATAGTACTTCACATCAGCAATTCACACATATGATTTGTGACGATCCCAAAATCCGAGGGGCGGTATTAAGGATAATCATTGGAATATAACACATTAATCATCATAGCAGAGTACAGATAATAGCAGAAACAATAAATAGAATAATTTTACATGGATATGACACCGGAATCACAACATGTAATAACATCAGAATAGCATAGTGTGGGATATAACTTAGTAAATAAAAGGAAAGTGATCAGTCATCACCGCCAGAGGCGGAATACATACATGCAGTGAGACATAATAAGGGTATCAGTCTACATCGCCGAAGGCGGAATACATATACATATAATAAGAAATGCGGAAAGTAAATCAGTCTGCATCGCCTGGGGCGGAATCATAATATAAGAACAATAATGGCGGAAAGAGTCAAAGTCGTCTCTGTGAAGTCAGCCTCGCCATGAGCTAAAAATGCACCCTATGCAGCAGTGCAGAGCCAAAACAACCTGTCACCTGTGTACTAGGCTGCCCGTGTGAAAATAAGGGCACCCGCATTTGCAAAGTGAAACAAACAACGAGTCAGTCATGGGGACTGGTATGAGGAATCTATTTAACAGTTGAATAACAGTAATAGCAAATCATAGGACCACGCCACTTTCGCTGAATGGGTTTACTCTAGTGATTGCTAGTGCATTTAAAACAAAGTAAATTCTTTTAAAACAACGCAATGCTTTTTGAAAGAATGAAGCCATTATAAGACTCAAGTCCCATCACACAATGCAACGCAAGCCGGAGGATAGAGGTTTACCTTATAATAGCCAAATATGCTTGATACGTATAAAGCGAAATCATTTGATATTATTACTAGTGCATATATGTTTCAAAAACGAATAGCATCATAAATATCAATCATAGGCGACATGAGCGTCCCATGCCACTATGTCGACTTATATAAGTTATAATCGAATCCGTTATCTCGTATTGAAAATTGGATTTCCGTCATGAGTCGAGGCAAGGGGCAAACTCCTCTCCGCTTCGAGACATTCTAACAAATGCCTCAGGACTACGCACTCTGGGTAACCACTGGATCGGCTGGGCCGATCCTCTCTTACGTTTGAGGATTATTTATTCCTAAACACACGTTTCCCGGTCCTTACAGACCTATAATCGAGGCGCCTCACATTCCAACAACCACAAAGGTGAAAAGTCGATATATATGTCAGGGCTGGTAAGTCACTGACACCACCATAGCTAGAAAGAAACGTCGTGCTCTCCCAGCGGTCCGTATCCCGTTTTTAACTCATACCGGGGTGTGAGGCTCACGAATCTACGAAATACACAAAGCTAGGTCACGTAGACCGTGCTTTGATCATCATCCACAAGACTTTGCTTTGCAACAGAAGCCTTGATCACATCATCTTGGCATGCCACATAGGCAGTCCACTCCATACGATTGATTTCTATCGATATATAACCCTTGAGCTCGTACGTCTCAGAGAAGGGCGTTAAGCAAAAGAATAAATTCTCCACCGCCAACAGATATATATTTAACAGAGATCAATCAGTATAGAACAAAATCCAATGTCAGACACACAGTCCATTTAAAAGTCCGTTCTGGGTCTGAACGAAACCGGAGGCGTCAATTCCTCGCAAATCCGTACAATCAGCACATACGTTCAGACGGCTACTACTTCCGTCCCCTTCCGGTAGCTACTCCGGTCAGGAACCTCAGTAGCGCCCATCCAACCGATACGAAGATCGTCGGTCTTGAATCGTCTTTGCATTTTCCAATTCGAATCGCTCGATAAATTATTTGAAATGAGGGTTAGCTCGGCCTTTTCAAATAATTCACGTCATTAGAATTTAAATCGATTCTTTTTTTGGTTATATTATTCGACATCCATCTTTCAGTTATTTAGTGTTATTTTCGTGTCAAACACATACAACCATCAAATATCAAACAATTCAAGCCCAATTGGTTTATTTTCAATCAATGTTGCTTATAATATTTTATGACGAATTTTCGCCATTTTTATTTATTTAAAAATGGCCTTATTTAATTAAACGACGTTTCAGGTCGTGTCGTGGCACTGGCGCTGTTTTTCCCTTAATTTGTTTTACACATATCGGAAAATCTAACCGTTGGATTTTTACAAAGTCTATATCAGTCGGAAGATATTCCCAAAGCGAACCCAACAGTTCCAGTTTCATGAAAATCCGACGGTCGGATCTCCCACACTAGTCGTTTGAAGTTACGGTTTCAAAATTCGAACTGCAGCGTCGTTATTCGATTTAATTTAAATATATTTATTTTTATATATAAATATAAACGATTCTGGCGCTGTTTTTCTTCAGATTTGAATTAAACATTCCGGACAATCCAACCGTTGGATTTTGACAAGGTTGGTGCCGTTGGGAAGATATTTCCAAGGCGAACCCAGCGGTTGCGGTTTCGGGAAAATCCGATGGTCGGATTTCTCGCACTAATCGTTTCAAATTACGATTCCGAAACACGAACTGCACGGCCTCTATTCCTTTTTATTTATATTTATATATACAAATATAGTTCATCCTATTATTTCACCTATAGTTCATTCTATATTTTCAACTTCGTTTTCACTTCAAATATTTCACTAACGCCTTAATATTTCGAAAAATTTCGCCATAACCTCCTTTGTACGGGGAGGGGTTTGGAAATTTATTGGGCCGTATTAGGTACCCAATAAATCCTAAAAAGCATTCACATATTTATAGTGATATATTCTGGTGTTTACGGGGGAGCATGTACTGATAATCACTCCAGAGAATAAATTCCCGTCACCCCGTTTCCGTGTGGAAATAACTAGTCCATGTGCCGTATATAATAATTAGAGCGACGTGATTATTGTCAACTCCAGACCCGTGTGGGGTTTTTATCAATCTGGCAATTTATCATTATAATTTATATAGTCCATATCAGTCATCAGTTCAACCTGTAGTACATAGTCATCGCCATACAAGCCTCTTGCTTGTATGGTAAATCTTCCACCTCGTCACACAAGCTCCAGTTGCTTATGTGGAATATGATGAAGTATGCCTATCGTCAAGAAGTATGCCAGGTAGCGTAGTTCAAAATTAATTGTTACTATCCTATGGCGTTATTTATTATTATTTCACACAGAATAACCAGCACTTCGCATCCAATGGCATTCACAGGAGTTGATATATAAATAAAATTGCGCAGCCAACTCATCAAGGTTTACCTATTTGTCGGGCACGCAAATAATTTCTTTACTCTACAGCTAATCCATTTTTCCTGTTCAACACATGTATATATATGCAGAACAAAGCTAATAATAATATTTCTAGCAAACTATTATTTATTTCAACACGTGTGCATTTTATCTAAGCGTATACATGATAAAAGAAATATTTTTATCATCAAAAATATTTATTCGACACGTGTGTATTTTTATCTCTTCATGTTCACAATAAAGGTGTAGTTTTTATTGTCGATTCATTTTATTTTTAAAAGATGATAACATTCAACACATGAATTTCAACTCGACGAACAAATTGCAATTCAACACATGAATATTCGATATAGTTTGTATATATATAAAAATGTGATTTTTATCGCTAAAGCCATTTGTTTAAATTCAAATAATATTCAACACATGAATTTCAACTCAACGAATGAATTGCAACTCAACACATGAATATTCGATATAGTTTGTATATATATAAAAATGTGATTTTTATCGCTAAAGCCATTTGTTTAAATTCAAATAATATTCAACACATGAATTTCAACTCAACGAATGAATTGCAACTCAACACATGAATATTCGATATAGTTTGTATATATATAAAAATGTGATTTTTATCGCTAAAGCCATTTGTTTAAATTCAAATAATATTCAACACATGAATTTCAACTCAACGAATGAATTGCAACTCAACACATGAATATTCGATATAGTTTGTATATATATAAAAATGTGATTTTTATCGCTAAAGCCATTTGTTTAAATTCAAATAATATTCAACACATGAATTTCAACTCAACGAATGAATTGCAACTCAACACATGAATATACGATATAGTTTGTATATATATAAAAATGTGATTTTTATCGCTAAAGCCATTTGTTTAAATTCAAATAATATTCAGCACATGAATTTCAACTCAACGAATGAATTGCAACTCAACACATGAATATTCGATATAGTTTGTATATATATAAAAATGTGATTTTTATCGCTAAAGCCATTTGTTTAAATTCAAATAATATTCAACACATGAATTTCAACTCAACGAATGAATTGCAACTCAACACATGAATATTCGATATAGTTTGTATATATATAAAAATGTGATTTTTATCGCTAAAGCCATTTGTTTAAATTCAAATAATATTCAACACATGAATTTCAACTCAACGAATGAATTGCAACTCAACACGTGAATATTCGATATAGTTTGTATATATATAAAAATGTGATTTTTATCGCTAAAGCCATTTGTTTAAATTTAGATAATATTCAACACATGAATTTCAACTCAACTAATGAATTGCAACTCAACACATGAATATTCGATATAGTTTGTATATATATATAAAAATGTGATTTTTATCGCTAAAGCCATTTGTTTAAATTCAAATAATATTCAACACATGAATTTCAACTCAACGAATGAATTGCGACTCAACACATGAATATTCGCTATAGCATATGTAATTAATTTCAACGAATGAAAATTATTCTAACGCATACATATTTCAGAAAATTTCGGCAGCATAACGGCAGGGTAGTTAAAACCGGGACCGTCCCTAGTACCGCTCCTCGCTCTACCTTAAAACCTCGCGGTTTTTTACAATGGGGATCATGCATCTAGTTCGCACGCAGGCGGCATGTTTTATTTTGAATTCCACAATTCTATTCTAATTTGTTTCAACCACAAGAGGGTATTTTTCAACCACAAAGGTATTTTTCAACCATAAAGGTATTTTTCAACCATAAAGGTATTTTTCAACCATAAAATCAACCACAAACAATTATTTCCAACCATTCGTCATACTATATAATATCACGTCAATCACAAGCAATAAATATCGTCCATGGTATGTGGACGAGGGTAGTATATATATATATATATATATATATATAATAATTCACTTGCATTTCATCACAATTCAAAGCATATATGTTTCATTCAACGCTTGTATAATTTATACATCGCTAATATAACTTATACAACACATGTACATGAGGTATACAATGCGTATATAATTTACACTTCGCTTATATAATTTATACAACACGATTTCATTCACACAAATAGTTTAGATTCCTCACATTGGTTATGGCAGTGCTAAAAATCGTAGGAAGGTCAGAAAAATCTGCGGCTTCTTCTAGAATGTAGAGAGCCTCCTTGCGGTCACGACGTTTCCTGTTTCATCGAATTTCGTTAAGAAACGAGCAAGATACGATTTTTCAAAGTTTGCAACACTCTCAAGTGTTTAAAACGTATAAAGGAATTACCTTTATTGTTCGTTAAAAAGGGGATTCGCTGTTTTCGCGAAATCCGTGCGTCGTGTGTCTGATCGGAGGTGATGGCGTCGTAGAGGAGGTCGAGGGCGTCAGGTCGCTGGTGGTGGGGTCGAAGATGGTGGCGGATCGGAGCAGATCTGGCGATGGGAAGGTTGGAAATTCGTGGGGGCGATTCCGGCGATGGCGGAGGCGATGGGGGTCGGCGATGGGTCGGATTTGTAGAGGGGGGGGGGAGGCGGAGCGAACGGCGGTGGTGGCAGGGTCTGGAACGGCCTGTAGCGGCGGCGGCGTGGGCGGAAAGGGGTGAATGACGAAGATCATCGGTTTCTCTGAACGATGGAGGGTTTCGTGTTTTTTTTTCAAATTATGAATGGATAATTTTCATTGGCCAAGGTTTTATTTTAATTCGTAAAATAGGGTTTTCGCTCATGAACACCCATTCAAACCCAACGACTATCGTCCCTAGCTAATTACCCCCATTCCGGACACAATGGAATATGTTTCGTCAGCCATTTCGACTGTTAGACTCAGTTATTCTTCAAATTAAAGTATAAAACAGTTAATTTTTGTTTTGAACGTACATTTTAATTTGCCGGGGCCACATACTGCTTCTAAAAATTCCAGAAAAATAAATCTAGCTTTGTTTTGACGATACGGTCCTAACAAAACCAGTTTCGTCGAATTCTGAGCTCGTTTGAAAAACGGCCATTTTTAGGTCGACCCATTTTAACAGAATTTGACCAATCACATTTTCTTTTGCCCCGCCCACATACTAGCTTCAAAAATTATGAAATTTGAAACTTAGCAATAATTTGACATCCCGGACCCAACAAAAGTGGTTTCGTCGAATTCCGAGGTCGTATGCAAAATATCAATTTTCAAGGGCTACATATGCTATATAGCGACCTTTCTGAAAATTCCTTTGGCCATAACTTTTGATTTCCGTTATGAATTTCGATTTTTCAGATTCGTTAGAAAGGTATTGATAAACAGATTTAAATATTTTTAGTTTCGCTAAAATCCGTTATATTTTCCACCCGGTACAATCGGACAAAGTTTGTATTCAAAATTTCAAACTGCAATACCTTACCCAATTCTATATTTTATTGAAATATTCTATTTCAACTATTCCAATTCTTTGGTAATAACATAATTTAAAAATTTTAAATTGGTTCACATTTTCCGGGTTATTACATGATCAGTATCTATTAATCACATAACCTTTGAGCTAGTACATCACAAAGAAGGGTGTTAAGTAAGAGAATTAATTCTCCGCCACCAAACAGATACATCATTAATAGCAATTAATCGAATATGTGATGAACTACAATGTGAAACCATAATACATTTCGAAATCATTTCGAAATCATCGGGTTTAGACCTCGAAATCCTTTCTGTTTTATAAAACAATCCCTGTCCAAAATCGGGAATACATTTCTTTTCACTTAAGAAATATATCATTTAAAAATCATTCATTAAATTTGAAATGAACACTACAACATCGCTACACATATCATAGTCAAATCGTGAAGTGCTTCACAAGATGTTAGCATACCAGTATTTCTACCCAACCCAATGCTAAATGTAAAAGCATATTTTGTTCATAAACTGGTCGAGCACAATCCAAACAATCAATATCAACAACCAAGTAAATTTGGTTTAACCACATCACATGTTTTGGTAAATTCAATTACCATTTATTCATTCACAATCCAATTAAAGATTTATTCAAACTCCAATTGGTTTTAATCACAAAAATCATTTCTTATTGATTGTTCAACTTTCTGGAAAATAGTCCAGCTTTTACTCGGGTAAAAGAACTAATGTCATTTAAACACAGTTCATGACAAACCCAAAATCCAATTCTAATATTAAATACAAGGCTCTGAATAGAAAGTAATATGGCTTATATTCAATATCAATTTCTGAAATCAACAAATATCGTATTGGGTATAACGATATATATATATATATATATATATCTTCCAAATCCCTCCATAATATCTGTATAATCACGAAATCCAACATCGAAATATTCTGAAGATTATTTCTGACACGAACCGAACTTCCCCGGTCTCCGAAGAGAAGGGAAAGAACGGATTGTCTGAGAACAAGACAAATCGAAGCACAAACAGAAGAACATTTCATTACTTAATACAACAATTTACATCTGAGTACAAGAATATACAGAGTATGGTTAAATATTACACATCAGAGATTAAAATACATTACATAGCAGCGTAAAATAATACAAAACACAACTGAAAGAGATAAACGGATACAGAGCTTTATGAATATCAGTCCAGCTGTAAACCAAGACCCTATGAATATAAATCTGCAAAACCAAAACTACTAGCTGGCCGTGTGGAAAATAGGGGCACCCAGAGTTTAGGTTAAAACAATAAACTCCAGGTCAGTTATAGGACTGGTGTGAGAACTAAAACAGTTATTAATTTAATTATAAAGTTAGGCAAATCACGGGACTACACCATATAACACGGGACAGGTTTATCCCGCCCTGAATACCAGTGCATATAACAACAACGCAATGCTAATTAAAGAAAGTGAAGCTATTATAAGACCCAGGTCCCATCACACATTGCAACGCAAGCCAGAGGATAGGACTTTAACTTATAATAGCGAAATAATGCTTGATGCACGAAATTTAATCTTTTATAATTACTATAAGTGAAGAAATCAACTTCAAATATAAATGTATCAATCATAGGCGACATGGGTACCATCTATCATGTCGCCATACTAGGCTCTACAAATAAAACCGAAATGTCACGTATTGAAATTTTGATTTCCGTCATGAGTCTAGGCAAGGGATATACTCCTGTAATAACACGGAAATCTGAGCCAATTTAAAAATTTTATTTAGGCAATTTTAATGAATTTTGAATATTTAAAATGGATCATTTTAAATAATTATGGCGAGAAATTTAATTCGAATAGAGGTAGAACGTATATATTTATTTGAATCGACTTTAGAATATAAATTTTTTATTTTAAATATAAAAGTAATTGGAAATGGCGCGGTAGTTTGAAAATTCGATTCCAAATTTCAAATGAATGTACAGGATTCAGAATAAACCAGATTTTAGCGAAACCAAAAATATTAGAATCTATTTGAAAATATCTTTCCAACGAATCAGAAAAATTGAAATTTCATAGCGGGAATAAAAAGATTTATAGAGTCCGTATGTGGCCCCGGTAAATTGAAATGTGCGTTCAAATTCAATATATAGATTTATATTTTGATTTTGACGGAAACTAATTGAAACAGCTTACGATGCATATCCCATTGTGTTCGGAATGGGGGTAATTAGCTAGGGACGACAGTCGATGGGTTCGATTTCGAGCTCAAAATAAAAAGTTGCTTTTTGAAATTTAAAAATAATAAAATATATAAATAATTAAATAACCCCCCCCCTCATTTCTCCTATTCCTAGTCAACCCTCCCACCCCCCCTCGTTCAAATCATTCAACGGATAGGAATAAAAAAAACACGACTGTCGATCTCGCTCCAGGCCACGCCGTCGAGCACGCTCCTTCCACCCATCTCCGACAACTCCTCCCCGTACCCCCTCCTCCTTTCCCGACCTCCTCTCTCCCCAATTCGAAAACTGAACCCCCCTAAATCACTAAAACCCCAAAACCCAAAGGAACCGCCCAGTCCAGCCAAGCTGGCCCACGTAGCGTGCCACCGCAGGTCAGACCCCCCATCGACGCCAACCCCCAGCACGCGCACCCTCCCTGAGTATCAGCGAAGCCCTCACGTTGTCCAGAACAGCGTTGCCGCTTGAACCCTCCAGTCAACGCGCAGAAAGCCCCTCGCCCATTCGTTGAAACTGTGAGTAACTTGTATATTAAAAGCATTGCTAAAGAAGTTAGTTTTTATATTTTCTTTTAATTGAAAAGCAAATTTTTTATATATAGTGAAAAAACTGATTTTTATTTATAAAAAGCTTGGGTTTTTATTTATAGAAAAGACAAGTTTTCTATACATAAAATGAAATGATTTTTAATAGTGGAAAGATAGGATTTTCATAAAATAAAAATATTAAATTTTATTTTAGAAAAAGATAAGATTTTTATAATAGAAAAGAAAAGTTCTTTTATAATAAAAAGAAGAGATTTTCAATGATAAAAGAAGTGATTTGTAAAAAAATCAAAGAAATGATTTTTATCAAATAAAGAAATGATTTTTATTATGCAAAGGATTAGACTTTTTATACATATGAAGTAGCGATAAAAAATTCGATTTTTATATATATAACGACAATATAAAGAAGTGATTTTTACATAAATAACAACGATATAAAAATGTGATTTTTATAGCGTTGAAATAAAAATGTAATTTTTAATATAAAGATCGTGTGAAACAAATCCAAATCAAAACCATTCAGAAATAAAGAATGGCGGAGTGGAACCCAAAGGTTAGAACTTCTCACTTTTAATTTATTTTCTAGTTGAAATATATACTAGGATGCAGATGTGTGACGACCCGAATTCCCGTTCAGACGGAAACAGGGCTATCTTTGGAATATAACACAGAAACAGAAAATAGCAGAACAGAATTAAATAAATACACCAGATAATGAACAATAAAATATACTGGATAAAGTAATCATCAGAGTTACACAGTATACAGGATCTTACTTAGTACAAATATAGTTCAGCTATACATAAATGTCTACAGCGGAAATAAACAAAATATGTACAATAGGAGCTGAACAACATAAAAAGAAATAAATGATAGAATCCATCTTCAGCTCCAGCTATCCAGAAAAAGAACCAGCTAAACCTGAATACAAGGCTGCCCGTGTAGAAAAAAGGGGCACCCGAGTTTGAAAGTGAAACAAACTACGAGTCAGTCATGGGACTGGTATGAGAAATCCACTCAACACATATATAATTGGCTAATCACAGGACCACGCCACTTTCGTGGAACGGGTTTACTCCATTGGATTGCCAGTGCTTTAAAACAAATCTTTCTTTTAAACATCGCTATGCTTTTTATAAAAAAATGAAACCGTTATAAGACTCAGTTCCCATCACACAATGCAACGCAAACCGGAGGATAGAGTTTTTACCTTATAACGGCCAAATATGCTTGATACGAATAAAACAAAGGCATTTGATATTATTGCTAGTGTTTATATGTTTTGAAAACTATTTCAAATCATAACTATCAATCATAGACGGCATTAATGCCCCATACCACTATGTCGCCATATATAGGTATACAATCAAAATCGCATCGTCACGTATTTGGAAATTGGTTTTCCGTCATGAACCAAGGCAAAAGATAGTCCTTACCGAATTCGTGACTCTCTAGCCCGAGCCACAGGACCCAGACTCAGGTGGGCCCTTGGAGCGACAGGGCCGGTCCACCGATGTGGATTAAAATGCCTGAACAATACGTTTCCCCACCCTTTGGGGCGTAAACGAGCCAACGAATGACTCCATCGGACCCGGATCGTCCGATCAAACCGAGGCGCCTCGCAACAGCAACACCCACATAGGTGAAAAGTATATAAATGTCAGGGCTGGTAGGTCACTGACACCACCCTAGCTAGAAAGAAACGCATGTCCTCCCTGAGGTCCTTCCTCCCGTTTTAGGTTCATACCGGGGTGTGAGGCTCGCGAATTCACGTTATACACAAAGCTACGCCACACAGGCGGTGCTTTGATCGTCACCACAAGACTTTGCTTTTCAACAGAAGTCCTGATCACTGCATCTTAGCATGTCACACAGGCAATTCATGCCATGCGACTGATGTCCATCGATATACAACCTCTGAGCTCGTGCGTTTCAGAGAAGGGTGTTAAGCAAAAGAATAAATTCTCCGCCGCCAAACAGATGTATATTTAACAGAAATCAATCAACATAGAATAAACTCCAATGTCAGACACACAGTCCATTTACAAGTCCGTTCTGGGTCTGAACGAAATCGGAGGCACTAAATACCTCGCAAACCCTTCGATCACCACGTACGTCTGGACGATCACCACTCATTATCCATATTTCGGGATGCCTCCCAATCAGGACCTCGGTTACCATCCAAACGAGGTGAAGATCTCCGCTCTTCGACCATCGTCTTCATCTTCGAATTTCAATCGTCGGTCGATTATTCGAAATGAGAATTAACTCGGCCTTTTCAAATAATTCTCGTATATTTAGAATTTCAAATCAATTTATTTCAATGGTTAAATTATTCGACAACACCAATTGTGTTCTTTAATGTAATTTTCACACCAACCACATTCAACCATCAAAAGCCACATAAATCAAGCAAATTCAGTTTATTTCCTTTCCATATCGCTTTTGATATTTTATAACTATTTATCGCTATTTTTATTTATTTTAAAATAGCTATTTTATTCAAAACGACGCTTCGGGCCATAAGGCGGCCGTGGCGCTGTTTTTCTTCAGATTTGATTTACACCTATCTGAAAATCTAACCGTTGGATCTTCACAAAATTTACATCATTAGAAAGGTCTTTTCAAAACGAATCCAACGGTTCCAGTTTCGGGAAAATCCGACGGTCGGATCTCCCGGTACAATCGTTTGAATTTTCGATTTCAAATTATGAACTGCAGCGTCGTTATTCGATTAAATATATAATTATATTTATATATATATAAATATAATCGCTTCTGGCGCTGTTTTTCTTCGGATTTGAATTAAACATTCCAGACAATCCAACCGTTGGATTTTTGCAAGGTTGGTGCCGTTGGGAAGATCTTTCCAAGGCGAACCCGACGGTTGAGGTTTCGGGAAAATCCAATGGTCGGATTTCCCGTACTAGTTGTTTGAAATCATGGTTTCAAAATACGAACTGCACGGCTTCGTTTTGTTTTAATTTTATTTATATTTATATATTTATATAAATATAGTTTATTCAATGATTTCCATATCGTTTTCACTTCAAATATTTTTCTAACACCTTAAAATTTTGGAAAATTTCGCCATAACCTCCCCTGCACCGGGAGCATCGGGAAATCGCAAATAGCGTTCCCGGTTCTTCTAATCTCAAAAAGAAAAAGAAAAAGCCAAGCGGCTAGCAAACAGGCTCATAAAATCATCACCCAAACAAAACAGTAAATGTGTACCTATTTGTCGGGCACAAAATTTTATTCCTCTTCTCTAGCCCCTTTGTTATAACCTGTTCAATGAATATGCATGTACATATATATATAGTTCTTATCATTTATCATTTTCTATTCAACTTCATATTTGATTTTCATTGGGTTTTTAAAAACACCATTCATTCTAATGTTACATAAATAGGTGCAAATCATTTCATTAGTTAATTAATGAATATTTCAACACATATATGTTTATTTTGAACAAGTGGCTATTTTTAACACTTCAACTCAACGATTTATGCATACAATAAAAATGTGATTTTTATTGTAAAACAATTCATTTCAAAACACTATTTTTCTATATAGTTCATATAGGTGATAAAAATAGGATTTTTATCATAAAACAATTTCTTTTAAAACGAGATTATTTTACACAGTTCATATGGTCGATAAAAGGTGATTTTTATTATCAAACAATTTATTTCAAAAGATGAATACCATTCAACACATGAATTTCTAATCAACGAATGAATATCAATTCAACACATGAATGTTTTCTATTCAATGAATAAATATAGTTTAAGCATATGAAAATAATTCAAACACACGAATATTATTCAAAATTTCGGCAGCATAACGGCAGGGTAGTTAAAACCGGGACCGTCCCTAGTACGGCTCCTCGCTCTACCTTAAAACCTCGCGGTTTTTGACAATGGGGATCATGCATCTAGTTCGCACGCAGGCGGCATGTATATATTTATTTCATTTCCACAAACTAATCCTATGTGGTTTCAACCAAATATTTCTCAACCACAAATGGGTATTTTTCAACCACAATCAACCAATATCAATCACAAACAATCCCAAACAATCATTCGCTATCAATCAATTTTCACAACAATTTCAACCAATAAATATCGTCCATGGTTTGTGGACGAGGGGCGTAGATATATATATATATATATTATATATAGCAATTCACTTTTATTTCAACACATATATATATATTTTAAAAGAAATTGAAGAGTGAGAAATTCTGACACATTTATAATTTTTAAATCAGAAATCTCACCAATAGCTATCCAACTACGACTCTTCCTTAGAGAAATCTTCGCCAATCTCGTCTTTTGTCGCTTTCGTTGTCCGTATTCTCTACATATGTAAAAATCGAATTTTTACTATGTTATTCAATATATAAAAATCGAATTTTTGACTTCGCTATTCACTATATAAAAATCGAATTTTTATTATATAGATTTCGCTTTTTTTTATTTTGAAAATATGACCTTTTCTATTCTAAAAAATCTTATCTTTTCCTTTTTAAAGTTCTAATCTTTTTCTATTTAAAGTTTAAATCTTTTTCTATTCTAAAGTTTAAATCTTTTTCTATTCTAAAGTTTAAATCTTTTTCCTATCCTAAAGTTTAAATCTTTTTCTATTCTAAAGTTTAAATCTTTTTCTATTTAAAATCTAAATCTTTTTCTTTTTACATCTTAAAATAAAATCAGTTTTTAAAACCTTTTCAAAATCAGTTTTAAATCCTTTCTAAAATCAGTTTTCTTTTCAAAAGGTCAGTTTTAAATCCTTTAAAAAAAATCAGTATTCTAAATCCTAAAAAAAACAGTATTTAATCCTTTTTAAAATCAGTTTTAATCCTGTTTAAAAATCAGTTTTAATCCTTTATAAAAATCAGTTTTAATCCTTTTTAAAAATCAGTTTTAATCCTTTATAAAAATCAGTTTTAATCCTTTTTAAAAATCAGTTTTAATCCTTTTTTAAAAATCAGTTTTAATCCTTTTTTTAAAATCAGTTTTTATCCCTTTTTTTTAAAATCTGTTTAAAAAAAATTAAAATAAAAATAAAATAGCAACACTGCTGTACCTGCGAAGAAGGGGGGGGCACGGCAGTCGTCAGGGCGGAGCTTCGGTGGAGGCGTCGCGATGCTTCAGGGAGGGCGGCGGCTCGCGAATTGGACGTCGCGATGGGGTTTGGGTGCGTCGCTTCGAGGTAGAAGAGGGGAGAGAAGAAGAGGCAGCGACAGCAGCTCCAGGCGAAGGGGTGGCGGCGTGCGGAGGTGGATGATCGGGGAAGCGGCGGTTTGGTTTAGGGTTTTTTTTTTTTTATCTGAGCGAAGTGGAGAGAGAAGAGGGAATGGGGGGGGTTTATATAAAATATATATATTTAATTATTTAATTTTGCAAAAAGTTGACTTTTACATACGACCTCTAAACGAGGCCCACCGCCTGTCGTCCATAGCGTTTTACCCCCATTCCGGACACAATGGGATATGTATCGCAAGCTGATTTGATCGTTACAATCAGTTTCCGTTGAATTTACATTTAAATCCTTATATTGAATTTTAAACGTACATTTCAAATTACCGGGGTCACATACTAACTAGAAAAATTCCAGAAAAATATTTTCCAGCTTCGTATTGACGATACGGTCCTAACAAAACTAGTTTCGTCGAATTCTGAGACCGTTTGAAAAATGGTCAATTTCCAGTCGATTAAAATCAACTGAACCTGGTCAAACGCGTTTTCTTTTGCCACGCTCACATATTGATTCGAAAAATTATGAAATTTGAAACCTAGCAATAACTTGACACTGCGGATCCAACAAAAGTGGTTTCGTCGAAATCCGAGGTCATCTGCAAAATGTCCATTTTTAAGGGCCTGAATTTCATAGCGACTATTCAGAATTTTCAACTGGACATATCATTTGATTCCCGCTATCAAATTTCGATTGGTCAGATTCGTTGGAAAGATATCATCAATTAGATTCTAATGTTTTTGGTTTCACTAAAATCCGGATTGTTTTGCACCCGGTATATTCAACTGAAGTTTGAAATCGAATTATCGAACTACCGCGCTATTTTCAATTCTATATATAATTATAATTAATTATATTCGTTTTCAATTGTCGATTCAAACTTAGTTTTCATCGCCATTATTTAAAATATTTATTTTAAATATTTAAAATCCATTATTTTAGCCAATTTAAAATTTTTTAAATTGGTTCAGATTTTCTGGGTCGTTACAAGATGGTGCTTAGCAGCACCCGACACCCGTTGTCCACATACCATGGATGACTTGTTTGTTTAATTGATGTGTTGTGAAAGTTGATTGTGTGATGTGGAATGAAATAGGGTTTTCGCTCACGAACACCGATTCAAACCCAACGACTATCGTCCCTAGCTAATTACCCCCATTCCAGATACAATGGAATATGTTTCGTCAGCCATTTCGACTGTTAGACTCAGTTATTCTTCAAATTAAAGTATAAAACAGTTAATTTTTGTTTTGAACGTACATTTTAATTTGCCGGGGCCACATACTGCTTCTAAAAATTCCAGAAAAATAAATCTAGCTTTGTTTTGACGATACGGTCCTAATAAAACCAGTTTCGTCGAATTCTGAGCTCGTTTGAAAAACGGCCATTTTTAGGTCGACCCATTTTAACAGAATTTGACCATTCACATTTTCTTTTGCCCCGCCCACATACTAGCTTCAAAAATTATGAAATTTGAAACTTAGCAATAATTTGACATCCCGGACCCAACAAAAGTGGTTTCGTCGAATTCCAAGGTCGTATGCAAAATATCAATTTTCAAGGGCTACATATGCTATATAGCGACCTTTCTGAAATTCCTTTGGCCATAACTTTTGATTTCCGTTATGAATTTCGAATTTTCAGATTCGTTAGAAAGGTATTGATAAACAGATTTAAATATTTTTAGTTTCGCTAAAATCCGTTATATTTTCCACCCGGTACAATCGGACAAAGTTTGTATTCAAAATTTCAAACTGCAATACCTTACCCAATTCTATATTTTATTGAAATATTCTATTTCAACTATTCAAATTCTTTGGTAATAACATAATTTAAAAATTTTAAATTGGTTCACATTTTCCGGGTTATTACATGATCAGTATCTATTAATCACATAACCTTTGAGCTAGTACATCACAAAGAAGGGTGTTAAGTAAGAGAATTAATTCTCCGCCACCAAACAGATACATCATTAATAGCAATTAATCGAATATGTGATGAACTACAATGTGAAACCATAATACATTTCGAAATCATTTCGAAATCATCGGGTTTAGACCTCGAAATCCTTTCTGTTTTATAAAACAATCCCTATCCAAAATCGGGAATACATTTCTTTTCACTTAAGAAATATATCATTTAAAAATCATTCATTAAATTTGAAATGAACACTAAAACATCGCTACACATATCATAGTCAAATCGTGAAGTGCTTCACAAGATGTTAGCATACCAGTATTTCTACCCAACCCAATGCTAAATGTAAAAGCATATTTTGTTCATAAACAGGTCGAGCACAATCCAAACAATCAATATCAACAACCAAGTAAATTTGGTTTAACCACATCACATGTTTTGGTAAATTCAATTACCATTTATTCATTCACAATCCAATTAAAGATTTATTCAAACTCCAATTGGTTTTAATCACAAAAATCATTTCTTATTGATTGTTCAACTTTCTGGAAAATAGTCCAGCTTTTACTCGGGTAAAAGAACTAATGTCATTTAAACACAGTTCATGAAAAACCCAAAATCCAATTCTAATATTAAATACAAGGCTCTGAATAGAAAGTAATATGGCTTATATTCAATATCAATTTCTGAAATCAACAAATATCGTATTGGGTATAACGATATATATATATCTTCCAAATCCCTCCATAATATCTGTATAATCACGGAATCCAACATCGAAATATTCTGAAGATTATTTCTGACACGAACCGAACTTCCCCGGTCTCCGAAGAGAAGGGAAAGAACGGATTGTCTGAGAACAAGACAAATCGAAGCACAAACAGAAGAACATTTCATTACTTAATACAACAATTTACATCTGAGTACAAGAATATACAGAGTATGGTTAAATATTACACATCAGAGATTAAAATACATTACATAGCAGCGTAAAATAATACAAAACACAACTGAAAGAGATAAACGGATACAGAGCTTTATGAATATCAGTCCAGCTGTAAACCAAGACCCTATGAATATAAATCTGCAAAACCAAAACTACTAGCTGGCCGTGTGGAAAATAGGGGCACCCAGAGTTTAGGTTAAAACAATAAACTCCAGGTCAGTTATAGGACTGGTGTGAGAACTAAAACAGTTATTAATTTAATTATAAAGTTAGGCAAATCACGGGACTACACCATATAACATGGGACAGGTTTATCCCGCCCTGAATACCAGTGCATATAACAACAACGCAATGCTAATTAAAGAAAGTGAAGCTATTATAAGACCCAGGTCCCATCACACATTGCAACGCAAGCCAGAGGATAGGACTTTAACTTATAATAGCGAAATAATGCTTGATGCACGAAATTTAATCTTTTATAATTACTATAAGTGAAGAAATCAACTTCAAATATAAATGTATCAATCATAGGCGGCATGGGTACCATCTATCATGTCGCCATACTAGGCTCTACAAATAAAACCGAAATGTCACGTATTGAAAATTTGATTTCCGTCATGAGTCTAGGCAAGGGATATACTCCTGTAATAACACGGAAATCCGAGCCAATTTAAAAATTTTATTTAGGCAATTTTAATGAATTTTGAATATTTAAAATGGATCATTTTAAATAATAACGGCGAGAAATTTAATTCGAATAGAGTTAGAACGTATATATTTATTTGAATCGACTTTAGAATATAAATTTTTTATTTTAAATATAAAAGGAATTGGAAATGGCGCGGTAGTTTGAAAATTCGATTCCAAATTTCAAATGAATGTACAGGATTCAGAATAAACCAGATTTTAGCGAAACCAAAAATATTAGAATCTATTTGAAAATATCTTTCCAACGAATCAGAAAAATTGAAATGTCATAGCGGGAATAAAAAGATATGCCCAGTTGAAAATTCAAAATAGTCGCTATGGAAAATATAGCCTTTAAAAATGGAAATTTTGCAAACGACCTTTGTTTTCGACGAAACCACTTTTGTTGGATTCGTGATGTCAAGTTATTGCTAGATTCCAAAATTCGTAGTTTTCTGAACCAATATGTGAGCGTGGCGAAGTAAAACGTGTTCTAACAGTTTCAGTCAATTTCGATCGACCAGAAAATAGCCATTTTTCAAACGGTCTCAGAATTTGACGAAATTAGTTTTGTTAGGACCGTATCGTCAATACGAAGCTAGAAATATTTTTTGGGAATTTTTAGAGTCCGTATGTGGCCCCGGTAAATTGAAATGTGCGTTCAAATTCAATATATAGATTTATATTTTGATTTTGACGGAAACTAATTGAAACAGCTTACGATGCATATCCCATTGTGTTCGGAATGGGGGTAATTAGCTAGGGACGACAGTCGGTGGGTTCGATTTCGAGCTCAAAATAAAAAGTTGCTTTTTGAAATTTAAAAATAATAAAATATATAAATAATTAAATAACCCCCCCTCATTTCTCCTATTCCTAGTCAACCCTCCCACCCCCCCCCCCCTCGTTCAAATCATTCAACGGATAGGAATAAAAAAAACACGACTGTCGATCTCGCTCCAGGCCACGCCGTCGAGCACGCTCCTTCCACCCATCTCCGGCAACTCCTCCCCTACCCCCTCCTCCTTTCCCGACCTCCTCTCTCCCCAATTCGAAAACTGAACCCCCCTAAATCACTAAAACCCCAAAACCAAAGGAACCGCCCAGTCCAGCCAAGCTGGCCCACGTAGCTTGCCACCGCAGGTCAGACCCCCCATCGACGCCAACCCCCAGCACGCACACCCTCCCTGAGTATCAGCGAAGCCCTCACGTTGTCCAGAACAGCGTTGCCGCTTGAACCCGCCAGTCAACGCGCAGAAAGCCCCTCGCCCATTCGTTGAAACTGTGAGTAACTTGTATATTAAAAGCATTGTTAAAGAAGTAAGTTTTTATATTTTCTTTTATTGGAAAAGCAAATTTTTTATATATAGGGAAAAAACTGATTTTTATTTATAAAAAGCTTGGGTTTTTATTTATAGAAAAGACAAGTTTTCTATACATAAAATGAAATGATTTTTAATAGTGTAAAGATAGGATTTTCATAAAATAAAAATATTAAATTTTATTTTAGAAAAAGATAAGATTTTTATAATAGAAAAGAAAAGTTCTTTTATAATAAAAAGAAGAGATTTTTAATGATAAAAGAAGTGATTTGTAAAAAAATCAAAGAAATGATTTTTATCATATAAAGAAATGATTTTTATTATGCAAAGGATTAGACTTTTTATACATATGAAGTAGCGATAAAAAATTCGATTTTTATATATATAACGACAACATAAAGAAGTGATTTTTACATAAATAACAACGATATAAAAATGTGATTTTTATAGCGTTGAAATAAAAATGTAATTTTTAATATAAAGATCGTGTGAAACAAATCCAAATCAAAACCGTTCAGAAATAAAGAATGGCGGAGTGGAACCCAAAGGTTAGAACTTCACACTTTTAATTTATTTTCTAGTTGAAATATATACTAGGATGCAGATGGTGCTTAGCAGCACCCGACACCCGTTGTCCACATACCATGGATGACTTGTTTGTTTAGTTGATGTGTTGTGAAAGTTGATTGTGTGATGTGGAATGAAATAAAATATTTTATAGTTGAAAATATTTTATAGTTAAAAATATAATTTTTAACGTGTATATAAAATAAATATTTATAAACAAATCGAACGATTTATTTATATACACATATTTGACTGATATTGATTGGGACGATAAATTTTACACATCGCCCAACTCCACAAATAAAACCTGTGGTTGATTGTTTGAAACCCCACACGGGTATTGGGATGATATTGGACATACATTAATCCCAATAATTAGTTGTATGTCGATTGATTGATTGACAGGCTGTTATAAGCATTAAATATTTATATTTGATGCTTATACAGTGTAGAATGCACCATGGATCATGGATTGTTGTTTTCATTGTGGTTATACACATTTGTTGTGTGAAATACATATAATCAAATTATATGGTAATTGACTGTGTTTGATTCTAGTTCAGAAAGAATGAATATTTTAAAATAACGAATATTTTCAAATAATATTCAGAAAAGAATCAAACTCGGATTTTGATGTCCGATTTGGGACGGACAGGAATATATTTAAAAATATAAAGTCGTGTCGATTAGATTGACGCTATTTTGACGTGAACGATATCTATATCGATTTTATTCATTTTTATAATGAATATCGAAAAGGAATTGATTTCAAAATCTAATGTTTTGAAAATATTATCATTTATATATCGATGATATAGAATATTTAATTTTGATTAGAAATTGAATATGAAGTTGAAATCATTTTGAAAACGAATTTAAAACAATTTACAAAATACGATTTAAATGGAAATTGACAAAATATATATATTATATATATAATGGCATGAATAGAACGCGCCGCGCTGCGGTAGTTCGTGAATTTCGACAATTGACTTCGAATGAACATTACGGGAGATCCGACCGTCGGATTCTCCTAAAACCGGAACCGTTCGGTTCGTATCGAAAAGAGCTTTCTAACGAATGCAATAAATTAGAAATCTAACGGTTATATTTGGAATTATGTCCAAATCAAATTTGGAAAAGGTCGTTGTAAGTGCAGTTCGACGACCGTTATTGGCAATCGACAGAATGGGCCTTGATAAAATTATTAAAAATATTAATAATTTGTGTAAAATCATAATAAATGATTTAGAAAGAATTAGGGCGAATATTCCCATATTGGAAAAGGTAAAGATGTATTTTTATCCAAATGAACTAGTTTTGAACTAGAATTATAAATTCAATATTTTTAAAATAAATAAATTGGAATTGAAATGGATTTAAAAATAACCAGAATTTCCAATAAATAACTGGAAATGGATTTGAATCGAAATTGTCTTCGGAATATTTTGATGTTGGATTTCGAGATTATACAGATATTGTTATGGAAATTTGAAAGGTGTATTTATATCGTTATTTTCAATACGATATTTGTTGGTCGTAGAATTTGATATTGAATATAAGCCGGTATATTTTCTATTTAGAGCCTTGTATTTAATATCAAATGGGATTTTGGGTTTGTTGTGAATGGTTTCTTCATTAACACTGTTCTTAAACCCCGTGTGAAAATTAGAAATTAACTGAAGGTTAGCTAATTTGAATGGTTTCCTGGGTATTGGTCTGATGTTGGTTTCGGCCTTCGGGGTTAATACATAGGGAATATTTCACTTGCTAATTTACGGTTAGAGGCTAATGGAATGGAATGTGATTTTGGGTTTATCGTGCACCGTGTTTTAAATAACATTGGTTCTTTAACCCAGTTAAAGAAGGGATTTATTTCCTGGATTTGAATAATCATTAAGTAATGATTTTTGGAAATTAAAACTGAATTAGAGTTTTAATGAATCTTTAAATAGATTGAAAGGTGAATTTGATAACTAAAATTATCAAATTCAAGAAAGATCGAGAATGGAATATCACCAGTTTTGCTCCAAGCGATAGTTAAATCTTTAATTAGATTTGAACGTGAAAATTTAATTGAATTTACCGATAACACCGTGGTGTTAGTAATGAAGTATTACCAGTTTTAGTTTATGGGATGAATAGGTTGGGATTGGGAAATTTAATAAATGATTACTTCGGTAAGGTTCGTTAATCCCGACTAGTTTGGATAAATCATAATTTGGTTTGAACTGATATTCAAAAGAAGATTAAAGAATAAATTTAAAGAATTTATCTTTGATAAAATTAATGGGAACCATTCCCTAAAGATGAGAATTTTTGAATAAAAGAATATTCTGAATTGGAATGAGGTGTATGTTGTGTTTGTGCAGCACTTGTTTATAATATACGCGAGTTATTCGGAAAGACTGGGTTTATCCCATTCTGAATAACTGATACGACGATAATTCGAAGATGAAGACGGTGGTTGAAGACCGGAGGTCTTCACATCATTTGGATGATTTTTGATGATCTTGATTGGGTCGTACACCCAAAAGGAGGGAATAAGTTGGTGATCGTCCAGACGTACTTGGAGACCGATGGATATGCGAGGTACAAGGTGCCTCCGGTTTCGTTCAAACCCAGAACGGACTTGTAAATGGACTGTGTGTCTGACATTGGATATCATTCTGTGTGATTGATGGATATCGGTTGCATGGAGTGGTTTTCCTGTGTGGCATGCTGAGATGAAAATGATCAAGGCTTTTGTTGAAAAGCAAAGTCTTGTGGTTGATGATCAAAGCACGGCCTATGTGGCATCACTTTGTGTAGCATTAATTCGCGAGCCTCACACCCCGGTGTGAACCAAAAACGGGAGAGGACCTTAGGAAGGGCATGCGTTTCTTTCTAGTTAGGAGTGGCGTCAGTGGTTTTACACGCCCTGACGTGTTTGACTCATGTGGTTGTTGGAATGCGAGGCGCCTCGGATATATCGGTCGATCCGGGACCGATGGAGTCATTGGACTCATTTGTGCCCCATAGGGCAGGGAAACGCAGTGTCCACGGTTTAAGTTTAATCCACATCGGTTGACCGGCCCTGATGATCCAAGTGACGATGCGTTCTGTTCCTGAGGGATGGACTAGAGGCTCTCGAATCGGTGAGGAGTATCTTTTGCCTTGGTTCACAGATGGAAATCCAACTTCCAATATGTGACAATTGCGGTTTTGATTGTAGAACCTAGTATTGGCGACATGATATATGGTACCCATGGCGTCTACGATTGATACATTTATATTTGAAGTTGTTTTATACACTATGCACTTATAATAGTATCAAATGATTTGTTTTAACGTATCAAGCATTCTTTGGCTATTATAAGGTAAAACCCTATCCTCCGGCTTGTGTTGCATTGTGTGATGGGACCTGGGTCTTATAATAGCTTCATTGTTATTTATTTAGCATTGCGCTGTTTTTTTATGCACTGATATTCTTGGGAGGAAACTCGTTCCGTGTTATACGGCGTGGTCCCTTGATTTACCTAACTTTAAAATAAAGATTAATAACTGTTTTAGTTCTCACACCAGTCACATGACTGACCTGGACTTTATTGTTTTAACCTAAACTCTGGGTGCCCCTATTTTCCATGGGCAGCTAGTAGTTTTGGTTTAGCAGATTTATATTCATAGGATCCTGGTTTACCGCTGGAACGATACTCGGAAAGCTCTGCATCTGTGTATTACTTTTAGTTGTGTTTTGTATTATTTTCCGCTGCTATGTAATGTATTGTAATCTCTGATACTTTTCTGATGTATAATATTTGTTTTATACTCTATTTTATTCATGTGTTCTGATGAATTGTTGTAATAAGCAATGAAGTGTTCTTAAATTTGTGTTCTGATTTGTCGTGTTCTTAGTACTATCCGTGATTTCCCGTAAGGGGGATTTCGGGTCGTCACAACTCCTTTCCGCATCGAGACACTCTAGCAAATGTCTCAGGACTACACACTCCGGGTAACCCCTGGAATCGGCTGGGCTGGTCCTCCATTACGTTTGAGGATTAGTTATTCCTGAACACACGTTTACCGGTCCTATCGGACCTATCCGTCGGCTCCGTATAGACCGATATATCCAAGGCACCTCGCATTCCAACAACCACATAGGTAAAAATATAACAATGTCAGGGCTTGCAAAACGCTGACACCACTGTAATAACCCGAAAATCTGAGCCAATTTAAGATTTTTATATTGGCAATTTTGATGAATTTTAAATATTTTAAATGAATTATTTTAAATAATAATGACAAGAAATTTATTTTGAATAGAATTAGAACATATATATTTATTTGAATCGTCGTTAGAATATAAATATTTTATTTTAAATATAAAAGGAATTGAAAATGGCGCGGTAGTTTGAAAATTCGATTTCAAATTCCAAATGAATGTAAAGGAATCAAAATAAACCAAATTTTAGCGAAACTAAAAATAACAGAATCTATTTGAGAATATCCTTCCAACGAATCCGAAAATTCAAAATTTCATAGTGGGAATAAAAAGATATGCCCAGTTGAAAATTCAGAATAGTCACTATGGAATTCTGGCCCTTAAAAATAGCCATTTTGCAAACGACCTCGGTTTTCGATAAAACCACTTTTGTTGGATCCGAGATGTCAAGTTATTGCTAGATTCCAAAATTCGTAATTTTCTGAATCAATATGTGAGCGTGGCAAAGTAAAACGTGTTTTGACAGTTTTAGTCAATTTCGATCGATTGGAAAATGGCCATTTTTCAATCGGTCTCAAAATTTGATAAAATAAGTTTTGTTAGAACCATATCGTCAATACGAAGCTAGAAAATATTTTTCGGGAATTTTTAGAGTTCGTATGTGACCCAGTAAATTGAAATGTACGTTTAAAATTCAATATAATGATTTATATTTAATTTTGATGAAAACTGATCGTAACGGCCGAACTGGCTTATGATACATATCCCATTGTGTTCAGAATAGGGCTAATTAGTTAGGGACGACAGTCAGTGGGTCTCGTTTGGAGGTAGAAATAAAAAGTTACATTTTGGGGCAATTAAAAATTAAATTAAAATATATAAATATCTATTGGGCCTCCCCCTTTTCCCTCATTACCCAGTCAACGAAATCAAACAGAAAAAAACCCGACGGCCTTTCGCTCTATCCTCACCCACCGCTGGACGTTCGCCGCTGCCTACAAACACAGCGCCGCCCTCCGATCAGCCGTCGCACCCCCCCTCTTCGACCTTCGCCGCCACCCTCTATGCTCCCTCCTTCCTCCCATCGAAGAAACCCATAACCCTGGCCACTGAAACCCGCCACCTCCACCAAGATGTGACCGCCGCCGCCGACTGAAGGGACCCCCACCACCTCGGCGCAGCCATACCCCCCTCCAAACCCATCGGTAACCGCTCTTGTCTTTATTTTATTATTTATTTCGATTTATCTAATGTAAATAGGTTTTAAAATAAAAAAATCAGTTATATATATATTATGATTATTAAAACTATGATCTTTTATCTATATAGTTATAGGATAAAAATCAAATATTTATTTATATAGTTATAGTATAAAAATTTGATTTTTTGTATATATGATAAAAGTGGCATCTTTATAAATATATATAAGCATGATAAATAAAAAATTTATATAAGTAGGAAGATAAAAATATAATTTTTATATGATGTAGAGAATAAAAATACAATTTTTATACGATGTAGAGAATAAAAATGATTTATAAAAATAGGATTAAAACCTAAATATCTTTGATTTTAAAAATATGAAGAGCGATGTTTATATAATATAAACAGCAATGTTTATATAATATGAAGAGCGATATTTAAATAATATAAAGAGCGATGTTTAAAATTATAATCTTTGTTTGTTTAAAAATGTAATTTTTATCTATATAGTAGCGGTATAAAAATAGAATTTTTATCTATATAGTAGCGGTATAAAAATAGAATTTTTATCAATATAGTAGCGGTATAAAAATAGAATTTTTATCTATATAGTAGCGGTATAAAAATAGAATTTTTATCTATATTGTAGCAGTATAAAAATAGAATTTTTGTCTATATGGTAGCGGTATAAAAATGTGATTTTTATCCATATAGCATAGTTATAAAAATGTGATTTTTATATACATAGCAACAATATAATGATGCGATTTTTATATACGTAGTGGATACGGACAGTGAAAGTGACAAAAGGCGAGCACGGCGAGATCTCCTACATATGAAGAGTCGCGGCTAATTGGTTTAGCTTCTCGGTGAGAAATTCTCGCTTTTATTTATTTTCTAGTATGAAATATATAATAAGATGTAGAGGGTGCTTAGCAGCACCCGACACCCGTCGTCCACAGACCATAAATGACTTGTATGTTGATTGATCTGTTGTGAAAATTGATTGTGTGTGGTGGAATGAAATAAAATATTTTATAGTTAAAAATATAATTTTTAACGTGAATATAAAATGAAATAAATATTTATAAACAAATCGAACAATTTGTTTATATGCACACATTTGACTGATATTGATTGGGATGATAAATTTTACACATCGCCCAACTGCACAAATAAAATGTATATTTGATTGTTTGAAACCCCACATGGGTATTGGTATGGAATTGGGCGTACACTAATCCCAATAATTAGCCGTATGTCGATCGATTGATTGACAAGCTGTTATAAGCGTCAAATATTTATATTTAATGCTTATACAGTGTAGAATGCACTCTAGATGATGGATTGCTGTTTCCATTGTTGTTATACACATTTGTTGTGTGAAATCCATATAATCAGATTATATGGTAATTCACTGTCTCTGATTCCAGTTCAGAATTATCGAATATTTTAAAATAATATTCAGTGAATATTAAAATGTGAAGCCGTGTTAAGTAGTTAAACGCCATTTTAACACGAACGGGAATTTTGTCGATTTTATTCATTTTACAATGAACGTCGAAAGTGATTTAAAAATCTGATATTTTGAAAAGATTTGAAATTCGAATTAAATTGAATAGATTTGAAATTCGAATTAAATTGAAAATATTTGAAATTCGAATTAAATTGAAAAGATTTGAAATTCTAATTAAATTGAATAGATTTGAAATTCCAATTTAATTGAAAAGATTTGAAATTCGAATTAAATTGAAAAGATTTGAAATTCGAATTAAATTGAAAAGATTTGAAATTCGAATTAAATTGAATAGATTTGAAATTCGAATTAAATTAAAAAGATTTGAAATTCGAATTAAATCGAAATAGAATTGAATTTAAAACGGATTGAAATTGAATTGAAATCAAATTGAAATCGATTTGAAATGAATCTAAAACGAATTTATATTGGAAAATTCAATTTTGATTTGAATTTGAGATGGAAGTTGAAATCGTTTTGAAAAAGAATTTAAAACAATTTGTGAAATATGTTTTAAAAGGAAATCGATGAAATATATATTATATTATATATATATAATATAATGGCCTGAATAGAACGCATCGCGCTGCGGTAGTTCGCGAACTTCGACCATTGACTTCGAATGGACACTACGGGAGATCCGACCGTCGGATTCTCCTAAAACCGGAACCGTTGGGTTCGTATCGAAAAGGGATTTCTAACGAATGCAAGAAATTAGAAATCTAACGGTTGGATTTGGAATTATGTCTTAATCAAATTTGTAAAAGGTCGATGTAAGTGCAGTTCGATGGCCGTTGATGGAAATCGACTATTCGGCCTTGATGAAATTATTAAAAATATCAATAATTAGTGTAAAATCATAAGAAATGATTTGGAAAGAATTGGGATGAAAAACTCCCTATAGTAAAAGATAAAAATAGATTTTTATCGAAATGAACTAGTTTTGAAATAGAATTGTAATCCCATTTATTTTTAAAATAAATAAAGTGGATTTGAAATGGTTTTGAAAATAACCAGAATTTCCAATATATAGATTGGAAATGGATTTGAATCGAAATTATCTTCAGAATATTTCGATATTTAATTTCTTGATTATAAATATATTGTTATGGAAATTTGAAAGATATATTTATATCGTTATTTCCAATATGATATTGGTTGGTTGTAGTATTTGATATTGAATATAAGCCGATATATTTTCTATTCAGAGCCTTGTATTTAATATCAATGGGATTTGGGTTTGTCGTGAATGGTGTCTTCATTAACACTGTTCTTAAACCCAGTTGAGAAAAAGATTAAATCTTTTTATTTAGATATAATGAAGTATACCAATTAAATGATATTTAATTGGAATTGATTTTTGGGTTAATCGTGAACGGTGATTTAAATAACACTTGTTCTTTAACCCGATAATTAATGGAATATAGATTGGGTTTATTATGAACTGTGTTTTAACGACATTCGTTCTTTAACCCGATTTACAGTGAAATGGGATTTGGAATTTATAAATCTTTTTGATAAGTTTTAAAGGAAATTTTCCAAAGTAAAGTTTTCCAATTTAATAAAATAAATTGGAATGGAATGGAATTCGATTTGGTAATAATCGAAGTCGATTTCTATGGAAGAAGACTGCTAATATATATGGAATTTAAAAGGCTTTACCGTTATTTCATTTACATTATTAGTTGGATATGGAGGTTCATATCGATTATATATGTTGATCTGTTTTCCATGAAGATTCCATTGTTGATGGAATGGGATTTTGGGTTTATCGTGAGCTGTGTTTAAAATGAAATTAGTTCTTTAACCCAGTTTGAGATAAGATTTATTTCTTAACTTTGAATAATCATTAAGAAATGATTTTTGGAAATTAAAACTGAATTAGAGTTTTAATGAATCTTTAATTAGATTGAAAAGTGAATTTGATAATTAAAATTATCAAATTCAAGAAATGATCGAGAATGGAGTACCACCAGTTTTACTCCAGACGATAGTTAAATCTTTAATTAGATTTGAACGTGAAATGGTAAATCAATTTACCGATAGCACCGTGGTGTTAGATATGAAGTATCACCAGTTTTACTTCATGGGATGAATAGGTTGGGATTGGGAAATTTAATAAATGATTACTTCGGTAAGGTTCGTTAATCCCTACTAGTTTGGACAAACTATAATTTGGTTTGAATTGATATTCAAAAGAAGATTAAAGAATAAATTTAAAGAATTTATCTTTGATAAAATTAATGGGAACCTTTCCCTAAAGATGTGAATATTTGAATAAAAGAATACTCTAAATTGGAATGAGGCGTATGTTGTGTTTGTGTAACACTTGTTTATTATATACGCGAGTTATTCGGAAAGTCCGGGTTTATCCCATTTTGAATAACTGATTCGACGATATGTCGAGATGAAGACCGTGGTCGAAGACTGGAGGTCTTCACATCGTTTGGATGATTACTGATGATCTTGATTGGGCAGTACACCCAAGAGGAGGGAATCTGTTGGAGATCGTCCAGACGTACTTGGAGATCGATGCATATGCGAGGAATAAGGTTCCTCCGGTTTCATTCAGACCCAGAACAGACTTGTAAATAGACTGTGTGTCTAACATTGGATATCATTCTGCGTGATTGATGGATATCGGTTGCAGGGAGTGGTTTGCCTGTGTGGCATGCTAAGATGCAATTGATCAGGGCTTCTGTTGAAAAGTAGAGTCTTGTGGTTGATGATCAAAGCACGACCTTTGTGGCGTAGCTTTGTGTAGCATTAATTCCCGAGCCTCACAGCCCGGTGTGAACCAGAAACGGGAGAGGACTTCAGGGAGGGCATGTGTTTCCTTCTAGCTAGGAGTGGTGTCAGTGTTTTACACGGCCTGACATTTTGCTTATGTGGATTGTGGATTGCGAGGCGCCTCGGTTAGATCGGACAATCCGGGTCCGATGGAGTCATTTGGCTCACTGACACCTCATAGGGTGGGGAAACGCAATGTTCAGGCATTTTAATCCACATTGGTGGACCGGCCCTGACGAACCAAGGGGCGATACGTTATGTTCTTAAGGGGCGAGCTAGAGCGTCTCGAAGCAGTGAGGACGATCCCTTGCCTCGGTTCACAGATGGAAATCCAACTTCCAATACGCGACTTTGCGGTTTTGATTGTAGAACCTATATATGGAGACATAGTGGTATGGGGCACTTATGCCGTCTATGATTGATACTTATGATTGAAATTGTTTTGACACTATACACTTATAGTAATAATAAAAGATGAAATTTAGCGTATCAAGCATTCTTTGGCTATTATAAGGTAAAACCCTATCCTCCGGCTTGTGTTGCATTGTGTGATGGGACCTGGGTCTTATAATAGCTTCATGTTCTTTATTTAGCATTGCGCTGTTGTTTTATGCACTGGTATTCTTAGGAGGAAATCGTTCTGTGTTGTATGGCGTGGTCCCTTGATTTACCTAACTTTAAAATAAAGAATAATAACTGTTTTAGTTCTCACACCAGTCACATGACTGACCTAGAGTTTATTGTTTTAACATAAACTCTGGGTGCCCTTATTTTCGAAACGGGCAGCTGGTAGTTTTGGTTTTGCAGATTTATATTCACAGGATCCTGGTTTATAGCTGGAATGATATTCAAAAAGTTTTGTATCCATATATCTCCTTCAGTTGTGTTTTGTATTATTTTCCCCTGCTATGTAATGTATTGTAATCTCTGATATTTCTCAAATATTTATTTACACTCTGTATATTCTTGTATTCTGATGAATTGTTGTAATAAGCAGTGAAATGTTCTTTTGTTTGTGCTCCTATGTGGCTTGTTCTCAAGGAAATCCGTTCTTTCCTGACCGGGAAAGTTACGGGTCCTTACAGTGGTATCAGAGCTTTGGTTTACAAAGCTCGAGAACAAGACACGTTAGAACCAATCGTAAGAATTCATCAGAAATTGGATTAGTAATATCCAAGGAGAATGACTCGTTAGAGATAGGATCAGTCGTATCCTAGACCGAGTGTGAAGAGTGATATTTTTAAAATAAAATTGAATACAAGTTTTGTTTTGAAAATTTAAACTTTATTATTTGTATTTGAATATTTATTTTAAATTGATTTGGACAATCAAGTATATAGAGATTTGAATATACGTCTGATCCACGTGTATTGAAGCCTCAAATATACAAGATAGATATAGAATCACACTCTAGTCGCCCGGAGATGATTCTGATGATGAGGCCTCATCATCAGTGTTCATATTCGAGTGCCGAAAGTGAGATATCTGTATATTACCAATTGACTAGTGTGAGGACCAAAATATCGTTAGAACATATTTTTGTGACTTGGCATCAAAAACATGATTTTTTGTATATATATCTAAATTATGAATTTGAAACATTAATTCACTAATTGATTGATGGTTGTGTTGTTTGATTATTGGTTTGATATTTTTAACCATTTAGGCCAAATAGTATCAAATATTGTATTGTATTGAAAATTGTTTAGAAATGTATACATGTACTTACATTGAACAGGTCATAGCAAAGAGGCTAGAGAAGAGGAATAAAATTGTTTGCCCGACAAATATGTACATGTTTATTGTATTTCTTTGGGTTTGGATGATTTTATGAGCCGATTGGCCTTTTCTTTTTCTTTTGGATTGGCGAGGGCTATGGGAGGCTATTTGAAATATCCCAAAGCTCCCGGTGTAGGGGAGGTTATGGCGAAATTTTTCGAAAATTTAGGATGTTAGCCAAATTTTTGAAAAATTTGAAAAGTTCTTAGAAAATTAAAAGTTGAAGAACTTAAGCCGTAAAGAAAATACTGGAAGTTGAGTTGGTTTGTAAAACAACTTTCAGCTTCATCCCTTTTCGAGGACGAAAAGTTTTAAGTGGGGGAGATTGTAATAAACCGGAAATCTGAGCCAATTTAAAATTTTTATTTTGGCAATTTTGATGAATTTTGAATATTTAAAATGAATTATTTTAAATAATAACGACGAGAAATTTATTTTGAATAGAATGAGAATGTGTATATTTATTTGAATCATCGTTAGAATATAAATATTTTATTTTAAATATAAAAGGAATTGAAAATGGCGCGGTAGTTCGAAAATTCGATTTCAAATGAATGTACATGATACAAAATAAACCGAATTTTAGCGAAACTAAAAATAATAGAATCTATTTGAGAATATCTTTCCAACTAATCTGAAAATCCAAAATTTCATAGCGAGAATAAAAAGTTATACCTAGTTGAAAATTCAGAATAGTCGCTATGGAATTCTGGCTCTTAAAAGTAGCCATTTTGCAAATGACCTCGGTTTCCGACGAAACCACTTTTGTTGGATCCGGGATGTCAAGTTATTGCTAGATTCCAAAATTCGTAATTTTCTGAATCAATATGTGAGCGTGGCAAAGTAAAACGTGTTTTGACAGTTTTAGCCAATTTCGAACGACTGGAAAATGGCCATTTTTCAAGCGGTCTCAGAATTTGACAAAATTAGTTTGTTAGAACCGTATCGTCAATACGAAGCTATAAAATATTTTTCGGGAATTTTTAGAGTCCGTATGTGACCCCAGTAAATTGAAACATACGTTTAAAATTCAATATAATGATTTATATTTAATTTTGATGAAAACTGATCATAACGGCCGAACAGGCTTATGATGCATATCCCATTGTGTTCAGAATGGGGGTAGTTAGTTCGGAACGACAGTCGGTGGGTCTCGTCTGGAGGTAGAAATAAAAAGTTACTTTTTGGGGGAATTAAAAACTAAATTAAAATATAAAAATATCTATTGGCCCTCCCCCTTTTCCCTCATTACCCAGTCAACGAAATCAAACAGAAAAAAACTCGATGGCCTATCACTCTTCCCTAACCCACCGCTGGACGTTCGTCGCCGCCTCCAAGCACAGCGCCGCCCTCCGATCAACCGTTGCACCCCCCCCCCCCCTTCGACCTCCGCCACCACCCTCTGTGCTCTCTCCTTCCTCCCATTGAAGAAACCCGTAACCCTGGCCACTGAAACCCGCCGCCTCTACCCAGATGTAACCGCCACCGCCGACTGAAGGGACCCCCACCACCTCGGCGCAGCCATACCCCCCTCCAAACCCTTCAGTAACTGCTCTTGTCTTTGTTTTATTATTTATTTCGATTTATCTAATGTAATTAGGTTTTAAAATAAAAAAATAGTTATATATATATATTATGATTGTTAAAAATATGATCTTTTATCTATATAGTTATAAGATAAAAATCAAATTTTTATTTATATAGTTATAGTATAAAATTTTGATTTTTATATATATATGATAAAAGTGGTATCTTTATAAATATATATTAGCATAATAAATATAATTTTTATATAAGTAGGAAGATAAAAATATAATTTTTATATGATGTAGAGAATAAAAATACAATTTTTATAAGATGTAGAGAATAAAAATGATTTATAAAAATAGGATTAAAACCTAAATATCTTTGATTTTAAATATATGAAGAGCGATGTTTATATAATATAAACAGCGATGTTTATATAATATGAAGAGCGATGTTTATATAATATAAAGAGCGATGTTTAAAAATATAATCTTTGTTTGTTTAAAAATAGAATTTTTATCTATATAGTAGCGGTATAAAAATAGAATTTTTATCTATATAGTAGCGGTATAAAAATAGAATTTTTATCAATATAGTAGCGGTATAAAAATAGAATTTTTATCTATATAGTAGCAGTATAAAAATACAATTTTTATCTATATAGTAGCAGTATAAAAATAGAATTTTTATCTATATGGTAGCGGTACAAAAATATGATTTTTATCCATATAGCATAGTTATAAAAATGTGATTTTTATATACATAGCAACAATATAAAGATGCGATTTTTATATATGTATAGGATACATACAACGAAAGTGACAAAAGGCGAGCACGGCGAGATCTCCTACATATGAAGAGTCGCGGCAAATTGGTTTAGCTTCTCGGTGAGAACTCCTCACTTTTAATTATTTTCTAGTGTGAAATATATACTAGAACGCAGACGGTGCTTAGCAGCACCCGACACCTGTCGTCCACAAACCATGGATGACTTGTATTTTGATAGATCTGTTGTGAAAATTGATTGTGTGTGGTGGAATGAAATAAAATATTTTATAGTTAAAAATATAATTTTTAACATGTATATAAAATGAAATAAATATTTATAAACAAATCGAACGATTTGTTTATATACACATATTTGACTGATATTGATTGGGACGACAAATTTTACACATCGACCAACTGCACAAATAAAACCTGTGTTTGATTGTTTGAAACCCCACACGGGTATTGGGATGAAATTGGGTGTTCACTAATCCCAATAATTAGCTGTATGTCGATCGACTGATTGACAAGCTATTATATGCGTTAAATATTTATATTTAAGGCTTATACAGTGTAGAATGCACACTGGATGATGGATTGTTGTTTTCATTGTTGTTATACACATTTGTTGTGTGAAACTCAAAAATCAGATTATATGGTAATTGATTGTGTCTGATTCCAGTTCAGAACTATCGAATATTTTAAAATAATATTCAGTGAATATTGAAATGTGAAGCCGTGTTAAGTAGTTAAACGCCATTTTAACACGAATGGGAATTTTGTCGATTTTATTCATTTTACAATGAATATCGAAAGTGATTTCAAAATCTGATATTTTGAAATGATTTGAAATTCGAATTAAATTGAATAGATTTGAAATTCGAATTAAATTGAAAAGATTTGAAATTCGAATTAAATTGAAAAGATTTGAAATTCGAATTAAATTTAATAGATTTGAAATTCGAATAAAATTGAAAAGATTTGAAATTCGAATTAAATTGAAAAGATTTGAAATTCGAATTAAATTGAATAGATTTGAAATTCGAATTAAATTTAAAAGATTTGAAATTCGAATTAATCAAAATAGAATTGAAATCGTTTTGAATTGAATTTAAAACGGATTGAAATTTAATTGAAATCGATTTGAAATGAATCTAAAACGAATTTATATTGGAAAATTCAATTTTGATTTGAATTTGAGATGGAAGTTGAAATCGTTTTGAAAACGAATTTAAAACGATTTATGAAATATGTTTTAAAAGGAAATCGATGAAATATATATTATATATATAATATAATGGCCTGAATAGAACGCGCCGCGCTGCGGCAGTTCGCTAACTTCGACCATTGACTTCGAATGGACACTACGGGAGATCCGACCGTCGGATTCTCCTGAAACCAGAACCGTTGGGTTCGTATCGAAAAGAGATTTCTAAAGAATGCAAGAAATTAGAAATATAATGGTTGGATTTGGAATTATGTCTAAATAAAATTTGGAAAAGGTCGTTGTAAGTGCAGTTCGATGGCCGTTGATGGAAATCGACTGTACGGGCCTTGATAAAATTATTAAAAATATCAATAATTAGTGTATAATCATAAGAAATGATTTGGAAAGAATTGGAATGAAAAACTCCCTATTTGAAAAGATAAAAATAGATTTTTATCGAAATGAACTAGTTTTGAACTAGAATTATAATCCCATTTATTTTTAAAATAAATAATGTGGATTTGAAATCGTTTTGAAAATAACCAGAATTTCTAATATATAGATTGGAAATGGATTTGAATTGAATTATCTTCGGAATATTTCGATATTGAATTTCGTGATTATACAGATATTGCAATGGAAATTTGAAAGATATATTTATATCGTTATTTCCAATACGATATTGGTTGGTTGTAGTATTTGATATTGAATATAAGCCGATATATTTTCTATTCAGAGCCTTGTATTTAATATCAAATAGGATTTGGGTTTGTCGTGAATGGTGTCTTCATTAACACTGTTCTTAAACCCAGTTGAGAAAAGATTAAGTCTTTTTATTTAGATTTAATGAAGTATACCAATTAAATGATATTTAATTGGAATTGAATTGGAATTGATTTTTGTGTTTATCATGAACGGTGATTTAAATAACACTAGTTCTTTAACCCGATAATTAATGGAATGTAGATTGGGTTTATCGTGAACTGTGTTTTAACGACATTCGTTCTTTAACCCGATTTACAGTGAAATGGGATTTGGAATTTATAAATCTTTTTGATAAGATTTAAAGGAAAATTTCCAAAGTAAAGTTTTCCAATTTAATAAAATAAATTTGAATGGAATGGAATACGATTTGGTAATAATCGAAGTGGATTTCTGTGGAGGAAGACTGCTGTGAAGACCCGTAACTTCCCCGTAAAGGAAAGCGTCGGATAGTTCGAGAACAAGCCACAACAGAACGCATACAGAAGAACAATTTCATTGTATATTACAACAATGCATCAGATTACAAGAATATACAGAGTATAAACAAAAATTACACAGAAATACCAGAGATTTAAATTACATTTAAATCCATCGCAGCGGAAAATAATACAATACACAACTTAGAATGAGATATACGGATACAAAGCTTTCCGGATATCGTTCCAGCTGTGAACCAGGATCCTGTGAATAAAATCTGCAAAACCGAAACTACTAGCTGCCCGTGTCAAAATAAGGGCACCCAGAGTTTAGGTTAAAACAATAAACTCCAGGTCAGTCATGTGACTGGTGTGAGAACTAAAACAGTTATTAATCTTTATTTTAAAAGGTAAATCAAGGGACCACGCCGTATAACACGGAACGGGTTTCCTCCCAAGAATACCAGTGCATAAACAAACAGCGCAATGCTAAATAAAGAAAGATGAAGCTGTTATAAGACCCAGGTCCTATCACACAATGCAACGCAAGCCGGGGGATAGGGTTTTCCCTTATAACAGCCAAAGAATGCTTGATACGTTTAAAACAAATCATTTGATACTATAATAAGTGCATAGTGCATAAAACAACTTCAAATCATAAGTATCAATCATAGGCGGCATGGGTACCATATATCATGTCGCCATATATAGGTTTACAAATAAAACCGCAAAGTCACGTATTTGGAAATTGGATTTCCGTCTATGAACCGAGGCAAAAGATAGTCCTCAACCGATTCGAGACAATCTAGCCCATGTCTCCGGAGCAGCCGCAACTGCCCCTTGGATCCTCAGGGCCGGTCCACCGATGTGGATTATAGTGCCTGAGCAATACGTTTCTCCGCCCTTTGGGGCGTAAGTCTGGTCCGTCAGCCGACCAGAATGCATTCGGCCGAAACCGATATAACCGAGGCGCCTCGCAACAGCAACAACCACATAAGTCAAACTCGTCAGGGCGTGTAAAACCACTGACGCCACTTCTAGCTAGAAAGAAACGCATGCCCTCCCTGAGGTCCGTCTCCCGTTTTTGATTCATACCGGGTATGAAACTCGCGAATCAAACGTTACACAAAGCTACGCCACAAAGGCCGTGCTTTGATCATCAACCACAAGACTTTGCTTTTCAACAGAAGCCTTGATCATTTGCATCTTAGCATGCCACACAGGCAAGCCATCCTATGCAACCGATATCAGTCACACAGAATGAAATCCGATGTCAGACACACAGTCCATTTACAAGTCCGTTCTGGGTCTGAACGAAACCGGAGGCACCTAGTACCCCGCATATCCATCAATCTCCAAGTACGTCTGGACGATCACTAACTGTTTCCATCTTCTTGGGTGTACAGCCCAATCAAGATCATCAGTTATCACCCAAACGACGTGAAGACCTCCGGTCTTCGACCATCGTCTTCATCTTCGACTTATCGTCGTATCAGTTATTCAGAATGGGATAAACCCGGTCTTTCCGAATAACTCGCGTATATTTTAAATAAGTGTTACACAAACACAACATACGCCTCATTCCAATTCATTAGTCACTAATCGTAAATTAATCAAGAGAATAATTCCCCAAATATTAACCCCGAAGGCCGAAACCAACATCAGATCAATATCCAGAAAACCATTCTGCTTGGCTAACCGCCAGTTAGTTTCTAAATTTCACATTCAAATCTAATTAAAGATTTAACTATCGCCTGGAGCAAAACTGGTGATACTCCATTCTCGATCTTTTCAATCTAATTAAAGATTCATTAAAACTCCACTTAGTTTTAATCTGTGACTGGGTTAAGGAATCAGTGTCATTTAAAACACGGTTCACGATAAACCCAAAGTCACATCCCATTAATTATCGGGTTAAAGAACAAGTGTTATTTAAAACACTGTTCACGATAAACCCAAAAATCAATATCAATTCAATTCCAATTAAATATTATTTAATTGGTACACTTCATTAAATCTAAATCAAAAGATTTAATCTTTTCTCAGCTGGGTTCAAGAACAGTGTTAGTGAAGACACCATTCACGACAAACCCAAATCACATTCATTAATTATCGGGTAAAAGAACAAGTGTTATTTAAAACACTGTTCACGATAAACCCAAAAATCAATATCAATTCAATTCCAATTAAATATTATTTAATTGGTACACTTCATTAAATCTAAATCAAAAGATTTAATCTTTTCTCAGCTGGGTTCAAGAACAGTGTTAGTGAAGACACCATTCACGACAAACCCAAATCACATTCATTAATTATCGGGTAAAAGAACAAGTGTTATTTAAAACACTGTTCACGATAAACCCAAAAATCAATATCAATTCAATTCCAATTAAATATCATTTAATTGGTACACTTCATTAAATCTAAATAAAAAGATTTAACCTTTTCTCAACTGGGTTCAAGAACAGTGTTAGTGAAGACACCATTCACGACAAACCCAAATCACATTCATTAATTATCGGGTAAAAGAACAAGTGTTATTTAAAACACTGTTCACGATAAACCCAAAAATCAATATCAATTCAATTCCAATTAAATATCATTTAATTGGTACACTTCATTAAATCTAAATAAAAAGATTTAATCTTTTCTCAACTGGGTTCAAGAACAGTGTTAGTGAAGACACCATTCACGACAAACCCAAATCACATTTGATATTCAATATAAGGCTCTGAATAGAAAATATATCGGCTTATATTCAATATCAAATTCTACGATTAACAAATGTCGTATTGGAAATAACGATATAAATATATATCTTTCAAATTTCCGTAACAACATCCGTATAATCACAAATTCCAACATCGAAATATTCCGAAGACAATTTCGATTCAAATCCACTCCAATGCAATCATTGGAAATTTTGGTTATTTTCAAAACCATTTCAAATTCAATTTATTTATTTAAAAATAAATAGAATTATAATTCTAGTTCAAAACTAGTTCATTTCGATAAAAATCTATTTTTATCTTTTCAAATAGGGAGTTTTTCATCCCAATTCTTTCTAAATCATTTCTTATGATTTTACACAAATTATTGCTATTTTTAATAATTTTATCAAGGCCCGTACAGTCGATTTCCATCAATGGCCATCGAACTGCACTTACAGCGACCTTTTTCGAATTTGATTTGGACGTAACTCCAAATCCAACCGTTAGATTTCAAATTTCTAACATTCATTAGAAAGCTCTTTTCGATACGAACCCAACGGTTCCGGTTTTAGGAGAATCCGACGGTCGGATCTCCCGCAATGTCCGTTTGAAATAAATGGTCGAAATTCGCGAACTGCCGCGGCGCGGCGCGTTCTATTCAGGCCATTATATTATATATAATATATATATATAATATATATATCGTCGATTTCTATTTAAAACGAATTATATAAATAGTTTTAAATTCGTTTCAAATTCTATTTCAACTTCTATTTCAATTCAAAGCCAAAATTGAATTCTTCTTTATAAATTCGTTTCAAAATTCATTTCTATTCAATTCGAATTTCAATTCAATTTGAATTCATTTCAATTCGATTCATTTCGAAATCGTTTTCAATTCAATTCATTTCGAAATCGTTTTCAATTCATTTTGAATTCGTTTTCAATTCATTTTGAATTCGTTTTCAATTCAATTCATTTCGAAATCGTTTTCAATTCAATTCATTTCGAAATCGTTTTCAATTCAATTCATTTCAAAATCGTTTTCAATTCAATTCATTTCAAAATATTCGATTTCGAAATCACTTTTCAATATTCATTTTAAAATAAAAAAAAAATCGATGTAAATATCGTTCACGTCAAAATGGCGTCAATCTAATCCTCACGGCTTCACATATTTCTATTTTCAAATATTCTATTTCAAATATTTCTATTTCAAATATTTCTATTTCAAATATTTCTTTTTTTTTTCGAAACTGGAATGAGGCCCAATCAATTACCATATAATGTTAATTATATGGATTTTCTACAACACATGTATATACCAACAACGATGAATAATCAACCATCAACCAAAGTGCACTACACTGTATAAGCATCAAATATAGACATTTAACGCTTATAGCAGCTTGTCAATCAATCGATCGACATATTTAATCAATCAGGATGAGTGAACTTCAAATTTCATCCTAACACCCGTGTGGGGTTTCAAACAATCAAACACATATTTTATTTGTGCAGTTAGGCGATGTGTAAAATTTATCGACCCAATCAACGTCATTCAAATAGGTGTACATAAACAAACCGTCTGGTTTGTAAATGAACATTTATTTATTCACATTCACGTTAAAAATTATATTTTTAACGATAACACATTTTATTTTAACATATGAATTTCTATTCAGTTCATTCGTTAAATAAAATGCTATTTTTATTTTTTTTTTCTAACTTATTTTAGAAAATTTCGGCGGCATAACGGCACGATACTAGAAACGGGACAAGGCCTAGCCTTATCCCCGGTCTAGTGAAGGCCTACGCCATTCACACATCAATCAAATCAATTCATTATGCAAACCACAAACTTTGAAGTAAGGATCTAACCTAGCCTTACTCCTTCGCCTTATAACGGCGCACGTCTAATCCTAACCAATTTATCGATTCGATTTTTCACACCACAAACCACATTCAAACCAATATCGCAATCAATCACCAAACAGTCAAACAACCAAGTCCATGGTCTGTGGACGATTGTGTCGGGTGCTACTAAGCACCGTCTGCATCCTAGTATATATATATAACTAGAAATAAAATAGAAAGGTGAGAAATTCTCACTTATAGCTATCCTAGCTCCACGGCTCTTCTTTTGCAGAAGTCTTCGTCGTTTCGCCTTTTTGTCACCTTCGTTGCTGCTTTCACTACATATAAAAATCGAATTTTTACTTCGCTTTTCAATATATAAAAATCGAATTTTTATTTCACTATTCGATATATAAAAATCATATTTTTACTTCAAAGTTTGATATATAAAAATCGAATTTTTATTTCAAAGTTCAATATATAAAAATCGAATTTTTATTTCAAAGTTCAATATATAAAAATCGAATTTTTATTTCAAAGTTCAATATATAAAAATCGAATTTTTAGTTCGCTATTCAATATATAAAAATCAAATTTTTATTTCGCTATTCAATATATAAAAATCGAATTTTTAGTTCGCTATTCAATATATAAAAATCGAATTTTTATTTCGAAGTTCACAATATAAAAATCATATTTTTATCTCGACAATATAAAAGATTATACTTTCTATAACTTTGCAACATAAATAAAAACCAGTTTTTAAAGTAAATAAAATTCAGTTTTAACCTCAAAATAAAATTCAGTTTTAACATCAAAATAAAATTCTGTTTTAACATCAAAATAAAATTCTGTTTTAACATCAAAATAAAATTCTGTTTTAACATCAAAATAAAATTCTGTTTTAACATCAAAATAAAATTCAGTTTTTATATAAATCAAATTCAGTTTATAAAATCTATTATAATCAGTTTATAAATTCTAACAAATCAGTTTTCATAATCCTTTTAAAAAATCCAGTTTTTATTCTTCTTTTCAAAATTTCTGTTTTTAAAATCTTTTAAAAATTCTGTTTTAAAAATCTAAAACAACAATCAGTAATTACCTTTTAATAAAAATCAGTTTTTTTTTTTTTTTTAAACAAAAATCAGTTTTTAACTTTAAACAAAAATCAGTTTTTAAAATCTTTACATCAGTTTTCTTTTCAGTTTTCAAATAAAATAAAAACAAAATAAATAAATTAATTAAACAACGACTTACAGAGGGGGGGGGGAGTCTTGGCGTCGACGTCGCAGGGTAGAGGGAGGAAGCGGGGGTCGCGGTGGGGTTTTGGGGGAGTTTGCGGGTTTCGTGAGGAGGAGAGAGGCGCGATGGGGGGGGCTGTCAGGAGCGGAGCGGCGGCGTTTTGGGGTCCTCCGATGGCGGCACAAGGTGCGGTGGCGCGGTGAGCCTCGGGGCGGCGGGTGGATCGCATCGGTTTTGTTTTTTTTTTTTTTTTTTTTTCTTTCTGATGTATTTAGAATAAGGGGGGGGCCAACGGGTTTTAAGGGGGAGGGGTTTTCTTTTTGTTTGTGTTTTTTTTTTTTTTATTTTATTATTTTATTATTATTAAAAGTTGACTTTTACATACGACCTCAAAACGAGGCCCACCGCCTGTCGTCCATAGCGTTTTACCCCCATTCTGAACACAATGGGATATATATCGCAAGCTGAATCGACCGTTACAATCAGTTTCCGTTGAATTTACCTTTAAATTACTATATTGAATTTTAAACGTACATTTCAAATTACTGGGGTCACATACTAACTAGAAAAATTCCAGAAAAATATTTTCTAGCTTCGTATTGACGATACGGTCCTAACAAAACTAGTTTCGTCGAATTCTGAGACCGTTTGAAAAATGGCCAAATTCCAGTCGATTAAAATCAACTGAAACTGGTCAAACGCGTTTTCCTTTGCCACGCTCACACATTGATTCGAAAAATTATGAAATTTGAAACCTAGCAATAACTTCACATCTCGGACCCAACAAAACTGGTTTCGTCGAAATCCGAGGTCGTTTGCAAAACGGCTATTTTTAAGGGCTATATATTATATAAAATATATATAAATTCCACAGCGACTATTCTGAATTTTCTACTGGACATATCTTATCATTTCTAAAGTGAAATCTCAGTTTGTCAACTTCGTTACAAAGATATAGTTATACAGATTCAAATATTTCTTGTTTCGTTCAATTCTGACTTATATTGAATTCTGTATATTCATTTGAAATTAGAAATCGAATTTTCGAACTACCGCGCCATTTTCAATTCCTTTTATAATTATATAAAATTATTTTTATTCTAACGACGACGCGTATAATATATACGTTCGAATTCTATTCGAAATAAATTTCTCGTCGATATTATTTAAAATAATTCATTTTAAATAATCAAAATTCGCTAAAATTGCCAAAATAAAAATTTCAAACTGGCCCAGATTTTCCGGGTTGTTACAATCTCCCCCACTTAAAACTTTTCGTCCCCGAAAAGGAACAAAGTCGAAAGTGGTTTGATTATTCCACTCTACGTTTGATCTGGCTTCCATTCTCCAACTCTTTAGTTTCTGAGAATTTTCTAAAATTTCAAAAATTTGGCTAACTCCCTAAATTTTTGAAAAATTTCGCCATAACCTCCCCTGCACCGGGAGCATCGGGGAATTTCAAATAGCTTCCCCGGTCCTTCAGATCTCAAAAAGAAAAAGAAAAAGCCAAGCGGCTAGCCAATAGGCTCATAAAATCATCATCACCCAAACAAAACAGGAAATTATGTAGTAAACATGTACCTATTTGTCGGGCAAACAAATTTTATTCTCTGGCTCTAGCCTCCTTGCTATGACCTGTTCAAAAGATAAATGTATATGCAAGCAGATGCGACCAATTTTCAATACAGTTTAATATTTGGTTTAATTAGGCATAATGGTTCAAAATTAGCAAACAACTGAACAAACAACACAAACATCAATCAATTAGTGAATTAGAGTTTCAAATTCATAATTTTGATACATATACAAAAATCATGTTTTTGATGCCAATTCACAACAATAGGCCCTATCTAATTTTTGGTTCTCACACCAGTCAATAGGAAATATATAGATATCACACCTTCGAAACACGAATACCAATTCTGATGATGTTCGAACTATCATCAGAATCATCTTCGGGCGACTAGAGTGTGATTCTATATCTATCCAGTATATTAAAATTTCAAATACACGTGGATCAGACGTATACGCAAAATCTTTATATACTGGACTGTCCAACTCAATATAAATAGATAATCAAATACGAATAGTTGATTTAAATTTTCAAAACAAAATTTGTTTTCATTTTCAAAAATATACTCTTCACACTCGTTCTAGGATACTACTGATCCCATCTCTAACGAGTCATTCTAATTGGATATTACTAATCCAATATCTGATGAATTCTTTCGTATGTTTCCAATGTGCCTTGTTCTCTGAGCTTTGTAAACCAAAGCTCTGATACCAACTGTGAAGACCCGTAACTTCCCCGTAAAGGAAAGCGTCGGATAGTTCGAGAACAAGCCACAACAGAACGCATACAGAAGAACAATTTCATTGTATATTACAACAATGCATCAGATTACAAGAATATACAGAGTATAAACAAAAATTACACAGAAATACCAGAGATTTAAATTACATTTAAATCCATCGCAGCGGAAAATAATACAATACACAACTTAGAATGAGATATACGGATACAAAGCTTTCCGGATATCGTTCCAGCTGTGAACCAGGATCCTGTGAATAAAATCTGCAAAACCGAAACTACTAGCTGCCCGTGTCAAAATAAGGGCACCCAGAGTTTAGGTTAAAACAATAAACTCCAGGTCAGTCATGTGACTGGTGTGAGAACTAAAACAGTTATTAATCTTTATTTTAAAAGGTAAATCAAGGGACCACGCCGTATAACACGGAACGGGTTTCCTCCCAAGAATACCAGTGCATAAACAAACAGCGCAATGCTAAATAAAGAAAGATGAAGCTGTTATAAGACCCAGGTCCTATCACACAATGCAACGCAAGCCGGGGGATAGGGTTTTCCCTTATAACAGCCAAAGAATGCTTGATACGTTTAAAACAAATCATTTGATACTATAATAAGTGCATAGTGCATAAAACAACTTCAAATCATAAGTATCAATCATAGGCGGCATGGGTACCATATATCATGTCGCCATATATAGGTTTACAAATAAAACCGCAAAGTCACGTATTTGGAAATTGGATTTCCGTCTATGAACCGAGGCAAAAGATAGTCCTCAACCGATTCGAGACAATCTAGCCCATGTCTCCGGAGCAGCCGCAACTGCCCCTTGGATCCTCAGGGCCGGTCCACCGATGTGGATTATAGTGCCTGAGCAATACGTTTCTCCGCCCTTTGGGGCGTAAGTCTGGTCCGTCAGCCGACCAGAATGCATTCGGCCGAAACCGATATAACCGAGGCGCCTCGCAACAGCAACAACCACATAAGTCAAACTCGTCAGGGCGTGTAAAACCACTGACGCCACTTCTAGCTAGAAAGAAACGCATGCCCTCCCTGAGGTCCGTCTCCCGTTTTTGATTCATACCGGGTATGAAACTCGCGAATCAAACGTTACACAAAGCTACGCCACAAAGGCCGTGCTTTGATCATCAACCACAAGACTTTGCTTTTCAACAGAAGCCTTGATCATTTGCATCTTAGCATGCCACACAGGCAAGCCATCCTATGCAACCGATATCAGTCACACAGAATGAAATCCGATGTCAGACACACAGTCCATTTACAAGTCCGTTCTGGGTCTGAACGAAACCGGAGGCACCTAGTACCCCGCATATCCATCGATCTCCAAGTACGTCTGGACGATCACTAACTGTTTCCATCTTCTTGGGTGTACAGCCCAATCAAGATCATCAGTTATCACCCAAACGACGTGAAGACCTCCGGTCTTCGACCATCGTCTTCATCTTCGACTTATCGTCGTATCAGTTATTCAGAATGGGATAAACCCGGTCTTTCCGAATAACTCGCGTATATTTTAAATAAGTGTTACACAAACACAACATACGCCTCATTCCAATTCATTAGTCACTAACCGTAAATTAATCAAGAGAATAATTCCCCAAATATTAACCCCGAAGGCCGAAACCAACATCAGATCAATATCCAGAAAACCATTCTGCTTGGCTAACCGCCAGTTAGTTTCTAAATTTCACATTCAAATCTAATTAAAGATTTAACTATCGCCTGGAGCAAAACTGGTGATACTCCATTCTCGATCTTTTCAATCTAATTAAAGATTCATTAAAACTCCACTTAGTTTTAATCTGTGACTGGGTTAAGGAATCAGTGTCATTTAAAACACGGTTCACGATAAACCCAAAGTCACATCCCATTAATTATCGGGTTAAAGAACAAGTGTTATTTAAAACACTGTTCACGATAAACCCAAAAATCAATATCAATTCAATTCCAATTAAATATTATTTAATTGGTACACTTCATTAAATCTAAATCAAAAGATTTAATCTTTTCTCAGCTGGGTTCAAGAACAGTGTTAGTGAAGACACCATTCACGACAAACCCAAATCACATTCATTAATTATCGGGTAAAAGAACAAGTGTTATTTAAAACACTGTTCACGATAAACCCAAAAATCAATATCAATTCAATTCCAATTAAATATTATTTAATTGGTACACTTCATTAAATCTAAATCAAAAGATTTAATCTTTTCTCAGCTGGGTTCAAGAACAGTGTTAGTGAAGACACCATTCACGACAAACCCAAATCACATTCATTAATTATCGGGTAAAAGAACAAGTGTTATTTAAAACACTGTTCACGATAAACCCAAAAATCAATATCAATTCAATTCCAATTAAATATCATTTAATTGGTACACTTCATTAAATCTAAATAAAAAGATTTAACCTTTTCTCAACTGGGTTCAAGAACAGTGTTAGTGAAGACACCATTCACGACAAACCCAAATCACATTCATTAATTATCGGGTAAAAGAACAAGTGTTATTTAAAACACTGTTCACGATAAACCCAAAAATCAATATCAATTCAATTCCAATTAAATATCATTTAATTGGTACACTTCATTAAATCTAAATAAAAAGATTTAATCTTTTCTCAACTGGGTTCAAGAACAGTGTTAGTGAAGACACCATTCACGACAAACCCAAATCACATTTGATATTCAATATAAGGCTCTGAATAGAAAATATATCGGCTTATATTCAATATCAAATTCTACGATTAACAAATGTCGTATTGGAAATAACGATATAAATATATATCTTTCAAATTTCCGTAACAACATCCGTATAATCACAAATTCCAACATCGAAATATTCCGAAGACAATTTCGATTCAAATCCACTCCAATGCAATCATTGGAAATTTTGGTTATTTTCAAAACCATTTCAAATTCAATTTATTTATTTAAAAATAAATAGAATTATAATTCTAGTTCAAAACTAGTTCATTTCGATAAAAATCTATTTTTATCTTTTCAAATAGGGAGTTTTTCATCCCAATTCTTTCTAAATCATTTCTTATGATTTTACACAAATTATTGCTATTTTTAATAATTTTATCAAGGCCCGTACAGTCGATTTCCATCAATGGCCATCGAACTGCACTTACAGCGACCTTTTTCGAATTTGATTTGGACGTAACTCCAAATCCAACCGTTAGATTTCAAATTTCTAACATTCATTAGAAAGCTCTTTTCGATACGAACCCAACGGTTCCGGTTTTAGGAGAATCCGACGGTCGGATCTCCCGCAATGTCCGTTTGAAATAAATGGTCGAAATTCGCGAACTGCCGCGGCGCGGCGCGTTCTATTCAGGCCATTATATTATATATAATATATATATATAATATATATATCGTCGATTTCTATTTAAAACGAATTATATAAATAGTTTTAAATTCGTTTCAAATTCTATTTCAACTTCTATTTCAATTCAAAGCCAAAATTGAATTCTTCTTTATAAATTCGTTTCAAAATTCATTTCTATTCAATTCGAATTTCAATTCAATTTGAATTCATTTCAATTCGATTCATTTCGAAATCGTTTTCAATTCAATTCATTTCGAAATCGTTTTCAATTCATTTTGAATTCGTTTTCAATTCATTTTGAATTCGTTTTCAATTCAATTCATTTCGAAATCGTTTTCAATTCAATTCATTTCGAAATCGTTTTCAATTCAATTCATTTCAAAATCGTTTTCAATTCAATTCATTTCAAAATATTCGATTTCGAAATCACTTTTCAATATTCATTTTAAAATAAAAAAAAAATCGATGTAAATATCGTTCACGTCAAAATGACGTCAATCTAATCCTCACGGCTTCACATATTTCTATTTTCAAATATTCTATTTCAAATATTTCTATTTCAAATATTTCTATTTCAAATATTTCTTTTTTTTTTCGAAACTGGAATGAGGCCCAATCAATTACCATATAATGTTAATTATATGGATTTTCTACAACACATGTATATACCAACAACGATGAATAATCAACCATCAACCAAAGTGCACTACACTGTATAAGCATCAAATATAGACATTTAACGCTTATAGCAGCTTGTCAATCAATCGATCGACATATTTAATCAATCAGGATGAGTGAACTTCAAATTTCATCCTAACACCCGTGTGGGGTTTCAAACAATCAAACACATATTTTATTTGTGCAGTTAGGCGATGTGTAAAATTTATCGACCCAATCAACGTCATTCAAATAGGTGTACATAAACAAACCGTCTGGTTTGTAAATGAATTTTTATTTATTCACATTCACGTTAAAAATTATATTTTTAACGATAACACATTTTATTTTAACATATGAATTTCTATTCAGTTCATTCGTTAAATAAAATGCTATTTTTATTTTTTTTTTCTAACTTATTTTAGAAAATTTCGGCGGCATAACGGCACGATACTAGAAACGGGACAAGGCCTAGCCTTATCCCCGGTCTAGTGAAGGCCTACGCCATTCACACATCAATCAAATCAATTCATTATGCAAACCACAAACTTTGAAGTAAGGATCTAACCTAGCCTTACTCCTTCGCCTTATAACGGCGCACGTCTAATCCTAACCAATTTATCGATTCGATTTTTCACACCACAAACCACATTCAAACCAATATCGCAATCAATCACCAAACAGTCAAACAACCAAGTCCATGGTCTGTGGACGATTGTGTCGGGTGCTACTAAGCACCGTCTGCATCCTAGTATATATATATAACTAGAAATAAAATAGAAAGGTGAGAAATTCTCACTTATAGCTATCCTAGCTCCACGGCTCTTCTTTTGCAGAAGTCTTCGTCGTTTCGCCTTTTTGTCACCTTCGTTGCTGCTTTCACTACATATAAAAATCGAATTTTTACTTCGCTTTTCAATATATAAAAATCGAATTTTTATTTCACTATTCGATATATAAAAATCATATTTTTACTTCAAAGTTTGATATATAAAAATCGAATTTTTATTTCAAAGTTCAATATATAAAAATCGAATTTTTATTTCAAAGTTCAATATATAAAAATCGAATTTTTATTTCAAAGTTCAATATATAAAAATCGAATTTTTAGTTCGCTATTCAATATATAAAAATCAAATTTTTATTTCGCTATTCAATATATAAAAATCGAATTTTTAGTTCGCTATTCAATATATAAAAATCGAATTTTTATTTCGAAGTTCACAATATAAAAATCATATTTTTATCTCGACAATATAAAAGATTATACTTTCTATAACTTTGCAACATAAATAAAAACCAGTTTTTAAAGTAAATAAAATTCAGTTTTAACCTCAAAATAAAATTCAGTTTTAACATCAAAATAAAATTCTGTTTTAACATCAAAATAAAATTCTGTTTTAACATCAAAATAAAATTCTGTTTTAACATCAAAATAAAATTCTGTTTTAACATCAAAATAAAATTCTGTTTTAACATCAAAATAAAATTCAGTTTTTATATAAATCAAATTCAGTTTATAAAATCTATTATAATCAGTTTATAAATTCTAACAAATCAGTTTTCATAATCCTTTTAAAAAATCCAGTTTTTATTCTTCTTTTCAAAATTTCTGTTTTTAAAATCTTTTAAAAATTCTGTTTTAAAAATCTAAAACAACAATCAGTAATTACCTTTTAATAAAAATCAGTTTTTTTTTTTTTTTTTAAACAAAAATCAGTTTTTAACTTTAAACAAAAATCAGTTTTTAAAATCTTTACATCAGTTTTCTTTTCAGTTTTCAAATAAAATAAAAACAAAATAAATAAATTAATTAAACAACGACTTACAGAGGGGGGGGGAGTCTTGGCGTCGACGTCGCAGGGTAGAGGGAGGAAGCGGGGGTCGCGGTGGGGTTTTGGGGGAGTTTGCGGGTTTCGTGAGGAGGAGAGAGGCGCGATGGGGGGGGCTGTCAGGAGCGGAGCGGCGGCGTTTTGGGGTCCTCCGATGGCGGCACAAGGTGCGGTGGCGCGGTGAGCCTCGGGGCGGCGGGTGGATCGCATCGGTTTTGTTTTTTTTTTTTTTTTTTTTTTTTCTTTCTTATGTATTTAGAATAAGGGGGGGGGCCAACGGGTTTTAAGGGGGAGGGGTTTTCTTTTTGTTTGTGTTTTTTTTTTTTTTTTTTATTATTTTATTATTATTAAAAGTTGACTTTTACATACGACCTCAAAACGAGGCCCACCGCCTGTCGTCCATAGCGTTTTACCCCCATTCTGAACACAATGGGATATATATCGCAAGCTGAATCGACCGTTACAATCAGTTTCCGTTGAATTTACCTTTAAATCACTATATTGAATTTTAAACGTACATTTCAAATTACTGGGGTCACATACTAACTAGAAAAATTCCAGAAAAATATTTTCTAGCTTCGTATTGACGATACGGTCCTAACAAAACTAGTTTCGTCGAATTCTGAGACCGTTTGAAAAATGGCCAAATTCCAGTCGATTAAAATCAACTGAAACTGGTCAAACGCGTTTTCCTTTGCCACGCTCACACATTGATTCGAAAAATTATGAAATTTGAAACCTAGCAATAACTTCACATCTCGGACCCAACAAAACTGGTTTCGTCGAAATCCGAGGTCGTTTGCAAAACGGCTATTTTTAAGGGCTATATATTATATAAAATATATATAAATTCCACAGCGACTATTCTGAATTTTCTACTGGACATATCTTATCATTTCTAAAGTGAAATCTCAGTTTGTCAACTTCGTTACAAAGATATAGTTATACAGATTCAAATATTTCTTGTTTCGTTCAATTCTGACTTATATTGAATTCTGTATATTCATTTGAAATTAGAAATCGAATTTTCGAACTACCGCGCCATTTTCAATTCCTTTTATAATTATATAAAATTATTTTTATTCTAACGACGACGCGTATAATATATACGTTCGAATTCTATTCGAAATAAATTTCTCGTCGATATTATTTAAAATAATTCATTTTAAATAATCAAAATTCGCTAAAATTGCCAAAATAAAAATTTCAAACTGGCCCAGATTTTCCGGGTTGTTACAACTGCTAATATATATAGAATTTAAAAGGCTTTGCCGTTATTCCATTTACATTATTAGTTGGATATGGAGGTTCATATCGATTATATATATTGATCTGTTTTCCATGAAGATTCCATTGTTGATGGAATGGGATTTTGGGTTTATTGTGAGCTGTGTTTTAAATAACATTAGTTCTTTAACCTAGTTAGAGATAAGATTTATTTCTTAACTTTGAATAATCATTAAGAAATGATTTTTGGAAATTAAAACTGAATTAGAGTTTTAATGAATCTTTAATTAGATTGAAAAGTGAATTTGATAATTAAAATTATCAAATTCAAGAAATGATCGAGAATGGAGTACCACCAGTTTTACTCCAGACGATAGTTTAATCTTTAATTAGATTTGAACGTGAAATGGTAATTGAATTTACCAATAACACCGTGGTGTTAGATATGAAGTATCACTAGTTTTACTTCATGGGATGAATAGGTTGGGATTGGGAAATTTAATAAATGATTACTTCGGTAAGGTTCGTTAATCCCAACAAGTTTGGATAAACTATAATTTGGTTTGAATTGATATTCAAAAGAAGATTAAAGAATAAATTTAAAGAATTTATCTTTGATAAAATTAATGGGAACCTTTCCCTAAAGATGTGAATATTTGAATAAAAGAATACTATGAATTGGAATGAGGCGTATATTGTGTTTGTGTAACACTTGTTTATTATATACGCGAGTTATTCGGAAAGACCGGGTTTATCCCATTCTGAATAACTGATTCGACGATATGTCGAGATGAAGACGGTGGTCGAAGACCGGGGGTCTTCACATCGTTTGGATGATTACTGATGATCTTGATTGGGCTGTACACCCAAGAGGAGGGAATCAGTTGGTGATCGTCCAGACGTACTTGGAGATCGATGGATATGCGAGGAATAAGGTTCCTCCACTTTTGTTCAGACCCAGAACGGACTTGTAAATAGACTGTGTGTCTGACATTGGATATCATTCTGTGTGATTGATGGATATTGGTTGCATGGAGTGGTTTGCCTGTGTGGCTTACTAAGATGCAAATGATAAGGGCTTCTATTGAAAAGCAGAGTCTTGTGGTTGATGATCAAAGCACGGCCTTTGTGGCGTAGCTTTGTGTAGCGTTAATTCGCGAGCCTCACAGCCCGGTGTGAACCAGAAACAGGAGAGGACTTCAGGGAGGGCATGCGTTTCCTTCTAGCTAGGAGTGGTGTCAGTGTTTTACAAGGCCTGACATTTTACTTATTTGGATGATGGATTGTGAGGCGCCTCAGTTAGATCAGATGATCCGGATCCGATGGAGTCATTTGGCTCATTGACAGCCCATAGGGTGGGGAAACGCAGTGTTCAGGCATTTTACTCCACATCGGTGGACCGACCCTGACGATCCAAGGGACGATGCGTTCTGTTCCTAAGGGGCGGGCTAGAGCGTCTCGAAGCAGTGAGGACGATCCCTTGCCTCGGTTCACAGATGGAAATCCAACTTCCAATACGCGACTTTGCGGTTTTGATTGTATAACCTATATATGGCGACATAGTGGTATGGGGCACTTATGCCGTCTATGATTGATACTTATGATTGAAATTGTTTTGACACTATACACTTATAGTAATAATAAAAGATGAAATTTAGTGTATCAAGCATTCTTTGGCTATTATAAGGCAAAACCCTATCCTCCGGCTTGTGTTGCATTGTGTGATGGGACCTGGGTCTTATAATTGCTTCATGTTCTTTATTTAGCATTACGCTACTGTTTTATGCACTGGTATTCTTGGGAGGAAACCCGTTTCGTGTTGTACAGCGTGGTCCCTTGATTTACCTAACTTTAAAATAAAGAATAATAATTGTTTTAGTTCTCACACCAGTCACATGACTGACCTGGAGTTTATTGTTTTAACCTAAACTCTGGGTACCCTTATTTTTGACACGGGCAGCTAGTAGTTTTGGTTTTGCATATTTATATTCACAGGATCCTGGTTTACAGCTGGAATGATATTCAGAAAGCTTTGTATCCGTATATCTCCTTCAGTTGTGTTTTGTATTATTTTCCGCTGCTATGTAATGTATTGTAATCTCTGATATTTCTCAAATATTTATTTATACTCTGTATATTCTTGTATTCTGATGAATTGTTGTAATAAGCAATGAAATGTTCTTCTGTTTGTGTTCCTATGTGGCTTATTCTCAAGGCAATCCGTTCTTTCCTGACCGAGGAAGTTACGGGTCCTTACAACCACCTAAAGCTAGAAAGAAACGTCATGTTCTCCCAACGGTCCTTATCCCGTTTTTGACTCATACCGAGGTGTAAGGCTCGCGAATTAACGCTATACACAAAGCGACGCTATATTAAAGCTATGCTTTGATCATCAACCATAAGATTCTGCTTTTTAACAGAAGCCTTGATCACTGCATCTCTGCATGCCACACAGGCAATTCATGTCATGCGACTGATATCTATCGATATATAACCTCTAAGCTCGTACGTCTCAAAGAAGGGCGTTAAGAAAGAGAATAAATTCTCCGCCGCCAAACGGATATATATTTAATAAAACTCAATCAACATAGAATAAAATCCAATGTCAGACACACATCCATTTACAAGTTCGTTCTGGGTCTGAATGAAACCGGAGGCACCTTATTCCTCATCCCATATGTCCAATATAGGAGAGAGGCCCCTCACATATCCGTCGATCTCCAAGTACGTCTAGACGATCACCACTTATTACCTCGTCATGGGTGTACAGCCCAATCGTGACATCAGTAATCATCCAAACGATGTGAAGACCTCCGGTCTTCATCGTCGACTTATCGTCAAATCCGTTATTCAGAATGGGTATAAAGCCGACGTTTTCGAATAACTTGCGTATATAACAAACAAGTGTTATAAAAACACAACATATGCCTCATTCCAATTCGAAATATTCTTTTATTTAAATATTCATATCCTTTGGGAAAGGTTCCCATTAATTTTATCAAAGATAAATTATTTAAATTTATTCTTTAATCTTCCTTTGGATATCAATTCCAACCATTTTAAGGTTTTCCAAACTAGTCGGGATTAGCGCACCTTACCGAAGTAATCATTTGTTTAATTTCCCAATCCCAACCGATTCAACCCATGGAGCAAAACTGGTGTAGTAACCCGTGACTTCCCCGTGAAGGAAAACACGAATCGCTTTGAGGACAAGACAAATCAGAACACAAACAGAAGAACATTTCATTGTTAATTACAACAATTCCATCAGAATATAAGAATATAAAGAGTATGAATAAATAAAATACATTCGATAAATATAAGAGATTACAATCAATTACATAGCAGCGGAAAATAATACAAAACACAACTAAAGGTGATACACGGATACAGAGCTTTCCGGATATCATTCCAGCTGTAAACCAGGTTCCTGTGAATATAAATCTGCAAAACAAAAACTACTAGCTGCCCGTGTCGAAAATAGGGGCACCCAGAGTTTAGGTTAAAACAATAAACTCCAGGTCAGTCATGTGACTGGTGTGAGAACTAAAACAGTTATTTAAAACTTTACTTTAAAAGAGAGTAATTCAAGGGACCACGCCGCATAACACGGAGCGGGTTTCCTCCCAAGAATACCAATTCATATAAATAAACAGCGCAATGCTCTTTCGAAAAATGAAGCTATTATAACACCCAGGTCCCATCACATAATGCAACGCAAGCCGGAGGATAGGATTTTCTATAATGACCCGCATTTTCCAGTGGTAAAATAATTAATTTATTTAATTATTTATATAGTGATTGGAGAATTTAATGGTCATTTAATTAAATAACTCTGAATATTTAATTAAAATAATAATTTAATAATAAATTTAATTCTGAAATAATTAGAATTAGCCGAAATGGCGATATCGTGTGAACTGGGAAAATTTAAAATATATATTTCAGTTTTGAGTTGAATTATATTAGCGAATATATTTAAACGATGACAGTTTGAACGTGGAATTATAATATAATTAAAATCGAGCTCGAAATGGCGCTGCTATTCGATATTTGGCGATTTGAACTTCAACTGAAGGTACATGATTCGTTTTAAGCCATATTTCTATGAAACAAGAAACATTAGGAGCTGGTGGAGTATATCTTTCTAGTGAAAGAGAAAAATCGGGTTTTTGTCGTGTAGATTTTAATTTATGTCCAAATCAAATTTTAGAAAAGTCGCTGTAGAATTCCTTTATAATTTATAAAGGAATTATTTATATTTTAAAAAGGAATTTCAATATAAATCGAATACCGGGTTGACCCAGAAGTGAATATCAAGTTAGAAATTCGAATAGGAATATTCTAGAGCTGTATGGTATTCCACTGTGAATATATACGATAATATTAAATTATTTATATTTAATTTAATTATATTTAAATATATTTATATATCTAAAAGGGCTATTTAGAGCTTTAAAAATAGTCGCATTTGCAAACGAAGTCGGAATTCGACGAAACTAAATCTATTGGATCCGCAATGTCAAATAGTTGTTAGATTTCTAGTTTTGTGATTTTTAGAGTCAGTGTGTGGTCGTACGGATTTTTAGAGTGAGAAACAGTCAGTATTTCGACGGTTAAAAATACGCTGTGTGAGCATACGAAGTCGGAATTCGACGAAACAAGTTTCTTTGGGACCGAAATGTCGAACTGTAGCTACATGCCAATTTTCATGATTTTTGAATGGCGTATGTGATCACGGGGATTTTTGAAGCCAAATACATATAGCGACGGCTTATAAATTAATATTTTAATCGAATAATAAAATATATAAAAAAATATCCTAAGTTATATTGTGGACCTAAACAAGGCCACACCTTCATTCTTCACAGATGCTACTTACAGAATGGAGAACCAAGCTCCACAACTTCGATTTAAAATCATATAAAATCAAATAGGAGTTATAAAATCATGAAACGTGTGTCTTTCAATTCCTCAAACGATCATGTTTCCTCCTATACCAGTTTAACTAAGTGCGACGCAGTTCGAATCATGGAACAGTGAATTAGGGTTCGAATTATAGTGAGATTTGGGAGTTGGTTCTTGTTTTTGATTTCGTATTTGGATTTAGCGTACGAATTAACATATGTGGATAAATTTTGGGATTTTTCTAAAATAAAAGGTGTCGCATCTTTTACTGTGTGATGCGAAAATGGATGGAGTCGGTAGCCCTGAGAGTGATCGATCTTCTGTTGATGGGGTGTTTTTGGAAGAGGAGTAGGGGAGTGATTAGGTGAAGTGTTGAGGGTTTCCGTGAGATGGAAGTGCATGTCTGTGTTGTTGGGTGCGTGGGATCAAGGGTGTAGCAGTTCAGACAAGAGCAACAGGCCGAGCGAGACGGGGATGAAGTCGAAGAGGATGATGAGAGGAGAAGTGTGGTAGTTTCCTTATAAGAAATTATGAAGTATAGAGGAGGGATGGCCTTGAGGAAGTTTTCGAAATGGAAGAGCTAAAAGTAACAGGAGGATGGGAATTTGAGGAAGAAGAGAACGTGGCGGGTTGGGCTGTTTAAATGGGTCGAATTGTTTGGTAAGGCCCAATAAATTAAAAGTTTAGTTTTATTTTAAATTAAAACGATGTATAATCTTGTAAATCGAATATCTTGGTCATACAAAATCAGATTGATGAACCGTAAGTTGTGTTGGGATCGTATGGACGAGAGCTACCCACTAGAACTGACTGGGAGTGAATCCGAGCTCGTTACAATTTATTGCAAAATAAATTGTCTGTCTGAATCAAACCGAGTGATGGTTATCGTTATTAATGATGATCGTCCAAAGTGAGTAAATCTCACTAACTCTGAACAGTTTATAATTTCATGTTGTATTTTTAGAACTGTTAAATATTGGCTGATAGACTGTGTGTTGACTGTTTGATTGAACTGCTAGTCAGTTAGTTGAATTTCTATATTGATTCTGTTTAACAGAATATATCATATGGAACTGAAAGTGATGTTGATTTTATTATGTAACATCTGTGGATGCAGGGAAACAGGTTGGAGGAATCCGACTGGATTCCTCAACATAATGTTTTTCATATATTTTGATATATGATGTGATATATAATCTGTTGCTGATTGTGTGTGTATGGACGATATTTATCTTTGTTATATGGTATGTTAAATACCATAAGAAATACTGGATGTAGGAAAGGGGATTTTCAAAGTGTATTTTGAAAATGAATTATTTATATAAAATCGATGGATTTTATTTAGAAAAGGAAAAGCATTTTTTCTTAAAGAAAATAATTATAAAATCAAAGGATAAGTTATAATAAAGGAAATATTATTGGTTAGAATAAATAGAATAGAATAAAGGAAATATTTATTGGCTAGATAAATAGTATATAAAAGGAGATATTTATTTGTTAAATAAATAGAATCGAAAAGGAAATAGTTATTTGTTAAGTAAACATATAGAAAAGGAATAAATTAAAGGAGTTAATTCAAAAGAGTTAATCGAAATGAGTTAATCGAATATTACTTGTTCGATTAGAGTTAATCAAATAGAGTTAAGCAAAATTAGAAACTGACTAGAGATTAGTAAATTGAATAGTTTTCTAAGTGTTGATCTGATGTTGGTTTCGGCCTTCGGGGTTTATACTTAGAGAATTGATCTCCTACTAGTTTACAATCAGGGACTGATAGTTGTGAAATGATAGTGATACGTTAATAACAATGGAAATGTTTTCCTGTGTTAATAACGTATATTTTCTAAACATAGAAATAAGGAAATATGAATATATATATATATATATATATATGATTAATGATTGATTGATAGAATTCCCATTTGGAAACAATATCGTTGTTTGCACACCTGTTTTTCTTTGATGGTTAAATCATAGACTATCCAAGTTTTGACATTTTAACGTTGTTAATATTGAGAGACCGGTTGGATTATTATCCAAAGAACCACTTTGTATTGGCATAAGCGTTGCGAATCATATATGCCAAAGATAATTGAAGACAGAGTAAAGTGCAAGGGCTATTGTATAAGTCTTAGATAACAGTGACTAAGATGGATGTACTGAATAGTGCCTTCGGTTCATCCTGTTCCTGCATGACTTGTATGAACGGATGTCTGACAGAGTATTTCCAGACGATCACGTATATTGATTTCTCCAACCGTACCAAGAGTGGAAGCGGAGAAGGAAACTTCTTTCAGCTAACACATAATGTATTGTTGAGGACGTCAATCGGTGATTTGATGGATTTGACAATGTGACATTCCAAGTGAATCTGATGTGATGATAAGCGTAATCTCAAGCCTCATCAACCTGTAAATGACAGAAATCGGGTAGGCAACATGGCTAAGTCGGTCGCTCCAAAGTAGGGTGTATAATCACGTGATCTAGAGTTTCATTTATTTCTAAAAATCTATTGTCGATATTGTCCCATTCGGGAAACGGTTGCTGATCCCAACTGTTGGTGATATACATTCGATACACTCAAGCGAAATGAGTGGTCGGTCATGTGTAGCCGGGTTGCATGATGTCCTTGTTGAATCCAGTGTATTCCTCTCTAGAGGTACACTAGCGAAAGGTGGTTCCATACCTTGTCATAGTTGGAAATCCATTACCCAATACGTGCTTGCGGTTTTGATTGTATACTATATATGTAGAACGTGAGATGAAAGCGTTTCTGCTAGATGATTATTATATCGTATTGATAGACATAATTATAATATCAAAAGGTTTTTGATATAAAGATATTTTGGATTCTCATAAGGGAAAACCCCATTCCGTTATACGATGTGGTCTTATGAGATATCGTTTACTTGTCCGAACTGTTTTAAAACTGTTTTACTCATACCAGTCCCATGACTGACCCGGAGTTTATTTTGTTTCGTTTTCCCTAAACTCTTGGGTGTCTAAATTTGTACGGGCAGTCAAGTAGTCGGGATTTACAGATACTTGAAGAGCTGGAGCAGGAGGCTTTAGGATCATATAGTTGTAGTTTATTTCCGCTGTGTTGTAAGTGTTGTACTTGATGATGATATGTATATTCAAGTAAAATCTTTTATTTCAAAGATATATTATCTATTATATGTTATTCGTTCCACTGTGAGGTTCGTGTTACTCTGATGTTGTGTTTTTCTTCTTCTTCTATTCTAAGTTTCTATCTTATCTTTCCTCACCCTCTAATTTCTTTCATTAATGACCAGTATTTTCGACCCTTGGATGTTCGATAGGTGTTGTATATCGGATAACCAAGGTCGTCAAAAACCCGGGTCATTACATTTTCCCTTATAATAGCCAAACATGCTTGGTACGTTTAAAACAAATCATTTGATACAATTATAAGTTTATAGTGTCAGAACAATTTCAATCATAAATATCAATCCTAGGCGGCATAGGTACCATATATCATCTCGCCATACTAGGCTCTACAAATAAAACCGCAAGTCACGTTTTGGAAATTGGATTTCGGTCATGAGTCGAGGCAAGGGGAAAGCTCCTCTCTGATTCGAGACACTCTAGCAAATGCTTCAGGACCACACACAGCGATCCTTGGATCTTCAGGGTCGGTCCTCTCTTACTTTTGAGGATTAGTTATTCCTGAACACACGTTTCCCGGTCCTATAGGACCTATATAATGGTCTGTACGTCGACTCACATAGTGCCAGTTATCGACCATATATTCGAGGCACCTCACATTCCAACAACCACACAGGTAAAAAGTATATAAATGTCTGGGCTGGTAGGTCACAGACATCACCCATAGCTAGAAAGAAACGTCGTGCTCTCCCTGCAGTCACTATCCCGTTTTTGACTCATACCGAGGTGTGAGGCTCGCGAATTAACGCTATACACAAAGCTATGCGACACAGGCCGTGCTTTGATCATCAACCACAAGACTTTGCTTTTCAACGGAAGCCTTGATCATTTGCCACTTAGGCATGCCACACAGGCAATTTATGCCATGCGACTGATTTCTATCGATATATAACCTCTGAGCTCGTACGTCTCAGAGAAGGGCGTTAAGCAAGAGAATAAATTCCCTACCGCCAAATAGATATATATTTAATAGAGATCAATCAGCACAAAACAAAATTCAGTGTCAGACACACAGTCCATTTACAAGTTCGTTTAGGGTCTGAACGAAACCAGGGCACTTTCCTCGCATATCCATCGATCTCCAAGTACGTCTGGACGATCACCAACTGATTCCCTCATCTTGGGTGTATAGCCCAATCAAGATCATCAGGGATCATCCAAACGATGTGAAGACCTCTGGTCTTCGACCACCGTCTTCATCTTCGGCTTATCGTCGAATTGGTTATTCAGAATGGGTATAAACCCGGCCTTTCCGAATAACCCGCGTATATTATAAACAAATGTTACACAAACACAACATACGCCTCATTCCAATTCAGAATATTCTTTTATTCGAATATTCACATCTTTAGGGAATAGGTTCCCATTAATTTTATCAAAGATAATTTCTTTTAAATTTATTCTTTAATCTTCCTTTGGATATCATTTCAAACCATATTATGGTTTTCCAAACTAGTCGGGATTAGCGAACCACACCGAAGTAATTATTTATTTTATTTCCCAATCCCAAACTATTCATCCCATAGAGCAAAACTGGTAATACTCCATATCTAACGCCACGGTGTTATCGGTAAATATCAATTACCATTTCACATTCAAATCTAATTAAAGATTTAACTATCACTTTGGAGTAAAACTGGTGATACTCCATTATCGATCATTTCAATCTAATTAATTATTCATTAAAACTCCACTTAGTTTTAATCTTCTTAAAAATCAATATTAATGAATATTCAATGCTAAGAAGTTAATCTTATCTTTAACTGGGTTAAAGAACCAATGTCATTTTAAAAACACGGTTCACAACAACCCAAAATCTCATTCTATGTTTAATCGGGTTAAAGAACAAGTGTTATTCAAAACACCGCTCACGATAAACCCATAAACCCATTTAAATTCAGTTCCAATTAAATACTAATTAACTGGACAATTTCACTAAATCTTAATTAAAAGATTTATTCTTTTCTAAACTGGGTTCAAGAGCAGTGTTATTCAAGACACCATTCACGATGAACCCAAAATCCCATTTGATATTGAATACAAGGCTCCGAATAGAAAATATATCGGCTTATATTCAATATCAAATTCTGAAACCAACAAATATCGTATTGGAAATAACGATATAAATATATCTTTCAAATTTCCACAACCATATCTGTATAATCACAAAATCCAACATCGAAATATTCCGAAGATATTTTCGATTCAAATCCATTCCAATTCGTATATTGGAAATTCTGATTATTTTTAAAACCACTTCAAATCTAATTTATTTATTCAGAAATATTGGATTATAATACTAGTTCAGAACTAGTTCATTTCGATAAAAATATATTTTTATCCTTTCAAATAGGGAATTTTTCATCCTAGTTCTTTCCAATTCAAATATTATGATTTTACACAAATTATATATATTTTTAATAATTTTATCAAGGCCCGTACAGTCGATTTCCAATAACGGGTGTCGAACTGCACTTACAACGACCTTTTCCAAATTTGATTTGGACATAATTCCAAATCCAATCGTTAGATTTCAAATTTCTAATATTCATTGAAAGCTCTTTTCGATACGAACCCAACGGTTCCGGTTTCAGGACAATCCGACGGTTGGATCTCCCGCAACGTCAATTCGAAGTCAGTGGTCGAAATTCGTGAACTGCTGCGGCGCGACACGTTCTATTCAGCCATTTAATATATATAATATATATATTATATATATTTCATCGATTTCAATTCTAAACGTATTCTATTATTCGTTTAAATTCGTTTTCAAAACAATTTCAACTTCATATTCAATTTTAAATCAAAATTGAATATTTCGTATCATTAATATATAAATGATAATATTTTCAAAACGTTATATTTTGAAATCACTTCCTTTTCTATATTCATTATAAAAACGAATATAATCGATATAAATATCGTACGCGGCAAAATGGCGCAAATCTAATCGACACGGCTTTATATATTTCAACAACTTCGTTATTCTATTCAACAAATGAATATTTTCTTCAACAGATGAATATATATTTTATTCAAGACATGAATATTATTATTTCTTACTTACAATAAAAATGTGAATTTTATTGTATAAATATTTCATTCAACACATGAATCGTTTCAGCACATGAATATTCTCAACACATGAGTTTTCTTTTATTCAACAAATGAAAATATATTTTATTCAACACATGACTTTTTATTCATTCAACACACGAATATTTATTTTATAATATTCTTTATTTTCCCAATTGGAATAAGGCCCAATCCATTACCATATAATGTTAATTATATGGATTCCATAGAACACATGTATATAATAGCAATGATAAATAATCAACCATCATCCAAAGTGCACTACACTGCATAAGCGTCAAATATAGATATCTAACTCTTATAACAGTCTGTCAATCAATCAATCGACATACAGCTAATTATTGGGATTAGTGTATGTCATATAGTATCCCAATACCAGCGTGGGGTTTCAAAAAATCAAACACAGATTTTATTTGTGCAGTTGGGCGATGTGTAAAATTTATCGTCCCAATCAATATCAGTCAAATCAGTGTACATAGACAAATCGTCTGATTTGTAAATGAATATTTTACTTTATTCACACACACGTAAAAAATAATATTTTTAACGATAAAATATTTTATGCAACCTATGAATATTCTATTCAGTTCATTTACACAATAAAAATGATATTTTTATTTTTCTAACTTATTTTAGAAATTTTCGGCGGCATAACGGCACGATACTAGAAACGGGATAAGGCCTAGCCTTATCCCCAGTCTAATAATGGCCCACGCCATACACATACCAATCTATTCAATTCTATTTCACACATCAAACCAAATTCAAACCAATAATCCTATCAACTACACAACCAAACAAACAAGTCGTCCATGGTTTGTGGACGACGGGTGTTGGGTACTACTAAGCACCGTCTGCATCCTAATATATATTTTAACAAGAAAATAAAATAAAGTGAGAAGTTCTCACCTTGGGTTTCCACTACTCCATTCTCTATTTCTGAACGGTATGGATTCCGTTGTTACCATCGCTATCTTTTCCCCCTGTTCACATTAAAAATCACATTTTTACAATGACATTTCATATATAAAAATCATATATTTTTATCGCTTCTTTCTATGTAAAAATTATATTTTTATATCTCTACTTCCTCTATAAAGAACGAATTTTTATTCTTTCTATAATATAAAAATCATATTTTTATTCTTTCTATAGTATGAAAATCATATTTTTATTATTTCTATAATAAAAAAATCATATTTTTATTCTTTCTATAATATAAAAATCATATTTTTATTATTTCTATAATATAAAAATCATATTTTTATCATAATCTCTATTATATAAAAATTCTATTTCAAATCTATACTTGTAAAAATCGATTTTTCATCGCTACTTCATATATATAAAAATCGAATTTTTATCACTACTTCATATATATAAAAATCCTAACTTTCTTATTTCCCTCAAAATTGGGCAAACACCAAAAACGTGAAGAAAAGGTCTCACAAAAATGAAAAGTGGAGCCACACAACGATTGAAATACAAGTAGAAGACAAGAGGTTTTATAGTGGTTCAATCCAATAAGGATTTACATCCACTTTCATAAGAGATTCTATTATCAATGTGAAGATTACAAGATTGACTTCTCTCTTACAAAAATTCCCTCACTCCCTTACTCATGAATCACATTTAAATCTACTAGAAATGATAGAGAAGTGTATTGACCAGCGGAGATATGACATAGATGAGGTAGAATTAGAAGAATTCCTTCTTATCCACAAGCTCGTTTAATCAATCTTCAACTCTTGAAGCATTTGGATGTGTTTGATGGAGATCATAATCCATGGATTAATCTTCCTCTTATGACGTTGGATTGGTGTTGAATAAGTGTTAGAAATGTTGTAGAATATTTTTGGCAGCACTTCGTGGTCTCAAGATTCGATCCCCTCAAATGAAGAAGTGAGGGGTATTTATAGGAGATTTCCAGACCAGGTGGCAGTTTTGTAATTATGCAGGAAAACGCCATGACCCATGTCGCCACTGACATGACTTGGACCTTTACTCATGTCGCCAACGACATGACTCATGTCGTTTGGCGGATTTGCTCTTCTCTTTAACCAACGGAGCGACATGGCTTCTACTGTGGCATGGCGTTGTTGCGACGTGACTTTACTCTATTGCTGTCCCAATGGTATGAACGACATGACGCCTCGACATAGGCACGACTTAGTTCCATGCGACATGATCTTATGGTATGAATTGATTCATCTTTTATGCGGTGAAGTGTTATCGATACCATGTCGCAGAGCGGTATGGTACATCTATCATGAACATGTAACGGTTTGATGCTGTGCAATGACCTGACTTCAGAAGGATGGCATGCCATGTGACCAAACTCATGTTGTTTACGATATGGTGAATGGCGTGTTGAACACGGCGGCTTATCTTCATGTCGCTACACCAGTCTAATACCATATACGAGGCCGACATGACTTAACTTTAATGTTATAAGGGGAGTGCGACATGGTCCTCGTAATGATATCAGAACGGCATGATTGATGGATGCTTTAGCCCTGCTCGCACGACATGGATAAATGCGACATGACTGTCCCGTGGCATGGCCCCGAATGACATGAAGGTAAGATGACCCAACTTGGTCCGTAGCGACGAACTGAGAGCGGCACGACCTAGAGGCGACTTGTCTTGGCTTTATCATTATGGTATGGACACGGCACGACTCTTAGCGACATGGAGCTGAACGACATGGTTTAAATCAAAATTGTTTAGAGGATGGGACAAACGATTTGTCCTCTGATGACATGACTTAGGCAACCTTCTTATGACATATTAGACCCATCTTTTTATGGTTTAACATTTGCCCCTCGAAGTTCATGTTATTGAAAAATGACATCGGCTTCGAATTCTAATATCTCTGATTTCTTCTGTCACGTATTTATACTAATTTATTGATCAACCCGTTCATGTAACCATGCCGTAAGACGTTCTATCCCTTTTTCATCTCGCTCTGGAATTCGGACGGTTCTGGACTTTTAAGCTGATCTGGGCCGACCCACTTGCCTTTATGCCTGTATATTATCTCCCAAGTCGTTTGCTTTCTCATCCCCCATCACATCTAAGGCTTCTTCCTCATTAATGGCGGATTAGATCAGAGAGATTTTTCGCCTTCCTTCTAAGCGGCTTATCCAACAAAACCGACGCCTTCATTAAATCCAGCATGACTAGATTCCGATCGACTTCGACAAGCTCCATCAAATCGACTCGACACCTATACTCTCGATTTCAGAGAATTCTTCCTTCCACGACTGTTTCAGAGCTTCTCACAAGAAATTTCTGGATCTGAGTTCTTCTTTGTTCTTCTAAATGTTAGGATTTTTTTATAGGATTTAAGGATTTTTGCTCATTTTTAGTGAAGTGATAGACTTGTTAATCGACCTCGACTGTCTTGTATTTTTGGGATGTTTGCGAACCAAAAACGAGTCAAATCGAAATGGATATAATGTCTATAAGAGCTTAGAAATTCTTCGCCTTTCTTTGAGATCTGATTTATTTTTATATGTAATTCACGCGACTTGAGTTGTATGTCATTTCAACGACATGAGTTTCATACCATGCTCAGTTAACTTAAATATTTTTAATGACTTGGTTGTCACTTAGTCTTGAGTACTTACACTGTTGTCATTACTTATTCATACCATTTATACAATTTGAGTGACCATACCTTAGTGACATAACTTTAATAATTTGTAATGCCCTGTTTTGGTCGTTTTCTACACGATGATGATCGTATGGGCCTTAACGACTTGAACTGTTTTTGACATTATAATGCTTTCGTGTTGCTCCAACGGTAATTTTACAACATGCTTTTAAATTGTATTTACTAGATAATCCTTCCATTAAGTCATGACGAAAAATCCATGTCGTTATGCTCATGTAGGTTATTAGTCCATAGTTGTAATTCAAGTCGTTCGCGGTGTCATGTCGCATGAACGACTTGAGTTTGGAAATTGGTTACACGAGTTGGTCCTTTGGTGGTTTTTGCTTAAGGTCTCATGTCATGAAACGATATGCTTCTCATGTCGTGGGCCGACATGGTCCTCAAGTCTTGCATTGTCATGATTATCATGCCGTGGATCGACATGGGTACCACGCCATAACGACTTAATTCTATTGCCAACAAATGTCTTGCCACGACGTTTGTCTCCTTTATTTCGAAGTTTTGATGTGTTTTCATATTTTTATTCTTCAACTTTCGTTTTTAGAAAATTGAGATGTAATCGAGTATATTTGTGTAGAATGACTACTGAAAAGCAAACTCTTCCTCAAAGTAAATAAACCTCCATGGCACAAACCGTTCCCTCTATAAACAAGGTTTCCGAGACTGAAACAGCTACTACCTCTAGCCAAGTTTTCGCCCCCTTCCTCCGGACCTTCTCCCAATTAAATCTAGGGATCAAGAGAGACAGACTACCACCCTTACTCAGGAGCAATACGAACTGTTGTGGGGTCAATACAGAATTCCTCTTACAGATGCAATATTACCACATGACGGCATTTTTGCTGATGACCCCCCTGTTGGATATGCTGCTGTAAGCAAACAAATGCTAGCAGCTGGTGATATTCCCCCGTTTAATCCTTTTTTAGGGCGAATCTTAAAGCATCTAGGCATCGCTCCTTTCCAACTCCACCCTAATGGTTACACAGTTCTGCTGGACCTTTATGTCCTTTTCATGGATACGATAAAGAAAGAGCCTACTATCCAGGACCTTCGGTACCAATGTTCTTTCAAGAGTAGGAAGGACACCCCCTCTATAATGCATGCTGAAGGTGATAGAAATAGGATGCTGGTTCTTGAATTATCGGATAGTGTTTAAGGGTTTTTATGCCAATTCTTCTTTGTCAGATGCCCCGAGCCATTCCGAGGGCAATGGACAGATGGAGGTATACATATCTTATTCAGAGGTCTTGACTTTACTTTTCTTTGAGTTATTCGTTCTTATATCATTTCCTTTTGAAATGCAGTACTCCCCACCCTGATTAAGGACAGCAAAGCACCCCCTTCTATTAAAGCCACATACGAGTCACTAAAAGCTATTGACGAGGCTAAGAGAAGTAGAAAGCTTTTAATTACAGATAGCATACTTCACCAACACGAACTACTCCATCCCTTAAGGAAATTTTTATGCAAGGCTGGACCTTCCACTCCTAAACCTAACCTTACGAAATCAGATTTAGTAAATCCAGATGACAGGAGTGTAACTCAAGCTGATCGGAACCCTTCCGTTAACCATTCCTTGAAAAGATGCTCTGGGTCTGCTAGTGGAAAAACGTCGCCCTCATCAAAGACTTTGGATAAGGATGAAGAATCTAACCATCATAGAGGCGAAGATACCACAACGTCGGTTGAGTTAATCGAGAAAGAGAACATTTTCCTGCCTCTTGAGCCAGAATTAGATTCCGAACAGGCTAAAAGAGGTGATAGTGAAGTGAATCCTTCTGATCTTGAGTGCAGGATTGAACATGATGGTGAAGACGTAGTTGTTTTAGAAACTGATCCAAATACTGAGACTACAACTGGAATTTCTCCTACTGAAAATGCAGCTAAAGAAGAATCTGCAGGTACATTTGACAAATTGAGTGATCTCAACTCTGCTAGATATCTTAGTCAGGATGGTTCGGTTACTCAGCCTCTCAACTCTCAAACCGTAGAAACCAGACTTCGGGATGCAGCCTCAACTGAGTCAGAAAAGCTTCTTAAATCTTTAGGAATTCCCTTAAACTCAGAGGATATGACCGGTCTGTTAATAGCAGTATTTTTTAAAGAAATTCATCTTATGTATTTCAATTATTTTCCTGTGTTGGTATCTTGCTTTAGCATTCTTAGACACTGTATAGTTTTAAGTATCGAAAGCTAATGCATGTCTCATTTCAGGTTTAGACATGGGAAACGCTCGTCCGGAATCAGGTCAGATTTCAGTAAGAGGAGCAAAGCTATTGATCCGAAGCACCTACTACAACCCGAACCTCGACAATCATCCGGTCACCATGAGCAGCCCCATCCTCCTCCTCCTTCGAAGCCCTCTTCTCAGTCTTTTCATGTATCAGAATCTGTTTTAACTGAGGAACAAAGAAAGAAGATACGCGAGCAAGAATAGGAAGAGGCTAGAAGGCACAGTTGGCTAAGGGAAGACACTCCTGATGAAAGGGAGCGAGGAAGGAAACGAGATAGGGACAGTTCTTATAAGCATTCCCGAGTGGGGAAGCTGCCTATTAAACCCCGACTCGCTTCATCCTCTGGCCCTCCTGGTCCTTCAGCTGAGATCCATTCGATCATCAATAAACCTCGCCATACTCCTGGCTCGACGAACATCTCCCTTACCGAAAAGCTCCCGGGTTAGAACTTGAAAGGGCTTTACTTTGATCGTGGAGTAAGTATAACCGACGCCGATGATTTTCTTAAAGAGGTGGATGCGGTTATAAGTCAAACACACACCCATATCAACACTGCTAAGAGTCAATTTGAGACCAAATGGAACATCGTAATAGATATCTTTTATCAAAAGTTGCGTGGATGGGATAAACTTGGTGATGACTTCCAAAAGCGCCATGATTCTCATCTTACAAAAATTGCCGAGTTGGAGAATGAAAAGTCAAATGGGAGAAGGTTTTAGACGACCGTGATGCTACTATCGCAGTTCTTAATAAAAGAGTCGCAGAGCTAGAGGCATCGGACAACGAGATTAAAAAGCTTCGGGAAGAACTCGAGGCTTCCAAACAAAGAGAAAAAGATGCCATAACTGCCAAGCGCAATGTTGATGCTGAATTTGCTGTAGAGAAGGATTTCTCCAAAAAATATCGGGAGGATGCCACTAATCTTCGTAAGGAGGTAAAATCTCTGAAGGCTTCTAACCAGACACTGATGGCCAAGGTCGAATCTCTTGAGAAGGACAAGATAATTGCAGAAGAAACTCACAAACAAGCTATGGACGAAGCTGATGATGATATGTTCCGCTTTTATGTATACAGTGTCATGAGTCGTGGGAGCTTGTATTACCTAGAGGATAGTTTTCCATGTACTTTAGCGCTCGTTTGGGAGCGAGTGCTTGAGATTAACGGTGATGATTGTAGCGAGGACGAGCTCATTAACAAACTCTTAGACGACAGGTCCAAAAATGCTTTGGCAGAAGGAAAGGCACAACTAATGGGCGAGAGGACTGGTACTTCCGGTGAGAAAGTTCACACTCAAACCGATGTCAACCTTCCTGTTGATCCCTTGGCCTTTGAAGCTTCTGGCTCACACACATTAGCTAACCCAATTGATGCTCCAAAAGATAAAAATGTCACCATTGAGGGGGATGTTAATACAGAGGATATTGCTAACGAGCTTGGTGAAAACGATGAGGCTGACGAAGAGCTTGATGTTAATATAGAGGATGTTAATACCCCGGTTCCTGTCATAATTCTTTTCAGGACGAGGTCCCCGACTTGAAATGTCCTTTGTTTCACTTTTGCATTGAAATATCTGGCTACTTTCCGTTGATGGGCTGCTATCTTAAGCTCTGCTTCTTTTCGCTTTTCCTCGAGTAAATCAAGTGCCTCCAATTGTAGTTCTTCATTCTCTTCTGGTTGAAGTAGATTCTGCGGTGAGTTGGTACTTCCAGTTCCACTGGGATCATAGCTTCTGACCCGAATGCGAGTGAGAATAGGGTGTTCCTGTAGTAGTTTTATGTGTTGTCCGGTATGCCCACAACGCAAAAGGTAGTTCATCGACCTAGTTTCCTTTGGCTTTTTTGAGACGCTTCTTGATGGTTGACTTTAGTATTTTGTTGATGGCTTCCGCTTTCCCGTTTGCTAGCGGATGAGCCACAACTGCGAAGCTCTTTTTGATCTTATATTTAGCGCAGAAGTCCAAGAATTCACTGCTTTCAAACTGGGTTCCACTATCAGTGACAATCTTTTGTGGCACTCCAAACCTTCAAATGAAGTTTTTCGAAACAAAATTGATTACTTTCTTTGAAGTGACAGTAGCCAAAGGTTCTGGCTCATCCCATTTGGTGAAGTAGTCGACAGCTACTATAGCGTATCTCATGTTTGCCTTTGCGGCGGGTAATATCCCAATCAAATCTATGCCCCAGACCATGAATGGCCATGGGCTGACCATTTGAGCTAGTTCTATGGGAGGTGCTCCTGGAATTTTAGCAAATCTCTGGCATCAGTCACACTTCTTTACATAGGTCATGGCATCTAGATTTACATCAGGCCAGAAATAGCCATATCGCAGAACCTTCTTGGCTAACGTTTTACCGCCGGTGTGTCCTCCAAATTCTCCCTCGTGCAATTCTACCAGAATCGCCCTAGATTCCTACTTGGTCACACATCGCAACAATGGCATGGAGAATCCTCGTCAGTACAGCCTTCCATCTTGAACGAGGAACAAAGGGGCCTTACGCAATATCTTCCTTTTATTTTTCCACTCTTCGGGTAGTGTCCCATTAAGGATGTATTCTTTGATTGTAGTCATCCACGATGTAGGTTCTTCAACGGTTTCCATTATCCAGTGAACACTCCCTTCCTCAATGGTTGGGGTAGAAAGGACTTCGATGGGGATTAAACCCAGTAGCCGAGCATCTGATGAACTAGCATACTTGGCAAGAGAATCCACTTTTGAGACTTGTTCTCTTGGGATGTGAGATATAATATAGTAGTCAAGGTCATTTAGAAGTTCCATAGCTTTGATTAGATAAGAAGGGAGGTTTCCTGTTTTGGTTTGGAACTCCTTGCTTACTTGGCCTACCACCAACCGAGAGTCGCTGAGAATCTGTAAAGTTTTTAGGTTTAACTCTTTCGCCAGCTTTAACCCTGTTACTAAAGCTTCATATTCAGCCTCATTATTGGTTGATGGAAATTCCAATCTCAAGGCATAGTATAAAGAGTAACCTTGTGGGGTTTCTAAGACGACTCTAGCCCCTGAACAGTGGTCGTTTCTGGATCCATCAAAGTATAGTTTCCAGGCAATTTCTGTTTCTGCTGGTTCCTTAACCTCTTCTCCCCTGTTTGTAAACTCAGCAATAAAATCCGCTAGGGCTTCGCTATTGATGTCTCTTCGAGGATGGTAAGTGATGTCATATTGACTTAACTCAATGTTCCATTTCAGTAGCCTTCCTGAAATTTCTGGGCGAAAGAGGATCTGCCTTAACAGTTGATCGGTGAGGACCTTGATAGGATGAGATTGTAAATACGGTGTCACCTTCTTTGAGGAAACAAGGAGGCAATATGCGAGCTTTTCTAGTTTAGGGTAATTTAGCTCTACCCCGGCGAGCCTCTTACTAATGTAACATACCGGCAGTTGCACTCCTGTTTCTTCTCAGATTGGTGCTGCACTCAAGGCATGTGATGAAACTGCTAGATATAAAATCAGATCCTCCCCATCCTTAGGTTTTGATAACATTGGCAGTGATTCCATATGTCTTGTCAATTCCTCGAAAGCCTCCTGGCACTCCGAGGTCTACTGGAAGTCCTTCTTTCCTTTCTTTAAAGCATCGAAAAGCAGAATGCATCGATCCGTTGCTTTGGAAATGAACCGGTTCAGTGCTGCTACCATGCCATTTAAGCTTTGGAGCTCCTTTTTTGTCTTCGGGGCCCGCATTTCTCTTAAAGCCACAATTTGAGAGGGATTCGCTTCGATGCCCGTATCATTGACGATAAATCCGAGAAATTTCCCCGAAGAGACTCCGAATGAACATTTTAACGGGTTTAGTTTCATCTCGTACTTCCTGAGCATGTGAAACATTTCTGCCAAATCCTCGAGGTGACCCTCGGCTTTCTTTGATTTGACTAGCATATCGTCTACATATACATACATTGTATTCCCTATTTGAGATTTAAACATGGAGTTTATAGGATGTTGGTAAGTCGCTCTTGCGTTTTTCAGTCCAAATGGCATGACTTTATAGCAGTATAATCCCCTATCCGTTATGAAACTTGTGTTCTCTTCGTCTGGCTTGTGCATCATAATTTGATTATATCCAGAATATGCATCCATGAAAGATAGTAACCCATGCCCCGCTATTGCATCTACAAGTTGGTCAATTCGCGGTAAAGGAAAACTGTCTTTTGGGCACGCTTTATTTAGATCTGAGTAATCTATACACACTCTCCACTTTCCATTGGACTTTTTGACAAGTACTGGGTTAGAAACCCAATCTGGATACATAGATTCTCGTATGAAATCATTTTTAAGTAGTTTATCTACTTCCTCTTTTAGAGCCTCGGATCTTTCAAATCCCTGCATTCGTCTTTTATGTTTTACAGGAGTCAATTTTTGGTTTATATTCAACTTGTGAACAATTACACCTGGTGGGATCCCACACATATCTTAGTGTTCCCAGGCAAATACATCTAAGTTTGCTTTCAAAAACAAGATTAATTTCCTTTGCAGCTTCATACCTAATTGAGATCCTATCTTCAAGACCCGGTTAGGGTCCATGTCGAATATTGGAATAGGAATAGTGTCTTCGGCTGGGGCTGCTCTATTTTCCCCCATACTGTTTTTCCTTGGATCAATTGCTTTCCGAGCGCCACTGTGCTCGCCATATGGGGGTTTTTGCCTTAGTTGCTATAAGAGGGGTTTTTGGATGCAGAGCGACGGCTCTACACCCTTCTTCAATTCCTTCTTCCTTGCCTCTGCCAACTCAACCAAAAAACATTCCCTTGCTGCTTGTTGATCGCCTATAACTGTACCAACTCCATTCTCTATTGGAAATTTCATAGTGAGGCGCCACAGAGCCATAGTTATTCTGAATGTTGCAAGAGTAGGTCTTCCCAAGAAGGCATTGTAAGCAGAGTGTTCATCAATTACAACAAAGTCCTGTACCAATGTGGCTTTCTGGTCCCCTTCTCCAAGCTCCACCAGCAGGCTGATGACTCCAATTGGTTGAACATCTTGACCAGTGAATCCATGGACCTTATTCTAACAGGCTTTTACATTGCTCATGGAAAACTTCATCCTATGGAATGCGCTAAAGAAGAGGATATTAACTGATGCTCCTCTATCGACCAACACCCTTCTAACTATGGTTGGGCCCAGACCAATGGTTATCACCATTGGGTCTTCTGTAGGCATTATGATCCCAGTCGGATCTTCATCTATAAATGTGATGTCGGCTCACAGGATTCTCGGTACTTTTGCCGATAAAACTTCGTCTATGGTCATGAGTTCACCTTTTTTCGAAAAGTTCTCTACCTCATGTGCATACTTCACCATATCCCCCTAGCTTTTCCCAACCAGGTAGCGGCCTCCTGAAATGGTGTTTATGATCATCTTTGGTATAGTAGCAATCGAAGCGCTATCATTCTGTTTAGGATGTCCTATGGAGGTTCCTTGGTCTTGAGTTCCCTGAGCATTCTGGGAGTTCTTTTTGTATTGTTGAAGCCTGTTTTTCCTTATCAGCTCTTCAATTAAGCTTTTCAAATGTCTACATTCATTTGTGCTATGCCCGGGCTGGTTGGGAAATCGATAGAACCTGCCGGACTTTATTGTTTTATCAGTGACTCTTAACTTCTTGGGCTCTAGGTACTCTTCAGTATCTTTGATCGCCATATAAATGTTCTCTATGGTATCATTAAGAGGAGTCATTTCGGAATTCTTGAAGAAACGAAGCTTTTTGTTGTTTCGACCACTTTCCCTTCATTCCCGGTTTTTTGATTTCCTCTGGCATTTTTCTGTCCTCCTTGCACATTTACATCTCTCTTTTCTGATGGCTCCTTATTTTCTGTAGCTTCCATTGTGTAGGCCGGATCCTCATCCACACCTATATACTCTTATGCCTTGTCAAATAGCTCTTAGAGAGTGGTAGGCTTCTTCTTCTTGATCCACCGCCCAAGTTTGGTCTTTTTACTTATGCCTCCCTTTAGAGCAATCAAAGCCAAACGTGGCTCATAGTTCCCGACTTCGGCCGCGGCTGTATTTAAGCGAGAAAGGAAGGCTTTAATGGACTCCCCTGGACCTTGATCCAACTCATTCAATTCCATCACATCACGTACCTTGGTTGCTTGAAGCCAGAATTGCTGTCTGAACATCATGGCCAAGGTAGCAAAGTCATCGACAGATTTCGACGGGAGTTTTGTGAACCAGAGTGAAGCTACTCCTTCCAAGTAGGTTGGGAAGTATAAACATTTGAGCTCATCAGTAGCACGTGCCCCATCCATGTGCTGATCATACTTGAACAGGAATACGTTGGGGTCGCCAGTTCCATTATAGGCTTGTACAACTGTGGGTTAGAATTTATTTGGATATGGCGCCATTTTTATTCTTTCTGTAAGTGGGGTTTTTGTAGGTGCAAATCCCCATTCCTTTTCATCATCCACCTTTTTCTGGCTCTCATTCATGATCTTACATACCATTCAGAATATTCGCTCCTCCTCATTGAGTTGGTCCACAGGGCGGACGCCTTCCTCTTTACCGGATGCTTGCCTACCCAAGCGATCACGGTTCAGATTCCGGGGCCCTGGACCTCCCGCATGGGGAAGTGCCCCTTTGGTGGTACCAAACGCTTGTTAAGGAGTTGCTTTTCCAGAGTGGTTATGAGTAGGTGGCTTCATTCCCTTATGACTATGATTCGCGACCTCCTAGACAGAATTTCCTTTATTTGGGCTTGAGGAAGAAGATCCAGTATCTTCCGTTTGTAATAACCCGGAAAATGTGAACCAATTTAAAAATTTTAAAATTTGTTACTACCAAAGAATTTGAATAATTGAAATAGCATATTTCAATAAAATAAAGAATTGGGGCTAGTATTGCAGTTTGAAATTTTGAATACAAACTTTGTCTGACTGTACCGGGTGGAAAATATAACGGATTTTAGCGAAACTGAAGATATTTAAATCTGTTTATGAATATCTTTCTAACGAACCTAAAAAATCAAAGTTTCATTACGGGAATCAAAAGTTATGGCCAAATGAATTTTCAGAAAGGTCGCTATATAGCATATATAGCCCTTGAAAATTGATATTTTGCATACGACCTCGGAATTCGACGAAACCACTTTTGTTGGGTCCGGGATGTCAAATTATTGCTAGGTTTCAAATTTCATAATTTTTGAAGCTAGTATGTAAGCGGGGCAAAAGAAAATGTGATTGGTCAATTTTTGTTAAAATGGGTCGACCTAAAAATGGTCGTTTTTCAAACGAGCTCAGAATTCGATGAAACTGGTTTTGTTAGGACCGTATCGTCAAAACAAAGCTAGATTTATTTTTCTGGAATTTTTCGATTCAGTTTGTGGCCCTGTCAAATTGAAATGTACGTTCAAATTAAATATTGAATGTTTTATATTTTAATTTGAAAAATAACTGACTGTAACAGTCGAATTGGCCAACGAAACATATCCCATTGTGTCCGAAATGGGGGTATTTAGCTATGGGCGACAGTCGTTGGGTTTGATTTCGAGTTCGTTTGTAAAAACACTATTTAAAATTTCCTATAAAGCCTCGACCAATAGGATTTTTTCTTTAAAAAAAAATCTCAGAAACCCCAGCTGCCCAAGCGATATCGACGATCCACGTTGCCCCGTCCTTCTCTCCCATTTTCCGACCACCTCCGACGTAGTTAGCCCCCGTCACCACCCCATTCGACGGCCCTTCTTCCCCTCTCCAAATCCGACCAAACCCTACCCTCCACCATCGCCTGTATCGCCTGAACCACCCCCACGAAGTTGACGTCTTTCCGACGCCGCCCAGCCCTCCTCCGGCCACCGAACTGGCCCCACTCCTAGGCGCAGGCGCCCCTCTCCAAGCCCGAGGGCGTGGCACTTCCTGATCGAAGCAACGATCTACGGATTTCACGAATTTTGCAAACCTAGTTTTGAATCTTCAAATAAAGGTACGGCCTTGTTTTTCTGAAATGAAAATAACACTTTTAAGTGTTGCAAAACTTTGAAAAATAATATCTTTTTCGTTCATTAACGAAATTTGATGAAACAGGAGACACCGTGACCGCAAGGAGGCTCTCTACCACATAGAAGAAGCCGCGTATTTTTCTGATCTTCCTACAATTTTTAGCACTTCAAAACCCAATGTGAGGAATCTAAACTAAATTATGTGAATGAAATCGTGTTGTATAAATTATATAAGCGAAGTGTAAATTATATACGCATTGTAATGTATATGTGTTGTATAAGTTATATTAGCGATGTATAAATTATACAAGCGTTGAATGAAACATATATGCTTTGAATTGTGATGAAATGCAAGTGAATTTTAGAAATAATACATATATATATATATATATATATATATACTCCCCTCGTCCACAGACCATGGACGATATTTATTACTTGTGATTGGTGTGATATTATATGGTTTGACAAATGGTTGGAAATAATTTTTTGTGGTTGATATTGTGGTTGAAAAATACCCTCTTGTGGTTGAAACAAATTAGAATAGGATTGTGGAATTGAAAATAAAACATGCCGCCTGCGTGCGAACTAGATGCATGATCTCCATTGTCAAAAACCGCGAGGTTTTAAGGTAGAGCGAGGAGCCGTACTAGGGACGGTCCCAGTTTTAACTACCCTGCCGTTATGCTGCCGAAATTTTCTGAAATATACATGTGTTAGAATAATTTTCATTCGTTGAAATAAATTACATATGTTGAAACCAATATTCATGTGTTGAATTGCAATTCATTCGTTGAGTTGAAATTCATGTGTTGAATATTATTTGAATTTAAACAAATAGCTTTAGCGATAAAAATCACATTTTTATATATATACAAACTATAGAAAATATTAATGTGTTGAATTGCAATTCATTCGTTGAGTTGAAATTTATGTGTTGAATATTATTTGAATTTAAACAAATAGCTTTAGCGATAAAAATCACATTTATATATATATATATATATATATATATATATATACAAACTATAGAAAATATTCATGTGTTGAATTGCAATTCATTCGTTGAGCTGAAATTCATGTGTTGAATATTATTTGAATTTAAACAAATAGCTTTAGCGATAAAAATCACATTTTTATATATATACAAACTATAGAGAATATTCATGTGTTGAATTGAGAGTCGTTCGTCGAGTTGAAATTCATGTGTTGAATGTTATCGTATTTTAAAATAAAATGAATAGACAATAAAAACAACATTTTTATTGTGAATATGAAGTGTTAAAAACATTCACGTGTTGAATAAATATTTTTGATGATAAAAATATTTCTTTTATCATGTATACGCTTTGATAAAAATACACACGTGTTGAAATAAATAATAGTTTGCTAGAAATATTATTATTGGCTTTGTTCTGCATATATACATGTGTTGAACAGGAAAAATGGATTAGCTGTAGAGTAAAGAAATTATTTGCATGCCCAACAAATAGGTAAGCCTTGATGAGTTGGCTGCGCAATTTTATTCTTATATCAACTCCTGTGAATGCCATTGGATGCGGAGTGCTGGTTATTCTGTGTGAAATAATAAACATGGCCATAGGATAGTAACAATTGATTTTGAACTACACTACATGGCATACTTCTTGACGATAGGCATACTTCATCATATTCCACATAAGCAATTGGAGCTTGTGTGACGAGGTGGAAGATTTACCATACGAGGGAGAGGCTTGTATGGAGATGATTATATATACTACAGGTTGAACTGATGACTGATACAGACTATATAATATATAACGATAAATTGCCAGATTAATAAAAACCCCACACGGGTCTGGAGTTGACAATAATCACGTCTCTCTAGTTGTTAGATAGGGCACATGGATTATTTATTTCCACACGGAAACGGGGTGACGAGAATTTATTCTCTGGAGTGATTATCTATACATGCTCCCCCGTAAACACCAGAATATATCACTATAAATATGTGGATGCTTTTTAGGATTTATTGGGTACCTAACACGGCCCAATAAATTTCCAAACCCCTCCCCGTACAAAGGAGGTTATGGCGAAAATTTTCAAAATATTAAGGCGTTAGTGAAATATTTGAAGTGAAAACGAAGTTGAAAATATAGAATGACCTATAGTTGGAATTATAGAATGAACTATATTTATATATATATAAATATAAATATAATTAAAGGGAATCGAAGCCTTGCAGTTCGTGTTTTCGAATCGTAATTTGAAACGATTAGTACGAGAAATCCGACCATCGGATTTTCCCGAAACCGCAACCGTTGGGTTCGCCTTGGAAATATCTTTCCAACGGCGCAAATCTTGTAAAAATCCAACGGTTGGATTGTCCGGAATGTTTAATTCAAATCTAAAGAAAAACAGCGCCAGAATCGTTTTTATTTATATATAAATATAAATATAATTAAATTAAATCGAATAACGACGCTGTAGTTCGAATTTTGAAACCGTAACTTCAAACGACTAGTGTGGAAGATCCGACCGTCGGATTTTCACGAAACTGGAACCGTTGGGTTCGCTTTGGGAATATCTTCCCACTGATATAGACTTTGTAGAAATCCAACGGTTAGATTTTCCGATATGTGTAAAACAAATTAGGGGAAAAAACAGCGCTAGTGCCACGGCAAGACCTGAAACGTCGTTTAATTAAATATGGCCATTCTTAAATAAATAAAAATGGCGAAAAATCGTTATAAAAATTATAAGCAACATAGATTGGAAATAAACCAATTTGGCTTGAATTGTTTGATATTTGATGGTTGTATGTGTTCGACACGAAAATAACACTAAAGAACTGAAATATGGGTGTCGAATAATATAACCATGGAAAGAATTGATTTAAATTCTAATTACGTGAATTATTTGAAATGGCCGAGCTAACCCTCATTTCAAATCGAGCGATTCGAATTGGGAAATGCGAAGACGATTCAAGACCGACGATCTTCGTATCGGTTGGATGGGCGCTGCTGAGGTTCCTGACCAGAGTAGCTACCGTGAAGGAACGGAAGTAGTAGCCGTCTGAACGTATGTGTTGATTGTACGGATATACGAGGGATTTGATGCCTCCGGTTTCGTTCAGACCCAGAACGGACTTGTAAATGGACTGTGTGTCTGACATTGGATTTTGTTCTATACTGATTGATCTCTGTTAAATATATATCTGTTTGCCGGTGGAGAATTTATTCTTTTGCTTAACGCCCTTCTCTGAGACGTACGAGCTCAGAGGTTATGTATCGATGGAAATCAATCGTATGGAGTGGATTGCCTATGTGGCATGCCAAGATGTTGTGATCAAGGCTTCTGTTGCAAAGCAAAGTCTTGTGGATGATGATCAAAGCACGGTCTACGTGGCCTGGCTTTGTGTATAGCGTGGATTCGTGAGCCTCACACCCCGGTATGAGTTAAAAACGGGATACGGACCACTGGAAGAGCACGACGTTTCTTTCTAGATATGGTGGTGTCAGTGACTTACCAGCCCTGGCATTTATATCTACTTTTCACCTTTGTGGTTGTTGGAATGCGAAGCGCCTCGATTATAGGTCTGTAAGGACCGGGAAACGTGTGTTCAGGAATTGTCACTCCTCAAACGTAAGAGAGGGTCGGCCCAGCCGATCCAGGGTTACCCAGAGTGTGTAGTCCGGAGATGTTTGCTAGAATGTCTCGAAGCGGAGAGGAGCTTGCCCCTTGCCTCGACTCATGACGAAAATCCAATTTCCAATACGAAATAACGGACTCGATTGTAGAACTAGTATGGCGACATAGTGTATGGTAGCTATGCCGTCTATGATTGATATTTATGATGCTATTCGTATTTGAAACATATATGCACTAGTAATAATATCAAATGATTTTGCTTTATACGTATCAAGCATATTTGGCCATTATAAGGTAAAACTCTATCCTCCGGTTGCGTTGCATTGTGTGGTGGGACTTAAGTTTTATAATGGCTTCATTCTTTTTAAAAGAATTGCATTGTTTTAAAGAATTTACTTTGTTTTAAATGCACTAGCAATCACTGGAGTAAACCCGTTCCGCGAAAGTGGCGTGGTCCTATGATTTGCATATTACTGTTGTTTAAACTGTTAAATAGATTCCTCATACCAGTCCCTAAGACTGACTCTTTGTTTGTTTCACTTTGCAAACGCGGGTGGCCTTATTTTCACACGGGCAGCCTAGTTTACAGGTGACAGGTTGTTTTTGGCTCTGCACTGTTGCATAGAGTGCATTTTGGCTCATGGCGAGGCTGACTTCACAGAGATGACTTTGACATTTTCTGCCATTATTGTACTTGTATTATGATTCCGCCTTCGGCGATGTAGACTGATTTACTTTCAGTACTTATTATCGTATGTATATGTACCGCCTTCAGCGATGTAGACTGATACCCTTATTATGTCTCACTGCATGTATTTATTCCGCCTCTGGCGATGATGACTGATCAGTTCCCTTTTTATTTACTAAGTTATATCCTACGCTGTGCTATTCTGATGTTGTTACATGTTGTGATTCCGCTATCATATCCATGTAAACTTATTCTACTTATTGTTTTTGCTATTATCTGTACTCTGCTATGATGATTGATGTGTTATATTCCAATGATTATCCTTAATACCGCCCCTCGGATTTTGGGATCGTCACAGTTGGTATCAGAGCTTTGGTTAACCTTAGCTCCGGGATCTAACACATTAAACACCTCGTCAGAATAGAATCAGTAGTGTTCTAAGGCGAGTAGCTCATTAGAGATAGGATTAGCAATGTCCTAGAATGAGCTAAGCAGATTAGCAAAACAATTTTATCAGTACATCATTACCTTTCCTTATGTTCCCCTGTTTAATCATAAATGAAAATTATCAAATCTGTGAGCTTGACTCTTTTCTTGCTTATACAGTATTCTCTCTGATGGGTACACGAGCAGCAGCAGCTAGGGGAGGCCGTGGAAGCCGAGCAGGAGTAGCAGGAGGACGGAGGAATATCCCCGTAGTTGCGGAAGGCCCTATTGTTCAGCCACCACCACCCGAGGACTTCGAGCTAGACAGAGTAGCAAAGAGGTATAGGAACCTTGGGGGAAAACCCTTTTCTGACCTTGGTACAGTGACTGAGGCTATTGCTTGGTTGAAGACCTGTGAAAAGATCTTTGAAGGAATGGGATTGGGGACCAACAACAAAGCACGACTAGGTATTTGGCTCCTACATGAGGAAGCAGAGTTGTGGTAGGATGGCATCACCTCAGAAGATGCAGCAGGTACTGTCAGGACCTGGGAGCAATTGAAAACCATGTTCAACGAGAAGTTTGTACCTGAGCAGGCCCTAGAGAGGATGCGAGAGCAGTTTGCTAATCTCCAGCAAGGAGATCTCTCTATCCAGGATTACCTCAATAAATTCACTCAGTTGTTGCGCTATGCTCCAGAGCTTATTATGACTAACAAAGCTAAAAACAAGAGATTTATATTTGGGCTAAAGCGCAAGTACCATGACAGAGCCATGAGCAACATCAAACTCTCCTTCTCAGAATTGGTAGAAATGGCTTGCAATTATGAAGATATGGATGAAAGACATGCCAACCAAGACCGCGCCAAAAGCCAAGCTGGAAATAAGCGCAACGCTTCAGCAGATCAGCTAGAGTCTAGCAATACAGCGACCACTACTCTGAAACCTGGAAAGATACCGAAAGGAAATTGCTACAACTGCGGGAAGCCAGGACATTTTTCTAACGTGTGCAAAGCCACGAGGAAGCCAAAGGCAAATCCAGACTCAGTCGAATGCTACAACTGCCGTACGAAAGGGCACTATAGCAGGAATTGTCCTTTGAAGCAGAATGCACAAGTCGCTCATGTGTATGACGGGGAGACCCCGCCAGCTACCACCGATGGATCAGGTAAACCCGACGTCTTTGGAGGTACCCTTACCATTAAAAATATTCTTGTTTCTATACTATTTGATACCGGTGCATCACGTAGCTTCATTTCTGGTAATATTGTTCACAAGTTAAAATTGAAACAAAGAAGGTTTAAAGTACCAATTAAAGTTCAAAACCCGATAGGAGGTTCTGTTAGTCTCAGTACCTATTGCAAATTACCTATTTCCTTTTCTAGATACTGATTTCCTTTTGATTTGATTGTCATGGACCTTTCCAAATTTGATATTATACTGGGGCTGGACTGGTTAACAAAATATAAGGCCGAAGTTAGATGTGCCGAAAGAATCGTGAAAGATAAAACAAAATTTGGGCATATCACTATACCATGCCTCGGTTCAGAAATTAATAGAACGGAATTTTGGTCTTCTTCAGAATTTACTCCCCCTTTATTAGAAAAGATACCGGTCGTTAAAAACTACGCGGATGTGTTTGAAGAAGTAGAAAACTTACCGCCGCAAAGAGAAATTGAATTCAGGATAGATTTATTTCCTAACGCCCGACCAGTAGTACATCCAATTAGAAGAATGGCCCCGAAAGAAAAAGAAGAGTTAGGTAGTCAAACCCGAGAATTACTTTGGAAAGGTTTGATCAGACCGAGCTTTTCAGCTTGGGGAGCAGCTGCAGTATTTGTCCCGAAATCAGACGGTACTCTAAGACTTTGTGTTGATTACCGAGATCTCAATAAACAGACACTGAAGAACAAATATCCCTTGCCACGTATAGACGATCTGTTAGATCAATTAAACGGGGAAACAATATTTTCTAGAATAGACCTAGCTACAGGTTTCCACCAATTACGTATAGCAGAAGACTGTGTTCCTTTGATAGCCTTCAGGATTCCCGATTTATTCTACGAATGGTTAGTAATGCCATTCGGCTTGTGTAACGCTCCGGCATACTTCGTCGATCTTATGAACAGAGTGTTCCGTGGTGTATTGAATAAGTTTGTTCTAGTCTTCATCGATGACATTTTAATCTACTCCAAGTCGGAAGGCGAGCATGCAAAACATTTAGAACAAGTGTTGAAAATTCTAAGCAGAAATGACTTAAAAGCTAAATTTTCTAAATGTGTCTTCTGGCAGGATGAAGTCAAGTTCCTTGGCCATGTCGTATCAAAGAAGGGATTGCTGTAGATCCAAGCAAAATTACAGCGATTTAGAACTGGAAACAACCTACTACCCCCACAGAAGTTCGAAGTTTCCTTGGATTGGCTAGTTACTATCGAAAATTCGTTCAGGATTTTTCAAAGATATCTGGTGTATTGACAAAGCTTACAAAGAAGAATGAGAAATTCAAAAGGACTCCCGAATGTGAAGAAGCTTTCGAGGAGCTGAAACTAAAGTTGACAACCGCTCCAGTATTGACAATTATAGAAGGCAACAAAGACTTGACTGTATGGACGGATGCTTCTATTAGAGGGCTAGGCGCAGTACTAATGCAAAAGGGCCAAGTGGTCGCTTATGCCAGCCGTCAGCTGAAGCCGCATGAAAGAAACTATGCAACTCATAATCTTGAGTTATTAGCTATCATGTTTGTTTTAAGAATCTGGAGGCATTATTTATTAGGTGAGAAGTTCGAACTATTTACCGATCATCAGTCCTTGAAATATCTATTCACTCAGAAAGATCTAAACTTGAGACAACAGCGTTGGTTAGAATTCCTTGCGGCATATGATTTTGAAATTCTATACACTCCAGGGAAAGCCAATGTTGTAGCAGATGCGCTCAGCAGAAAGAATGAAATCATCGCCAGTTTTGTCATCACGTCTTCATTAATTGACAAGATCTCGACCCTTCAGAAAGACGATGAATTTATTCAAAGAGTCAGTCAGAGAGTCCAAGGAGGTGAATCCACAAGTTTCCCACTCGATGACAAAGGAGTTCTAAGATTAAAGGGCAGAATTTGCATCCCAAATCTTCCTGAGCTCAGAAGAGAAATACTTGATGAGTGCCACAAGTCCAAACTCAGTATCCATCCCGGTGTGAGTAAAATGAACAAGGATATCAAACGCACATTCTGGTGGAGGTCAATGAAAAGACATATTTCATTATATGTTAGCAGATGCCCCACTTGTCAGCTAGTTAAGAGCGATCAACAGAAATTGGCTGGACTATTACAACCATTAGAAATCCCAGGATGGAAGTGGGAGCAAATTTCGATGGACTTCATTGATGGCTTGCCTCGAACTAAGAAAGGAAACGACAGTATATGGGTGATCGTAGATCGCTTCACGAAGACTGCCCATTTCATACCTGTCCGATCCAACAGAACGGCTCAAAGTTTAGCACAGATTTACTTCAAAGAAATAGTTAAACTACATGGAGTGCCGCTCAATATAGTCAGTGATAGAGATCCCCTGTTTACTAGCAAATTCTGGGAAGCATTCCAGACAGAATTGGGATCCAAATTGAATCTAAGCACCGCTTATCACCCTCAGACAGACGGCCAAACTGAGCGGGTGAATAGGATTCTAGAAGATTTACTGCGGGCTTGCGTTATTGATTTCGGAGGCTCATGGGAAGATCACTTACATCTAGCCGAATTCTCTTACAACAATAGCTATCAAGCAAGTTTGGGAATGTCTCCATTTGAAGCGTTATACGGTAGACCGTGCAGATCTCACGCATGTTGGGTAGAACATGGCAACAGACTTGTGTTAGGGCCCGACATGATTCGAGAAGCATCAGATAAAGTCGATTTCATTAAGAAGCGATTGAAAACCGCACAAAGCCGACAGAAAAGTTATGTTAATGCGAGAAGAAGAGACTTATCATTTGCCGTTGGCGATTATGTTTATTTAAGAGTTTCTCCAATGCGGGGAGTAATCAGATTTGGCAAGACTGGGAAGTTGGCACCGAGATTTATTGGTCCCTTTCCTATACTTGAACGGATTGGAACTCTTGCATATAGGGTTTCATTACCTGATTGGTTGCCTGGTGTACATGATGTGTTCCACGTGTCTCAACTCAGAAAACATGTTCATGATCTAGATCTTGTTGTAGAAGAAGCAGCGCAACAGGATATAGACATAACTCCAGAATTAGCGCTCAGAAGAGAGCCATTAAAAATTGTCGGCAAAGAAACTAGAGAGATAATGAGCAAAAAGATTCATTTAGTCAAAGTGCAATGGAGTAGTGATCCTAGAGATTGTACTTGGGAGACTGAGGAAAGCATTAAACAAGCCTATCCCAAATGTGGAGTGGACATCTCTGACTAACTCCGGTGCAAGGTACCTTTACAATACTTTGCATTTACATTTTATTTCCTACTTTGCTGCTATTTCCTTTTCGAGGACGAAAAGTTTTAAGTGGGGGAGATTGTAATAACCCGGAAAATGTGAACCAATTAAAAAATTTTAAAATTGTTTATTACCAAAGAATTTGAATAATTGAAATAGCATATTTCAATAAAATAAAGAATTGGGGCTAGTATTGCAGTTTGAAATTTTGAATACAAACTTTGTCTGACTGTACCGGGTGGAAAATATAACGGATTTTAGCGAAATTGAAGATATTTAAATCTGTTTATGAATACCTTTCTAACGAATCTGAAAAATCGAAGTTTCATAACGGGAATCAAAAGTTATGGCTAAATGAATTTTTAGAAAGGTCGCTATATAGCATATATAGCCCTTGAAAATTGATATTTTGCATACGACCTCGGAATTCGACGAAACAACTTTTGTTGGATTCGGGATTTCAAATTATTTCTAGGTTTCAAATTTCATAATTTTTGAAGCTAGTATGTGAGCGGGGCAAAAGAAAATGTGATTGGTCAATTTCTGTTAAAATGGGTCGACCTAAAAATGGCCGTTTTTCAAACGAGCTCAGAATTCGACGAAACTGGTTTTGTTAGGAGCGTATCGTCAAAACAAAGCTAGATTTATTTTTCTGGAATTTTTCGATTCAGTTTGTGGCCTTGGCAAATTGAAATGTACGTTCAAATTAAATATTGAATGTTTTATATTTTAATTTGAAAAATAACTGACTGTAACAGTCGAATTGGCCAACGAAACATATCCCATTGTGTCCGGAATGGGGTTATTAAGCTAGGGGCGACAGTCGTTGGGTTTGGTTTCGAGTTCGTTTGTAAAAACACTATTTAAATTTTCCTATAAAGCCTCGACCAATAAGATTTTTTCTTTAAAAAAAAATCTCTGAAACCCTAGCCGCCCAAGCGATATCGACGATCCACGTTGCCCCGTCCTTCACTCCCATTTTCCGACCACCTCCGACGTAGTTAGCCCCCGTCACCACCCCATTCGACGGCCCTTCTTCCCCTCTCCAAATCCGACCAAACCCTACCCTCCACCATCGCCTGCATCGCCTGAACCACCCCCACGAAGTCGATGTCTTTCCGACGCCGCCCAGCCCTTCTTCGGCCACCGAACTGGCCCCACTCCTAGGCGCAGGCGCGCCTCTCCAAGCCCGAGGGCATGGCACTACTTTATCGAAGCAACGATCTACGAATTTCACGAATTTTGCAAACCTAGTTTTGAATCTTCAAATAAAGGTACGACCTTGTTTTTCTGAAATGAAAATAACACTTTTAAGTGTTGCAAAACTTTGAAAAATAATATCTTTTCGTTCGTTAACGAAATTTGATGAAACAGGAGACACCGTGACCGCAAGGAGGCTCTCTACCACATAGAAGAAGTCGCGTATTTTTCTGATCTTCCTACGATTTTTAGCACTGCAAAAACCAATGTGAGGAATCTAAACTAAATTGTGTGAATGAAATCGTGTTGTATAAATTATATAAGCGAAGTGTAAATTATATACGCATTGTATAACTCATGTACATATGTTGTATAAGTTATATTAGCGATGTATAAATTATACAAGCATTGAATGAAACATATATGCTTTGAATTGTGATGAAATGCAAGTGAATTATAGAAATAATATATATATATATATGCACTCCCCTCGTCCACAGACCTTGGACGATATTTATTGCTTGTGATTGGTGTGATATTATATGGTTTGACGAATGGTTGGAAATAATTGTTTGTGGTTGATATTGTGGTTGAAAAATACCCTCTTGTGGTCGAAACAAATTAGAATAGGATTGTGGAATTGAAAATAAAACATGCCGCCTGCGTGCGAACTAGATGCATGATCTCCATTGTCAAAAACCGCGAGGTTTTAATGTAGACCGAGGAGCCGTACTAGGGACGGTCCCGGTTTTAACTACCCTGCCGTTATGCTGCCGAAATTTTCTGAAATATACATGTGTTAGAATAATTTCCATTCGTTGAAATAAATTACATATGTTGAAACCAATATTCATGTGTTGAATTGCAATTCATTCGTTGAGTTGAAATTCATGTGTTGAATATTATTTGAATTTAAACAAATAGCTTTAGCGATAAAAATCACATTTTTATATATATACAAACTATAGAAAATATTCATGTGTTGAATTGCAATTCATTCGTTGAGTTGAAATTCATGTGTTGAATGTTATTTGAATTTAAACAAATAGCTTTAGCGATAAAAATCACATTTTTATACATATACAAACTATAGAAAATATTCATGTGTTGAATTGCAATTCATTCTTTGAGTTGAAATTCATGTGTTGAATATTATTTGAATTTAAACAAATAGCTTTAGCGATAAAAATCACATTTATATATATACAAACTATAGAGAATATTCATGTGTTGAATTGAGAGTCGTTCGTCGAGTTGAAATTCATGTGTTGAAAGTTATCATATTTTAAAATAAAATGAATAGACAATAAAAACTACATTATTATTGTGAATATGAAGTGTTAAAAACATTCACGTGCTGAATAAATATTTTTGATGATAAAAATATTTCTTTTATCATGTAAACGCTTTGATAAAAATACACACGTGTTGAAATAAATAATAGTTTGCTAGAAATATTATTATTGGCTTTGTTCTGCATATATACATGTATTGAACAGGAAAAATGGATTAGCTGTAGAGTAAAGAAATTATTTGCGTGCCCGACAAATAGGTAAGCCTTGATGAGTTGGCTGCGCAATTTTATTCTTAAATCAACTCCTGTGAATGCCATTGGATGCGCAGTGCTGGTTATTCTGTGTGAAATAATAAACATCTCCATAGGATAGTAACAATTAATTCTGAACTACACTACATGGCATACTTCTTGACGATAGGCATACTTCATCATATTCCACATAAGCAATTGGAGCTTGTGTGACGAGGTGGAAGATTTACAATACGAGCGAGAGGCTTGTATGGCGATGATTATATATACTACAGGTTGAACTGAGGACTGATGTGGACTATATAAAATATAACGATAAATTGCCAGATTAATAAAAACCCCACACAGGTCTGAAGTTGACAATAATCAAATCTCTCTAGTTATTAGATACGGCACATGGATTATTTATTTCCACACGGAAACGGGGTGACGAGAATTTATTCTCTGGAATGATTATCTATACATGCTCCCCCGTAAACACCAGAATATATCACTATAATTATGTGGATGCTTTTTAGGATTTATTGGGTACCTAACACGGCCCAATAAATTTCCAAACCCCTCCCCGTACAAAGGAGGTTATGCCGAAATTTTTCGAAATATTAAGGCGTTAGTGAAATATTTGAAGTGAAAACGAAGTTGAAAATATAGAATGACCTATAGTTGGAATTATAGAATGAACTATATTTATATATATAAATATAAATATAATTAAAGGGAATCGAAGGTGTGCAGTTCGTGTTTTGGAATCGTAATTTGAAACGATTAGTACGAGAAATCCGACCATCGGATTTTCCCGAAACCGCAACCGTTGGGTTCGCCTTGGAAATATCTTTCCAATGGCACCAACCTTGTAAAAATCCAACGGTTGGATTGTCCGGAATGTTTAATTCAAATCTGAAGAAAAACAGCGCCAGAATCGTTTTTATTTATATATAAATATAAATATAATTAAATTAAATCGAATAACGACGTTGTAGTTCGAATTTTGAAACCGTAACTTCAAACGACTAGTGTGGAAGATCCGACCGTCAGATTTTCACGAAACTGGAACCGTTGGGTTCGCTTTGGGAATATCTTCCCACTAATATAGACTTTGTAGAAATCCAACGGTTAGATTTTCCGATATGTGTAAAACAAATTAGGGGAAAAACAGCGCTAGTGCCACGGCACGACCTGAAACGTCATTTAATTAAATATGGCCATTCTTAAATAAATAAAAATGGCGAAAAATTGTTATAAAATATTATAAGCAACATAGATTGGAAATAAACCAATTTGGCTTGAATTGTTTGATATTTGATGGTTGTATGTGTTTGACACGAAAATAACACTAAAGAAATGAAATATGGGTGTCGAATAATATAACCATGGAAAGAATTGATTTAAATTCTAATTATGCGAATTATTTGAAAAGGCCGAGCTAACCCTCATTTCAAATAATTAATCGAGCGATTCGAGTTGGGAAATGCAAAGACGATTCAAGACCGACGATCTTCGTATCGGTTGGATGGGCGCTGCTGAGGTTCCTGACCGGAGTAGCTACCGTGAAGGAACGGAAGTAGTAGCCGTCTGAACGTATGTGTTGATTGTACGGATATACGAGGGATTTGACGCCTCCGGTTTCGTTCAGACCCAGAACGGACTTGTAAATGGACTGTGTGTCTGACATTGGATTTTGTTCTATACTGATTGATCTCTGTTAAATATATATTTGTTTGGCGGCGGAGAGTTTATTCTTTTGCTTAACGCCCTTCTCTGAGACGTACGAGCTCAGAGGTTATATATCGATCGAAATCAATCGTATGGAGTGGATTGCCTATGTGGCATGCCAAGAGGCTGTGATCAAGGCTTCTGTTGCAAAGCAAAGTCTTGTGGATGATGATCAAAGCACGGTCTACGTGGCCTGGCTTTGTGTATAGCGTGGATTCGTGAGCCTCACACCCCGGTATGAGTTAAAAATGGGATACGGACCGCTGGGAGAGCACGACGTTTCTTTCTAGCTATGGTGGTGTCAGTGACTTACCCGCCCTGACATTTATATCTACTTTTCACCTTTGTGGTTGTTGGAATGCGAGGCGCCTCGATTATAGGTCTGTAAGGACCGGGAAATGTGTGTTCAGGAATTGCCAATCCTCAAACGTAAGAGAGGACCGGCCCAGCCGATCCAGGGTTACCCAGAGTGTGTGGTCCTAAGACGTTTGCTAGAATGTCTCGAAGTGGAGAGGAGCTTGCGCCTTGCCTCGACTCATGACGGAAATCCAATTTCCAATATGAAATAACAGACTCGATTGTAGAACTAGTATGGCGACATAGTATATGGTAGCTATGCCGTCTATGATTGATATTTATGATGCTATTCGTGTTTGAAACATATATGCACTAGTAATAATATCAAATGATTTTGCTTTATACGTATCAAGCAATTTGGCCATTATAAGGTAAAACTCTATCCTCCGGCTTGCATTGCATTGTGTGATGGGACTTGAGTCTTATAATGGCTTCATTCTTTTTAAAAGTATTGCGTTGTTTTAAAGAATTTACTTTGTTTTAAATGCACTAGCAATCACTGGAGTAAACCCGTTCCGCGAAAGTGGCGTGGTCCTATGATTTGCGTATTACTGTTGTTTAAACTGTTAAATAGATTCCTCATACCAGTCCTCATGACTGACTCGTTGTTTGTTTCACTTTACAAACGCGGTTGCCCTTATTTTCACACGGGCAACCTAGTTTACAGGTGACAGGTTGTTTTTGGCTCTGCACTGTTTCATAGAGTGCATTTTGGCTCATGGCGAGGCTGACTTCACAGAGATGACTTTGACATTTTCCGCCATTATTGTACTTGTATTATGATTCCGCCTTCGGCGATGTAGACTGATTTACTTTCAGTACTTATTATCGTATGTATATGTACCGCCTTCGGCGATGTAGACTGAAACCCTTATTATGTCTCACTACATGTATGTATTCCGCCTCTGGCGATGATGACTTATCACTTCCCTTTTTATTTACTAAGTTATGTCCTACGCTGTGCTATTCTGATGTTGTTACATGTTGTGATTCCGCTGTCATATCCATGTAAAATTATTCAATTTATCGTTTTTGCTATTATCTGTACTCTGCTATGATGATTGATGTGTTATATTCCAATGATTATCCTTAATACCGCCCCTCGGATTTTGGGATCGTCACACCGTTCTAGTGGTTTTAGCGGTTTTGAGGCGGCTTGCACTCACGGTAACTTTGGCTGTTGCGGCTTGCATGGCGAACATGTTGTCAAGCTTCTTCATCATGGCTTCATTCGCAATATCATTCGACTTGTTAGTCCTGCTTCCACTTCATCCAACTCCTTCCTTGTTACGGCAGTTCCGGCTTTAGAACATTCACCGACTTCAAACTGATTAGAAGGCGGGGTATCTTCTGTGTTAGTGGCATTATCGACATCTTCGAGACTTTTACTTGTAACTTTCTTCGATGGTCTACCTGGTTTTCCCATGGCTTTTGAGATAAGTATTGCAACTTGGACAACTTAGATGATCAGAGTGGATTCAAAATTCCAATGCAAGGCCTTCTACCTTGTGAAAGAGCGAGAAATGGATTGGCAATCCGGGCCCCACGGTGGGCGCCAAATGTTTCCCTCAAAATTGGGCAAACACCAAAAACGTGAAGAAAAGGTATCACAAAAATGAAAAGTGGAGCCACACAACGATTGAAATACAAGTATAAGACACAAGGTTTTATAGTGGTTCAATCCAATAAGGATTTACATCCACTTTCATAATAGATTCCATTATCAATGTGAAGATTACAAGATTGACTTCTCTCTTACAACAATTCCCTCACTCTCTTACTCATGAATCACATATACTAGAAATGATAGAGAAGTGTATTTACCAGCGGAGATATGACATAGATAAGGTAGAATTTGAAGAATTCCTTCTTATCCACAAGCTCATTTAATCAATCTTCAACTCTTAAAGCATTTGGATGTGTTTGATGGAGATCATAATCCATGGATTAATTATCCTCTTATGACGTTGGATTGGTGTTGAACAAGTGTTAGAAATGTTGTAGAATATTTTTGGCAGCACTTCGTGGTCTCAAGATTCGATCCCCTCAAATGAAGAAGTGAGGGGGTATTTATAGGAGATTTCCAGACCAGGTGGCAGTTTCGTAATTATGCAGGAAAACGCCATAACCCATGTCGCCACCGACATGACTTGGACCTTTACTCTTGTCGCCAACGACATGACTCAGGTCGTTTGGCGGGTTTGCTCTTCTCTTTAACCAACGGAGCGGCATGGCTTCTATTGTGGCATGGTGTTGTTGCGACGTGACTTTACACTGTTGCTGTCCCAATGGTATGAACGACATGACGCCTCGACTTAGGCACGACTTAGTTCCATGCGACATGATCTTATGGTATGAATTGATTCAGCTGTAATGCAGTGAAGTGTTTTCGATACCATGTCGCAGAGCGGTATGGTACATCTGTCATGAACATGTAACGGTTCGATGCTGTGCAATGACCTGACTTCGGAAGGATGGCACGCCATGTGACCCAACTCATGTCCTTTACGATATGGTGAATGGCGTGATGAACACAGTGGCCTATCTTCATGTCGCTACACCAGTCTAATACCATATACGAGGCCGACATGACTTAACTTTAATGCTATAAGGGGAGCGCGACATGGTCTTCGTTATGATATCAGAATGGCATGATTGATGGATGCTTTAGCCCTGCTCGCACGACATGGATAAATGCGACATGACTGTCCCACGGCATGGCCCGGAACGACATGAAGGTAAGATGACCCAACTTGGTCCGTAGCGACGAACTGAGAGCGGCACGACCTAGAGGCGACTTGTCTTGGCTTCATCATTATGGTATGGACACGGCACGACTCTTAGCGACATGGAGCTGAATGACATGGTTTGAAATCAAAATGGTTTAGTGGATGGGACAAACGATTTGTCCTCTGACGACATGACTTTGGCAACCTTCTTATAACATATTAGACCCATATTTTTATGGGTTAACATTTCTTATATATATATATATAATCGCACTTCCATATAATCACTTCATGTATAAGAAAGATCACATTTTTAGATAAAAACTGTAGGTAAAAATCGCATTTTTAATCGTATACATGAATAAAATTGAAATAAAAGCTCTTCGGTGTTGTTGGGTGACGGAGGAGGCCCGGAGAAGGGCTGAAACAGGTTAGGGACTGTTTCACAAAATTGAACAGGGTAAAAAATCACATTTTTAATTGAAGGGGGGCCTACGGTCGGGCTTTGGTTGCTGTGGGGGTGGAGCAGAGGTCGGGGAGTGGTGCTGGGGGTGTGGCCAGTGGTAGCGAGGTCGTGGGTGGTTGGAAGTTGCGGTTTTTTTGAAAGAAGGGGATAGGGCGTCGGGTTTTGGTGGAGGAGGGAGGAGAGAGGTCGTAGGCGACTAGGGGGCCACGGTGGCATGGCACCACATGGGGAGGGGCGCGAGGCCCAAGGCCGGCGGCGGGCTAGGGTTTTCTTCGATTTGGGCTTCATCGATTGGACTGAACGAGATAAGTTGGGGTTGGAGGAGTTTATATATAATTATTTAATTATTTTATTTTCCCCCGAAAAGCAACTTTTATTATCGACCTCTAAACGAGACCCACCGCCTGTCGCCCCTAGCTAATTACCCTCATTCCGAACACAATGGGATATGTATCGTAAGCTGATTTGATCGTTTAGATCAGTTTTCGTCAAAATCAAAATATAAATCTATATATTGAATTTGAACGCGCATTTCAATTTACCAGGGCCACGTATGAACTCTAAAAATTCCCAAAAAACATTTTCTAGCTTCATATTGATGATACGGTCCTAACAAAACTAATTTCGTCAAATTCTGAGACCGTTTAAAAAATGGCCGTTTTCAGGTCGATCGAAATTGACAAAACACGTTTTACTTCGCCATGCTCACATATTGAATTCAAAAATTATGAATTTTGGAATCCAACAATAATTTGACATCACAGATCCAGCGAAAGAGGTTTCGTCGAAAACCGAGGTCGTTTGCAAAATTTCCATTTTTAAGGGCCAGAATTCCATAGCGACTATTCTGAATTTTCAACTGGGCAAAACTTTTGATTCCCGCTATGAAATTTTGATTTTTCGAATTCGTTGGAAAGATATTCTCAAATAGATTTTAATATTTTTGGTTTCGCTAAAATCCGGTTTATTTTGAATCCTGTACATTCATTTGAACTTTGAAATCGAATTTTCAACCTACCGTGCCATTTCCAATTCCTTTTTTATTTAAAAATAAATATTTATATTCTAACGACGATTCAAATAAATATATACATTCTAATTCTATTCAAAATAATTTTGTCGTCGTTATTATTTAAAATAATTCATTTTAAATATTCATAATTCATCAAAATTGCCAAAATAAAAAATTTTAATTGGCTCAGAATTTCCGGGTTATTACAACTGGTCATTCCCCACAACTAACACCACGATCTTATCGGTAAAATTAATTACCATTTCCCGTTCAAATCTAATTAAAAATTTAACTATCGCTAGGAATAAAACTGGCGATACTCCGTTCTCGATCATTTCACAAATTTGATAATTTAAATTATCACATTCCCTTTTTCAATCTATTTAAAGATTCATTAAAACTCCACTTACTTTTAATCTTACCAAAAATCAATATTAATGATTATTTAACTTTGGAAACACAAACATGTCGCATTGACAATCTACACCATACTATTGGTTTCTGCCGATATATAACCTCTAAGCTCGTACATCTCAGAGAAGGCTGTTAAGCAAGAGAATAAATTCTCCACCACCAAACAGATATATATTTAGCAGAGATCAACCATACAGCTCGAAATACAATGACAGACATGTAATCCTGCCTTTAACTGGGTTAAAGAACTAATGTCATTTAAAACATAGTTCACGATAAACCCAAATCACATTCCATTAATTATTAAATCTTCACGGAAAAACAAATCAATATATAATCAATATCAATTTTCGTATCTGACTAGTAATATAAATGGAATAACGGCAAAGGCTTTTAAATTCCATATGTATTATTAGTCTTCCTCCACATAAGTTCATTTCGATCATTACCAATTCCAAATCACATTACACTGTAAATCAGGTTAAAGAACGAATGTCGTTAAAAACCCAATTCACAATAAACCCAATTCACATTCCATTTTTAATCGGGTTAAAGAACAAGTGTTATTTAAAACACCATTCACAATAAACCCAAAAACAAATTTCAATTTAATTCCAATTTAATATTAATTAATTGGTAACTTCATTAAATCTCAATAAAAAGATTTAATCTTTTCTCAACTGGGATTAAGAACAGTGTCATTTAAAACACAGTTCACGACAAACCCAAAATCCAATTTGATATTAAATACAAGGCTCTGAATAGAAAATATATCGGCTTATATTCAATATCAAATTCTGAAACCAACAAATATCGTATTGGAAAAACGATATATATATATATATATATATATCTTCCAAATCCCTCCACAATATCCCTATAATCACGGAATCCAATATCGAAATATTCTGAAGATAATTTCGATTCAAATCCATTCCAATTCATATATTGGGAATTCCGGTTATTTTTAAAAACATTTCAAATCTAATTTAATTATTTAAAAATATTGGATTATAATTCTAGTTCATAACTAGTTCATTTCGATAAAATATATTTTTATCTTTTCAAATATCGAATTTTTCATCTTAATTCTTTCCAAATCATTTATTATGATTTTACACAAATTATTGATATTTTTAATAATTTTATCAAGGCCCGTACAGTCAATTTCCATAAACGGTCATCGAATTGCACTTACAGCGACCTTTTCCAAATTTGATTTGGACATAATTCCAAATCCAACTGTTAGATTTCTAATTTTTTATATTCGTTAGAAAGCTCTTTTCGATACGAACCCAACGGTTACCGTTTTAGGAGAATCTGACGGTCGGATCTCCCGTGATGTCCGTTCGAAGTTAATAGTCGAAATTCACGAACTACTGCTGCGCTGCGCGTTCTATTCAGGCCATTATATATATATATACAATATATTATATATATTTCGTCGATTTCCATTTAAAATGAAGTTTATAAATCGTTTTAAATTTGTTTTCTAAACGATTTCAAATTCATATCCAATTTCAAATCAAAATTGAATATTCCATATCATCTATATATAAATGATAATATTTTCAAAAAATTAGATTTTGAAATCTTTTCCTTTTCAATATTCATTATAAAAATGAATGAAATCGATATAAATATCGTTCACGTCAAAATGGCATTAATCTAATCAACACGGCTTCTTGTATATTTAAATATTTTCGCATCCATCCCAAATCGGACATCAAAATCAGATTTTGATCTTTTACTGAATATTATTTTAAAATATTCATTATTTTAAAATATTCGTTATTTTAAAATATTATGTAACGACCCATAAAAAAATTCGACACTCGAATTTTCGATAACAATATAAACCTTGTATTATCTGCCAAAACCCAAGTATCGTAACCCAGATTGTTAATAGAAAGAAGTTAGAGGGTGAGAGATGAAAGAAATAAATATTAGAATAGAAGAAAAGAACACATCAAAATCTCACAGCGGAACGAATAAAATGTAATATATCAAATCTCTTTATACAAAAGAAACTGTAGATACATACCAATCATCAGAGTACAACATGTAATAACCCGTAAAATGCGAGCCAATTTGAAATTTTTATTTTGGCAATTTTAGCGAATTTTGATTATTTAAAATGAATTATTTTAAATAATATCGACGAGAAATTTATTTTGAATAGAATTCGACGTATATATTATATACGTCGTCGATAGAATATAAATATTTATATATAATTATAAATAGAATTGAAAATGGCGCGGTAGTTCGATAATTCGATTTCAAACTTCAATTGAATGTACCGGGTGCAAAACAATCCGGATTTTAGTGAAACCAAAAACATTAGGATCTAATTGACGATATCTTTCCAACGAAGTTAACAAACTGAGATTTCACTTTAAAAATTGAGAGATATGTCCAGTTGAAAATTCTGAATAGTCGCTATGGAATTCAGGCCCTTAAAAATGGACATTTTGCAAATGACCTCGGATTTCGACGAAACCAGTTTTGTTGGGTCCGTGATGTCGAGTTATTGCTAGGTTTCAAATTTCATAATTTTTCGAATCAATATGTGAGCGTGGCCAAGGAAAACGTGTTTTGACCATTTCAGTTGATTTTAATCGACTGGAAATTGGCCATTTTTCATACGGTCTCAGAATTCGACGAAACTAGTTTTGTTAGGACCGTATCGTCAATACGAAGCTAGAAAATATTTTTCTAGAATTTTTCTAGTTAGTATGTGACCCCGGTAATTTGAAATGCACGTTTAAAATTCAATATAGCGATTTAAGTGTAAATTTAACAGGAACTGATTCAAACAGCCGAATCAGCTTACGATACATATCCCATTGTGTTCGGAATGGGGGTGAAACGCTATGGGCGACAGTTGGTGGGCCTCGTTTCGAGTTCGGTAGTAAAAGTCAACTTTTTGCGATTAAATTAATTAAAAATAAAATAAAATATATAGGCCCCTCCCCCGTTTATTTTTCTCAGAACCTAAAATTAAAAAAAGAAAAAAAGAAAAAGGAGACGAAGGCGACGGGGGGGGGAGAGCCGCCGCCGCCGCCACCTCGCGCGCCCCCCAGCGGCGCCGCTGCCAGGCGCCTCCGCCGCGAGACCCCCCTTCCCTTCTTCTTCCCTCCTCTGCCACGAAACCCCTATCGCCCAAAACCCCTATCGCCCAAAACCCCATCCGACCCACCTCCAGCCCCCCCCTCCGATCCTCCGCCTTCTTCTCCCCAAGTGCCGCGACCCCCTTCCCTCCTTCAGCCGCAAGTCCTCTCCCCCCCCCCCCCCCCCATGTAAGTTTACTGATTTTTTTTTCTTTTTTTTATTTATGTTTAAAACTGTTTTTTTAATTTACTTTAGAACTGATTTTTATTTATTTTTAGAACTGATTTTTATTTATTTTTAAAACTGATTTTTATTTTTAAACTTTAAAAAGAGAAAGATTTAAACTTTAAAAAGAGAAAGGTTTGAACTTTAAAAGGTGAAAAGATAGGATTTTTATTTGGTAAAAGATATGATCTTTATATTTTTAAAGTGATAAAATATAGTTTTTATATTTTTAAAGTATTAAAAATATAGTCTTTACCATATAGATGATGTAAAATATGATTTTCGTGTATGTAGAGAATTAGAAATATAATTTTTACATGATAGCAATATTAAAAATAGCATCTTTATATGTGTAGAAAAATAAAAATGTGATTTTTATAATGATGTATATGAAAAAGTTCAATCTTTATATTTGAAAAGCTAAAACCTTTTTAGGTAAAAAGGCGAGATCTTTATATAGAAAATAGAGAAGTAAAATATGATTTTTTATATATTGAACATCATAATAAAAATTCGATTTTTATATATTGAATAGCATGGTAAAAATTCGATTTTTAAATATATGAAGTGATTATAAAAATATGATTTTTAAATTGAAAGTAAATAGATAAAAATATGATTTTTAAATTGAAAACGAACAAATAAAAATGTGATTTTTATTTTAAAGACATCAAAATATAAAAATGTGATTTTTATGTATATAGTGACTACGGGCACAAGAAGACGATAAAATGGCGAGGATGAAAAAAATTTCTATAAAAGAAGTGTCGTGAAGTTGGATAGCTTTTGGTGAGAACTTCTCACTCTAAATTCTTTTTCTAGTTATATATATATACTAGGATGTAGACGGTGTTTAGTAGCACCCGACACCCGTCATCCACAGACCATGGATGGCTTGTTTGAAAATTGTTTGGTTGTGTAGTTGGTTAGATTAATTGAATTGAAATTGAATTGTTTGGTGAATTGAAATGGATTTGATTGATGTGTGAATGGCGTGGGCCTTCACTAGACCGGGGATAAGGCTAGGCCTCGTCCCGTTTCTAGTATCGTGCCGTTATGCCGCCGAAATTTTCTAAAATAAGTTCGAAAAATAAAAGATATCATTTTATTTGATAAATGAAATGAATAGAAATTCAAGTGTTAAAATAAATTGTTTTATCGTTAAAAATATAATTTTAACGTGAAAGTGAATAAATGAATATTTATAAACAAATCGGCCGATTTGTTTATATACACTGATTTGACTGATATTGATTGGGTCGATAAATTTTACACATCGCCCAACTGCACAAATAAAATCTGTGTTTGATTGTTTGAAACCCCACACGGGTGTTGGGATGAAATTTGAAGTTCATTCATCCTGATTGATTAAATATGTCGATCGATTGATTGACAGGCTGTTATAAGCGTTAGATATCTATATTTGATGCTTATACAGCGTAGTGCACTTTGGTTGATGGTTGATTGTTTATTAATGCTATTAAATACATGTGTTGTATGGAATCCATATAATTAACGTTATATGGTGATTGATTGGGCCTCATTCCAATCGGGAAAACAATGAATATTATAAAAGAAAATTCATGTGTTGAATATAAAAATAGTCATGTGTTGACGATGATCATGTGTTGAAACTATTCATGTGTTGAGTAGAATATTTTAAATAAAATAAATTACATCTTTATCTTAATTACGATTAGAATCTACTTTACGGTGGAGTCTAATTAAAATCAAACGATAGATACCATAGTTTTATAAAATATTTTACATAACAAAAATAGTGAGGTGTTGACAGTACTCATGTGTTGAGATTAGTCGTGTGTTGAAAGAAATATAGATTCATGTGTTGAATGGGATAAATATTCATTTGTTGGATAGAATAAAGGAGTTTTGAAAAATATAAAGCCGTGTTGATTAGAGATGCGTTATTTCGACGTGAACGATATTTATATCGATTTTAAACGATTTCGAAATGAATTGAATTGAAAACGATTTCGAAATGAATTGAATTGAAAACGATTTCGAAATGAATTGAATTGAAAACGATTTCGAAATGAATTGAATTGAAAACGATTTCGAAATGAATTGAATTGAAAACGATTTCGAAATGAATTGAATTGAAAACGATTCCGAAATGAATTGAATTGAAAACGATTTCGAAATGAATTGAAAGCGAATTCAAATTGAATTGAAAGTGAATTGAAATGAATTCAAATTGAATTAAAATTTGAATTGAATAGAAATGAATTTTAAAACGAATTTATAAAGAAGAATTCAATTTTGGCTTTGAATGGAAATAGTGTTGAAATGGTTTTGAAACGAAGTTAAAACGATTTATAAAATTCGTTTTAAAAGGAAATCGACGAAATATATATATATATAATATATATATATTATATATATAATGGCCTGAATAGAACGCGCCGCGCCGCGGTAGTTCGTGAATTTCGACCATTTATTTCAAACGGACATTGCGGGAGATCCGACCGTCGGATTCTCCTAAAACCGGAACCGTTAGGTTCGTATCGAAAAGAGTTTTCCAATGAATGTTGGAAATTTGAAATCTAACGGTTGGATTTGGAATTATGTCTAAATCAAATTCGAAAAAGGTCGTTGTAAGTGCAGTTCGATGGCCGTTGTTGGAAATCGACTGTACGGGCCTTGATAAAATTATTAAAAAAATGTATAATTTGTGTAAAATTATAATATGTGAATTGGAAAGATTTGGGCTGGAAAATTCCACATTTGAAAAGATAAAAATAGATTTTTATCGAAATGAACTAGTTTTGAACTAGAATTGAAATCAATTTATTTTTAAAATAAATAAATTGAATTTGAAAGTGATTTTGAAAATAATCGATAATTTCCAATACGTGGATTGGACTGGAGCTGAATCGAAATTATCTTCGGGATATTTCGATGTTGGATTTCGTGACTATACAAATATTGTTATGGGGATTTGAAAGATATTTTATATCGTTATTTCCAATACGATATTTGTTGGTTTCAGAATTTGATATTGAATATAAGCCGATATATTTTCTATTCAGAGCCTTGTATTTAATATCAAATGTGATTTGGTTTGTCGTGAATCGTGTTTTTGATGACATTGGTTCTTTAACCCAGTTAAAGGCAGGATATTGAATTTTGAAAAGATTAAAACTAAGTGGAGTTTTAATGAATCTTTAATTAGATTAAAAAGTGAATTGATAATTTAAATTATCAAATCTGAAAGGTGATCGAGAATGGAGTACCACCAGTTTTGCTCCAAAGCGATAGTTAAATCTTTAATTAGATTTGAACGTGAAATGGTAATTAATTTTACCGATAACACCGTGGTGTTAGATATGGAGTATCACCAGTTTTGCTCCATGGGATATATAGGTTGGGATTGGGAAATAAACTAAATAATTACTTCGGTGTGGTTCGTTAATCCCGACTAGTTTGAGATGATATCCAAAGGAAGATTAAAGAATAAATTTGGAAGAATTTATCTTTGATAAAATTAATGGGAACCTTTCCCTAAGAATGTGATTTTGTGAATAAAAGAATATTCTGAATTGGAATGAGGCGTTTGTTGTGTTTGTGTAACATTCGTTTATTATATACGTGGGTTATTCAGAAAGGCCGGGTTTATACCCATTCTGAATAACCGATTCGACGAGATGTCGAAGATGAAGACGGTGGTAGAAGACCGGAAGTCTTCACATCGTTTGGGTGATTACTGATGATCTTGATTGGGCTGTACGCCCAGGATGAGGGAATCAGTTGGTGATCTTCCAGACGTACTTGGAGATGGATGGATATGCGAGGAAAGTGCCTCCGGTTTCGTTCAGACCCAGAACGAACTTGTAAATGGATTGTGTGTCTGACATTGGATTTTATTCTTTGTTGATTGATCTCTATTAAATATACATCTGTTTGGCGGCGGAGAATTTATTCTCTTGCTTAACGCCCTTCTCTGAGACATACGAGCTCAGAGGTTGTATATCGATGGACATCAGTCGCATGGAGTGAATTGCCAATGTGGCATGCGTAAGTGGCAATTGATCAAGGCTTCTGTTGAAAAGCAAAGTCTTGTGGTTGATGATCAAAGCACGGCCTGTGTGGCATAGCTTTGTGTATAACGTGAATTCGCGAGCCTCACACCTCGGTATGAGTCAAAAACGGGATAGTGACTGCAGGGAGAGCACGACGTTTCTTTCTAGCTAGGGTGGTGTCAGTGACCTACCAGCCCTGACATTTATATACTTTTCACCTGTGTGGTTGTTGGAATGCGAGGCGCCTCGGATATAGGTCTGTAAGGACCGGGAAACGTGTGTTCAGGAATAACTAATCCTCAAAAGTAAGAGAGGACCGGCCCTGAAGATCCAAGGATCATAGTGGGGTCCTGGGACATTTGCTAGAGTGTCTCGAACGCGGAGAGGAGCTTTCCCCTTGCCTCGGCTCATGACGGAATCCAATTTCCAATACGTGTATTGCGGTTTTAATTGTAGAACTAGTATGGCGACATGATAGATGGTACCCATGCCGCCTATGATTGATATTTATGATTGAAATTGTTTTGACACTATACACTTATAATAGTATCAAATATTGTGTTTTAAACGTATCAAGCATGCTTTGGCTGTTATAAGGGAAAACCCTATCCTCCGGCTTGCGTTGCATTGTGTGATGGGACCTGGGTCTTATAACAGCTTCATTTTTCTTTATTTAGCATTGCGCTGTTTGTTTTATGCACTGGTATTCTTGGGAGGAAACCCGTTCCGTGTTATACGGCGTGGTCCCTTGATTTACCTAACTTTAAAAATAAAGATTGATAACTGTTTTAGTTCTCACACCAGTCACATGACTGACCTGGAGTTTATTGTTTTAACCTAAACTCTGGGTGCCCCTATTTTCCACACGGGCAGCTAGTAGTTTTGGTTTTGCAGATTTATATTCACAGGTTCCTGATATACAGCTGGAACGATGCTCGGAAAGCTCTGTATCCGTGTATCACTCCTAGTTGTGCTTTTGTATATTTTTCCGCTGCTATGTAATTTATTGTAATCCCTGATATTTATCCAATGTAATTTATTCATTTATACTCTGTATATTCTTGTATCTGATGGGATTGTTGTAATAACAATGAAATGTTCTTCCGTATGCGTCCTTTTGTGTCTTGTCCTCAATTCTATCCGTGCTTTCCTTCACGGGGAAGTTCGGGTCGTCTCAGTTTGGTATCAGAGCTTTGGTTTACAGAGCTCGAGAACAAGACACATTAGAACCATACGAAAGAATTCATCAGATATTGTATTAGTAATATCCAATTAGAATTACTCGTTAGAGATAGGATCAGTAGTATCCTAGAACGAGTGTGAAGAGTATATTTTTCAAATGAAAACAATTTTGTTTTAAAAATTTAAATCGTTTTATACGTATTTAAATGTTTATTTATTTTGAATATGGACAATCGAGTATATATAGATTTCGCGTATACGCGTCATGAACGTATAGTCGAAGTTTTAATATACTGGATAGATATAGAGTCACATTCTAGATATCCGGGGATGATTCTGATGATGGTGCATCATCATTAGTATTCATATTCGAGTCTCGAAGGTGTGATTTCTATATATTTCCATTAGACTGGTGTGAGAACCAAAACTAGTATAGTTAGAACACATTGTTGTGAATTGGCATCAAAAACATGATTTTCTGTATATATATCAAATTTATGAATTTGAAACTCTAATTCACTAATTGATTGATGTTTGTGTTGTTTGTTTAATTGTTTGCTAATTTTAACCATTTATGCCTAATTAAACCAAATATTGAATTGTATTGAAAATTGGTCGCATTTGCTTGTATATACATATACTTACATTGAACAGGTCATAGCAAGGAGGCTAGAGCCAGAGAATAAAATTTGTTTGCCCGACAAATAGGTACATGTTTACTACATAATTTACTGTTTTGTTTGGGTGATGATGATTTTATGAGCCTATGGGCTAGCCGCTTGGCTTTTTCTTTTTCTTTTTGAGATCTGAAGGACCGGGGAAGCTATTTGAAATTCCCCGATGCTCCCGGTGCAGGGGAGGTTATGGCGAAATTTTTCAAAAATTTAGCGTGTTAGCCAAATTTTTGAAAATTTGAAAATTCTCAGAAACTAAAGAGTTGGAGAATGGAAGCCAGATCGAATGTAGAGCTTATTAATCAAACCACTTTCAACTTTGTTCCTTTTCGGGGACGAAAAGTTTTAAGTGGGGGAGATTGTAATAACCCGTAAAATGCGAGCCAATTTGAAATTTTTATTTTGGCAATTTTAGCGAATTTTGATTATTTAAAATGAATTATTTTAAATAATATCGACGAGAAATTTATTTTGAATAGAATTCGACGTATATATTATATACGTCGTCGATAGAATATAAATATTTATATATAATTATAAATAGAATTGAAAATGGCGCGGTAGTTCGATAATTCGATTTCAAACTTCAATTGAATGTACCGGGTGCAAAACAATCCGGATTTTAGTGAAACCAAAAAATTAGGATCTAATTGACGATATCTTTCCAACGAAGTTAACAAACTGAGATTTCACTTTAAAAATTGAGAGATATGTCCAGTTGAAAATTCTGAATAGTCGCTATGGAATTAAGGCCCTTAAAAATGGACATTTTGCAAATGACCTCGGATTTCGACGAAACCAGTTTTGTTGGGTCCGTGATGTCGAGTTATTGCTAGGTTTCAAATTTCATAATTTTTCGAATCAATATGTGAGCGTGGCCAAGGAAAACGTGTTTTGACCATTTCAGTTGATTTTAATCGACTGGAAATTGGCCATTTTTCATACGGTCTCAGAATTCGACGAAACTAGTTTTGTTAGGACCGTATCGTCAATACGAAGCTAGAAAATATTTTTCTAGAATTTTTCTAGTTAGTATGTGACCCCGGTAATTTGAAATGCACGTTTAAAATTCAATATAGCGATTTAAGTGTAAATTTAACAGGAACTGATTCAAACAGCCGAATCAGCTTACGATACATATCCCATTGTGTTCGGAATGGGGGTGAAACGCTATGGGCGACAGTTGGTGGGCCTCGTTTCGAGTTCGGTAGTAAAAGTCAACTTTTTGCGATTAAATTAATTAAATTAATTAAAAATAAAATAAAATATATAGGCCCCTCCCCCGTTTATTTTTCTCAGAACCTAAAATTAAAAAAAAAAGAAAAAGAAAAAGGAGACGAAGGCGACGGGGGGGAGAGCCGCCGCCGCCGCCACCTCGCGCGCCCCCCAGCGGCGCCGCTGCCAATCGCCTCCGCCGCGAGACCCCCCTTCCCTTCTTCTTCCCTCCTCTGCCACGAAACCCCTATCGCCCAAAACCCCTATCGCCCAAAACCCCATCCGACCCACCTCCAGCCCCCCCTCCGATCCTCCGCCTTCTTCTCCCCAAGTGCCGCGACCCCCATCCCTCCTTCAGCCGCAAGTCCTCTTCCCCCCCTGTAAGTTTACTGATTTTTTTTTCTTTTTTTTATTTATGTTTAAAACTGTTTTTTTAATTTACTTTAGAACTGATTTTTATTTATTTTTAGAACTGATTTTTATTTATTTTTAAAACTGATTTTTATTTTTAAACTTTAAAAAGAGAAAGATTTAAACTTTAAAAAGAGAAAGGTTTGAACTTTAAAAGGTGAAAAGATAGGATTTTTATTTGGTAAAAGATATGATCTTTATATTTTTAAAGTGATAAAATATAGTTTTTATATTTTTAAAGTATTAAAAATATAGTCTTTACCATATAGATGATGTAAAATATGATTTTCGTGTATGTAGAGAATTAGAAATATAATTTTTACATGATAGCAATATTAAAAATAGCATCTTTATATGTGTAGAAAAATAAAAATGTGATTTTTATAATGATGTATATGAAAAAGTTCAATCTTTATATTTGAAAAGCTAAAACCTTTTTAGGTAAAAAGGCGAGATCTTTATATAGAAAATAGAGAAGTAAAATATGATTTTTTATATATTGAACATCATAATAAAAATTCGATTTTTATATATTGAATAGCATGGTAAAAATTCGATTTTTAAATATATGAAGTGATTATAAAAATATGATTTTTAAATTGAAAGTAAATAGATAAAAATATGATTTTTAAATTGAAAACGAACAAATAAAAATGTGATTTTTATTTTAAAGACATCAAAATATAAAAATGTGATTTTTATGTATATAGTGACTACGGGCACAAGAAGACGATAAAAAGGCGAGGATGAAGAAAATTTCTATAAAAGAAGTGTCGTGAAGTTGGATAGCTTTTGGTGAGAACTTCTCACTCTAAATTCTTTTTCTAGTTATATATATATACTAGGATGTAGACGGTGTTTAGTAGCACCCGACACCCGTCATCCACAGACCATGGATGGCTTGTTTGAAAATTGTTTGGTTGTGTAGTTGGTTAGATTAATTGAATTGAAATTGAATTGTTTGGTGAATTGAAATGGATTTGATTGATGTGTGAATGGCGTGGGCCTTCACTAGACCGGGGATAAGGCTAGGCCTCGTCCCGTTTCTAGTATCGTGCCGTTATGCCGCCGAAATTTTCTAAAATAAGTTAGAAAAATAAAAGATATCATTTTATTTGATAAATGAAATGAATAGAAATTCAAGTGTTAAAATAAATTGTTTTATCGTTAAAAATATAATTTTAACGTGAAAGTGAATAAATGAATATTTATAAACAAATCGGCCGATTTGTTTATATACACTGATTTGACTGATATTGATTGGGTCGATAAATTTTACACATCGCCCAACTGCACAAATAAAATCTGTGTTTGATTGTTTGAAACCCCACACGGGTGTTGGGATGAAATTTGAAGTTCACTCATCCTGATTGATTAAATATGTCGATCGATTGATTGACAGGCTGTTATAAGCGTTAGATATCTATATTTGATGCTTATACAGCGTAGTGCACTTTGGTTGATGGTTGATTGTTTATTAATGCTATTAAATACATGTGTTGTATGGAATCCATATAATTAACGTTATATGGTGATTGATTGGGCCTCATTCCAATCGGGAAAACAATGAATATTATAAAAGAAAATTCATGTGTTGAATATAAAAATAGTCATGTGTTGACGATGATCATGTGTTGAAACTATTCATGTGTTGAGTAGAATATTTTAAATAAAATAAATTACATCTTTATCTTAATTACGATTAGAATCTACTTTACGGTGGAGTCTAATTAAAATCAAACGATAGATACCATAGTTTTATAAAATATTTTACATAACAAAAATAGTGAGGTGTTGACAGTACTCATGTGTTGAGATTAGTCGTGTGTTGAAAGAAATATAGATTCATGTGTTGAATGGGATAAATATTCATTTGTTGGATAGAATAAAGGAGTTTTGAAAAATATAAAGCCGTGTTGATTAGAGATGCGTTATTTCGACGTGAACGATATTTATATCGATTTTAAACGATTTCGAAATGAATTGAATTGAAAACGATTTCGAAATGAATTGAATTGAAAACGATTTCGAAATGAATTGAATTGAAAACGATTTCGAAATGAATTGAATTGAAAACGATTTCGAAATGAATTGAATTGAAAACGATTTCGAAATGAATTGAATTGAAAACGATTTCGAAATGAATTGAATTGAAAACGATTCCGAAATGAATTGAATTGAAAACGATTTCGAAATGAATTGAAAGCGAATTCAAATTGAATTGAAAGTGAATTGAAATGAATTCAAATTGAATTAAAATTTGAATTGAATAGAAATGAATTTTAAAACGAATTTATAAAGAAGAATTCAATTTTGGCTTTGAATGGAAATAGTGTTGAAATGGTTTTGAAACGAAGTTAAAACGATTTATAAAATTCGTTTTAAAAGGAAATCGATGAAATATATATAATATATATATATTATATATATAATGGCCTGAATAGAACGCGCCGCGCCGCGGTAGTTCGTGAATTTCGACCATTTATTTCAAACGGACATTGCGGGAGATCCGACCGTCGGATTCTCCTAAAACCGGAACCGTTAGGTTCGTATCGAAAAGAGTTTTCCAATGAATATTAGAAATTTGAAATCTAACGGTTGGATTTGGAATTATGTCTAAATCAAATTCGAAAAAGGTCGCTGTAAGTGCAGTTCGATGGCTGTTGTTGGAAATCGACTGTACGGGCCTTGATAAAATTATTAAAAATATGTATAATTTGTGTAAATTATAATATGTGAATTGGAAAGATTTGGGCTGGAAAATTCCACATTTGAAAAGATAAAAATAGATTTTTATCGAAATGAACTAGTTTTGAACTAGAATTGAAATCAATTTATTTTTAAAATAAATAAATTGAATTTGAAAGTGATTTTGAAAATAATCGATAATTTCCAATACGTGGATTGGACTGGAGCTGAATCGAAATTATCTTCGGGATATTTCGATGTTGGATTTCGTGACTATACAAATATTGTTATGGGGATTTGAAAGATATTTTATATCGTTATTTCCAATACGATATTTGTTGGTTTCAGAATTTGATATTGAATATAAGCCGATATATTTTCTATTCAGAGCCTTGTATTTAATATCAAATGTGATTTGGTTTGTCGTGAATCGTGTTTTTGATGACATTGGTTCTTTAACCCAGTTAAAGGCAGGATATTGAATTTTGAAAAGATTAAAACTAAGTGGAGTTTTAATGAATCTTTAATTAGATTAAAAAGTGAATTGATAATTTAAATTATCAAATCTGAAAGGTGATCGAGAATGGAGTACCACCAGTTTTGCTCCAAAGCGATAGTTAAATCTTTAATTAGATTTGAACGTGAAATGGTAATTAATTTTACCGATAACACCGTGGTGTTAGATATGGAGTATCACCAGTTTTTCTCCATGGGATATATAGGTTGGGATTGGGAAATAAACTAAATAATTACTTCGGTGTGGTTCGTTAATCCCGACTAGTTTGAGATGATATCCAAAGGAAGATTAAAGAATAAATTTGGAAGAATTTATCTTTGATAAAATTAATGGGAACCTTTCCCTAAGAATGTGATTTTGTGAATAAAAGAATATTCTGAATTGGAATGAGGCGTTTGTTGTGTTTGTGTAACATTCGTTTATTATATACGTGGGTTATTCAGAAAGGCCGGGTTTATACCCATTCTGAATAACCGATTCGATGAGATGTCGAAGATGAAGACGGTGGTAGAAGACCGGAAGTCTTCACATCATTTGGGTGATTACTGATGATCTTGATTGGGCTGTACGCCCAGGATGAGGGAATCAGTTGGTGATCTTCCAGACGTACTTGGAGATGGATGGATATGCGAGGAAAGTGCCTCCGGTTACGTTCAGACCCAGAACGAACTTGTAAATGGATTGTGTGTCTGACATTGGATTTTATTCTGTGTTGATTGATCTCTATTAAATATACATCTGTTTGGCGGCGGAGAATTTATTCTCTTGCTTAACGCCCTTCTCTGAGACATACGAGCTCAGAGGTTGTATATCGATGGACATCAGTCGCATGGAGTGAATTGCCAATGTGGCATGCGTAAGTGGCAATTGATCAAGGCTTCTGTTGAAAAGCAAAGTCTTGTGGTTGATGATCAAAGCACGGCCTGTGTGGCATAGCTTTGTGTATAACGTGAATTCGCGAGCCTCACACCTCGGTATGAGTCAAAAACGGGATAGTGACTGCAGGGAGAGCACGACGTTTCTTTCTAGCTAGGGTGGTGTCAGTGACCTACCAGCCCTGACATTTATATACTTTTCACCTGTGTGGTTGTTGGAATGTGAGGCGCCTCGGATATAGGTCTGTAAGGACCGGGAAACGTGTGTTCAAGAATAACTAATCCTCAAAATAAAGAGAGGACCGGCCCTGAAGATCCAAGGATCATAGTGGGGTCCTGGGACATTTGCTAGAGTGTCTCGAACGCGGAGAGGAGCTTGCCCCTTGCCTCGGCTCATGACGGAATCCAATTTCCAATACGTGTATTGCGGTTTTAATTGTAGAACTAGTATGGCGACATGATAGATGGTACCCATGCCGCCTATGATTGATATTTATGATTGAAATTGTTTTGACACTATACACTTATAATAGTATCAAATATTGTGTTTTAAACGTATCAAGCATGCTTTGGCTGTTATAAGGGAAAACCCTATCCTTCGGCTTGCGTTGCATTGTGTGATGGGACCTGGGTCTTATAACAGCTTCATTTTTCTTTATTTAGCATTGCGCTGTTTGTTTTATGCACTGGTATTCTTGGGAGGAAACCCGTTCCGTGTTATACGGCGTAGTCCCTTGATTTACCTAACTTTAAAAATAAAGATTGATAACTGTTTTAGTTCTCACACCAGTCACATGACTGACCTGGAGTTTATTGTTTTAACCTAAACTCTGGGTGCCCCTATTTTCCACACGGGCAGCTAGTAGTTTTGGTTTTGCAGATTTATATTCACAGGTTCCTGATATAGAGCTGGAACGATGCTCGGAAAGCTCTGTATCCGTGTATCACTCCTAGTTGTGCTTTTGTATATTTTTCCGCTGCTATGTAATTTATTGTAATCCCTGATATTTATCCAATGTAATTTATTCATTTATACTCTGTATATTCTTGTATCTGATGGGATTGTTGTAATAACAATGAAATGTTCTTCCGTATGCGTCCTTTTGTGTCTTGTCCTCAATTCTATCCGTGCTTTCCTTCACGGGGAAGTTCGGGTCGTCTCACAACATATCTGTCACAGCAGAAATAAACTTTATATAACTAACGGTGAAGCCCCCTGCTTCCAGCTCCTGAACTCCAAGCGAAACCTAACCTGTAAATATACTCGGTCTGACCCAAGCACATTTGAAGCAAAGCAAAATTCACCCGGATCAGTCTGGAATCCTTTCAGTGATAAATTCATAGTCCAATAACTCGCTTAACTTTGAGAAATCTTTTTAAATAAAAGGATAATAGTAAGACCAGCCCACAAATAAACACGGTCGATTTTTACCTTACTATAACCAATTTTTTTTTGAAATCGATATCTTTTCTGATATTATAATAATGTCTACCGAACCACAAATAAATAATAATCTAGCAGAATGATTGCATCTCACGCTCTACATATATAGTATACAATCAAAACCACGGGCGCTTATTGGAGAATGGATTTCCTGGTAAGGTATGGGACCACTTGCCGACAATGTACCTCCGTAGATGAATACATTGGGGTTCAACAAGAACGTCTTGCAACCCGGCTATACGTGACCGCCTCATTTCTCTTGAGAGTACCGAATATATCATTACCACGGTTGAGGGCCAGCCAACCGAACCGATAGCATAAATATAGAAATAAAAAGGGACAACCGAAGGCATTTAATTTCTCCAGATCAGATAATGATATACCTTATTAATGGGTGCGACCCACATAGCCATGCTGCCTACCCGATTTTTTGCCATTTCTCGGTTGTTGAGGCTTGAGGTCACGTTTATCTTAATGGCAACTCTATTCACTTTGAGTGCCACATTGTCAGATTCGCCAAATCACTAATTGACATCCACAAGTACAGTCTGGGTGTTAAGCAAGAGAATTACTCCGCCACCAAACTTGGAATATTTGTAAAAATCAACGTACGTGATTCTTAAGGAAATACTCTATCAAAAATTCGTCCATACAAATCATCCAGGAACAGGATGAACCAAAGGCACTCTCCTACCGCATCCTAGGGATCACCCTATAGATCAGTAGTGAGTAGTCCTTGCAGTCCGTAGATTTCAATCACGAAAGAATTACTGCTGAAATATCTCTAGGGATCAGCTAGAGAATTCAACAAGTAGTTCTTCCGCTCATGAAGATTTACGGTCTTCAATGCTCCATCATTATCCATGCAGATTAGTTTCGTATGCAAGGTAGATTCAAAGTGGTTTTGGGTCTAGTTCCTATCTCGGTCTCTTCGAAATAACATGTCAAAAATGTCAAATAATATTTCATTGATAGTCGGTGTTTTAACTATCAATGATAACAGCACGATCAAGTTCATGGCAGCTCAGGTCTTATTATCCCAATTTTTTTTCCTTAAAACTCCTAATGATCCTTAAAATCATTTGATCGATTTAATATCAATTTCATTTACTTACCTTGATTAATCACTTTTATTTTCGAGGATTAGATTCGACATCCATATTTATCACATTTCGCTTCACCTCGATTACATTTACAACATTGCTACCTTTCTGTAAACTCATTTCCCTAACTTTGGAAATATCGATAGATATAAATCTTATTTATGGACTCCTTATATGGGCCTTCGAAGGCCAAATCATACATTACTTATCTTTAAATCAAATAGTCTGGTTTATATATTTTTTTCCAACTAAACTGGTATTACAAATTTCATTTCAAAAACTCGCAATTATCGTTGCAATTATATTTTAGATCCATAACTAGCGTTGCAATATTCCTTCCTTGGAAATAAACTAATTTCAATAAATTCCCTTTCTTTCCACCATTTGAAGATAATCTTTCGTATTTACCAAACTTTGTTTTGCTGACATTACCATTTTTATATAAAACCTTCTTATTTCCTTCACTTAGGATACTTTAATTTTTCCCAAATCTATTTACCTTCCCTTTTGTTTTAGAAAATATCGATATATATCATCTACCCAATGGTATAAAATCAATTTTAAAGTCTTATACAGACCAAAAGCAATGTCAATTATACATTGTTATATTTTAAAAGCTAATAATCTTATTTATATTCCTAACCTCACAACAGGCGTTGCAATATTATTTACCTTTCAATAATAAACTAATCTCAACATAATTTACCATTACAACTAATATTATTCCTTGATAATAGTGAAGCCGTTCAAGTTGGGGTATTTTATTTACCTCTCAGACTTTGATCGACAATGTTCTTATATTAGAATAGATAATAGTCGCAATCCAAAAACCATCTTACTTATAATTTTCACAAATCAAGTTTTCTTACTTAAAATATGTTTTTGTAAAACCATATTCTTGTTCTTTGATCTTAATCGGTTATGACCATTTTTAATCAATATTTAACTTCTTGTTTTAACCTCGGGATACGATTCCATTTTTAATTGGAATGATATTACCATAATCTGTTTGTCAAATATTTTACCTAAAACCTTAATATTATTCATTCTTTCCCTTCCGACATTTATTTTTCCATTTGAACGTAATTGTATTTATTAAGCAAACACCTCGTTCAACTTGAGTTTTAAACTTCCCCTTTTGTAAAATCCTTCACTTTGAATCTTTTTATACAACTCTCTTTATAACTTAGATTACGATAACCCATTTCCTAACACTTTCACAAAACAATTTTGTATCGTAATATAGAAACACATATTTCGATTTATAATCAGAATCCATTTATCAATTTCTAAGACTGTTAACATTCATTCATCTTTACTTCCTCGACATTTCTTTTGATTTAAACCATTGTACTTAATTCAATTAAGTAACAATTCTAGTAAATTTTATCTCTTTAGTTTTGATTTCCTTTTTAAAACGCTTCTCATAACATTTGAACGACCTTTACAAGTATTCGATTAATTATCATTACAACTCAGTTGTCGTCGTAAATGAATTTCCTTTGAGAAGAAATCATTTTAAAATGATAATATACTTTCTCGTTTCCTGAAGTAAAAGTGGTTTACTTCCCTATTAACAAAACAATTTGGTTGATCACTTTTTAAAACAAAAACATCAAACCATTACTAATTACATTAGTAACCTTTAAAACATCATCAATTAAAAGATAAATTATATTTAAGAAATGTTATTAAACTTTAATAACAATTGTTTAAGATAGATCAGTTAATTTCTTCTTTGAAATTCTTAAACAATTATAATAATATCATATACAGATTTCTAACTAAAATAAACTACATTTAAGAATGTACTAAATTTAAATTACTATTTTCGATCAAACCGTTGATATAGTCAACTTTGTCTCATTAGTTAATTTTCTAACTGATATTCATTACTTCTTCCTATTACACTAATTAAATCAATCTAATAACTTTGCTTATTCATTTAAATATAATTTTCTGAAAAAGATTAACTTGAGGGTTAATTATAACTTATATTGCTTTTAAACTGATTTAAACATCTGATAATCATTTCAAAATATTTTATAAACATCTATTCATTTTTTCTAAAAACTTCATTATAATGTATAAATAAAAATTAAAAATCTTATTTTATTTATAATAAATCCTATAACTAAACATTGTTAATTCGCCTAATGACGAATCACTGTTTAACAAAAATGTGGATTTTAGGCCTTTTGCTGCCAATCCCTCAATCAATACCATTTTTTGATTTAACTCACAGCAAAGTTGAATTGCCATTCAGCGTTAATATTCAAACAGGTTATTATTGTCAATGGGGTCCAATCAGTTCATATAAATAATAAAAATAAGCAACATACATAATATTTGAGGAATCCGGTCGGATTCCTCCAAATAGTCCTTCCCGGCATCACAATTCATAATAATAATATGGAAATTTCAGCCAATACACTTCAAATGATGTGAATATATTTAACGTTTACCAATAGCAAACAAATAACATCCAAAGCCACCAATCAGCCAATTTATACTATCAACAATTTGATTATATTGATTTATCACATCATAGAATTTCAAAAATGTGTGAGAGTTAACTCACCTATTTTCGATTGATGGTTCATTATAATTTTAAACAGACGTTCAAAATTACACGCAATTCTTCTTGCATCCAATTCCGATCAAACCGACTCAGCAGTGTAGTACTCTTTGCTGTGATTCCAAGAAATCTTGTTTCTTTGAATTCTGTACTCATAAGAAAAAGTCATCGTCACTGCAAGTTTGATATAGTTAAAACATCATTAACTTAATAATTTAATTAACTAATTAAATTCTATACATTAAATGAAACCGTCATCCCCTGCATTTTAAAAGCCAGAATGCCAGACTTCCAATATTCCTAGCCTTCATCGTTCTTTCCTTTTCTTTATTTATTTATTTAATAATCCGAAACCCATACCTAAATTCTTGGCCAGCTCTCTCACCTTCTTTCACTTTCAAATACTTCCCAATGTAAAGAACATAATGCCTGCCAAAGCTTCCCTAATATTCCTCTTTCCTTTTGTTAACTCACGTTGGTCCTCCCTTTCTCTTTTTTTTCTTCTTTCGGAACTTTTTTTTTTCCATTACAAGGCCCAAGGCCCATGAGAACTCTACAGACCGCCTTCCCCTACCTTCACTCTTCCTCCTTCGTTTGGAGAGAACATTGCATTCTTTTTTTTCATGGAAGAAAGCTCGCCATGCTCCTTTCCAACCCATGCATGCAGTGTTGGCCCCCTTCCCCATATTCTTGTAACGACCCACATTTTTTACCGTTCAAATCGATAATAAACCACACATGTCGACCCAAACAAATCACCAACACATGTAGCTATTGGGAGAAAAAGAAAAAGAAAAAAGAAGAGAAAAACAAATCTCAGAATCTCACAGAGGAAGGACAACATATAATAAACAAATGATGGTTCAAAGCATTTAAAAACATATACATTTGGCTATAACGTTCAATTGATTATCAGAGTTACACATATGCAGATATACATAACTAGCAGCGGAAACACAGTGCAACGGAAATACATACGTACATACATACATATATATGTATATATAATAGATGTATACCAGATCTTCGTCTTTGATCTCCAAGGCACGGGTATCTTTGGTAGCTGCAAACGTCTGCTGACCCGAGCATATTGCATAAAAAGACAAACACAACAAACACTCGGATCAGCACTAAATCATTCTCATATTAGTCAAATTAAAACATGAAATAAATTGAGTGTCATGAGTACAGTAACTCATGAGATGTTATGGGATTTCTCCATCTCTCGAGGATCCGTTAAACTAATACATACATAGTATAATACGCTATTATGATAGTGTCTATCCAGTAAAGTAAATATCATAAAAATAGCGTAAGCGGGATTATCATATTACCGTTACGCCGTTTACAGGCACCAACAGTCTATATAGTACCATAAATTCACCGTACTGGTGTTATTAGAGAGCACTCCATAGAAGGCAATGCTAAATCAAAATCGTATGGGGATCGATATGGATAAATATGACAAGGCACTCGAGGCAATGCCCAGGGTACGATTCTACCAATTGCACTCCCGGACCGGTGGTAACGCATAGCAGCCACTACCGCCCACCTCGGAATACACTCCTAAAATCATAAAGGGCCCAAATCATCATCATCATCATAGTCATAGAAATAGTATCGAAGAAGTGTGTCCGATCAAAGATGCAACCTCAATTAGTCACGATATAGCTCCTGTTTTAGTCATTTTAATTCTGGCCCGAAGGTCAGGGCTATATTCGTTATCGTTCATCTTCTTCAATCCAACAATTGCCTCCAAGTCATCATATTTCATTTTGGATATGTCCAAACGTTCACAGTTGTTAAAGTGGTATCGACACTAACAGAGAGTATACCTTATGATGACTCTAGTCTCTTTAACAACTAACGCTTACATCTTTCACATCGGTTGGTTCTTTTATATTTCACAAAGGTTTGCTTCATATCAAAATATCATATTCTATTTTCGAACCAAATTTATATTCAAATAGAATATAATTTCATATCAAAATGTCAAAATCATACCAAACTGATTATATTCTAAAATTAGTATATATTTCCATATCAATTTCAAAATCGACTTATATTCAAATAGAATATATTTTCTCTCAAAGATTTCAAATTATTCCAAATCGATTTATGTCTGAAATCCATTCATATTCAAATAGAATATATACTTTCACTTCAACTCATTTCAATCTTTTAGGAGGTCTATTTATATTCGAATAGAATATAATTTACATTTCCATATCCAATTCGGTTTAGAAATCGATTCATATTCAAATAGAATAAAATTTATCTCAACTCCATTTGAACAACAGTTTCAGATCCAAAACTTTCCATTCGAAAGAGATTTACAATCCATAAAATATAATTATGAAAATAGATGCTTGTAAGAAAATCTTTAGATAAATATAAATAGAATACAATAGTAAGGATAAAATAAGATAGTTTAGAACATTATATATATATATATAAATCAAAAGTTACTAAATAGTTTTAAGAAATAAAATATAAGGAAAATTTTAGTTATAATGAAATAGTTATAGGTGAATGTTTAATAAATGAAATTTTAGAAAGGAATAGTTATTTGAAAACAACTAGTGTAAATGTGTGTGTATATATATATATATAATAAAAAATACTTTTAAGAAAAATCATTCCTTTCTTCTGAACTTCAAACACTTGGATCTATGCTCCAGTCTCAATGGAGTTAACATAGTTCAATATCTTGTTTCGAATGCCACTCAAACCAATCTTTAAATTTAGGCAAATTCAAACCATATTCATTTTAGTTTAAGACAAACCCCAAGTATTCTCCATCCTCTTTTCCCCAAATTACATTCAGTCGAATTTATTATATTCAAATCCAAACCCTTAATTTGAAAATTCCAAATTATACTCAAATCCTACTTTAAGAATTCCCACTTCCTCTGGAAAAATTTCTTAACCATTTCAAATAACATTCGCGATCCAGATCTTTCACAGAAACAATTTTATCGAGTATCGGCTCATTCTCTTTAATTGAAATTTCTATCAAATAAAAATCTCCAATTATTTGAAAGTCATTTAGCCAACCGATGTCTGCACAAAATTTTCTATTCTATGGCCAAGTGATATTAAATTTAATTTCTCGATATTTCAGGGATGGATCTATCATTTCAGTCCAAATCAGGGTCATAGAGATTTATCATTTCACTTTGTGTTCTTAATTTATTTCTATCGATTAATCCCGGGTTTATACGATGCCCGTAACATCTAAGGTGAAAATGGGATTAATCGTCAAATATGAGCACACAATATTCATATACTGAATAAAGGGAAATTTCAAGCAGTGTTCATTCAGTAATTCAAATCAACCAAGGCATCCATCACACAATATTTTATTCCATGGTCAATGTTAAATCATTCCACTGATTTCAAGTGTCGAGATTTTCTAACGAGAAATTTAAATTAAATTTAAATAACTAATTATCGATTTTCATTGCATGTTACACATTTGCATGTCAAATTTAAGCAACCATTCACCAGTCAAACACAACCATGCAGCCAAACTTATTTCACAATTTAATATGATAAATATGGGAAAATTTTAGTTATTTATGAGCGAAGAATCACTCACCTTTGGGTCTCTAGTGGATTGGACGTCCAAAAGAAGCCCAAAATTTGACAGTCGCCAAACGCAACCAAACTAGTCTCAGATTGTCCGCAATTCCGCCACGATCCCAATGAACCCAATCGCGTCCAAATCCGAGTTAAAACGAGAAAGTCATTAGCGTTATACCATTTGAATTTTGAAATTATATAAATTAACAAAAATAATTCCTCACCCACTTAACATTTGACATGTCATCTCCCTTTTCCCGCTCCTCTTTTCTTCCCCGCTATAGTACTCTCATGCGAAAAACCCAACCGATGCGCCATCTTTGACTGAAGATTGCTCCTACCTCCGGCCTCTTCAAGGTCTGCAACTACCACCAACGACGAGCTCACCCTTAGCCGCATTAGCCAGTGCCGGAACCACCACCTCCGGTGGTTCCCTCCGCCGCCCCCAGGTCAAAACCCAAAACGGGTTTCGAACCTAAACCACAAAATTCTGACAAACCAAGCCACCATACAACCTACGACCATCGTCAATAAAATTCCCTCGATATCCTCTACAAGACCCATAATCCAATTTCTCCTATTAACTGCGAAATCGAAAAACCCTAATTCAAAACCTAGGGTTTCGAAATTCCAGCATTTTGACCGTGAATTCCGATCAATCCAAGCACCGCATGTCGAAACGGACAGTACCAGTAGCTTCCAATTGTCGAGATCTTCGTTTTGATATATAATACGATAGGGTTTGAGAAGATTTTATTTTGTAGCTTGTATTGTTCTTGATCTAGGGTTTGGAACTTCATTTTCAGCCATTGAATATGAGAAACAGATGGAAAAGTATACGTATAAAATGAGAATGGCTGGTTAGATGATAAAAGAGTTTATTTATATATATAAAGGAGGCCCAAATATTAGAGACAACCCATTTATCACATACATTGACTCTATTTGCATTTTCTCCAGTACGACCAAACGGTACGTCCGATTGTAACGCAAACTGAAATCCTACAATAATTCACTGTTCCGGATCCGATGAAACTGATTTCGTCGGATTCTAAGACAATCGCCAAAACCGTTAAATTTCACAGTTAACTAATTAATAAAATATTCAATTATTCGCGTAACTGTTTTAATTCAATTTAAATATTTATAAAAATTCCATTTAAACCAATTTCAACTTAAATAAAAAAATTATAAATAAATTTCACACATTCTAAATCTAAATTTGATTATTTGAATCTTTGATTTGAATTTCAGTTATTGTTTCCCAACTTAGAATTCTCCATTTACCAAATTAAATTTATATTTCCATTATAAACTAAACAACTCAAATTTTATTTAATAAATAAAATATAAATTTTCAAATTGCAACAATTTTAGGTATAAACTAAATTTAAAATCTATTTATACTCCATTCAAATAATAATCATCATTATAATCAACAAAATTTGATTTTTATCCAATATTATTCCATTTTATTTATTTTAAATCGAAATTTAAATATACACAAAATATGGGATGTTACATTCTCCCCCACTTAAAATCTTTTCGCCTTCGAAAAGAGAACGAAATAAGGTATTGAACAAAATCATACTTTCAAATCCATACTTATAAAATAGCATTTGTAAAATAAGTATGCAGTTGTAAAACCTTATAAATTTTCTAACTCCCGAAATCACGAAAAATTTCGGCATCGTCTCCTTTGTACGGAGAGGTCCGAGAAAAATCCCAACATATATATAAATTCAATATTCATCTCATCACACGATGAGGCATCCCAAGAATGGGGAAACAACATATATATACACCCAAAACCATATAACACAAATACGTACCTTCTTTAGTGTTATATTTGCAATTTATTTACTTTAGCACTATGGTATTTAGCGCAAGCGGGCTCAAAAGCGTAGAATGACTTCCCTACACCTGCTACATACTTACATACGCATGAGGATTAAACATATATACAATACATAGCAAAAGTATATAACTTGCACAAGATATAATAAATATTTCAACCACAAAACCTAGATATTCATAACAGGCCAGCGAACAAATTGAGGGTTATCACCCCTTAGATGATGGAATTTGACCTTAGCACATCAGGAAAAAGTTGTTGCAATCATTTCAGGCTTTCCGAATTGTCCAGATTCATCGAATTCGGATAAATCGTTCAAAAGTTATGACTATTTTTGTGAAGGCGAACACCTCAGCCCGTACACTGAAAAATGCAGGTCTGAGTTGTTCAACCTAGTTTTTAAACCTTTGAACCTCAAAATTTTACAAAGCAAGTTAAGGCAAAGTTTTAGTTCAGACCCTGGGCTTTCTGAATTGTACTCGCACGTCGAAATCCGATGCTCCGCTAGGATGTTATGGTCAAAACAATATAGGTATACGCTTCAGATTTTTATTTTCTGCATGTGGAACTACAACTAACGCTTGGATTTCAACCTAACAAACCTGAAAATTTGATAGGACTCTATTAACGAAAGTCCTAGTTCGGTTTCTAAGGTTTCCAAAAAATATGAAATAGTCGAATTCTGACCAGCCATCAAAAGTTATGGTCATTTTAGTTTCAGCTTATCGAATATTTTAGATTTTTCGCACAAACATCGAGTTATTTTATTTGGAGTTTCAACCTTCGGGTTTCAAAAACTTAAGTAACACTTAACCATCTAAAGAGGGGTTATCGCTCCATTAAGCACATAATATGATTCACGCTTTTATTGCTTAAATATATTCATGTTCGTTTCACTTATATTAAATGAATTTCATTCCATTTACTTATATTTCATTATCATCCATCCTATATTAATTACATTTGCAACTCATCCATTTCACTTATTCTTTTTAATTTATTTAACTATTTACATTCACTTCATTAGTCAAGAAATGAATTCGCACTCCATTTCTTACCTCACTCTAATATACTCTCTATTCATTTTCCCGTTTCATTTCAAGCATTAACTCTAGTTGAGATTTTGAATTCATTTTAACTTTTCCAACTTCTTGACTCTATTGAATTCTTAATTCATTAACATGGATCGATTTGCCAAATTTCATTACTTATTACTATTTACTTCAACTATCTTCCATAGAATTATCATTCCAATTTCCATATTCGATTAGCCATTTACTTTAATTAATTCAGATTTATTTATTCAAATTATTCAAGTACATCCTCACCTCATCTTCATTTATATTTGGTTTAAATCGACCCATTCAGATTTCTTGAGTTTACTTCCATTTATTCAAATTCATTTGGCTTACCTGAATCTACTCAGTTTCAAATTCTTTCGATACTATAATTTAGTAAATTAGCCTTCAATTTAATATTTTCCTATTTCCTATACCTTCTTTCATATTTCAAATTCCCAATTTATTTCATCGTTCATACTTAGATTCATATTCGACACATTGTCCTATTGTGGATTAACCCATTTAGAGTTTTATGCTTTCATTCCACATGTATACTAATTCACCCTATAATTCCCTCCATTTTTTTTCTTTCGATCCTTCACATTTATCAACGACATAACTTCCTTCCTATTCTTTCTCGACTAACTTAATATACTTATTAATCACCCCAGTCATGGGTCGTCACTTTTACTAGCCAAATTTTGTTATTTATCTAACTCACTCCAATTAATTCCTTTATTTATTTTTATTTATCGACCATTCATATTTTTTCAACGAACATAAATTTCCTTTCAACTCTTCTTCGACTAACTTCACATGCTTATTAACTATTCCAAGTAATAAATTGTTTCCTTCTTATTTACACAACTAAATCTTCCATTTCATTTTGGTCGACTTAAGTTGGGTTACATTTTCATACCTAATATTGTTGATTTCCTCCAGTGCTCTTATCGACCAAACTAGGACTTGTTGAACCTTAGTATCGCCCTGCTTAAGAGTCTTAAATGACTAACCTTTCTCTAAATACTTAAGCCCAATTCGGGTTTCAAAATCTAAGCTTCTAAGGAATCGAGTTATCTTAGCCCTCCCATTAATACTATTAGTTAGTATGAACTTAAATAATTAATTCTTGGTTCATAAACTATGTTTTTAAAATAATCTATGTACTTAAACTATTTTATAGAAAAACATACCATATAAAATTTTAAATCCAACATCTTTGATTAACAAAGAGCATAGGAAACTTCGATTCTGGTTAAATTTAAATTAAACTTTGGATAACATATACACATACCCTTATATAATATTTGTACCAAATGAAATTAAATCAAAAATCCTTTGTCAAGCAAGTTATAATAACCATTGAGTGCTCTCCCCCACTCAGACTTTTCAAAATAAATGTCGATAATGCATGCACTCATTACTGAAGTAATCTTAAGGTCCAAGAAGGGATTACACTCATTTCGTTTAAAATCTCTTAAAACCATTTCCCTTTCAAACATACTTATAATACTATATTTTCAAGGTCTTAGCAAAGCTATTTCCAAAAGCGCCAGAATCGAGTTTTCAAGTTCAATTTTATTTTATTTTATTTGCCAAAATATATTATGCCACCCATTATACTTAAAGGATTTCATTCTTAAATTTTCCTGAACCCTTTAAATTTCCAATTTAGATTTATTATCAAATCAACCATAATAGGTAACAACTTCATATTACCACCTACTAATAACGAGTGCATATACACTTCAAACCCCATAATATATATTTAATATAATTAAAATATAATCAAAAGCCAAATTATGTCGATCCATTCTGTCAGACTACTTAGAAATTCCTATCGATTTCATGGCGTCCCATAAATCGACCAGAATCCACAAGTATTCAGCAAAACATGTCAATACAATATAAAACCAATTTATATCAAAAATAGAAGTACACTCTCTCATATCACTCAAACCCATTCTAGGGCGTTTCTAACCCCATCTCTAATGAGTTAATCCCCAAACAGAGCCAAGGTTATTGCTAACCATCACTCTGATACCAACTGTAACGACCCACATTTTTGACCGTTCAAATCGACAATAAACCACACATGTCGACCCAAACAAATCACCAACACAGGTAGTTATTGGGAGAAGAAGAAAAAGAAAAAGAAAAAAGAAGAGAAAAACAAATCTTAGAATCTAACAGCGGAAGGACAACATATAATAAACAAATAATGGTTCAAAGCATTTAAAAACATATACATTTGGCTATAACGTACAATAGATTATCAGAGTTACACATATGCAGATATACATAACTAGCAGCGGAAACACAGTGCAACGAAATACATACATATATATATATATATAATAGATGTATACCAGATCTTCGTCTTCGATCTCCAAGGCATAGTCACCTTCGGTAACTGCAAACGTCTGCTGACCCGAGCGTATTGCATAAAAAGAAAAACACAACACTCGGATCAACACTAAATCATTCTTATATTAGTCAAATTAAAACATGAAATAACTTGAGTGTTGTAACACCCCATGGCCATTAATGTCACTCACAAAGGGAATGCATTAATGTCATGAAGCGTTATAGTAGTATAGAACAGATAAATTACTAGAATAAATAAATAAAACACAGCGGAAGATAAAACTTATTTCATAGCATTATAACTTCAAAACAAGCTTACATAAGTAGTCTCCAAAAACCATTACAACATGATCAATTGTCTTTTCCAAATACTTCAAAGTACATAAAGAAGCAAATACTTAAATAACATAAATTCATAAATCTCCACTGAGCATAAGCAAAGCCATAAAGATGAGAGAGTCCAAAGCGATACATCTACTCTCTTCAAGCAACTGAAAGAAATCGGCACTAAGTTGTAGTATTCCCTCCGTGCAAACCTTAGGGGGGGGAAGGAAAGAAATGAGGTGGAAACAAAACGGGTCAGACATAAAGTTTAGCGAGTCCAGTAATTTTAACAAATAATAGGTAAGGTAAATGATCAAGACATAAATTGGTATCATGATATGGCTGTAGCATAGATAAGGTAGATAAAAAGGATGGACAAGATGATTCCATTCCTAAGTACTAAGACAATCCTACACCTTGGCTAAGCGAACAACCCTCCAAGTACTAACCTTGAAGACCGAAGTCAACATTAGACTAGCACCCAAAGGACTATCCAACTCAACCAACATGTATTTCGTTACACCGCACTTTTGCTAAGTTACACCACATTACTTAATTACACCGCACATCACTAGTCTCTATTTACTAAAGGTTGATCCCTTCCCACTAACTGTAACCACATGACAAACTTGGTAGTTACTTGTACCCAGCTGCTATCGTAGGTGCCGGCTTGCTCCTACCACCGCTAAGGTACCCTTACCCTACCCATTCGATTGGCTCCCTAAACCCCGTAGGCACCCGTGATGACCCCACGGTGGGGTGTATCACTCCACAAAGTGGCAACCCCGATACAAACATAAAATGCACGGCCATACCTACATGATGCAATAACGTCTTACCTACCAGCCCGGACCCATGCACGCACATGAACCCGTTGGACTTGCGTTGCCACCGCTATTCACGTTTTGACCTCTTACATTCAAGTCCAGTAAGCGTGCCCCAACCCCGGCCTAGTACCGGGCCCAATTAGATACTCAAACGGGTTACTGGGTGAAACGGGTCCCCATCTGACACAAGCCTCCCACATATGCTTGGTCCCCACTAGGTTTTTCTCCCACTTAACCGTTTTAATTTAAATGTCCATGTCTTACACATGCTACGTTTAAGTCCATACTTACATGTCTTATCTTATTCCGGTTAAGTCCATATTTACATGTCATAATTTACATGTCACCCCACTTAACTCTCTAACCATACCCATGTCTTATTATGGTCAGTATTCCTTAATTCATTCCTTATGACGAACGGTGCAGGACCTCCCACATTAGACCGAACACTTTGTAGCCGCTGGATTTGCCGGGCGGTTCCGGGTTGTCTTACGCCACAAACCGGGTCTAACCTCGTGTCATTAACCGTTACGCCTACAATTCATTCCTTTGACCTCTCACATTAGACGTCCAATTGTGGCAGCTGGATTTGCCGGGCGGTTCCGGGCAGTCTTACGCCACAATTGCGCCTAACCTCGTGTCAAAGGTTTATTAATAATCTTATTTCACCCATACCCAATTTTCATGTCATGTATATCCAATTAAACATGTAATCATGTTTATAATATTGCCTATTCCAAATTTTCACTAATTACATATTAATTAGCCTCAATTACAAATTTACAATTATAGGCAATTTCATCAATTCCATGTAATTCATACACAAATATGCCAATTTCACATATTACCCAATTATCCAAAATATACAATAATATCCAATTTTCCATATTTCACATACTCCCATCGTTCCCACGTATTCGCATTCGCGCGTATTTTTAACATAGGCTCAAAGGTAGCCTAGATCCAAAAATAAAAGGAAAAGGGATAAGAAGAGAGAATCAAATCACAGAAAATTGGAATTAACACAACATCATGAAATAAAGGGGCATGTAAACTGGCATAGAGGCATAATGACAGATTCAACATGAATAAACTGATAAAAGGTATGTACTTTACATAGAAACACAGGCATATGATGACATGAATCAAAAAGGTGAAGACTTGGATGAGATTTAAATTACATACATACATATGAATCCTCTTTACAACTTCATCATGTTACTTTTAATCCCGTTATATTGTGAAAATCAACGTAGTCACCTTTCGTGGTTAAAGAATAGAATTATGCACTGAAATTGGTGTAGAAACGTTGTGGTGTTGTTGATTTATCTTCTTGAATTGTTGTATAAGCTCTAATCTTTAATTTGAGTTGAAGTTGAACACTTGAGATTTGATTTAGAGGCGGCGGCCATGGTTTAAGAGAGAATTTGACAGCATAATGGTGTCATAAATAATATTTATGAATTAGGGTTAGGTCTTAGGGTGTATATATAGGTGTAGGAAGTTATTTAGGCCTTAGGATTAACATTAGAACTGATCTGGACCACTCAGATGCCATATCAGCCCTTAGGGCGAATCAGGCCACGGGTTGGCAGCCAAACACCCTGGATTGACCTCTAGTCGACCCAGCGGGCCTTGGGTCGACTCCAAAAATGGTGCGGTTCGGCTATTCCCCCTCCCAATTCGCTGTTTTGGACTTTTTTTTGAATATTTATTTATTTAATTTAAATATATATATATATATATATTTCTCTCGTATGCATACAAACTTCATGGCTTAATAACTTCTTCATAATTAACCACTTTCACACTAAACCACTTTTTGAACTGCGTTCACACTAAGCCACTTTTTAGCCATTCCCCGAAAACAAAAATATGGCGCTGGCAAGGAGCGAACTCTGTACCTCTTGTATGCAAGTCAAATGTTCTAACCAAATGAGCTACTAAGTCTTTTGCTTACAAACCTTAGAACAATGTTAAACATCATTCTTTTCTCATTCCTCTTTTTCAAATAAATTATTCTTTAATTTGTTATTTTAATATTCTCAGAAAATACGGGGTGTTACAAGTGTTATGAGTACAGTAACTCAAGAGATGTTACGGGATTTCTCCATCTCTCGAGGATCCGTTAAAATAATACATACACAGTATAATACGCTATTATGATAGTGTCTATCCTGTAAAGTAAATATCATAAAAATAGCGTAAGCTGGATTACCATATTACCCTTAAGCCGTTTATAGGCACCAATAGTTTATACAGTACCGTAAATTCACCGTACTGGTGTTATCAGAGGGCACTCCATAGAAGGCAATGCTAAATCAAAATTGTATGGGGCTCGATATGGATAAATTTGACAACGCACTCGAGGCAATGCCCAGTGTAGGATTCTACCAATTGCACTCCCGGACCGGTGGTAACGCATAGCAGGCACTACCGCCCACCTTGGGACACACTCCTAAAATCATAAAGGGCCAAAATCATCATCATCATCATAGTCATAGAAATAGTATCGAAGAAGTGTGTCCGATCAAAGGTGCTACCTCAATTAGTCACAGTATAGCTCTTGTTTTAGTCATTTTAATTCTGGCCCGAAGGTCAGGGCCACTACTACAAAAGTGGGCATATTCGACACTAATTTGTGTGCATTGCATGATAAGTGTGGCGAAAGCTATGCATTCTTTAATCTTCTGCAACAACATTCATTTGTTGTTGAATTAGATGTGAACGCAGTGTTGCGGTTGGAATTTTTGTGTTGTGACGTGCAACACCAGTTTAAAGTGTTGCATTACATAAATACATGCCAGGTCAGCGATCCGCGTCATCAGCATAAACATATCCTCAACCGTAGATGCATTATTAATCCAACGGTTCAAACCAACCCAGCTCATCTATCCATGTTCTCTGTTATTACCTTAAAGGAAAAAAATTAAAACTTGTAAATATAGATTAGTTAGAATCAAGCACATGTTATTTTTTGGTAATTCCCGCTACATTTTCATTTATTGTCGCTTACTCATTTTTTTTCCCCAAATCGCCGCCTACATCCCGCTCCTTATTTTCATTTCTTTCGAAAAAAACCTAAATTGATTCTCTCTAACTCTGCAGGTAGCCAAAATTGATTCTCTCCAGCTCTACAGGTAGCCGACTGATTCTACAACCCCTAAATAGCATCAAGAGAGGCGGTCATATCTGCCAGATTTACGCTATCAAGAAGGGCATCGCCAAGTTGCTAGCGTTTTACGATCATAATTTCATGGATGAGCAAAAGAAGAATCAGGTAAATGATATTCCTGTTAATTACGATTGTACTTTGGTTGTTGTTGACCAAAGGTGCTACGAATCGAAGAAGCTTTGTTTCAATTGGTCACATATAAAAATTAGGACGATCAGAAAATGAAGGTATTTACCGGTAGAAAAAAGTGGGATTGTGGTTGGAGACGGAACAACAATCTGAATCAGACGCGGGCATGGGGAACAACTATCGGTTGGTACACAGTTTGAGTTTGGGGACCGTATCTGAGGAAAATGAAGCTGAAAATAGTAAATGGAAGACACATTGGTTAGGTCCATAAAGACGGTTTGAGGGAGCAGAGGGTATATGGTGCGATGGCACATGTTTGGAAGATGGAAAAAGAAAAAAGCCTACAATAAATCAGAAGTCGGTTTATTAAAATGGAAACATTAAGTTAATCCACATTAGCATTGTTCAGTTCCTGCTTTTAGGTTTAAGTAATAGATGTTTAGTACAAAACTTTAATTTGATCATCACAACAGTAAGACTACAAATATGCTTATGTGCAATATCTATATGCATTCTTACATGTGCAGTATTTATTTTGGTTCTATGCCTTAATATCATAACCTGTTAATGGTCGTTTGATCGGCTGTTACTAAAAGTTCTTTCTTCCAAAGAAACGTTTCATGCACCATTTTGCCTGATTGGGGTATATATTATTCACTAAATTATTAAGCTGCTAAGAGAATTCTGCTTCATTCTACTTATCAACTTTATTATTCCAAGTCAACCAATTTTAATAGCCTTTTGCGTTTGGAACAGGCAATGGGAGCTGGTTTATTTGCATAGGGATTACTAGATAATTGGAAATGACAACAACACTTTCAACCATAATAGGTACGAGTTGGTGAACATATGGAATTAGTCCTGTAATAGGTGTAACTTAATTTCGATCAGGATATTTGCTGATATTTACTAGTATTGTTTTTAGTATTTTGCACAAATGCTGATATATACTGATGAACTTGTAACAGGCCCTGCATTGTTGGTTGATGCACCGAGAGATGCTAACCTTACTGGTAAGCGTTGGGTTTTTATGTGCACAACATTTTATAATGCATTGTATGGAAAACTATTTGATAATTGCAATTTCCTTATCAGACACAAATAGTATTGCATTGTGATGGTGGTAGTTGATCTATAACTCATTGCAATTCCCTCCTCCTCGAAATACGATGGTCATGCTAATCTGGATCCCTATTGATCTGTATCTCGAGGACTGTAATGATGGATCTGTAGCAGCTACTAGTTCCATTGAACCGCTTACTGGTACGAGTAAATAAATACTGATCTGTATATAACCTTTCTTTCTACTTCGCAGTAAAATTTTCTTTATAAGATTTTGTTGAATGTAGGTTTAGTGAACAAATGAAGCATTCTTATTTAGTTGTTCAGTATAATGATTTATCGGAACTATCCCATGCACATGCATGCAATTTACTGTGGTAAAACAATTATGAACTATAAATTTACTGTGGAAAACAATTTACTGCGGAAAACATCCTATGCTTCTTTGCTTCATGTATGTGTGAGTGTGAGTGTGTGTGTGTGTGTCTATATATATATATATATATATATATATATATATGTGTGTGTGTGTGTGTGTGTGTGTGTGTGTGTGTGTGTGTAACTCATATATATACTAGTTAGAAACATCAACATATGCACTTCATTCTGATCACACACACCCGCGGAACTGCACTTTAGCACATTTAAGCTTTTCTTCCCTTAAAGACAGATTCATGCAATAAACAGTTGCACTCACTACTGTCAGCTTAGTTCTTAACTTTTTATTTTTATTTTTTACATTATAATGTTGTTGTTTCACTTTCACCAATGCACATTTGTTTTTTGAACTGATTGAAGACATGGTTTTCTGAGATCAACAGTAGTGTAAGAGGGCTAGAAGACATAGTGAATGTGCACTTATGTACACTTATGCTCCATTTTAGATTATAATGTTGCTACTCCATTTTCACCAGTGCACATTTTGGAAATGACTGAACCCATTGTTTTGGGGGATTTCTCAAGCTAATTTTGTTATATGCTAATCGAATTGCAGGAAAGATAATCAAGGCTGATGATTCAATTAATATTTAGATAAACTGTAATTCTTCTACTCACCTAATACTACTATTAATAGGTAATGTTTGTCAAACTTGCTTTAAAAATTTATCCTTCTATGATTGGATCTATAATTTCAAGATTTCAGAAGTTTCATAATTGTTTTACATGTTACATATTATCCCCTTCCATGAATTCTGCTGGCAGTTTCACATAATCAACATGCATATTATGGTCGTAAACCCATATTGGCAATTGAGGCATGTATGAAAAGTATTTTTTAAGCATTTCACTTTGGTTCCCCACATCTCCCTGTTGAACCAATTTGAAAGTAACTAAAGTGAAAAGCTTAAAAAAAACACATTATAGTTTTATACTTGATAGCCTCTTCACTTTGGATACCCCCGTCTCTCTGTTGATACTCTCTTCACGTTTGGAGCAAATGGCAGGTGTATTAGTTTACTAATAAATAGAGTATGGATGATTTAATTATTAGGGGACTTAAGTTAATGATTAAGATTCATTAGAATTTCTCTATTTGACGTGTGTGAACCAAAAATGACATCAGGAGAGCTAATGCAATATGTTTATAAAGGAAGCGAAGCAGTAGTTTTTAATGTAATATAATTATTCAGTATAGCAGTATTTTGGTCATATGTCCCCCCTATTATATTGTTTTGAAATGTGGCAATTGATGTATCTTAGTAGCAGAAATACTTCAACTAAGTTCAATCATTATACTTGCAGGAAGTGCACAAAGCTATAGTTTTACCTATGCCACCTTCAGCTGAAACATGTACTGTTGTCATTGCATCTACGCTTGATGTTAGCGAAGCTGTTCGTAAAGCTTCTTACTGCCTCCTTGCTAGTAAATTTCCACTTCAAAGTATCATGTATTATTAGCATAGTGTCGAATTTGAATGGACCACTGTAAATAAATGGAGTACAATTGAACCAACTTTGTTTTAATTGCACATGCTAGCATCAAGCTTAGGACCACTATTCTTCAAATGGGGTTATCAGATAGATCCCTGTAGTGTACCAGGAATTTATGAAAATGCTGAAGGATGAATGGCTTATGAAATGCAATTGATTCACAAAAAATGAAAGCGCAAATAGAGTAAAATATAGACTATGGAAGAAAAAGGGTCTTCAGAATGGGGATATGGCTACTAGCGCAAACCAGTGACTTTGAAGCTAGGAGGGAAATCCAATTTAAAGATGTGGTATATTACAGTGCTGTCTGGCCAAGTAGTTGGAAACATTCGTGGAATCAAATTCACACCAAGTTCCACATTATTTTCGATGGTTTGAATGTAATGATATGTAAAATATTTTAGATGATTTGAATGTAATGATCAAGTTTTGGATGGATTTATTCTATGTACAAAACCGGTATTGCAGAATTTTTAATTAAAATGTTGTATTTGCTTTCTTTTAATGTAGCATTTGTCGTCTTCTGCTGTTGCATTTACTTTTTTTTTTTCTGATGTTGCATTTCAAGATAATAGTGTTGCATTACATAATACAGTGGTGTTGCATTAAATAAAATATTATTAGTTCCACATGGCACGTAGGCCCCACAGCTCATGTGGCGTGTGACACGTGGGCAGCTGACGTGGAGAGATGATGTGGCGTGTGACACGTCCGCAGCTGACGTGGAAAGTCCATGTGGACCCTACTACCATGACCTGGAAGTCAGGCTCTGGCTTCTACTTAAGGCAACGCTGTATGTTGTTGCATTACATGCATATACTGTTGCAATAGGGTTATGATGCAACACTTTCTTTCCGTTGCCGTAGATGGGAAAAAGCGTTGCATTAGATGGCTAATGCAACGGCCGCGGATGCCACGCCCCCTTGGTGTTGCCTATTTGAAAAATGGCCTACGACAACGCTTTTTTGATCTATGACCACAGAAAAATAGTGTCGAATATGCCCACTTTTGTAGTAGTGGGCTATATTCGTTATCGTTCATCTTCTTCAATCCAACAATTGCCTCCAAGTCATCATATTTAATTCTGGATACGTCAAAACATTCATAGTTGTTAAAGTGGTATCGACACTGACAGAGAGTATGCCTTATGACCGTGACGACCCGTAACTTCCCCGTAAAGGAAAGTGTCGGATAGTTCGAGAACAAGCCACAACAGAACGCATATACAAGAACATTTCATTGTATATTACAACAATGCATCAGATTACAAGAATATACAGAGTACAAATGAATATTACACAGAAATATCAGAGATTTAAATTACATTTAAATACATAGCAGCGGAAAATAATACAATACACAACTAGAAAGAGATATACGGATACAAAGCTTTCCGGATATCATTCCAGCTGTAAACCAGGATCCTGTGAATATAAATCTGCAAAACCAAAACTACTAGCTGCCCGTGTCGAAATAAGGGCACCCAGAGTTTAGGTTAAAACAATAAACTCCAGGTCAGTCATGGGACTGGTGTGAGAACTAAAACAGTTAATCTTTATTTTTAAAGTTAGGTAAATCAAGGGACCACGCCGTATAACACGGAACGGGTTTCCTCCCAAGAATACCAGTGCAAAAACAAACAGCGCAATGCTAAATAAAGAAAAATGAAGCTGTTATAAGACCCAGGTCCTATCACACAATGCAACGCAAGCCGGGGGATAGGGTTTTCCCTTATAACAGCCAAAGAATGCTTAATACGCTTAAAACAAATCATTTGATACTATTATAAGTGCATAGTGTATAAAACAACTTCAAATCATAAGTATCAATCATAGGCGGCATGGGTACCATATATCATGTCGCCATACTAGTTCTACAATTAAAACCGCAAATGTCGTAGTGGAAGTTGGGTTATCATTTATGGTATGAACCGAGGCTAGGGATCGTCCTTTACCGATTCGTGACTCTCTAGCCCGAGCCACAGGCAAGCGCGCAGGCAAGCCTTTAGATCGTCAGGCCGGTCCACCGATGTGGATTATTATGCCTGAACACTACGTTTCCCCACCCTATTGGGTGTAAGTGAGCCAACTAAATGACTCCATCGGTTCGAGAACGACCGATCAATCCGAGGCGCCTCGCAACAGCAACAACCACATAAGTCAAACTCGTCAGGGCGTGTAAAACCACTGACGCCACTTCTAACTAGAAAGAAACGCAAGTCCTCCCTGAGGTCCGTCTCCCGTTTTTGGTTCATACCGGGTGTGATACTCGCGAATCAACGTTACACAAAGCTACGCCACACAAGGCCGTGCTTTGATCATCAACCACAAGACTTTGCTTTTCAACAGAAGCCTTGATCATTTGCCACTCAGGCATGCCACACAGGCAATTCACTCCATGCGATTGATATCCATCAATATATAACCCCAGAGCTCGTACGTCTCAGAGAAGGGCGTTAAGCAAGAGAATAAATTCTCCGCCGCCAAACAGATATATATTTAATAGAGATCAATCTCACGGACTAAAATCCAATGTCAGACACACAGTCCATTTACAAGTCCGTTCTGGGGCTGAACGAAACCGGGGGCACCTAGTACCCCGCATATCCATCGATCTCCAAGTACGTCTGGACGATCACTAACTGTTTCCATCTTCTTGGGTGTACAGCCCAATCAAGATCATCAGTAATTACCCAAACGACGTGAAGACCTCCGGTCTTCGACCATCGTCTTCATCTTCGACTTATCGTCGTATCAGTTATTCAGAATGGGATAAACCCGGTCTTTCCGAATAACTCGCGTATATTTTAAATAAGTGTTACACAAATACAACATACGCCTCATTCCAATTCATCAGTCACTAACCGTAAATTAATCAAGAGAATAATTCCCCAAATATTAACCCCGAAGGCCGAAACCAACATCAGATCAATATCCAGAAATCCATTCTGCTTAGCTAACCGACAGTTAGTTTCTGATTTCACATTCATAGGGAAAGGTTCCCATTAATTTTATCCAAGATAATTTCTTGAATTTATTCTCTAATCTTCCTTTGAATTTCGATTCAACTAGTCGGGATTAACGAACCTTACCGAAGTAATCATTTGTTTTAATTTCCCAACCCCAACCTATTAATCCCATGAAGTAAAACTGGTCCTACTTCATATCTAACACCACGGTGTTATCGGTAAATTCAATTACCATTTAACGTTAAAATCTAATTAAAGATTTAACTATCGCCTGGAGCAAAACTGGTGATACTCCATTCTCGATCATTTCAATCTAATTAAAGATTCGTTAAAACTCCACTTAGTTTTAATCTTCGACTGGGTTAAAGAATCAGTGTCATTTAAAACACGGTTCACGATAAACCCAAAATCACATTCCATTAATTATCGGGTTAAAGAACGAGTGTTATTTAAAACACTGTTCACGATAAACCCAAAAATCAATATCAATTCAATTTCAATTAAATATTATTTAATTGGTACACTTCATTAAATCTAAATAAAAAGATTTAATCTTTTCTCAACTGCGTTCAAGAACAGTGTTAGTGAAGACACCATTCACGACAAACCCAAATCACATTCGATATTCAATACAAGGCTCTGAATAGAAAATATATCGGCTTATATTCAATATCGAATTCTACGACTAACAAATGTCGTATTGGAAATAACGATGTAAATATATATCTTTCAAATTTCCATAACAACACCTGTATAATCACGAATTCCAACATCGAAATATTCCGAAGACAATTTCGATTCAAATCCACTCCAATGCAATCATTGGAAATTCTAGTTATTTTTAAAACCCTTTTTTTTAATTCAATTTATTTATTTAAAAATAAATAGAATTATATTTCTAGTTCAAAACTAGTTCATTTCGATAAAAATCTATTTTTATCTTTTCAAATATGGAGTTTTTCATCCCAAATCTTCACAAATCATTTCTTATGATTTTACACAAATTATTACTATTTTTAATAATTTTATCAAGGCCCGTACAGTCGATTTCCAACAATGGCCATCGAACTGCACTTACAACGACCTTTTTCAAATTTGATTTGGACATAATTCCAAATCCAACCGTTAGATTTCAAATTTCAAATATTCGTTAGAAAGCTCTTTTCGATACGAACCCAACGGTTCCGGTTTTAGGAGAATCCGACGGTCGGATCTCCCGTAATGTCCGTTTGAAATAAATGGTCGAAATTCACGAACTGCCGCGGCGCGGCGCGTTCTATTCAGGCCATTATATTATATATATAATATATACTTCGTCGATTTATATTTAAAACGAATTATATAAATAGTTTTAAATTCGTTTCAAAAGCAATTTCAACTTCCTTTTCAATTCAAATCAAAATTGAATTCTTCTTTATAAATTCGTTTTTAAAATTCATTTCTATTCAATTCAAATTTCAATTCAATTTGAATTCATTTCAATTCGTTTTCAATTCAATTCATTTCGAAATCGTTTTCAATTCAATTCATTTCGAAATCGTTTTCAATTCAATTCATTTCAAAATGAATAAAATCGATATAAATATCGATCACGTCAAAATGGCGTCAAACTAATCAACACGGCTTCATAAATTTCTATTTTCAAATATTCTATTTCAAATATTTCTTTTTCAAAATAGTTGTTATTATCAAAATATTTCGTTCAACACATGACCAATCTCAATGGATGAGTACTGTCAACACATGAACCTTTATTTTATATTGTTCTTTATTTTCTAAATTGGAATGAGGCCCAATCAATTACCATATAAAGTTAATTATATGGATTTTCATACATTACACACATATAATAGCATTGAAAAATAATCAACCATCAACCAAAGTGCACTACACTGTATAAGCATCAAATATAGATATTCAACGCTTATAACAGCCTGTCAATCAATCGATCGACATATTTAATCAATCAGGATGAGTGAACTTCAAATTTCATCCCAACACCCGTGTGGGGTTTCAAACAATCAAACACATATTTTATTTGTGATGTTGGGCGATGTGTAAAATTTATCGACCCAATCAATGTCCTTCAAATAGGTGTACATAAACAAACCGTCCGGTTTGTAAATGAATATTTTATTTTATTCACTTTCACTATATTCATATTCACGTTAAAAATTATATTTTTAACGATACTACCTTTTATTTTAACATATGAATTTCTATTCATTTCATTCTTTAAATAAAATGATATTTTTATTTTTCTAACATATTTTAGAAAATTTCGGCGGCATAACGGCACGATACTAGAAACGGGACAAGGCCTAGCCTTGTCCCCGGTCTAGTGAAGGCCCACGCCATTCACACATCAATCAAATCAATTTCATTTCACCAAACAATTTCCATTCAATCAAATATTCTAACTAACTACTCAACCAAACAATTTAACAAACAAGCCATCCATGGTCTGTGGATGACGGGTGTCGGGTGCTACTAAGCACCGTCTGCATCCTAATATATAAATATAACTAGAAAATTAAATTGAAAGGTGAGAAGTTCTCACCGAGGGTTCCACTCCGCCATTCTTTATTTCTGAATTTCTGAACCGCTCGGATTTTGTTTTGATTACCGTCTGTACCATCGCTATCTTTTCCCGCTGTTCACATTAAGAATCACATTTTTATCACTTCTTTAAACCAATAAAAATATCGTCTTTCTATAATTAAAAATATCGTCTTTCTATTTTTCCTTTTCTAAAAATTCTAATTTTTACTTTGTTAAAATTTCTATTTTTACTTAGCTAAAAATTCTATTTTTACTTAGCTAAAAATTCTATTCTTACTTAGCTAAAAATTCTATTTTTACTTAGCTAAAAATTCTATTCTTTTCTAATCAAAAATGGGGTCTTTTTCTTTCTAACAAAAATGGGGTCTTTTTCTTTCTAACAAAAATGGGGTCTTTTTCTTTCTAACAAAAATGGGGTCTTTTTCTTTCTAACAAAAATGGGGTCTTTTTCTTTCTAACAAAAATGTATGCTTTTCTTTATGATCAAAAAAAAAACTAATCTTTTTATATATAATTTCTGTTTTATAAACATCATGCTATTACAAAAAAAAAGGAAAAGGAAAAGGAAGGGAAAGCTCACCGATTCGCAAAAAAGGGGGTTTGGAGCTGCTCACGCCGGAGCTCGTGGAGGTGCTGGCGGCGCTGGCATCGCGGTGGAGGGTCGGAGTGAGTTGAGTCCGTGGTGGCGGCGGGCTGTATGGTTTTGGCGTCGGTCAATTTGGGGTTGGGGTGTTCGGACTTAGGAGAGAAGAGAGAGGAAGCATGCGATAGAGGGGGGTCCGGTCTGTTGGTGGCCGGCGAATGGTGGGCCGTGGGCTAGGGCATCGGGCTTGGGTTCAGTCGGAGTGAGAGAGAGGGAATCGAGGGAAAGGGGAGGAGTTGGACGGAGGGGCTGGAGCTTCTGGGCCCCGGCGGCGTGCCCTGCGATGGCCGGAGGTGGTGGGCGCCGTCGCGCCTACGGTGGTGGTGAGGGACGGCGGGCTTCCTCCGTCGTTTGCTTTTTTTTTTTCTCCATTTTCGATCTGAACGATATAATGAGGGGGGGAGCGTTGACTATGGTTAAGGAGAAAAGGAGGGTGTCCTTTTATAAATATATATATATATATATATTTTATTCTTTTAAAATCCCAAAAAGCAAGTTTCATTTTCGAACTCCAAACGAAACCCACCGACTGTCGCACACAGCTAATTACCCCTATTCCCAACCCAATGGGATATGTATCGTAGGCCAATTCGACTGTTTGAGTCAGTTTCCGTTGAATTTAAAGTATAATTCTTTATATATTCGATTTAAACGCACATTTTCATTTACCGTGGTCACATACTAACTCTAAAAATTCTCGAAAAAAATATTTTCTAGCTTCGTATTGACGATACGGTCCTAACAAAACTAGTTTCGTCGAATTCTGAGACCGTTAGAAAAATGGCCATTTTCCAGTCGATTAAAATCAACTGAAGCTGGTCAAACGCGTTTTCCTTTGCCACGCTCACCTATTGATTCGAAAAATTATGAAATTTGAAACCTAGCAATAATTCGACATCACGGACCCAACAAAAGTGGTTTCGTCGAAATCCGAGGTCATTTGCAAAATGTCCATTTTTAAGGGCCTGAATTCCATAGCGACTATTCAGAATTTTCAACTGGACATATCTTTTGATTCCCGCTATGAAATTTCTATTATTCGGATTCGTTGGAAAGATATCATCAATTAGGTTCTAATGTTTTTGGTTTCACTAAAATCCGGATTGTTTTGCACCCGGTACATTCAATTGATGTTTGAAATCGAATTATCGAACTACCGCGCCATTTTCAATTCTATTTATAATTATATATAAATATTTATATTCTAACGACGACGTATATAATATATACGTTCGAGTTCTATTCAAAATAAATTTCTCGTCGATATTATTTAAATTAATTCATTTTAAATAATCAAAACTCGCTTAAAATTGCCAAAATAAAAATTTTAAACTGGCCCAGATTTTTCGGGTTGTTACAATGACGACTCCAGTCTCTTTAACAACTAACGCTTACATATTTCACATCGGTTGGTTCTTTTATATTTCACAAAGGTTTTCTTCATATCAAAATATCATATTCTGTTTTCGAACCAAATTTATATTCAAATAGAATATAATTTCATATCAAATTGTCAAAATCATACCAAACCGATTATATTCTAAAATTAGAATATATTTCTGTATCCTTATATTATAATCATATAATATTTCAAAATCGACTTATATTCAAATAGAATATATTTTATCTCAAAGATTTCAAATTATTCCAAATCGATTTATGTCTGAATTCCATTCATATTCAAATAGAATATATACTTTCACTTCAACTCATTTCAATCCCTTAGGAGGTCCATTTATATTCGAATAGAATATAATTTACATTTCCATATCAAAATCGGTTTAGAAATCAATTCATATTCAAATAGAATAAAATTTATTTCAACTCCATTTGAACAACAGTTTTAGATACAAAACTTTCCATTCGGAAGAGATTTACAGTCCATAAAATATAATTATGAAAATAGATGCTTGTAAGAAAATCTTTAGATAAATATAATTAGAATACAATAGTTAGGATAAAATAAGATAGTTTAGAACATTATATATATATCAAAAGTTACTAAATAGTTTTAAGAAATAAAATATAAGAAAATTTTTAGTTATAACGAAATAGTTATTGGTGAAAGTTTAATAAATGAAATTTTAGAAAGGAATAGTTATTTGAAAACAACTAGTGTAAATGTATATATATAAAATAAAAAATCCTTTTAAGAAAAATCATTCCTTTCTTCCGAACTTTAAACACTTGGATCTATACTCCAATCTCAATGGAGTTAACATAGTTCAATATCTTGTTTCGAATGCCATTCAAACCAATCTTCAAATTTAGGTAAATTCAAACCATATTCATTTAGTTTAAAACAAACCCCAAGTATTCTTGATCCTCTTTTCCCAAAATTACATTAGTCGAATTTATTATATTCAAATCCAAACCCTTAATTTGAACTTCCAAATTATACTCAAATCCTACTTTAAGAATTCCCACTTCCTCTGGAAAAATTTCTTAACCATTTCAAATAACATTCGCGATCCAGATCTTTCACAGAAACAATTAAATCGAGTATTGGCTCATTCTCTTTAATTGAAATTTCTATCAAATAAAAATCTCCAATTATTTGAAATTCATTTAACCCACCGATGTATGTATTAAATTTTCTATCCTAGGGCCAAGTGATATTAAATTTAATTTCTCGATATTTCAGGGATGGATCTATCATTTCTATCCAAATCATGGTCATAGATATTTATCATTTTACTCTGTGTTCTTAATTTATTTCTATCGATTAATCCCGGGTTTATTCGATGCCCGTAATATCTACTGTGAAAATGGGATTAATCGTCAAACATGAGCACACAATATTCATATACTGAATAAAGGGACATTTCAAGCAGTATTCATTCAGAAATTCAAGTCAACCAAGGCATCCATCACACAATATTTTATTCCATGGTCAATGTTAAATCATTCCACTGATTTCAAGTGTCGATATTTTCTAACTAGAAATTTAAATTAAATTTAAATAACTAATTATCGATTTTCATTGCGTATTACACATTTGCATGTCAAATTTAACCAACCATTCACCAGTCAAACACAACCATGCAACCAAACTTATTTCACAATTTAATTTGATAAATATGGGAAAAATTTAGTTATTCGTGAGTGAAGAATCACTCACCTTTGGGTCTCTAGTGGATTGGACGTCCAAAAGAAGCCCAAAATTTGACAGTCGCCAAACGCAACCAAACTTGTCCGCAATTCCGCCATGATCCCAATGCACCCAACCGCGTCCAAATCAGAGTTAAAATGAGAAACTTACTAGCGTTATACCATTTGAATTTTGAAATTATATAAATTAATAAAAATAACTCCTCACCACTTAACATTTGACATGTCATCTCCCTTTTCCCGCTACTCTTCCTTCCCCGCTACATACCCTCATGCGGAAAACTCAACCGATGCGCCATCTTTGACCGACGATTGCTCCTACCTCCGGCCTCTTCAGGGTCTGCGACTACCACCAACGACGAGCTCACCTCTGTAACAACCCGTAAAATGCGAGCCAGTTTGAAAATTTTATTTTGGCAATTTTAGCGAATTTTGAATATTCAAAATGAATTATTTTAAATAATATCGTCGAAAAATTTATTTTGAATAGAATTCGAACGAATATATTTATATACGTCGTCGTTAGAATATATAATAATTATATATAATTATAAAAGGAATTGAAAATGGCGCGGTAGTTCGAAAATTCGATTTCTAATTTCAAATGAATATACAGAATTCAATATAAGTCAGAATTGAACGAAACAAGAAATATTTGAATCTGTATAACTATATCTTTGTAACGAAGTTGACAAACTGAGATTTCATCTTAGAAATGATAAGATATGTCCAGTTTAAAATTAGAAATAGTCGCTGTGGAATTTATATATATTTTTATATATATAAGGCCCTTAAAAATGGACATTTTGCAAACGACCTCGGATTTCGACGAAACCAGTTTTGTTGGGTCCGTGGTGTAAAGTTATTGCTAGATTCCAAATTTCATAATTTTTCGAATCAATATGAGAGCGTGGCAAAGGAAAACGCGTTTGACCAGTTTCAGTTGATTTTAATCGACTGGAAAATGGCCATTTTTCTAACGGTCTCAGAATTCGACGAAACTAGTTTTGTTAGGACCGTATCGTCAATGCGAAGCTAGAAAATATTTTTCTGGAATTTTTCTAGTTAGTATGTGACCCCGGTAATTTGAAATGTACGTTTAAAATTCAATATATAGATTTAAATGTAAGTTCAATGGAAACTGATTGTAACTATCGAATCAGCTTGCGATACATATCCCATTGTGTTCGGAATAGGGGTAAAACGCTAGGGACGACAGGCGGTGGGCCTCGTTTTGAAGTCGGAAATGAAAGTTGCTTTTTGTAGAAAATTAAATAATAAAAAAAAACCTTCTTCTATAACTTCTGCCCCCCCCCCCCGTTCTAAAATAAATTCAGAATTCAAAAAAAGAAAAAGAAAACCCGAGTCTCCCCGTCGCTCAGCCACCGAGCTCCGCCACTGGCGTCGTCGCCCTCCCCAAGACCGGCGCCACCTCCTACCTCGCCCCCACGTCAGCTCCAGCCCCTCCTCTCTCCCGATTTGAAGCCCAAACCCTAGCTCCAGCCCTGATTTGACCGACGCCGCCTGTAGCGACCCGGAAAATTCGACACTCGAATCATCGACATCTACACAAACTGTGTCCCACTCGAGTATCAAATCTCCAGAAAGCTAGAAGAAAGAAGTTGGAGGATGAGAAAGATCAGATAGAAATTTTAGAATAGAAGAATAAGAAGAAGAAAATACAACACAAATCAAAGTCTCACATCGCAGCGGAACAAAATATAATATAGAAATAATCTTTATTGAGAGCTTGAAAAATACTTACAACATCAGAGTATATCAATACACTTGGACAGTATTAACAACCTGTCCTCATATACATTACACAGCGGAATATACTAGATAGAATCATACGTCTGAGCTCCTCCAGCACGTCTTCTGAACTTCAGGGCATATGATAACCTAAACCTGTAACCCGGGCTAACCCGAGCATTTCAAATACCGGGTCAGTCTGGTGAACCAGAGTGAGAATAACTCGCACAGTTTAAGGAAAATCATCCAACTTGATTTTTAAGTTCAAATTCCTTTTTGAAAGAAAAGGATAATAGTAAGACCAGCCCACACATAAACACGGACGGTTTTTACCTTACTATAACCCAAAACAGTTTTGAAATCATATCTTACTCTGATATTATAATAGTGTCTAAATACAAATAAATAACAATCTAGTGGAACGCTTGCATCTCACGCTCCACATATATAGTATACAATCAAAACCGCGGGCGCTTATTGGAGGTTGGATTCCGACTTGACAAGGTATGGGACCACCTTCCGCTTGTGTATCTCTAGAGGCTAATACACTGGGTTCAACAAGAACGTCTTGCAACCCGGCCCACACATGACCGACCACTCATTTCGCTTGAGTGTATCGAATGTATATCACCGGCGGTTGGGATCAGCAACCGCCTGCCCGAAAAGGGACAGCATCGATAGATTTAAGAAATAAAAGGAATTTCTCTAGATAGGTGATTATACACCCTAATGGGAGCGACCCACATAGCCATGCTGCCTGCCCGATTTTTGTCATTTCCCGGTTGATGAGGCTTGAGGTTATAATCGACTTTTGGAACATCTGGCCACCATAAACGTCATCCAGGAACAGGATGAACCGAAGGCACTCTCCTACTACATCCAAAGGATAAGTAGCAAGAAGTCCTTGCAATCCGCAAAATCTCAACCACGACCGAATCACGTCAGAATACCTCTGGTAGCTAGTCAGAGGATATTCAACAAGTAATCCTTCCGCTTATGAAGATCCACGGTCTTCAATGCTCCATCTCGACCATCTTCAGATATCTTCAACGTTTACGTATCTATTGGTCGGAATGGTGTTCGAATATAAATTCGATCCCGGTCTTTCCGAACCAATAATCGATTTGGCCAGATTTTGATAGTCGGTGATTTTACTATCAAAATAACAACATCATCCATAGAAAAATCAAATGTGTTCATTGGTTCAGAATACAGCATCACTTGGCCTTTTCAGTTACATTTCTAAATCTTTCAACATTTAGAATATCGCCTTCTCAATTCTTATTTCCAAATCCATTTATTCAATTTATAATTCTTTGAATTATAGTTATAATATCTTTCGCAGAAATATCATTTCAATTCTCCCCACTACCTTCGTCTTTAAACTAATATCACCCTTGGATAATTATGAAATCGCTCAAGTTGGGGTATTTTATTTACCTCTCAGACCTTAAACCGACAACATTCTTATCTTCGGATTAGATAGAAGTTTATTAACGAAATCTCTTTTCAATAATTAACCCAATCATCTCTATATAACCCCATTTATAACCACTTTGATTCAATTAACTCCATTCGTATCTAAAACATTTATCCCTATATCTCACCATTTTATCTTCACTTTTATAGTAGAATTCAATCGGTTCAAGCTTTTGTTCGATTTCAACTCATATGAAAATTTGTTTAAACTTTCCTTTTTGTAAAATTCCTTTCTAGGGATAAATCAAAATTCTACTCATATAAGTACGAGTAACTTATTAAATGCCCTTTGGTTATAAACAAGGGTTTTAATAAATCTCCTTTATCACCATTTCCATTTCAAATCAGGTTCCTTTCATTATTCACCTTAAAGGTTAACTTTTTTTTTTCTTTTTATAGAAAGCTCGACTCGATATATCAAAAATACTTGGTTCCATTAGAAAACATTATTACATATATATTCAAATCTTGTTTATCGAGTCTCTTTATCAATTTATGTACTATTCTTTTGCAATTCCTTTACAGTTCGATCCCTTGTCAATTTTCTACCGTTATTCACATCAAATGGTGTACTACAAAATAATTAATCTTCCTCAAAGAGTTATTTAAAAATGATACTTAATTTTAATGATAATCACCAATCAAATGAATAGTTTAAATAACAATTCTCATTCAAGTGGTCGTCTTGGTCATTTCAACACGGTTACTTTGTTAACCATTATTACTTGGTTAATCAACGAAGATTAATTTAAATACTTTCATTCTAACAATCTAATTAGGTTAAATAAACCCATTTAACCATTTCATTCAATCTTAAACATTTGGTAAATCACTTCATATTTGCCGCAAACTCGCTAACATGCAAAACTTACTTTGTATACTTCTTTGTAAGTTCAAAACACAAATAATCATTTATTTCTCTTAATCACTTTATTGAAAATAATCTATACAAAATAGATTTCAAAACTAACTTTAGTTATAAAACAACTTTATACTGCATTTCTATTGCTTTTCATGACGATAAATCAGTTTCCATAAAACGATTCATTACGGGCCATTTGCCGATAAATACTTAACCAATGTCACCCATCGGTTAAAATCAAACAAGTGTTGGATTTGGTTTCAACAACAAATGATCAATCAAACTGATTAACGGTTCACATAAATAAAACAACATATTTGAGGAATCCGGTTGGATTCCTCCAACCTGTCCGTCCCTGCATCACAATGGTTACCTCAATTTTAACACAACCATACAGTTCAACCAATAACGGTCAACAAACAACCATCAGCAAACATTGCACACAAAATAAAATAAAACCCGGTTTATATAAAATATAAACGGGGTAACTGAGTGAGTTAAACTCACCTTGGTCATATTCATTGCTGAGGAGGTCTGTTTTAATTAGAAATCCCGGTAACTGCCAATTCTGACCAAATCAGCTTTATCGTTGCGTTCGTCGATATGGTTCCAATGCTCCTTATTGAATCCAATTCTGATAACATACGAGAACGTCACACACATTTCAAGTTACGGTTTAAATCTAAATTAATTAACCGTTAAATAAAAATCTTATTTTATAAATCAATTATACTTGAATTAACTCTTTTCGGTATAACACTGTCCATCGTTAATGTCTTGTTCAAAAATCATCTGACTCTTAAAACATTATTTATTTATAATTATTAAATTGGGTCGGCTTATTACGTTTTAAACTTAAACCTATGAGTGTATTAAAAACTCAATGTATTGGGAGCAAAATTTATTAACTCTGGCATTTCGAAAAGTCCGGACTTGAGTGCCTAAATATAGTAACAAAAATTTGATACTCGATACTTGAATACAGTGACCACGTGAAATCTTTATTAGACACTTGCCACACTCAGTATTGTGCTACCGTATATATTGGTTTTGGTTTAGGCTCATTAAAACATAATTTTAATAATTACTTCCAGGCACGTTTACTTAGGCATATTATTTACTGGTACTTACACTGTTCATTTTCCATTCCAACCGACTTTGTACTCCACCACTCCGCCTGCTATGAACTCCAACTCCTTCATGAAGTCCTGTTGCGCCTCACTCCTTGCATGCTTCATACAGACCCTGTGCTCCCCTTTTCATCCTTTTCGTTTTCCTTTGTTCTTTTTTTTTTCTTTTCTACTCACGTTACTGCTGCTCATTCATCCCTCCTTCAAACAATTCTATTCTTCTTCCCATGCAATGCGTCACACGTTCTATTCCCCTCAAAACGAACAGCAGCACCCCTTATTACTCCATCCCCTATCCTTCTTTTCCACTTCCTTCCCATTTGTTCTCTTCACCGCACCAATTTCATGCTACCGCTACTTCCCCCACACACAGCATCTTCGGACGCCATGGAACCCATCTCACCATCCCTCGAGCTTCCACACTCCACTGAACTATTCATTCGCCTACCCAGTAAAACACTTCACTTTCCTATACGTTTTGAAAACCATGAATGCTTCCTACTCTTGCTTTCTTTCCTCATGACCTCACAACCGCTCCCAATATAACTGCACCATTCTTCTTTCTTTGTTGCAACTCTTCTTCTTTTTTTCATTTGCTTTTATCCTCTTTTTTTTTTTTTTTTTTTTTTTTAAGGGAAGTATGCGGTTTCAGTCGAGATGGGAAACACAGCAAAAGTAAATGGGGAAACAGGAGAGGCGAGAGGTATATATACATGAAGTAGTTTGGGGATCAAGTTTATAATACCTTGGAGCGCACGGAACAAACAACGTGCTGCGCACGAAAATTAGACTACTTGGGAAGCACGGTTTTGAAAAAGATTGGAGTACAGGGTTTTGAAAAGATTTGGGGAGCACAATTGACAGCTGAAAAGAAAATACAGCGTGAAACATGGTACGATGGCTGTAAAAGTTTGAAATGAAAATGTAACTTGGTCAATTAGGCACATGCGAGTAGCTGCTGAGTATACGGAGAAAAAGACTTTTAATGCACAGCGATATCTTGTAACAATAAAAGATTTTTGCTTATGTTTAGTTAACGACTAACGACATTTTCAGGGTAAGTTTAATTTAACGTGTCATTACTGGTTTAATATTCGCACTGTCACCGTCCGCCCTCCGGTCCACAGATATTCGAATCTATATAAAATTCCATTAGTTTCAAATTAATATTTTCAACCGGTAAATACGAGAATCTAGCCGTGTGCGTAGCACGTGCCTTATTCATGTATATGTATATATAGCAGAATTTACGTTGAACGTTCCAAACTCGTACCGATATTTACGAACTCTATTTAATTAAATAAATTCGATATAAAAATTTATTAAAATTCCAATATAATATTTAAAATAAATTTAAATATTCAAATTTAAATAGCAAAAAAAATCCGGGACGTTACACCGCCTGTTGTGGAAGACCCCAACGCCAGTGACCTGCTCCGACGCCCTCTGACCTCCGGCGGTTGCCACAGCACCCCCCCCCCCTCTCTCGATCCAGAATCTTTTTTTTTTGCTGTTAGTTTAGTTTTCATTTGCTTTTAATTTAATTATGAACATTGTTCTATTTGCTGATTTTAATATGAAATAAACAATTGTTAAAGATTAGATTTTTATATAAGCAAAGATTCGATTTTTAACACGATAAAAGATATGATTTTTATAATTATAAAGGCGAGATTGTTATTAGAAAAATGAGATTTTTATAGTTAAAAAGGATATGATTGGTCATAACGATAAAGATTTGGTTTTTATATAGAAGTTAGCAAGATAAAAATTCGATTTTTATATGATAGAGAAAATAAAAATACGATTTTTATTAATGTAGAGTATTAAAAATATAATCTTTATTATGTAGAAGAGGTAAAAATATGATTTTTGGTTAGGTAGAGAATTAAAAATATAATTTTTACATGATAGGAATATTAAAAATACCATCTTTATATGTGTAGAAAAATAAAAATGAGATTTTTATAAAGATGAAATCTTTAAATTTGAAGAGGTGAAGTCTATGTTTTTATAAAGGCGAAATCTTTATATGAAAAATAGCATGATAAAAATATAATTTTTATCTATATAACATAGTAATAAAAATTCGATTTTTTTTAAAGTATGAAGCAATTTTAAAAATATGATTTTTAAATTGAAGGTGAGAAAGTAAAAATGTGATTTTTATATATTGAACATCAGTAAAAATGTAATTTTTATATATGGAACTTCAAAATAAAAATAGAATTTTTATATATGGAACTTCGAAATAAAAATAGAATTTTTATATATGGAACTTCGAAATAAAAATTCGATTTTTATATATTGAATAGCGAAGTAAAAATTCGATTTTTATATATTGAATAGCGAACTAAAAATTCGATTTTTATATATTGAATAACGAAGCCAAAATTCGATTTTTACATATGTAGAGAATCCGGGCAACGAAGATGAAAAAGGCGAGAATGAAGAAGATTTCAACAAAAGAAGTGCCATGGAGCTAGGATAGCTATAGGTGAGAATTTCTCACCTTTCAATTTCTTTTCTAGTTATATATATATACTAGGATGCAGACGGTGCTTAGTAGCACCCGACACAATCGTCCACAGACCATGGACTTGTTTGTTTGGTTGCATAGATTAGTTGAATTGAATTGTTTGGTGAGATGAAATTGATTTGATTGATGTGCGAATGGCGTGGGCCTTCACTAGACCGGGGATAAGGCTAGGCCTTGTCCCGTTTCTAGTATCGTGCCGTTATGCCGCCGAAATTTTCTAAAATAAGTTAGAAAAATAAAAATATCATTTTATTGAATAAATGAACCGAATAGAATATTCATAGGTTGAATAAAATGTTTTATCGTTAAAAATATAATTTTTAACGTGAAAGTGAATAAATAAATATTTATAAACAAATCGGCCGATTTGTTTATATACACTGATTTGACTGATATTGATTGGGACGATAAATTTTACACATCGCCCAACTGCACAAATAAAATCTATGTTTGATTGTTAGAAACCCCACACGGGTGTTGGGATGAAATTTGAAGTTCACTCATCCTGATTGATTAAATATGTCAATCGATTGATTGACAGGCTGTTATAAGCATTAGATATCTATATTTGATGCTTATACAGTGTAGTGCACTTTGGTTGATGGTTGATTATTTATCGTTGCTATTATATACATGTGTTGTATGAAAATCCATATAATTAACTTTATATGGTAATTGATTGGGCCTCATTCCAATCGTGAAAATAAAGAATATTTTGATAATAACAAATAGTTTGATAATAGGAAATATTTGAAATAAAATATTTGAAAATAGAAATATGTGAAGCCGTGATGATTAGATTGACGCCATTTTGACGTAAACGATATTTATATCGATTTTAAACGATTTCGAAATGAATTGAATTGAAAACGATTTCAAAATGAATTGAATTGAAAACGATTTCGAAATGAATTGAATTGAAAACGATTTCGAAATGAATTGAATTGAAAATGATTTCGAAATGAATTGAATTGAAAACGATTTCGAAATGAATTGAATTGAAAACGATTTCGAAATGAATTGAATTGAAAACGATTTCGAAATGAATTGAATTGAAAACGATTTCGAAATGAATTGAATTGAAAACGATTTCGAAATGAATTGAATTGAAAACGATTTCGAAATGAATTGAATTGAAAACGATTTCGAAATGAATTGAATTGAAAACGAATTCAAATTGAATTGAAATTTGAATTGAATAAGAAATGAATTTTAAAACGAATTTATAATGAAGAATTCAATTTTGATTTGAATTGAAAAGAAAGTTGAAATTGCTTTTGAAACGATTTTAAAACTATTTATATAATTCGTTTTAAATAGAAATCGACGAAGTATATATTATATATATTATATATATAATATAATGGCCTGAATAGAACGCGCCGCGCCGCGGCAGTTCGTGAATTTCGACCATTTATTTCAAACGGACATTACGGGAGATCCGACCGTCGGATTCTCCTAAAACCGGAACCGTTGGGTTCGTATCGAAAAGAGCTTTCTAACGAATATTAGAAATTCAAAATCTAACGGTTGGATTTGGAATTATGTCCAAATCAAATTTGAAAAAGGTCGCTATAAGTGCAGTTCGATGGCCGTTGATGGAAATCGACTGTACGGGCCTTGATAAAATTATTAAAAATAGTAATAATTTGTGTAAAATCATAAGAAATGATTTAGAAAGATTTGGGATGAAAAACTCCATATTTGAAAAGGTAAAAATAGATTTTTATCGAAATGAACTAGTTTTGAACTAGAATTGTAATTCTATTTATTTTTAAATAAATAAATTGAATTTGAGAAGGGTTTTAAAAATAACCAAAATTTCCAATGGTTGCATTGGAGTGGATTTGAATCGAAATTGTCTTCGGAATATTTCGATGTTGGAATTCGTGATTATACAGGTGTTGTTATGGAAATTTGAAAGACATATATTTATATCGTTATTTCCAATACGACATTTGTTAGTCGTAGAATTCGATATTGAATATAAGCCGATATATTTTCTATTCAGAGCCTTGTATTGAATATCGAATGTGATTTGAGTTTGTCGTGAATGGTGTCTTCACTAACACTGTTCTTGAACCCAGTTGAGAAAAGATTAAATCTTTTTTTTATTTAGATTTAATGAAGTGTACCAATTAAATAATATTTAATTGGAATGGAATTGATATTGATTTTTGGGTTTATCGTGAACAGTGTTTTAAATAACACTCGTTCTTTAACCCGATGATTAATGAATGTGATTTTGGGTTTATCGTGAACCGTGTTTTTAAATGACACTGATTCTTTAACCCAGTCAAAGATTAAAACTAAGTGGAGTTTTAATGAATCTTTAATTAGATTGAAATAATCGAAATGGAGTATCACCAGTTTTGCTCCAGGCGATAGTTAAATCTTTAATTAGATTTAAACGTGAAATGGTAATTGAATTTACCGATAACACCGTGGTGTTAGATATGAAGTATGACCAGTTTTACTTCATGGGATTAATAGGTTGGGATTGGGAAATTAAACAAATGATTACTTCGGTAAGGTTCGTTAATCCCGACTAGTTTTGAATTGATATTCAAAAATAGATTAAAGAATAAATTCAAGAAATTTATCTTTGATAAAATTAATGGGAACCTTTCCCTATGAATGTGAAATTCAGAAACTAACTGTCGGTTAGCTAAGCAGAATGGTTTCCTGGATATTGATCTGATGTTGGTTTCGGCCTTCGGGGTTAATATTTGGGGAATTATTCTCTTGATTAATTTACGGTTAGTGACTGATGAATTGGAATGAGGCGTATGTTGTGTTTGTGTAACACTTATTTAAAATATACGCGAGTTATTCGGAAAGACCGGGTTTATCACATTCTGAATAACTGATACGACGATAAGTCGAAGATGAAGACGGTGGTCGAAGACCGGAAGTTTTCACGTCGTTTGGGTGATAACTGATGATCTTGATTGGGCTGTACACCCAAGAAGATGGAAACAGTTAGTGATCGTCCAGACGTACTTGGAGATCGATGGATATGCGGGGTACTAGGTGCCTCCGGTTTCGTTCAGACCCAGAACGGACTTGTAAATGGACTGTGTGTCTGACATTGGATTTTAGTCCGTGTGATTGATCTCTATTAAATATATATCTGTTTGGCGGCGGAGAATTTATTCTCTTGCTTAACGCCCTTCTCTGAGACGTACGAGCTCAGGGGTTATATATTGATGGATATCAAACGCATGGAGTGAATTGCCTGTGTGGCATGCCTAAGTGGCAATTGATCGAGGCTTCTGTTGAAAAGCAAAGTCTTGTGGTGATGATCAAAGCACGGCCTTTGTGGCGTAGCTTTGTGTAACGTTTGCTTCGCGTGTTTCACACCCGGTATGAACCAAAAACGGGAGACGGACCTCAGGGAGGGCATGCGTTTCTTTCTAGCTAGAAGTGGCGTCAGTGGTTTTACACGCCCTGACGAGTTTGACTTATGTGGTTGTTGCTGTTGCGAGGCGCCTCGGTTATATCGGTTTCGGCCGATGCATTCTGGTCGGCTGACGGACCAGACTTACACCCCATAGGGTGGGGAGACGTAGTGTTCAGGCATAATAATCCACATCGGTGGACCGGCCCTGTCGCTCCAAGGCTTGCCTGCGCGCTTGCCTGAGACATGGGCTAGATTGTCTCGAATCGGTTGAGGACTATCTTTTGCCTCGGTTCATAGATGGAAATCCAATTTCCAAATACGTGACATTTGCGGTTTTATTTGTAGAGCCTAGTATGGCGACATAGTGGGATGGGGCGCTCATGCCGCCTATGATTGATACTTATGATTTGAAGTTGTTTTATACACTATGCACTTATAATAGTATCAAACGATTTGTTTTAACCGTATCAAGCATTCTTTGGCTGTTATAAGGGAAAACCCTATCCTCGGCTGCGTTGCATTATGTGATGGGACCTGGGTCTTATAACAGCTTCATTTTTCTTTATTTAGCATTGCGCTGTTTGTTTTATGCACTGGTATTCTTGGGAGGAAACCCGTTCCGTGTTATACGGCGTGGTCCCTTGATTTACCTAACTTTTAAAATAAAGAATAATAACTGTTTTAGTTCTCACACCAGTCACATGACTGACCTGGAGTTTATTGTTTTAACCTAAACTCTGGGTGCCCCTATTTTGACACGGGCAGCTAGTAGTTTTGGTTTTGCAGATTTATATTCACAGGATCCTGGTTTACAGCTGGAACGATATCCGGAAAGCTTTGTATCCGTATATTTCTTCTAGTTGTGTATTGTATTATTTTCCGCTGCGATGTATTTAAATGTAATTTAAATCTCTGATATTTCTGTGTAATATTCATTTATACTCTGTAATTCTTGTAATCTGATGCATTGTTGTAATATACAATGAAATGTTTTTCTGTATGCGTTCTGTTGTGGCTTGTTCTCGAACTATCCGACGCTTTCCTTTACGGGGAAGTTCCGGGTCGTTTCATTTGGTATCAGAGCTTTGGTTTACCAAGCTCAGAGAACAAGACACATTAGAACCCTACGAAAGAATTCGTCAGATATTGGATTAGTAATATCCAATTAGAATGACTCGTTAGAGATGGGATCAGTAGTATCCTAGAACGAGTGTGAAGAGTATATTTTTAACGTGAAAACAAATTTTGTTTTGAAAATTTAAATCAATTATTCGTATTTGATTATCTATTTATATTGAGTTGGACAATCCAGTATATATAGGTTTTGCGTATACGTCTGATCCGCGTGTATTCAAAGTTTTAATATATTGGGTAGATATAGAATCACATTCTAGTTGCCCGGGGATGATTCTGATAATGCTGCAGCGTTACCAGTATTTATTTTCGAGTGACGAAGGTGTGATATCTATATGTTTCCATTAGGCTGGTGTGAGAACCAAAATTAGATAGGGCTTATTGTTGTGACTTGGCATCAAAAACATGATTTTTTGTGTATGTATCAAAGTTATGGATTTGAAACTCTAATTCACTAATGGATTGATGTTAGTGTTGTTTGTTTATTTGTTTGCTAATTTTTAGCCATTTAGCCTAACAGAACTAAATATTGAATTATATCGAAGATTGGTTGCGTTTGCTTGCATATACATATATATCATTGAACAGGTCATAGCAAGGAGGCTAGAGCCAGAGAATAAAATTTGTTTGCCCGACAAACAGGTACATGTTTACTACATAATTTACTGTTTTGTTTGGGTGATGATGATTTTGTGAGCCTATTGGCTAGCCGCTTGGCTTTTTCTTTTTCTTTTTGAGATCTGAAGGACCGGGGAAGCTATTTGAAATTCCCCGATGCTCCCATTGCAGGGGAGGTTATGGCGAAATTTTTCGAAAATTTAGGGCGTTAGCCAAATTTTTGAGATTTTGAAAATTCTCAGAAACTAAAGAGTTGGAGAATGGAAGCCAGATCGAGCGTAGAGTTGAATAATCAAACCACTTTCGACTTTGTTCCTTTTCGGGGACGAAAAGTTTTAAGTGGGGGAGATTGTAACAACCCGTAAAATGCGAGCCAGTTTGAAATTTTTATTTTGGCAATTTTAGCGAATTTTGAATATTCAAAATGAATTATTTTAAATAATATCGTCGAAAAATTTATTTTGAATAGAATTCGAACGAATATATTTATATACGTCGTCGTTAGAATATATAATAATTATATATAATTATAAAAGGAATTGAAAATGGCACGGTAGTTCGAAAATTCGATTTCTAATTTCAAATGAATATACAGAATTCAATATAAGTCAGAATTGAATGAAACAAGAAATATTTGAATCTGTATAACTATATCTTTGTAACGAAGTTGACAAACTGAGATTTCATCTTAGAAATGATAAGATATGTCCAGTTTAAAATTAGAAATAGTCGCTGTGGAATTTATATATATTTTTATATATATAAGGCCCTTAAAAATGGACATTTTGCAAACGACCTCGGATTTCGACGAAACCAGTTTTGTTGGGTCCGTGGTGTAAAGTTATTGCTAGATTCCAAATTTCATAATTTTTCGAATCAATATGAGAGTGTGGCAAAGGAAAACGCGTTTGACCAGTTTTAGTTGATTTTAATCGACTGGAAAATGGCCATTTTTCTAACGGTCTCAGAATTCGACGAAACTAGTTTTGTTAGGACCGTATCGTCAATGCGAAGCTAGAAAATATTTTTCTAGTTAGTATGTGACCCCGGTAATTTGAAATGTACGTTTAAAATTCAATATATAGATTTAAATGTAAGTTCAATGGAAACTGATTGTAACTATCGAATCAGCTTGCGATACATATCCCATTGTGTTCGGAATAGGGGTAAAACGCTAGGGACGACAGGCGGTGGGCCTCGTTTTGAAGTCGGAAATGAAAGTTGCTTTTTGTAGAAAATTAAATAATAAATAAAAAAAAAACCTTCTTCTATAACTTCTGCCCCCCCCCCCCCCCCCCCGTTCTAAAATAAATTCAGAATTCAAAAAAAGAAAAGAAAAAAAAAACCGAGTCTCCCCGTCGCTCAGCCACCGAGCTCCGCCACTGGCGTCGTCGCCCTCCCCAAGACCGGCGCCACCTCCTCCCTCGCCCCCACGTCAGCTCCAGCCCCTCCTCTCTCCCGATTTGAAGCCCAAACCCTAGCTCCAGCCCTGATTTGACCGACGCCGCCTGTTGTGGAAGACCCCAACGCCAGTGACCTGCTCTGACGCCCTTTGACCTCCGGCGGTTGCCACAGCACCCCCCCCCCCCCCCTCTCTCGATCCAGAATCTTTTTTTTTTGCTGTAAGTTTAGTTTTCATTTGCTTTTAATTTAATTATGAACATTGTTCTATTTGCTGATTTTAATATGAAATAAACAATTGTTAAAGATTAGATTTTTATATAAGCAAAGATTCGATTTTTAACACGATAAAAGATATGATTTTTATAATTATAAAGGCGAGATTGTTATTAGAAAAATGAGATTTTTATAGTTAAAAAGGATATGATTGGTCATAACGATAAAGATTTGGTTTTTATATAGAAGTTAGCAAGATAAAAATTCGATTTTTATATGATAGAGAAAATAAAAATACGATTTTTATTAATGTAGAGTATTAAAAATATAATCTTTATTATGTAGAAGAGGTAAAAATATGATTTTTGGTTAGGTAGAGAATTAAAAATATAATTTTTACATGATAAGAATATTAAAAATACCATCTTTATATGTGTAGAAAAATAAAAATGAGATTTTTATAAAGATGAAATCTTTAAATTTGAAGAGGTGAAGTCTATGTTTTTATAAAGGCGAAATCTTTATATGAAAAATAGCGTGATAAAAATATAATTTTTATATATATAACATAGTAATAAAAATTCGATTTTTTTTAAAGTATGAAGCAATTTTAAAAATATGATTTTTAAATTGAAGGTGAGAAAGTAAAAATGTGATTTTTATATATTGAACATCAGTAAAAATGTAATTTTTATATATGGAACTTCAAAATAAAAATAGAATTTTTATATATGGAACTTCGAAATAAAAATAGAATTTTTATATATGGAACTTCGAAATAAAAATTCGATTTTTATATATTGAATAGCGAACTAAAAATTCGATTTTTATATATTGAATAACGAAGCCAAAATTCGATTTTTACATATGTAGAGGATCCGGGCAACGAAGATGAAAAAGGCGAGAATGAAGAAGATTTCAACAAAAGAAGTGCCATGGAGCTAGGATAGCTATAGGTGAGAATTTCTCACCTTTCAATTTCTTTTCTAATTATATATATATACTAGGATGCAGACGGTGCTTAGTAGCACCCGACACAATCGTCCACAGACCATGGACTTGTTTGTTTGGTTGAATAGATTAGTTGAATTGAATTGTTTGGTGAGATGAAATTGATTTGATTGATGTGTGAATGGCGTGGGCCTTCACTAGACCGGGGATAAGGCTAGGCCTTGTCCCGTTTCTAGTATCGTGCCGTTATGCCGCCGAAATTTTCTAAAATAAGTTAGAAAAATAAAAATATCATTTTATTGAATAAATGAACCGAATAGAATATTCATAGGTTGAATAAAATGTTTTATCGTTAAAAATATAATTTTTAACGTGAAAGTGAATAAATAAATATTTATAAACAAATCGGCCGATTTGTTTATATACACTGATTTGACTGATATTGATTGGGACGATAAATTTTACACATCGCCCAACTACACAAATAAAATCTGTGTTTGATTGTTAGAAACCCCACACGGGTGTTGGGATGAAATTTGAAGTTCACTCATCCTGATTGATTAAATATGTCAATCGATTGATTGACAGGCTGTTATAAGCATTAGATATCTATATTTGATGCTTATACAGTGTAGTGCACTTTGGTTGATGGTTGATTATTTATCGTTGCTATTATATACATGTGTTGTATGAAAATCCATATAATTAACTTTATATGGTAATTGATTGGGCCTCATTCCAATCGTGAAAATAAAGAATATTTTGATAATAACAAATAGTTTGATAATAGGAAATATTTGAAATAAAATATTTGAAAATAGAAATATGTGAAGCCGTGATGATTAGATTGACGCCATTTTGACGTGAACGATATTTATATCGATTTTAAACGATTTCGAAATGAATTGAATTGAAAACGATTTCGAAATGAATTGAATTGAAAACGATTTCGAAATGAATTGAATTGAAAATGATTTCGAAATGAATTGAATTGAAAATGATTTCGAAATGAATTGAATTGAAAACGATTTCGAAATGAATTGAATTGAAAACGATTTCGAAATGAATTGAATTGAAAACGATTTCGAAATGAATTGATTTGAAAACGATTTCGAAATGAATTGAATTGAAAAAGATTTCTAAATGAATTGAATTGAAAACGAATTCAAATTGAATTGAAATTTGAATTGAATAAGAAATGAATTTTAAAACGAATTTATAATGAAGAATTCAATTTTGATTTGAATTGAAAAGAAAGTTGAAATTGCTTTTGAAACGATTTTAAAACTATTTATATAATTCGTTTTAAATAGAAATCGACGAAGTATATATTATATATATTATATATATAATATAATGGCCTGAATAGAACGCGGCGCGCCGCGGCAGTTCGTGAATTTCGACCATTTATTTCAAACGGACATTACGGGAGATCCGACCGTCGGATTCTCCTAAAACCGGAACCGTTGGGTTCGTATCGAAAAGAGCTTTCTAACGAATATTAGAAATTCAAAATCTAACGGTTGGATTTGGAATTATGTCCAAATCAAATTTGAAAAAGGTCGCTATAAGTGCAGTTCGATGGCCGTTGATGGAAATCGACTGTACGGGCCTTGATAAAATTATTAAAAATAGTAATAATTTGTATAAAATCATAAGAAATGATTTAGAAAGATTTGGGATGAAAAACTCCATATTTGAAAAGGTAAAAATAGATTTTTATCGAAATGAACTAGTTTTGAACTAGAATTGTAATTCTATTTATTTTTAAATAAATAAATTGAATTTGAGAAGGGTTTTAAAAATAACCAAAATTTCCAATGGTTGCATTGGAGTGGATTTGAATCGAAATTGTCTTCGGAATATTTCGATGTTGGAATTCGTGATTATACAGGTGTTGTTATGGAAATTTGAAAGATATATATTTATATCGTTATTTCCAATACGACATTTGTTAGTCGTAGAATTCGATATTGAATATAAGCCGATATATTTTCTATTCAGAGCCTTGTATTGAATATCGAATGTGATTTGGGTTTGTCGTGAATGGTGTCTTCACTAACACTGTTCTTGAACCCAGTTGAGAAAAGATTAAATCTTTTTTTTATTTAGATTTAATGAAGTGTACCAATTAAATAATATTTAATTGGAATGGAATTGATATTGATTTTTGGGTTTATCGTGAACAGTGTTTTAAATAACACTCGTTCTTTAACCCGATGATTAATGAATGTGATTTTGGGTTTATCGTGAACCGTGTTTTTAAATGACACTGATTCTTTAACCCAGTCAAAGATTAAAACTAAGTGGAGTTTTAATGAATCTTTAATTAGATTGAAATAATCGAAATGGAGTATCACCAGTTTTGCTCCAGGCGATAGTTAAATCTTTAATTAGATTTAAACGTGAAATGGTAATTGAATTTACCGATAACACCGTGGTGTTAGATATGAAGTATGACCAGTTTTACTTCATGGGATTAATAGGTTGGGATTGGGAAATTAAACAAATGATTACTTCGGTAAGGTTCGTTAATCCCGACTAGTTTTGAATTGATATTCAAAAATAGATTAAAGAATAAATTCAAGAAATTTATCTTTGATAAAATTAATGGGAACCTTTCCCTATGAATGTGAAATTCAGAAACTAACTGTCGGTTAGCTAAGCAGAATGGTTTCCTGGATATTGATCTGATGTTGGTTTCGGCCTTCGGGGTTAATATTTGGGGAATTATTCTCTTGATTAATTTACGGTTAGTGACTGATGAATTGGAATGAGGCGTATGTTGTGTTTGTGTAACACTTATTTAAAATATACGCGAGTTATTCGGAAAGACCGGGTTTATCCCATTCTGAATAACTGATACGACGATAAGTCGAAGATGAAGACGGTGGTCGAAGACCGGAAGTTTTCACGTCGTTTGGGTGATAACTGATGATCTTGATTGGTCTGTACACCGAAGAAGATGGAAACAGTTAGTGATCGTCCAGACGTACTTGGAGATCGATGGATATGCGGGGTACTAGGTGCCTCCGGTTTCGTTCAGACCCAGAACGGACTTGTAAATGGACTGTGTGTCTGACATTGGATTTTAGTCCGTGTGATTGATCTCTATTAAATATATATCTGTTTGGCGGCGGAGAATTTATTCTCTTGCTTAACGCCCTTCTCTGAGACGTACGAGCTCAGGGGTTATATATTGATGGATATCAAACGCATGGAGTGAATTGCCTGTGTGGCATGCCTAAGTGGCAATTGATCGAGGCTTCTATTGAAATGCAAAGTCTTGTGGTGATGATCAAAGCACGGCCTTTGTGGCGTAGCTTTGTGTAACGTTTGCTTCGCGTGTTTCACACCCGGTATGAACCAAAAACGGGAGACGGACCTCAGGGAGGGCATGCGTTTCTTTCTAGCTAGAAGTGGCGTCAGTGGTTTTACACGCCCTGACGAGTTTGACTTATGTGGTTGTTGCTGTTGCGAGGCGCCTCGGTTATATCGGTTTCGGCCGATGCATTCTGGTCGGCTGACGGACCAGACTTACACCCCATAGGGTGGGGAGACGTAGTGTTCAGGCATAATAATCCACATCGGTGGACCGGCCCTGTCGCTCCAAGGCTTGCCTGCGCGCTTGCCTGAGACATGGGCTAGATTGTCTCGAATCGGTTGAGGACTATCTTTTGCCTCGGTTCATAGATGGAAATCCAATTTCCAAATACGTGACATTTGCGGTTTTATTTGTAGAGCCTAGTATGGCGACATAGTGGGATGGGGCGCTCATGCCGCCTATGATTGATACTTATGATTTGAAGTTGTTTTATACACTATGCACTTATAATAGTATCAAACGATTTGTTTTAACCGTATCAAGCATTCTTTGGCTGTTATAAGGGAAAACCCTATCCTCGGCTGCGTTGCATTGTGTGATGGGACCTGGGTCTTATAACAGCTTCATTTTTCTTTATTTAGCATTGCGCTGTTTGTTTTATGCACTGGTATTCTTGGGAGGAAACCCGTTCCGTGTTATACGGCGTGGTCCCTTGATTTACCTAACTTTTAAAATAAAGAATAGTAACTGTTTTAGTTCTCACACCAGTCACATGACTGACCTGGAGTTTATTGTTTTAACCTAAACTCTGGGTGCCCCTATTTTGACACGGGCAGCTAGTAGTTTTGGTTTTGCAGATTTATATTCACAGGATCCTGGTTTACAGCTGGAACGATATCCGGAAAGCTTTGTATCCGTATATCTCTTCTAGTTGTGTATTGTATTATTTTCCGCTGCGATGTATTTAAATGTAATTTAAATCTCTGATATTTCTGTGTAATATTCATTTATACTCTGTAATTCTTGTAATCTGATACATTGTTGTAATATACAATGAAATGTTTTTCTGTATGCGTTCTGTTGTGGCTTGTTCTCGAACTATCCGACGCTTTCCTTTACGGGGAAGTTCCGGGTCGTTTCAACCTCAGCCGGATGAGCCAGTGCCGGAACCACCACCTCCGGTGGTTCCCTCTGCCGCCCCAGGTCAAAACCCAAAACGTGTTTTGAACCCTAAACTGCAAAATTCCGACCAACCAAGCCACCATACAACCTCCGACCATCGTCAATAAACTTCCCTCGATCTCCTCTACAAAACCCATAATCCAATTTCTCCAATTAACTGCGAAATCGAAAAACCCTAGTTTAAAACCTAGGGTTTCAAAATTCCAGCATTTTGACCGCGAATTCCGGTCAATCCAAGCACCGCGTGTCTAAACGGACAGTACCAGTAGCTTCCAATCGTCGAGATCTTCGTTTTGATATATAATACGATAGGGTTTGAGAAGATTTTATTTTGAAGCTTGTATTGTTCTTGATCTAGGGTTTGGAACATCATTTTCAGCCATTGAAGATGAGAAACAGATGGAAAAGTATACGTATAAAATAAGAATGGTTGTTTAGATGATAAAAGAGTTTATTTATATATATAAAGGAGGTCCAAATATTAGAGACAACCCATTTATCATATTACAATGATTCTATTCGCATTTTCTCCAATACGACCAAACAGTACGTCCGATTGTAATACAAACTGAAATCCTACAATAATTCACTATTCCGGATCCAATGGAACTGATTTCAATGGATTCCGACACAGTCGCCAAAACCATTAAATTTCGCAGTTAAATAATTAATAAAATATTCAATTATTCGCGTAACTGTTTTAATTCAATTTAAATATTTATAAAATTCCATTTAAATCCAATTTCAACTTAGATAAAAAAATTATAAATAAATTTCACACATTTTAAATCTAAATTTGATTATTTGAATCTTTGATTTGAATTTCAGTTATTATTTCCCAACTTAGAATTCTCCATTTACCAAATTAAATTTGAATTTCCATTATAAACTAACCAACTCAAATTCATTAAATAAAATATAAATTTTCAAATTGCAACAATTCTAAGTATAAACTAAATTTAAAATCTATTTATACTCCATTCAAATAATCATCATCATTATAATCAACAAAATTTGATTTTTATCCAATATTATTCCATTTTATTTATTTTAAATCGAAATCTAAATATACATAAAATATGGAATGTTACAATTCTCCTCTTCCCCACTTACGTACAGATCCTTTGATTTTTTTTTGCTTTGTTATACATATATATAGCCGATCCTCATTTTCACCACACCCCTCCTTCCAACGCTGCCTCACATAGCTATAGTCCAATCAGGACCCACCAACTTCGGCTACGACTTCCACCAGATCGTCGTGCTCAATTTCACTTGAACCCATTGACACCCCCAAAAAAAAACTTCCTCCGGCCCCCTTAAACGCCAGCTATAGACTAATCAATCGACGCTGCAGAAGAGCCGAACTCCAAAGCGAAAACAGAAGCACCAAAACCAGTTAAAGAATTAGCGTTCGAAAAGGAAAGAAATAGAGCTGGCTTTTGATTTCGGGACAAAAGCAAATATATATTGTAACAGCCCACTTCCATTAAGGTCACTCACAAAGGGAATGCCTTAACTTTGGTGGAGCGTTTACTGTGTATAAACAGAAAAGTAAACAAGACAGATAAATATATTGGCACTTGGAAAATAAAAACATCTTTTATTGCAGTGGAGAAATAGTTTTGTTACATCACATCAAAAACCAACTACAAAACCAAATACACTTATTATCCATCTTGGCAAATAAGTTCTGAGTACATAAAATAAAAGACATAACCCCAACATAAAATAGCCATAAATAAGATAGGCTGAACTTTACTTCAACGATCCAAGCAATTTCCAAAAGAAAGAGATAAAGCGATCCAAATCAAGCTCCACTAGTACTAGTCCCACCCTGAGCACTTGGGGGGAAGGAAGAAAAGAGGTGGAAACAAAGGGGTCAGACATAAAGTCTGGCGAGTGCAATAACTTTAACAATATAATCACTAAAGTAACTAGGATAAGGCGTAAGCTGGTAAATAAGGAAATGACTGTAAACAAATGGGCATGATAGAGCAACAAAGGAAATAAGATGAAAAAAGATAATGTTAAAGGCGCACCTAATCACTGTAGGATAATTACTACATTGCACCACACCAAACACCCTAAAAGTTGATCCCCACCTACTAAACTTAGTAATCATAATAGTAGTTTCGTGTACCCCAAGCTGTCTACATAGGTGCCACCTGCCCCTATCTCCACTAGGTGTACCCACTACCCCCATGCGATCGGCACCCTAACTCGTAGATACCCGTGCAGGTCCCACAGTGGGGTGTATCATTCCCCAAAGTGACAATCCGATACCACTAATGATGCACGGCTTATACCTACACGATGCAACAACGTCTTACCTACCAGCCCGGGCCCACACACGCACATGACCCCGTTGGACTTGCGTTGCCACCGATAACCCGTTTTGACCTCTTACAATCAAACCCAGTGTGTGTGTCCCTTCCTCGACTTGGGTCGAGCCCACAAAGATACTTAATGGGTTACTGGTCTGAAAAGGGCCCTCATGCCTGACACAAGCTTCCCACCTATGCTTGGTCCCCTCTAGTACATCCGACTTAACCCCTTCTTATTCATGTCTTCTTACATGTTTTACAACTCGATTAAGTGTTTCTAATCGTATTTCACAAGCAACTTAAGGCTGCCCAATTAACCCTCACGCCCCACTACATGTTTATCCGGTTAAGTGTTACTTAATTCATTAGAACCGTAACCTTGTAAAGACCTCCCATATTAGACTGACATTTGCGGTTGTTGGATTTGTCGGGCGGGTCCGGGCAGTCTTATACCGCAAAAGAGCCTAACCTCGTGTCTTTACAATCGTTACGCATTTAATTTGTGCCATTGACCTCTCACATTTGACTACCGTTTGTGGTTGCCGGATTTGCCGGGCGGGTCCGGGCAGTCTTACGCCACAAACGAGTCTAACCTCATGTCTCAGGCAGTTAATTATTCCATATCTTTATTTAACCCCAAAGTGAATTAATATCCCTATTCAAATTTGTCAATAAATTCCAAATATACTTATGTCCATAATTGTCACCTAAATTATGTCCATTTATTTCAGGTATACAAATTATACCAATTATTGCCTCAAATTAATTGTATGCCTTTTATGGCCATTACATGCCAATTTTCAATATGTGTATATTCAATATTACCCCCATCGTCCCCACGTTGTCCGTTCGCTTATCATGATATATATATATATATATATATATATTAGACTAGCAAATAGTCTAACAAATAAAAGGGAAGAAACATCGCAAATTTGGATAACACACAAAATATATCTAACTTGCAAATAAGGCTTACAACATAACTTGCATAAACTTTGTATTGTTATGAATCTAAATATAGACCTAAAGGTGTAAACTTGCATGTATAAATATAGTTTTCACCCAAACTTGCATAGGCCATAGTCACAAACTTGCATAAAACTATGTATGTCATAGATCTAAACCTAAAGGTGTAAACTTGCATATATGTGAATCTAATTACTACCTAAACTTGCATATAGTCATTTTACTTGATTCACATGTAAACTTGTGTATAATCCATATAGGAACTAGCATGTAATCTACACCTAACTTGTATATAGAATGATATCAGAAATGAATCAGGTTGATTGGGCATATGAAAAGGATCCACAACTCAAATTAACCAAAAACTATCATCATAAACAACTAGCATATATTCACAAAACACCACATTTTCCCATGATTTACAACAAAACCATATAACACAAATTATAACTCAACCTAATTAACTTGTTAATTATCTTGTTAAAGAAATCAAACTCAAAACTCAAAGAAGGTCTTGAGTTCTGGGATCTGTGTTCTGTAGTTGAATTAGCTCGCCTTTGAAGTAGACAAATTCGTTGTTGTTGTTGTTATAGACTTGAGTTGAATTGAGTTGATTAGATTTACTTTGCTTCTATTTGGTGGCGGCTACTCTAGGTTGCGGAGTGACAGCATGACGGCCATGGTTCTAATTTTGATTAGGTTTTAGGGTTTGAGTCTACATGTGTTTATATAGAGATTAGGATTAATTTAGGCCATCCGATCAACCTAGAAGCAACCTGAACCATCCAAATAGCCAACTCAGCCCTAATGACTCAGCAGCAGCTCAGAATTGGGCTTAATTAAAATCTACCCGAGGGGGTAGGTCGACCGCAGGTCGACCCCTAGGTCGACCCCCAGGTCGACCTATAGGGTAGGTCGACACTAAGGTCGACCTTTTGGTCGACCTGGCCTAGGGCGGGAAATTTCCCGCCCTGCCCAATTCTGAGTCTGAATTCGTTTTTGAATTTAAATTTGAATTTCTGGAAACTTCCGATAGACATAACTTCTTCATACGAAGTCCAATTTACGCAAACTCGGACTCTATCTTAACCAGAATTCCAAGACGAACACAATGGCATAACCCGTTTCCCTTAGTTCGCACATTTAAAATTAATTATTCTTTAATTCGTTAGTTTAATGTTAACAGAAAACACTGGGTGTTACATTCTCCCCTCTTTAAAGGATTTCGACCCCGAAATCTTCAAGTCAACAAGAATGCATATCCTACCATCCAATCGTCCATCTACTCAACCATCAAACACAAGCATCCATTGTCCTTAATATACTTCTAATGTTTTCATGTTTATATGCACAGTGTGTGTACATGTCTATATCTAATGCAAAATCAGGCGGTATACTGATTCAGTTGACCTCCTTAATGCAAATCATGATAGTGCCATGTGTCCGTTATGTATGCAAAAGATCCCTAATGATACATATTATTTCTACTTGCGTGTACAACCATTCATCCGAGTGCAGCATCCAAATGATAACACAACCATTATACATCCATCAACCAAAATAAGCAAACATATTCATATGCAGTATGAAAGTGATTGAGCCGATCTAGTGCCTAATGTGTGTGTATATGCATCCACGAGCAACCATTAGCATCCACTAGCATCCATCAATCATAACATGTTTCAAATACATGATTACATCCATTGGTTTCTACATAAGGATAAAGAATATGACCGAGGGGATACTCTAAAAAGGTAGATACAAGCTTGAATAAACTTAAGGAAAAAGAGATCAAAGATGTACCCTCAAAAAGAAAAGGGTAGGCTGCACGTATTTTGGCCTCAGTCTCCCAAGTCGCGTCTTCCTCCGCGTCGCTCCATTGAACTTTAACAAGCTTGAATTCACGGTTGCGTAGCTTTTTGACTTCCAACCCTAAGATACGAGTTGGAACTCTCCTCACAGTCGCTTCTCGTTCGACTTCGACTTCCTCAAGTATGCTTGACTCCACAACTTCTGCCGACTCGTGTAAGCACTTTCGTAGCTGAGAGACATGAAAAACATTATGAACTTCAGCCAGTCTTTCGGGTAGCTCTACTCTGTAGGCCATCATCCCAATCCTTTCAATGATAGGAAATGGTCCTACAAATCGTGTTGCCAATTTTCCTATGGACCCAAAGCGAATGACATTCCTCAAAGGAGATACTTTAAGGAACACCTTATCTCCAACCTCAAATTCAAGCTCGGTCCTTCTCTTGTCTGCGTAGGATTTCTGTCTATCTTGGCCAGTCTTCATTCTTCTTCGTATCAAGTCCACTTTCTATGAAGTCTCTCTAATCATGTCCGGCCCAAGTATACGTTTATCTGTGGACTCCCACCAACAAGTTGGTGATCGACATGGCCTTCCATATCAAGCTTCGAAGGGTGCCATGCCTATAGTGGCTTGGTAGATATTGTTATAAGCAAATTCCACCAAAGGAAGATGATCCTCCCAAGACCCTCCAAAGTCAAGAATGCACAGTCTCAAAAGGTCTTCCAGTACTCTGTTCACCCTTTCCTTCTGACCATCGGTTTGAGGGTGATAGGCCGTGCTTAAACATAGCTATGTGCCTACAGCCTCTTGCAAACTCCTCCAGAACTTGCTTGTAAAGATAGGGTCTCGATCACTCACTATGTTGGACGGTATCCCACGGAGTCGAACTGTCTCCTTAAGATAAATGGAGGCTAAAGGCGAGGCCGTCCTCCTACTCTTGACAAGTATAAAATGAGCGCTTTTCGTGAGCCTGTCCACTATTACCCAATTACCGATATTTCCCCTTCTTGACCTAGGCAACCCATCAACAAAGTCCATCGAGATGCTTTCTAATTTCCATTGCGAAACTTCTAGAGGATGAAGCAAACCACCAGGCTTCTTCTGCTCCGCCTTGACTTGCTGGCATATCATGCATTTCGAAACAAATTCAGCTACATCCCTTTTCATGCCATTCCAAAAGAAAACTCTTTTGATATCTTTATACATCTTGTCTCCACCGGGGTGTATGGTCATCTTAGAATGGTGTGCTTCTTCAAGAACCATCTTCACCAAATCTCTTGCTTGTAGGACGCATAGTCTTCCGTCCCGTCTCAACCAACCCTTATCATCGATGGAGTATCTATTGAGGTGGCTAGAAGTCTCTCCCCTAATCAGCTTATCTATCACATCAACTAGCTGAGGGTCTTCACATTGCGCGGTTCCTATTGAGTCCAACAAAGTAGGCCGCACCTCTAGCATTGCCATCAAGCCAGTCACATAATCAACAGAGGGTCTAAAATCAAAATTTCCTATGTACTCCAAACTTTGCCTTTCTACAAAGAGAGGACTTAAGGTCAGCTTCCTTCTACTTAAGGCATCTGCTACTACATTGCCCTTGCCAGGAGTATAGGAGATCTCAAAGTCGTATGAGGCAAGAAACTCCATCCATCTTTGCTGTCTTAGATTGAGGTCTTTCTGCGAGAAAAGGTACTTCAACGATTTATGGTCAGTATACAATTCAAATTTCTCACCTAAGAGATAGTGGCGCCAAGACTTAAGCGCAAAAACTATGGCTGCTAACTCTAGATCGTGGGTTGGGTAGTTTTTCTCATGCACTTTCAACTGCCTTCCACCATATGCTACTACCTTCCCTTCTTGCATTAAAACAGCGCCTAGTCCCGTACCGCATGCATCTTTGTATACCGTAAACATCTTGCTCCCATCTGGTAATGTCAAAATTGGGGTTGTTGTCAGAGCCCTCTTCAACCGTTGGAAAGCGACTTCGCAATCCAAATCCCAAGTGAAAGTCAGGTTCTTCTTCTTTAACCTTGTAAGTGGAGCTGAGATTTTTGCAAAGTCCTTAATGAACATGCAATAAAAGCCTGCTAGCCCAAGAAAACTTCGGACTTCGGTTGCATTCTTTGGAACCTTCCAATCCTGGACCACAACTACTTTTGCGGGGTCCACAGCTAACCCTTCTTTGGATACCACATGTCCAAGAAACCTTACTTCTTCTCTCCAGAATTGGCACTTAGAGAATTTTGCTATCAACTAGTGTGCACGGAGAGTATCCATGACTTCCCTTAAATGCAAAGCATGCTCTTCCTCGTTCTTCGAGAAAATCAGAATATCGTCTACGAAGTCCACCACAAATCTATTGAGGAATTCCCGGAACACCCTACTCATCAAATCGACGAAATAAGCAGGTGTGTTTGTCAAGCCGAAAGTCATGACAAGCCATTCGAAGAAACCGTCCGGGGTTCTGAACACGATCTTATCAATGCTATCATCAGCGACTCTTAGACGGTGAAACCTGGTAGCCAGATCTAATTGGGAGAAAATTGTTGCACCTACAAGATGATCGAACAAATCGTCTATTCTTGGCAGTGGGTGCCTATTCTTCTTGGTCAGCTTGTTTAGCTCCCTATAATCAACGCACAGGCGAAGTGAACCACCCGCTTTGGTTGCGAACACCACTCGAGCTTCCCATTTAGAAATACCGCGCGCCTTATAAACCCTTTTTCTAGCAGCTCCTTAACTTGCTTGTTAAGCTCCTTTCTCTCCCTTGGAGACATGTGTCTAATGGGTAAAGAAACGGGTTTTGCGTTATCTACTAGGTATATGCGGAAGTCTATCTCCCGCTTCGGAGGCAAGCCCTCTACTTCCTCAAAGACATCCGGTATTCATGGACCACTCTAACAGACTCCAAATTCTCAACAAACTCGTCAAGCGGTTCTAGATAACTTAGCATAACAGAATTCATGGGATTACAAGAGATTTCGAGATGTTGCCCAAACGAGTCATAAGCCTAACCTCTCTCTTTTCACAATCTAGTACGACACCATTACTGGATAACCAATCCATGCCCAGAATTAACCCATAGCCCGTGAACCCCAAAACATAAGCATCACATCTAAACCCAACGCTAAGTATAGAAATTTCCAAATCCAAACAAATCATCGACAAATAGGTTGAGCCCCCAATTGGATTTGAAACAACTAAGGGATCCTCTACTATACTGGTGTTTAGGTGTAGTGACTCAACTAAAGCAGTAGATATAAAAGAGTGCGATGCTCCAAAATCAAAGAGTGTGCGAACAGGATGATAAAAAAGATAAACTAAACTTTCAACGGAAATTTCTCTACTTCTTTCTTGCAACGGTGGGGCCATGAGAGCCTGGACCTACCCCCTTGCCTGCCCTAGTGCCATGAGAGCCTGAACATGCCCTCTAGAGGTAGACCCTGCCCTCCACCCTTTCTTTGGGTAGTCCTTAATCAGATGTCCTGCCTCGCCACAGTGGAAACAACCAGTCTTCTTTTTCTTCCTACAGTCTTTGCTCAGATGGCCTGGTGTCCCACAGTTAAAGCATCTTTTCTTTCCCTTGCCATTGTTGTCGTTACCACCCTTCTTGTTCTGTTGTTGCTGTTGTGGTTTCTTTTGATCCCCTTTCTTCTCAGGTGCCTTATTAGCATTGGCGCCTTTCTCCTCTTCATGCATAAGTGCCATGTTAACTAGTCTCTCAAAGGTGGCCCCCATAGGGATGTGGGTCATAGATAACCCATGTAGTAGCTCGTTCAAACCCTTAACAAATCTCAGGGCCTTCTTTTCGGGTGTATTCACTAAGTCCAAGCCAAATCTCGCCAACTGATTAAACTTGTTGACATATTCTTTCACTGATAGGTTTCCCTGCCTCAATGCACAAAACCTTTCCATGTATAGATTCACTTCGGCCCATGAAAGAAACTATGCCTCAAACCTACGCCTGAAATCCGGCTATGCCTCAACTGGACGCTCTCCATTAGTGACCTCCCACCAAAACGAGACCTCATCCTTCATTAACCAGGCAGCTAATTGGACCTTTCTTCCATCTTCTACCTCAAAGATTCCAAACAACTCTTCCACCTCCTTTAGCCAATTTCGAGCTTCAACAAACTTCTTTGACCCATGAAAAGGTTTTCCGCACATTGCCTGAAATTCCTTGCATATCTTTGCGAAAGTATCAACATGAGGAGGGGGAGGAGGAGGAGGAATGGGTGCAGTTGGGGGAGGAGGAACATTTGCTGGGCCTGCGGCGGTGGCCCTAGCCTCCAAATACCTCCTAAACCATCCTAGTACTGGTACACCCTCCGGAAGGTTAAGATCCCCAGACATGCTGAAATGAAAAAAGAAAGATTCCAAACAAAAGAATCGAAGGAAAGATATATGGCTCTTGGGGGTTATGATTTTAAAATAAACTTTTCTCTTGAGAATACTCTCCTTAAAACGTATTTTTGAAAGTATCCTTTATGAAAATGCTTTTTGAAAAATAGTTTTTCCAAAATATCTTATCTGTTCTGGTAACCTTCTGCTCTGATACCACGTGTAACACCCCACTTCCATTAAGGTCACTCACAAAGGGAATGCCTTAACTTTGGTGGAGCATTTATTGTGTATAGAACAGAAAATTAAACAAGATAGATAAATATATTGGTACTTGGAAAATACAAACATCTTTTATTGCAGCGGAGAAATAGTTTGGTTACATCACATCAAAAACCAACTACAAAACCAAATACACTTATTACCCATCTTGACAAATAAGTTCTGAGTACATAAAATAAAAGACATAACCCCAACATAAAATAGCCTTAAATAAGATAGACTGAACTTTACTTCAGCAATCCAAGCAACTTCCAAAAGAAAGAGATAAAGCGATCCAAATCAAGCTCCATTAGTACTAGTCCCACCCTAAGCACTTGGGGGGGAAAGGAACAAAAGAGGTGGAAACAAAGGGGTCAGACATAAAGTCGGGCGAGTGCAATAACTTTAACAATATAATCATTAAAGTAACTAGGATAAGGCATAAGCTGGTAAATAAGGAAATGACTGTGAACAAATGGGCATGACAGAGCAACAAAGGAAATAAGATGAACAAAGATAACGTTAAAGGCGCACCTAATCACTATAGGATAATTACTACATTGCACCACACCAAACACCCTAAAAGTTGATCCCCACATACTAAACATAGTAATCATAATAGTAGTTTCGTGTACCCCTAGCTGTCTACATAGGTGCCACCTGCCCCTATCTCCACTAGGTGTACCAATTACCCCCATGCGATCGGCTCCCTAACTCGTAGATACCCGTGCTGGTACCACAGTGGGGTGTATCATTCCCCAAAGTGACAACCCGATACCACTAAAGATGTACGGCATATACCTACACGATGCAACAACGTCTTACCCACCAGCCCGGGCCCACACACGCACATGACCCCGTTTGACTTGCTTTGCCACCGCTAACCCGTTTTGACCTCTTACTATCAAACCTAGTAGGCGTGTCCAGTCCTCGACTTGGGTCGACCCCACAAAGTTACTTAATGGGTTACGGGTCTGAAAAGGGCCCACATGCCTGACACAAGTTTTCCACCTATGCTTGGTTCCCTCTAGTACATCCCACTTAAACCCTTCTTATTCATTCATGTCTTCTTACATGTTTTCAAATTGGTTAAGTGTTTCTAATCGTATTTCACAAGCCACCCAAGGCCACCCACTTAACCCCTATGCCCCACCACATGTTTATCTGGTTAAGTGTTACTTAATTCTTTAGAAGTGTAACTTGTAAAGACCTCCCACATTAGACTGACATTTGCGGTTGTTGGATTTGCCGGGCGGGTACGGGCAGTCTTATACGGCAAAAGAGCCTAACCTCGTGTCTTTACAATCGTTACAAATTTAATTTGTGCCTTTGACCTCTCACATTAGACTACCGTTTGTGGTTGCTGGGTTTGCCGGGTGGGTCCGGGCAGTCTTACACCACAAACGAGTCTAACCTTATGTCTCAGGCAGTTAATTATTCAATATCTTTAATAAACCCCAAAGTGGATTAATATCCCTATTCAAGTTTGTCAATAAATTCCAAATATACTTATGTCCATAATTGTCACCTAAATTATGTCCATTTATTAAAGGTATACAAATTATACCAATTATTGCCTCAAATTAATTGTATGCCTTTTATGGCCATTACATGCCAATTCTCAATATGTGTATATTCAATATTACCCACATCGTCCCCACGTTGTTCGTTCGCTTATGGTGACATATATATATATATATATATATATATATATATATATATATATATTAGACTAGTAAATAGTCTAACACATAAACGGGAAGAAACATCCCAAATTTGCATAACACACAAAATAGATCTAACTTGCAAATAAGGCTTACAACATAACTTGCATAAACTTTCTATTGTCATGAATCCAAACAAAGACCTAATGGTGTGAACTTGCATGTATAAATATAGTTTTCACCCAAACTTGCATAGGACATAGTCACAAACTTGCATAAAACTATGTATGTCATAGATTTAAACCTAAAGGTGTAAACTTGCATATATGTGAATCTAATTACTACCTAATCTTGCATATAGTCATTTTATTTGATACACATGTAAACTTGTGTACAATCCATATAGGAACTAGCATATAATCTACTCCCAACTTGAATATAGAATGATATCAGAAATGAATCAGGTTGATTGGGCATATGAAAAGGATCCACAACTCGAATTAACTAAAAACTATAATCATAAACAACTAGCATATATTCAAAAAACATCACATTTACCCATGATTCACAACATAACCATATAACCCAAATTATAACTAACCTAATTAACTTGTTAATTATCTTGTTAAATAAATCGAACTCACAACTCAAAGAAGGTCTTGAGTTCTGGGATCTGTGTTCCGTAGTTGAATTAGCTCTCCTTTGAAGTAGACAAATTCGTTATTGTTGTTGTTATAGACTTGAGTTGAATTGAGTTGATTAGCTTTACTTTGCTTCTAGTTGGTTGCGGCTACTCTAGGTTGCGGAGTGGTAGCATGACGCCCATGGTTCTAATTTTGATTAGGTTTTAGGGTTTGAGTCTACATGTGCTTATATAGAGATCAGGATTAATTTAGGCCATCCGATCAACCTAGAAGCAACCTGAACCATCCAAATAGCCAACTCAGCCCTAATGACTCAGCAGCAGCTCCGAATTGGGCTTAATTCAAATCTGCCCGAGGGGGGTAGGTCGACCCCCAAGTCGACATATAGGGTAGGTCGACCCCCTGGTCGACTTGGCCTGGGGTGGGAAATTTCCCGCCCTGCCCAGTTCTGAGTCTGAATTCGTTTTTGAATTTAAATTTGAATTTATGGAAACTTCCGACAGCCATAACTTCTTCATATGAAGTCCAATTTACGCAAACTCGGACTCTATCTCAACCAGAATTTCGAGACGAACATAGTGGCGTAATCCGTTTCCCTTAATTCTCACATTTAAAATTAATTATTCTTTAATTCGTTAGTTTAATGTTAACAGAAAACACGGGGTGTTACATATATATATTTTTACATTGGTTTCGATTTTTCCTGTTCAGGGGGTGATTTGAAGAAAGGAGTGAAGTAACATGATAATAACAAAGAGTGTGATTTATATAGGAAGTGGAAAACATGGTAGTCATGGTTACGTGGGGCGCAAGGCTCTAGTTGTATGCAGCGCAAGCATCCTATAAAAAAATGGTTAAATTTAACTTCTGAACACATACAATTTCTATATTGGTTGAATATGATGTATATTTTATTGCCATAATATTGTGCAGCAACCGTGTTTTTTTTCTTTTACACGATTAACTGTCATACTGTATGACTGTAATGGTATGTTTGAATTCTTCGCGGATAATACATGACGATGTGTTTAGCAAACATGTCACTGTCTCCCTGATTGTTTACCTTTATCAATGATGTAGACTTTTTAAGTGTTAGCTTATTAATAGAATGGTTTTCATTCAATGTAAGAACCCCATTATTATTATTATTTTTGTTGTATACAAGTTGAAGACTGAAGTTGTAGCAGAAAAATGTACCAAATAAATTGAACAAAAGGTTTACCTATTGGTATACTGTGAATGAACTAGAAACTGTATGCTTTCAGATATAAAAATAAGAAGAACGGAATTTTCTTTTTTTTAGAAATAGAGACATGTGTATGTAACTCTATACTCGTTAATGGTGCCACATGGTCTAGACCGTTTCCAAAAGTTTAGGACCGGTGTCAGGCATGTGCGTGCACATATAGGTTGAATGAACACATTTTTTTCCTTCTTCTATGATTTTGTAACTTTATTTTATTCTGTTATTTAAGTCTACCGCTAACGGTCGTTGAACGTTCTTAAATTCGCACTATTGCACACGAAGTCCAACCACAAAGAAAATGGACTATATTATTACGTCTTGACGATACGAACCCAATAAAATCAATTTCGTTCAATTCCAACTTCGTTTGCACAATTACGTTATTTTAATTATAATTTATTTATCGGTTCACCCTTTGAAATTTCGTTCACCGACAAAATTACTCCAATTGACCCCAAATAGGAAAATTAGCAATAACTAGTTATACGTAATCCAATAAAATTTGTTTCGATGAAAACAAAATTTATTTGAATAAAGTCCCTTTTTAAGGGTCCAACTTAAATTAAAATAAATCAATTTTAAAATAACTCAATATAATAATACAATATTGTGCTTGAACGTACCCGCTCAGAATTCCATGTAGTTTCAAAATAAAATACTCCGAGTTAAATTCCAAGCTAAAACAATATAAAATAAAATAAAACCTTTTTATTATATATAAATAAACATTATAATTTATAAATGAATTTCATAGCGATTATTTGAAAATTTAAATTGGACATAAAACAAAATTTACAACATGAAAACTTGGTTTTCCTCTTCCATTAGAAAAATATTATCCAATAGATTCAGACATTTTTTGTTTCGAAGAAATCCGCCTTATATTTGATCGTGTACATTCATTTAAAATACAAAATGTTATATTATGAACTACAGCGCCACTGCAGCTCGTTTTGTAATTAAATTGTAAAATAAACGTTCAATCGTCGTTTTATAAACAAAATCATTATTATATTTCCAAATAAATATTTAAAATAATAAAATAAATTAAATATCGGACTGCCAAAAATACGGGACATTACATTCCTTCCCCCTTAAGAGAATATCGTCCCCGAAATTACTAAGGCAGAAGAAATGCTGTAAACCCATTATCTTCACAAAAATATTTAGTTAAAACACGGTTTTATTTCCAAAACTAATCTGATCGGTTTTAAAATCAATTTATTTCAAATAACAGAGTTTTCCAAAAATCTTCAAAAAAATTCTAAAATCTTAAATTTTGGAAAAAATTTGGCAGAGTCTCCCCTATACGGAGGGACATCCGCAATATTGCAGATACAAAAATAAATCCATCGACCAACATGGTCGGAAAATCCAATTCAAACCCAAATCAAACCCAAAATTTATATTTTGCGTAGGCGTACCTTTTTGCGAGCGTTATTACACGATAAGCGATAAATTATACTTTAGCTTGCTCAATTATTATGCAACTCTAACCAATTTGGATCTTATCGGCTTCAGAACTTAACCAACATTAGCTCTTGCACCTGTTCTTAACTCATGTGGAATTCATTACTCCCGTAATCATCAAGTTAGATTCAAACATCAAATCATCCATATCATCAATTCCAACCAATTTTACACACAATTCAATTCACATGAGATTTATTTATAATTATTTCTTAACCATTCATTTATTTTTATATATGTTTTACATGAATTCATTACATTCGAATTCATTTCCATAAGCTCGACTTATTCATACTAGATGGGTTTCAATCGAGTTTTAAATCTATACCCATGCAGCTCCTCATCCAATCCAAAAAATTCATTCAAATAAACACTGGTAAATCAAATTGCCCATATTATAATAATTTAAAAAAAATACTGCTTTATAAAATATATTGGGCAAAAATAATATGAAAAATAATTTTATATCAAAATACAAATACACGCTCTTATACACATATTCAAACTCAATCTAGGGTATTACTAACCCCATCTCTATTGAGTTACGCCATAGAGCCAAGGTTATCACTAAGCCAATAGCTCTGATACCAACTGTAACGACCCAGAAAAAAAATTCAATGCTTGAATTTTCGACAACAATACATAAACCTTGTATTGTCTGCCAAAACCCAAGTATCGAAACCCAGATTGTTAATAGAAAGAATTTAGAGGGTGAGTGAAGAAAGAAAGAAATATTAGAATAGAAGAACAGAAGAACACATCAAAATCTTACAGCAGAACGAATAAAATATTATATATCAAATCTCTTTATACAAAAGAAACTGTAGATACATACCAATGATCAGAGTACAACATATTTGTCGTAGCGAAAATAAACATTATACAACTAACGGTGAAGCCCCCTGCTTCCAGCTCCTGAACTCGAAGCGAAACCTAACCTGTAAATATACTCGGTCTGACCCGAGCATATTTGAAGCAAAGCAGAATTCACCCGGATTAGTCTGGAATCCTTTCAGTGATAAATTCATAGTCCAATAACTTGCTTAACTTTGAAAAATCCTTTTGAAATAAAAGGATAATAGTAAGACCAGTGTGACACCCTACTTCCATTAATGTCACTCACAAAGGGAATGCATTAACTTCTATGGAGCGTTTTAAATGTGTATAGAACAGAAACTTAACAAACAAGACAAATATAAAACAGTACTTGAAAATTTAAAACTCCATTTCATTGCAGCGGTAAATACATAAGTTTGATTACATCATCAAAAACCAAAGACTAGAGTCAAGTACATAATATCCATCTTGATTAAATTAGAGTACATAAAATGAAAGACATAACCCCAACATAAAATAGCCATAAATAAGATAGGCTGAATTTTTACTTCAGCGATCCAAGCAACTTCCAAAGAGAGAAATAAAGTTGTCCAAATCAAGCTCCACTAGTGCTAGTTCCACCCTGAGCTCCTTGGGGGGGGGGGGGGAAGGGAGAAAAGAGGTGGAAACAAGGGGGTCAAACATAATGTCTGTCGAGTGCGATAACTTTAACAATATAATTATCAAAATAACTAGGCTAAGGCATAAGCTGGAAAATAAGGAAATGACTGTAAACAAATGGGTATGGCATAGCAAACTAAGGAAATAAGATGAACAAAGATAACATTAAAGGCACACCAAAATCACTATAAGATAATTACAATGCTGCACCACCACTAGTCACCCTAAAGGTTTATCCCTCCTATAAAACTTAAAATCATAATTGTAGTTTCATGTACCCCAATTGTCGTCATAGGTGCCGCCTGCACCTATCTCCACTAGGTGTACCCACTACCCCCCCTTTCGATCGGCTCCTTAACTCGTAGATACCCGTGCTAGCCCCATAGTGGGGTGTATCACTCCTCAAAGGGGTAACCCGAGACCACAAACGATGCACGGTTTATACCTACACGATGCAACAACGTCTTACCTACCAGCCCAGGCCCACACATGCACATGACCCCATTGGACTTGTGTTGCCACCGCTAACCCGTTTTGGCCTCTTACAGTCAAGCCCAGTATGTGTGTCCTGTCCTCGACATGGATTGAGCCCACAAAGATACTTATGGTTAACTGATTGAAACAGGCCCTTATTACTTGACACAAGCTATCCACCTAAGCTTGGTCCCCACTAAAGTTTCCCACTTAACCCCATTCTTGTTCATGTCTTCTTACATGTTCAACTTGGTTAAGTATTTCTAATCGTATTTCACTATCCACCCAAGGCACCCACTTAACCCCCTCATGTCCCACCACATGTTTATCTGGTTAAGTGTTTCTTAATTCATTAACACCGTAACCTTGTAAAGACCTCTCACATTAGACTGGCATTTGTGGCAGCTGGATTTGCCAGGCGGGTCCGGGCAGTCTTACACCACAAAAGAGCCTAACCTCGTATCTTTACAACTGTTATGCATTTAATTTATGCCTAAGACCTCCCACATTAGACTGGCTTTTGTGGTTGCTGGATTTGCCGGGCGGGTCCGAGTAGTCTTATACCACAAACGAGTCTAAACCTCGTGTCTTAGGCGATTAATTACACAATTAATTATCCCTAATTTGAATTAATTTCCCTATTCAAATTGTCAATCAATTCCAAATTTAACAGTGTCCATAATTGACATCTTAATTATGTCCATCTATTTATGGTATATAAAATTATACCAATTATCCTCCCAAATTAATTATATGCCATTTAAGGCATTTATGCCAATTCTCAATATTAAATATTTTAATATTATCCCATTGCCCCACGTTGTACGTTTACTTAAAATGACATATATGTATACTAGACTAACAAATAGTCTAACACACATAAAAAGGAAGAAACATCACAAATTCGCATGAGACACAGAACAGATCTAACTTGCAAATAGTAATCACACCCTAACTTGCATAACTTTGTATTGTCATGAATCTAAACATAACCTAAAAGGTGTAAACTTACATAGGCAATAGTCACAAACTTGCATAAACTATGTATGTCATAGGTCTAATCATAAGGTGTAAACTTGCATAGGCAATAGTCACAAACTTGCATAAACTATGTATGTCAACTTGCATCTAACTCACACATGTCATAGCCTAACTTTAGATCCATATTACGCATAAAATAGATGTCATGAAACATGTAAGGATTGTATATGATTCTCATCAACTTGCATATGATTCATATATAAATTAACACCCAAACTTACATGTAGAACTATGAGTCAAGTTAAACTTACATATGATTTAACATATGAATTAGCTCCACAAACATAACCAAACTAGCATATGAAGCATCATTATGAATTGATTGTACATCAGCCAACAATTAACACAGATTTACAACATAGAAAATAACATCATAGATTTACAACATAGATAATAACATAACGGTCAATGATTCACAACATAACCATATCACCCAAATCATAACTCAATCTAATTAAATTGTTAATTATCTTATTAAAGAAATCGAACTCACAACTCAAAGAAGGTCTTGAGTTCTGAAATCTGAGTTCTGAAATTGATTAAGCTCTCCTTTGAAGTAGATCAATTCGTAGTTGTTTAGATTAGAATCGAATTGAATTGAATTGATTAGCTTCAATTTACCTCTAGTTGGTGACGGCTACTCTAGGTTGCAAGGTGACAACATGACGGCCAATGGTTCTAATTTTTATTTGATTTTAGGGTTTGAGTCTACAAGTGTTTATATAGAATTTAGGATTAATTTAGGCCATCCGATCACCCTAGATTTAACCAAAACCATTCAGTCAAGATAGCGTGACAAGTCAGCCCTAATGACTCGGCTAGGAGTCAGAAAATCGTCATCACACAAATCTTCCCGGGGGGAGGGGGCAGGTCGACCCCCTGGTCGACCTGTCTGGGTAGGTCGACCCCCAAGTTGACCCCCTGGTCGAACCCCTGGTCGACGTGGCCCTTGGCGGGAATTTTCCCGCCTAGCTCAATCTGAGTTTGAATTTGAATTTTGAAATCTGTTTGAATTTTAATGAAACTTCCGATGGCCATATCTTCTTCATACGAAGTCCAACTCACGCAAACTCGGACTCTATCTCAACTAGAATTCCGAGACAAACACAATGGCGAAACCCGTTTCCCTTAATTCTCAAATCTAAGATTAATTATTCTTTAAATTTGTAAACTTTAATATTAAAATTACGGGGTGTTACATTCTCCCCTCCTTAAAGGATTTCGCCCCCGAAATCTCCAAGTTAAGGAGAATGCATATCCTAACATCCAATCATCCATCTACTCAACCATCAAACATAGGCGTCCATTGTCCTTACGAAATTTCTAATGCTGTATGAACATATGCAAGAAGTGTGTGTACATGTCTGTATCTAATGCAAAATCAGGTGGTCTAATGATTCAGTTGACCTCCTTAAGGCAAATCATGAATGCATCCATTATGTATGCGAAAGAATCCTATCGATACATATCATTTCTACATGTGTGCACAACCATTCATCAAAATGCAGCATCCATGTGATAACACAACCATTATACATCCATTTATATGCAATATGCAATATGAAAGTGACTGAGCCGATCTAGTGCCTAAAGTGTGTGTATATGCATCCACGAGCAACCACTAGCAAACACTTGCATCCACATGCAACCACCATACATAACATGTCTCAAACACATGTTTCAACCATAGGACTACCCTATCTAAAGTTCAAAGATACTAGCGAGAGGACATACTAAAGATAGAACAAGTACAAGCTAAGCGATAAAGGAGAAATTAAAAGACATACCCTCGAAAAGAAAAGGGTGCAATGAACGCTTCTTCTCTTCCATTTCCCAAGTAGCGTAGCTCTCATCACCTCCCCATTGCACTTTGACTAGCTTGACCTCTCGATTCCTCAACTTCATAATCTCCGACCCAAGAATGCACGTAGGAGCTCGTCGAATCGTCGCATCACGCTCTACCTCCACCTCTCTAAGCAAGCTCGGCTCTACCAATTCCGCGGTCTCATGCAAGCACTTCCTCAAATGTGATACATGGAATACATCGTGTACACCACTAAGTCTCTCAAGCAACTCCACTCTATACGCCATCTATCCAATCCTTTCCTTAATAGGAAACGGCCCTACGAACCTTGGTGCTAACTTCCCAACGGACCCAAAGCGAACAACATTTCATAATGGAGACACCTTGATAAAGACCATGTCCCCAATATTAAACTCAGGATCTGTCCTACTCTTGTCCGCATACGATTTCTGCCCATCTTGCACCGTCTTCATCCTCCTTCGAATCAAACCGATCTTTTCCGAAGTTTCTCTAATCATATCTAACCCAAGTAAGATCTTATCCGTAGATTCCCGCCAACATGTAGGTGAACGACAAGGCCTTCCATAAAGAGCCCCGAAAGGTGCCATGCCAATGCTGGACTGAAAACTATTATTATACGCGAATTCCACCAAAGGAAGATGCTCCTCCCATGTACCTCCGAAGTCTAAAACACATAGCCTCAAAAGGTCCTTCAGAATACGATTCACCCTCTCGGTTTGGACGTCCGTATGAGGATGATATGCGGTGCTCAAACATAACTGAGTCCCTACCGCCTCTTGCAAGCTCTTCCAAAACTCGCTAGTAAAGATAGGATCGCGATCGCTCACTATGCTAGAAGGAACACCGTGCAAGCGAACTATCTCTCGAATGTATACGGAGGCTAACCATGGAGCAGTCCTCTTACTCTTCTCTGGAATGAAATGGGCGCTCTTAGTAAGTCTGTCTACCACGACCCAAATCCCTGTATTACCCTTCCTCGATCTCGGTAACCCATCAACAAAGTCCATCGAGACACTCTCCCACTTCCATTGTTGGACCTCCAATGGGTGAAGCAACCCACCGTGCTTCTTTTTCTCTGCTTTTACTTGTTGACACACCAAGCATCTAGCGACAAACTCAGCCACATCCCTCTTCATTCCTACCCAAAAATAAACTCGTCTCATGTCCATGTACATCTTGTCCCCGCCAGGATGAATGGTCATCTTCGAACGATGTGCATCATCAAGAATGGTCTTCCTCAAATTCTCGTCCTGTGGTACACAAAGTCTACCGTCCCTACGTAACCAACCCTTATTATCTAGGGTATACCTACTGAGATGGCTCGATGACTCCCCCCTTATGGGCTTCTCTACTAACTCAACTAACTGTGGGTCATCTCGTTGTGCCTCACCAATCCGTCCCAAAAGTGTGGGTCTGACCTCTAAGGATGCTAGCAAACCATGTAAAAAAGTCAATGGAAGGTCTTAAGTCAAACGTAGAGATGAATTCTAAGCTTCGCCGCTCAACAAACAACGGACTCAAGGACAACCTTTTCCTACTTAAGGCGTCTGCCACCACGTTACCCTTGCCAGGGGTATATGCTATCTCGAAGTCGTAGGACGCTAAGAATTCCATCCACCTTTGTTGCCTTAAGTTCATGTCCTTCTGAGAGAACAAGTATTTCAGCGATTTGTGGTCTGTGAACAATTCGAATTTCTCGCCAACGAGATAATGGCGCCAAGACTTAAGCATGAAAACAATAGCGGCCAACTCTAGGTCATGTGTAGGGTAATTTCTCTCATGCACTCTCAACTGCCTTCCTTCATAGGCTATTACCCTCCCCTCCTGCATTAAGACTGCGCCTAGTCCTATCCCACAAGCATCGGTATAAACGGTAAATGGCTTACTCCCATCTGGCAACACTAAGACTGGGACTGTGGTCAAAGCTCTCTTTAAACGTTGGAATGCATCATCACAATCTATGTCCCACGTGAAGACTAGGTTCTTCTTCGTCAAGCGTGTCAATGGGGCTGATATCTTCGCGAAGTCCTTGATAAACTTCCTATAGTAGCCAGCCAACCCCAAGAAACTCCTCACCTCGGTAGCATTTTTAGGGACCTTCCAATCTTGGATGGCCACCACCTTCGCGGGATCCACAGCTATCCCTTCTTTGGAAACCACGTGCCCTAAGAATCGCACTTCCTTCCTCAAAAAGTGACATTTAGAAATTTTTTCTTTAAGGTTATGCGCATGAAGGGACTCCAACACTTCCCTAAGGTGTAGGGCATGCTCTTCCTCGCTCTTAGAAAAGATCAAGATGTCATCCACAAAGACCACCACGAATTTATTAAGGTACTCCCTAAACACCCTACTCATCAAGTCAACAAAGTATGAGGGGGCGTTTGTCAAACCGAAGGGCATCACAAGCCACTCATAGAAACCGTTAGGAGTCCTTAAGGAAGTCTTGTCTATGCTATCCTCAGCCACTCTCAACTGATGGAAACCAGTGGCTAAGTCCAACTGCGAAAACACTGAGGCGCCAACTAATTGATCGAAGAGATCATCAATCCTCGGCAGTGGGTGCCTATTCTTCTTAGTAAGCTTATTAAGTTCTCTATAGTCCACACAATGTCTAAGGGACGCATCCTCCTTCGTGGCAAATACTACTGGAGCACCCCACTCCGATATACTACGTCTTATGAACCCCTTCTCAAGCAACTCCCCTACTTGCTTATTGAGCTCCCTCCTCTCACGAGGAGTCATGTGGCGTACTGGCAGAGATACTGGTTTTGCATTGTCTACAAGATAAATACGAAAGTCTATCTCATGCCTCGGGGGTAAACCTCGAACCTCTTCGAAGACGTCACTATATTCACGGACCACACGAACAGATTTCAAATCATCATTGGACGCGTCAAGGGATTTTAGGTAGCTAAGCATTACTGGACCTCTAGGGTCACAAGAAATATCAAGGGTTTTTCCACAACGAGTCTACAATCTAACTACCCTTCTTTCACAATCTAGGATGGCCTTGTATCTAGTTAGCCAATCCATACCTAGAATCAAGCCATAGCCCATGAAGCCAAGAACAAAGGCGTTGCATTCAAACCCAACGCCCAAAATAGACACTCTCAAATCCCAACAAACCATAGAAAGATGAGTCGAACCGCCAATAGGATTTGAGACTACTATGGGATCTGTAACTAGACTAGTATTTAGGTGCAGTGTTTCAACTAACGAAGCAGATACAAACGAGTGTGATGCGCCAGTGTCAAACAAAGTACGAACAGGATGATCAAACAGAAAAACTAAACCTTCAACGAAAATTGTTCTACCTCGTTCTTGTAGCGGTGGGGCCATGAGAGACTGGACCTGCCCTCTTGCCTGCCCTGGTGCCGTGAGAGCCTGAAGCTGCCCTCCCGAGGTAGACCCTGCCCTTTGCCCTTTCTTTGGACAGTCCTTAATCAGATGTCCTGCCTCGCCACAGTGGAAACAACCAGTCTTCTTCTTCTTCCTACAATCTTTGCTTAGATGGCCTGGAGTCCCGCAGTTAAAGCATCTTTTCTTACCCTTACCATTGTTGTCTTTACCACCCTTCTTGTTCTGTTGTTGTGGTTTCTTTTGATCTCCTTTCTTCTCAGGTGCCTTGTTAGCATTGGCGCCTTTCTCCTCTTCATGCATAAGCACCATGTCAACTAGTCTCTCAAAGGTGGCCCCTATAGGGATGTGGGTCATAGCTAACCCATGTAGCGGCTCGTTCAAGCCCTTAACAAATCTCAGGGCCTTCTTTTCGGGTGTATTCACCAAGTCCAAGCCAAATCTCTCCAACTGATTGAATTTGTTGACGTACCCTTTTACTGAAAGATTCCCTTGCTTTAATGCCAAAAACCTTTCCATGTATAGATTCTCTTCGGCCCGTGAGAGAAACTTTGCCTCAAACCTACACCTGAAATCCGGCCATGTATCAACTGGACGCTCCCCATTAGTGACCTCCCACCAAAATGAGGCCTCATCCTTCATTAACCAGGCTGCTAACTGGACCTTCTTCCATCTTCTACCTCAAAGATTCCAAACAATTCTTTCACCTCCTTTAGCCAATTTCGAGTTTCAACAAATGTCTCCGACCCGTGAAAAGGTTTCCCGTCAATTGCCCGAAAGTCCATACATATCTTTGCAAAAGTATCAACACGAGGATGGGGAGAAGGAGGAACGGGTGCAGCCGGGGGAGGAGGAACATCTGCTTGATCTGCGGCGGTGGCCCTAGCCTCCAAGTACCTCCTAAACCATCCTAGTATAGGTACACTGTGAAGACCCGTAACTTCCCCGTAAAGGAAAGCGTCGGATAGTTCGAGAACAAACCACAACAGAACGCATATAGAAGAACATTTCATTGTATATAACAACAATGCATCAGATTACAAGAATATACAGAGTATAAAAGAATATTACACAGAAATATCAGAGATTTAAATTACATTTAAATACATAGCAGCGGAAAATAATACAATACACAACTAGAATGAGATATACGGATACAAAGCTTCCCGGATATCGTTCCAGTCGTAAACCAGGATCCTGTGAATATAAATCTGCAAAACCAAAACTACTAGCTGCCCGTGTCAAAATAAGGGCACCCAGAGTTTAGGTCAAAACAATAAACTCCAGGTCAGTCATGTGACTGGTGTGAGAACTAAAGCAGTTATAAATCTTTATTTTCAAAGCTAGGTAAAACAAGGGACCACGCCGTATAACACGGAACGGGTTTCCTCCCAAGAATACCAGTGCATAAGACAAACAACGCAATGCTAAATAAAGAAAAATGAAGCTGTTATAAGACCCAGGTCCCATCACACAATGCAACGCAGTCGAGGATAGGGTTTTCCCTTATAACAGCCAAAGAATGCTTGATACGTTTAAAACAAATCATTTGATACTATTATAAGTGCATAGAGTATAAAACAACTTCAAATCATAAGTATCAATCATAGGCGGCATGAATGCCCCATACCACTATGTCGCCATATATAGGTTTACAAATAAAACCGCAAATGTCACGTATTTGGAAATTGGGTTTCCATCTATGAACCGAGGCTAGGGGCAAGATCCTCAACCGATTCGAGACGCTCTAGCCCGCCCCTCAGGAACAGCCGCAACTGCCCCTTGGATCGTCAGGGCCGGTCCACACGGAGTGGATTATTATGCCTGAACAATACGTCTCCCCACCCTATGGGGTGTAAGTCTGGTCCGTCAGCCGACCAGAATGCATTCGGCCGAAACCGATATAACCGAGGCGCCTCGCAACAGCAACAACAACATAAGTCAAACTCGTCAGGGCGTGTAAAACCACTGACGCCACTTCTAACTAGAAAGAAACGCATGCCCTCCCTGAGGTCCGTCTCCCGTTTTTGATTCATACCGGGTGTGAAACTCGCGAATCAAACGTTACACAAAGCTACGCCACAAAGGTCGTGCTTTGATCATCAACCACAAGACTTTGCTTTTCAACAGAAGCCTTGATCATTTGCATCTTAGCATGCCACACAGGCAAGCCATCCTATGCAACCGATATCAGTCACACAGAATGAAATCCGATGTCAGACACACAGTCCATTTACAAGTCCGTTCTGGGTCTGAACGAAACCGGAGGCACCTAGTACCCCGCATATCCATCGATCTCCAAGTACGTCTGGACGATCACTAACTGTTTCCATCTTCTTGGGTGTACAGCCCAATCAAGATCATCAGTTATCACCCAAACGACGTGAAGACCTCCGGTCTTCGACCATCGTCTTCGTCTTCGACTTATCGTCGTATCAGTTACTCAGAATGGGATAAACCCGGTCTTTCCGAATAACTCGCGTATATTTTAAATAAGTGTTACACAAACACAACATACGCCTCATTCCAATTCATTAGTCACTAACCGTAAATTAATCAAGAGAATAATTCCCCAAATATTAACCCCGAAGGCCGAAACCAACATCAGATCAATATCCAGAAAACCATTCTGCTTGGCTAACCGCCAGTTAGTTTCTAAATTTCACATTCAAATCTAATTACAGATTTATCTATCGCCTGGAGCAAAACTGGTGATACTCCATTCTCGATCTTTTCAATCTAATTAAAGATTCATTAAAACTCCACTTAGTTTTAATCATTATCTGGGTTAAAGAATCAGTGTCATTTAAAACACGATTCACGATAAACCCAAAATCACATTCCATTAATTATCGGGTTAAAGAACAAGTGTTATTTAAAACACTGTTCACGATAAACCCAAAAATCAATACCAATTCAATTCCAATTAAATATCATTTAATTGGTACACTTCATTAAATCTAAATAAAAAGATTTAATCTTTTCTCAACTGGGTTCAAGAACAGTGTTAGTGAAGACACCATTCACGACAAACCCAAATCACATTCGATATTCAATACAAGGCTCTGAATAGAAAATATATCGGCTTATATTCAATATCGAATTCTACGACTAACAAATGTCGTATTGGAAATAACGATACAAATATATATCTTTCAAATTTCCATAACAACACCTGTAATGTCACGAATTCCAACATCGAAATATTCCGAAGACAATTTCGATTCAAATCCACTCCAATGCAATCATTGGAAATTTTGGTTATTTTCAAAACCATTTCAAATTCAATTTATTTATTTAAAAATAAATAGAATTATAATTCTAGTTCAAAACTAGTTCATTTCGATAAAAATCCATTTTTTTATCTTTTCAAATATGGAGATTTTCACCCCAAACTTTCACAAATCATTTCTTATGATTTTACACAAATTATTACTATTTTTAATAATTTTATCAAGGCCCGTACAGTCGATTTCCAACAATGGCCATCGAACTGCACTTACAACGACCTTTTTCGAATTTGATTTGGACGTATCTCCAAATCCAACCGTTAGATTTCAAATTTCTAACATTAATTAGAAAGCTCTTTTCGATACGAACCCAACGGTTCCGGTTTTAGGAGAATCCGACGGTCGGATCTCCTGTAATGTCCGTTTGAAATAAATGGTCGAAATTCGCGAACTGCCGCGGCGCGGCGCGTTCTATTCAGGCCATTATATTATATATAATATATATAATATATATTTCGTCGATTTCTATTTAAAACGAATTATATAAATAGTTTTGAATTCGTTTCAAAAACATTTTCAACTTCCATTTCAATTCAAATCAAAATTGAATTCTTCTCTATAAATTCGTTTTAAAATTCATTTCTATTCAATTCGAATTTCAATTCAATTTGAATTCATTTCAATTCGCTTTCTATTCCATTTGAATTCGTTTTCAATTCAATTCATTTCGAAATCGTTTTCAATTCATTTCATTTCGAAATCGTTTTCAATTCAATTCATTTCGAAATCGTTTTCAATTCATTTCATTTCGAAATCGTTTTCAATTTATTTCATTTCGAAATCGTTTTCAATTCAATTCATTTCGAAATCGTTTTCAATTCAATTCATTTCGAAATCGTTTTCAATTCATTTCATTTCGAAATCGTTTTCAATTCGATATAAATATCGTTCACGTCAAAATGGCGTCCATACACGGCTTCATAAATTTCTATTTTCAAATATTCTATTTCAAATATTTCTTTTTCAAAATAGTTGTTATTATCAAAATATTTCGTTCAACACATGACCAATCTCAATGAATGAGTACTGTCAACACATGAACTTTTATTTTATAATATTCTTTATTTTTCAAATTGGAATGAGGCCCAATCAATTACCATATAAAGTTAATTATATGGATTTTCATACAACACATGTATATCATAGCATTGAAAAATAATCAACCATCAACCAAAGTGCACTACACTGCATAAGCATCAAATACAGATATTCAACGCTTATAACAGCCTGTCAATCAATCGATCGACATATTTAATCAATCAGGATGAGTGAACTGCATATTTCATCCTAACACCCGTGTGGGGTTTCAAACAATCAAACACAGATTTTATTTGTGCAGTTGGGCGATGTGTGAAATTTATCGACCCAATCAATATCATTCAAATAAGTGTACATAAACAAACCATCTGGTTTGTAAATGAATATTTATTTATTCACTTCACTATTTTCATATTCACGTTAAAAATTATATTTTTAACGATAAAACATTTTATTTCAACCTATGAATTTCTATTCAATTCATTTATTCAATAAAATGATATTTTTATTTTTCTAACATGTTTTAGAAAATTTCGGCGGCATAACGGCACGATACTAGAAACGGGACAAGGCCTAGCCTTATCCCCGGTCTAGTGAAGGCCCACGCCATTCACACATCAATCAAATCAATTCGTTATGCAAACCGCAAACTTTGGAGTAAGGATCTAACCTAGCCTTACTCCTTCGCCTTATAACGGCGCACGTCTAATCCTAACCAATTTATCGATTCGATTTTTCACACCACAAACCACATTCAAACAATATCGCAATCAATCACCAAACTGTCAAACAAACAAGTCCATGGTCTGTGGACGATTGTGTCGGGTGCTACTAAGCACCGTCTGCATCCTAGTATATATATATAACTAGAAAATAAATAGAAAGGTGAGAAATTCTCACCGATTAGCTATCCTAGCTCCACGGCACTTCATTGATAGAAATCTTCATCGCTATCGCATCTTCGTCATCTTCGCTGCCCGTAGCCACTACATATGTAAAAATCGAATTTTTACTATGCTATTCAATATATAAAATCGAATTTTGACTTCGCTATTCAATATATAAAAATCGAATTTTTTTTCTTTTGCAAGTTCAAATCTTTTTCTACTAAAAGATTAAACTTTTTTTCCTATTTTAAAGTTCAAAATAAAATCAGTTTTTCGCTTTCATAAAAATGCAGTTTTTTCATAACTTAAAAAATAAAAATACAGTTTTTGCCTTATTTAAAAATTCAGTTTAAAAATCATTTAAAAATCAGTTTTCTAATCTAAAATAAAATTCAGTCTTAAACCTAAAATAAAATTCAGTTTTAAACCTACCTAAAATCAGAATTTTAAAAACATAAAAATCGGTTTTTAATATTAACAAAATCAGTTTTATAAATTAAGTAAAAATCAGTTTTATAAATAAAGTAAAAACTTACAGTTCGAAAGGGGGGGGTTCACCACCATCGGAGAGGCTTCGGGTGGCTCTGGGTCGGCGGCAGGAGGAGGCGGAGGGTTGGGGCGGCCTTCAGTTCGTCGGCGGTCATCACTGTGGGGGGGGAAAGCTCTGGCGTTTTCGTCTTCGATTCGAAGGGAGGAAGGAGATGAGCTAGAGGGGAGAGGAAGGCGCGACTTTAGGGGGGAGCGGCGGTCCATCGTCGGCGTCAGCAAGGGGGAGGAAGAGGCGTCGCGATCTGAAACTGGAAGGGGTTTTTTTTTTTTTTTTTTTTTTTTATATTTTGACCGTGGTTTGACTTGTGAGGAAAGAGAGAGCTCAAGGGGGTTATATATTATTTTAATTATTTAAATAATTAATTTCTCCATAAAGTAACTTTAAATTTCGATCTCCGAACGAGGCCCAATGACTGTCGTCCCTAGCTAATTACCCCCATTCCGAATACAATGGGATATGTTTCATAAGCCAGTTCGGCTGTTACGCTCAGTTTTCGCTGAAATTAATGTATAAATCTATATATTCAATTTTAAACGTACATTTCAATTTACCGGGGTCACATACTAACTTTAAAAATTCTAGAAAAATATTTTCTAGCTTCGTATTGACGATACGGTCCTAACAAAACTAGTTTCGTCGAAATCTGAGACCGTTAGAAAAATGGCCAATTTCCAGTCGATTAAAATCAACTGAAACTGGTCAAACGCGTTTTCCTTTGCCACGCTCACATATTGATTCGAAAAATTATGAAATTTGAAATCTAGCAATAACTTTACATCACGGACCCAACAAAACTGGTTTCGTCGAAATCCGAGGTCGTTTGCAAAATGTCCATTTTTAAGGGCCTGAATTCCATAGCGACTATTCAGAATTTTCAACTGGACATATCTTTTGATTCCCGCTAAGAAATTTTGATCATTCGGGTTCGTTGGAAAGATATTCACTATTAGATTCCATTATTTTTGGTTTCACTAAAATCCGGATTGTTTTGCACCCGGTACATTCAATTGAAGTTTGAAATCGAATTATCGAACTACCGCGCCATTTTCAATTCTATTTATAATTATATATAATTATTTATATTCTAACGACGACGCGTATAATATATACGTTCGAATATATTCAAAATAAATTTCTCGTCGATATTATTTAAAATAATTCATTTTAAATAATCTAAATTCGCTAAAATGGCCAAAATAAAAATTTTAAACTGGCCCAGATTTTACGGGTTGTTACAATCTCCCCCACTTAAAACTTTTCGTCCCCGAAAAGGAACAAAGTCGAAAGTGGTTTGATTATTCAGCTCCACATTTGATCTGGCTTCCATTCTCCAACTCTTTAGTTTCTGAGAATTTTTAAAATTTCAAAAATTTGGCTAACACCCTAAATTTTTGAAAAATTTCGCCATAACCTCCCCTGCACCGGGAGCATCGGGAAATTGCAAATAGCGTTCCCGGTCCTTCAGATCTCAAAAAGAAAAAGAAAAAGCCAAGCGGCTAGCCAATAGGCTCATAAAATCATCATCACCCAAACAAAACAGTAAATTATGTAATAAACATGTACCTATTTGTCGGGCAAACAAATTTTATTCTCTGCTCTAGCCTCCTTGCTATGACCTGTTCAATGATATATATGTATATGCAAACAAATGCGACCAATTTTCAATAGAGTTCAATATTTGATTCAATTAGGCATAATTGTTCAAAATTAGCAAACAATTAAACAAACAACACAAACTTCAATCAATTAGTGGATTAACGTTTCAAATTCATAATTTCGATATATATACAAAAATCAGATTTTTGATGCCAAATCACAACAATTAGCCCTATCTAATTTTGGTTCTCACACCAGTCAATAGGAAATATATAGATATCAAACCTTCGAAACACGAACATAAATGTTGATGATGCGATCGCTATCATCAATATCATCTCCGGGCGACTAGGGTGTGGTGCTATATCTATCCAATATATTAAAACTTCGAATACACGCTAGCTAGGCGCATACGCAAAAATCTTTATATTTTGGATTGTCCTAATCAATATAAAATAAATAATCAAATACGAATAATTGATTTAAATTTTCAAATCAAAAATCGTTTTCATTTTAAAAATATACTCTTCACACTCGTTCTAGGATACTACTGATCCCATCTCTAACGAGTCATTCCATTGGATATTACTAATCCAATATCTGATGAATTCCTTCGTACGGTTCTAATGTGTCTTGTTCTCTGCTTTGTAAACCAAAGCTCTGATACCAACTGTGAAGACCCGTAACTTCCCCGTAAAGGAAAGCGTCGGATAGTTCGAGAACAAACCACAACAGAACGCATATAGAAGAACATTTCATTGTATATAACAACAATGCATCAGATTACAAGAATATACAGAGTATAAAAGAATATTACACAGAAATATCAGAGATTTAAATTACATTTAAATACATAGCAGCGGAAAATAATACAATACACAACTAGAATGAGATATACGGATACAAAGCTTCCCGGATATCGTTCCAGTCGTAAACCAGGATCCTGTGAATATAAATCTGCAAAACCAAAACTACTAGCTGCCCGTGTCAAAATAAGGGCACCCAGAGTTTAGGTCAAAACAATAAACTCCAGGTCAGTCATGTGACTGGTGTGAGAACTAAAGCAGTTATAAATCTTTATTTTCAAAGCTAGGTAAAACAAGGGACCACGCCGTATAACACGGAACGGGTTTCCTCCCAAGAATACCAGTGCATAAGACAAACAACGCAATGCTAAATAAAGAAAAATGAAGCTGTTATAAGACCCAGGTCCCATCACACAATGCAACGCAGTCGAGGATAGGGTTTTCCCTTATAACAGCCAAAGAATGCTTGATACGTTTAAAACAAATCATTTGATACTATTATAAGTGCATAGAGTATAAAACAACTTCAAATCATAAGTATCAATCATAGGCGGCATGAATGCCCCATACCACTATGTCGCCATATATAGGTTTACAAATAAAACCGCAAATGTCACGTATTTGGAAATTGGGTTTCCATCTATGAACCGAGGCTAGGGGCAAGATCCTCAACCGATTCGAGACGCTCTAGCCCGCCCCTCAGGAACAGCCGCAACTGCCCCTTGGATCGTCAGGGCCGGTCCACACGGAGTGGATTATTATGCCTGAACAATACGTCTCCCCACCCTATGGGGTGTAAGTCTGGTCCGTCAGCCGACCAGAATGCATTCGGCCGAAACCGATATAACCGAGGCGCCTCGCAACAGCAACAACAACATAAGTCAAACTCGTCAGGGCGTGTAAAACCACTGACGCCACTTCTAACTAGAAAGAAACGCATGCCCTCCCTGAGGTCCGTCTCCCGTTTTTGATTCATACCGGGTGTGAAACTCGCGAATCAAACGTTACACAAAGCTACGCCACAAAGGTCGTGCTTTGATCATCAACCACAAGACTTTGCTTTTCAACAGAAGCCTTGATCATTTGCATCTTAGCATGCCACACAGGCAAGCCATCCTATGCAACCGATATCAGTCACACAGAATGAAATCCGATGTCAGACACACAGTCCATTTACAAGTCCGTTCTGGGTCTGAACGAAACCGGAGGCACCTAGTACCCCGCATATCCATCGATCTCCAAGTACGTCTGGACGATCACTAACTGTTTCCATCTTCTTGGGTGTACAGCCCAATCAAGATCATCAGTTATCACCCAAACGACGTGAAGACCTCCGGTCTTCGACCATCGTCTTCGTCTTCGACTTATCGTCGTATCAGTTACTCAGAATGGGATAAACCCGGTCTTTCCGAATAACTCGCGTATATTTTAAATAAGTGTTACACAAACACAACATACGCCTCATTCCAATTCATTAGTCACTAACCGTAAATTAATCAAGAGAATAATTCCCCAAATATTAACCCCGAAGGCCGAAACCAACATCAGATCAATATCCAGAAAACCATTCTGCTTGGCTAACCGCCAGTTAGTTTCTAAATTTCACATTCAAATCTAATTACAGATTTATCTATCGCCTGGAGCAAAACTGGTGATACTCCATTCTCGATCTTTTCAATCTAATTAAAGATTCATTAAAACTCCACTTAGTTTTAATCATTATCTGGGTTAAAGAATCAGTGTCATTTAAAACACGATTCACGATAAACCCAAAATCACATTCCATTAATTATCGGGTTAAAGAACAAGTGTTATTTAAAACACTGTTCACGATAAACCCAAAAATCAATACCAATTCAATTCCAATTAAATATCATTTAATTGGTACACTTCATTAAATCTAAATAAAAAGATTTAATCTTTTCTCAACTGGGTTCAAGAACAGTGTTAGTGAAGACACCATTCACGACAAACCCAAATCACATTCGATATTCAATACAAGGCTCTGAATAGAAAATATATCGGCTTATATTCAATATCGAATTCTACGACTAACAAATGTCGTATTGGAAATAACGATACAAATATATATCTTTCAAATTTCCATAACAACACCTGTAATGTCACGAATTCCAACATCGAAATATTCCGAAGACAATTTCGATTCAAATCCACTCCAATGCAATCATTGGAAATTTTGGTTATTTTCAAAACCATTTCAAATTCAATTTATTTATTTAAAAATAAATAGAATTATAATTCTAGTTCAAAACTAGTTCATTTCGATAAAAATCCATTTTTTTATCTTTTCAAATATGGAGATTTTCACCCCAAACTTTCACAAATCATTTCTTATGATTTTACACAAATTATTACTATTTTTAATAATTTTATCAAGGCCCGTACAGTCGATTTCCAACAATGGCCATCGAACTGCACTTACAACGACCTTTTTCGAATTTGATTTGGACGTATCTCCAAATCCAACCGTTAGATTTCAAATTTCTAACATTAATTAGAAAGCTCTTTTCGATACGAACCCAACGGTTCCGGTTTTAGGAGAATCCGACGGTCGGATCTCCTGTAATGTCCGTTTGAAATAAATGGTCGAAATTCGCGAACTGCCGCGGCGCGGCGCGTTCTATTCAGGCCATTATATTATATATAATATATATAATATATATTTCGTCGATTTCTATTTAAAACGAATTATATAAATAGTTTTGAATTCGTTTCAAAAACATTTTCAACTTCCATTTCAATTCAAATCAAAATTGAATTCTTCTCTATAAATTCGTTTTAAAATTCATTTCTATTCAATTCGAATTTCAATTCAATTTGAATTCATTTCAATTCGCTTTCTATTCCATTTGAATTCGTTTTCAATTCAATTCATTTCGAAATCGTTTTCAATTCATTTCATTTCGAAATCGTTTTCAATTCAATTCATTTCGAAATCGTTTTCAATTCATTTCATTTCGAAATCGTTTTCAATTTATTTCATTTCGAAATCGTTTTCAATTCAATTCATTTCGAAATCGTTTTCAATTCAATTCATTTCGAAATCGTTTTCAATTCATTTCATTTCGAAATCGTTTTCAATTCGATATAAATATCGTTCACGTCAAAATGGCGTCCATACACGGCTTCATAAATTTCTATTTTCAAATATTCTATTTCAAATATTTCTTTTTCAAAATAGTTGTTATTATCAAAATATTTCGTTCAACACATGACCAATCTCAATGAATGAGTACTGTCAACACATGAACTTTTATTTTATAATATTCTTTATTTTTCAAATTGGAATGAGGCCCAATCAATTACCATATAAAGTTAATTATATGGATTTTCATACAACACATGTATATCATAGCATTGAAAAATAATCAACCATCAACCAAAGTGCACTACACTGCATAAGCATCAAATACAGATATTCAACGCTTATAACAGCCTGTCAATCAATCGATCGACATATTTAATCAATCAGGATGAGTGAACTGCATATTTCATCCTAACACCCGTGTGGGGTTTCAAACAATCAAACACAGATTTTATTTGTGCAGTTGGGCGATGTGTGAAATTTATCGACCCAATCAATATCATTCAAATAAGTGTACATAAACAAACCATCTGGTTTGTAAATGAATATTTATTTATTCACTTCACTATTTTCATATTCACGTTAAAAATTATATTTTTAACGATAAAACATTTTATTTCAACCTATGAATTTCTATTCAATTCATTTATTCAATAAAATGATATTTTTATTTTTCTAACATGTTTTAGAAAATTTCGGCGGCATAACGGCACGATACTAGAAACGGGACAAGGCCTAGCCTTATCCCCGGTCTAGTGAAGGCCCACGCCATTCACACATCAATCAAATCAATTCGTTATGCAAACCGCAAACTTTGGAGTAAGGATCTAACCTAGCCTTACTCCTTCGCCTTATAACGGCGCACGTCTAATCCTAACCAATTTATCGATTCGATTTTTCACACCACAAACCACATTCAAACAATATCGCAATCAATCACCAAACTGTCAAACAAACAAGTCCATGGTCTGTGGACGATTGTGTCGGGTGCTACTAAGCACCGTCTGCATCCTAGTATATATATATAACTAGAAAATAAATAGAAAGGTGAGAAATTCTCACCGATTAGCTATCCTAGCTCCACGGCACTTCATTGATAGAAATCTTCATCGCTATCGCATCTTCGTCATCTTCGCTGCCCGTAGCCACTACATATGTAAAAATCGAATTTTTACTATGCTATTCAATATATAAAATCGAATTTTGACTTCGCTATTCAATATATAAAAATCGAATTTTTTTTCTTTTGCAAGTTCAAATCTTTTTCTACTAAAAGATTAAACTTTTTTTCCTATTTTAAAGTTCAAAATAAAATCAGTTTTTCGCTTTCATAAAAATGCAGTTTTTTCATAACTTAAAAAATAAAAATACAGTTTTTGCCTTATTTAAAAATTCAGTTTAAAAATCATTTAAAAATCAGTTTTCTAATCTAAAATAAAATTCAGTCTTAAACCTAAAATAAAATTCAGTTTTAAACCTACCTAAAATCAGAATTTTAAAAACATAAAAATCGGTTTTTAATATTAACAAAATCAGTTTTATAAATTAAGTAAAAATCAGTTTTATAAATAAAGTAAAAACTTACAGTTCGAAAGGGGGGGGTTCACCACCATCGGAGAGGCTTCGGGTGGCTCTGGGTCGGCGGCAGGAGGAGGCGGAGGGTTGGGGCGGCCTTCAGTTCGTCGGCGGTCATCACTGTGGGGGGGGAAAGCTCTGGCGTTTTCGTCTTCGATTCGAAGGGAGGAAGGAGATGAGCTAGAGGGGAGAGGAAGGCGCGACTTTAGGGGGGAGCGGCGGTCCATCGTCGGCGTCAGCAAGGGGGAGGAAGAGGCGTCGCGATCTGAAACTGGAAGGGGTTTTTTTTTTTTTTTTTTTTTTTTATATTTTGACCGTGGTTTGACTTGTGAGGAAAGAGAGAGCTCAAGGGGGTTATATATTATTTTAATTATTTAAATAATTAATTTCTCCATAAAGTAACTTTAAATTTCGATCTCCGAACGAGGCCCAATGACTGTCGTCCCTAGCTAATTACCCCCATTCCGAATACAATGGGATATGTTTCATAAGCCAGTTCGGCTGTTACGCTCAGTTTTCGCTGAAATTAATGTATAAATCTATATATTCAATTTTAAACGTACATTTCAATTTACCGGGGTCACATACTAACTTTAAAAATTCTAGAAAAATATTTTCTAGCTTCGTATTGACGATACGGTCCTAACAAAACTAGTTTCGTCGAAATCTGAGACCGTTAGAAAAATGGCCAATTTCCAGTCGATTAAAATCAACTGAAACTGGTCAAACGCGTTTTCCTTTGCCACGCTCACATATTGATTCGAAAAATTATGAAATTTGAAATCTAGCAATAACTTTACATCACGGACCCAACAAAACTGGTTTCGTCGAAATCCGAGGTCGTTTGCAAAATGTCCATTTTTAAGGGCCTGAATTCCATAGCGACTATTCAGAATTTTCAACTGGACATATCTTTTGATTCCCGCTAAGAAATTTTGATCATTCGGGTTCGTTGGAAAGATATTCACTATTAGATTCCATTATTTTTGGTTTCACTAAAATCCGGATTGTTTTGCACCCGGTACATTCAATTGAAGTTTGAAATCGAATTATCGAACTACCGCGCCATTTTCAATTCTATTTATAATTATATATAATTATTTATATTCTAACGACGACGCGTATAATATATACGTTCGAATATATTCAAAATAAATTTCTCGTCGATATTATTTAAAATAATTCATTTTAAATAATCTAAATTCGCTAAAATGGCCAAAATAAAAATTTTAAACTGGCCCAGATTTTACGGGTTGTTACATACACCCTCCGGAAGGTTAAGATCCCCAGACATGCTGAAACGAAAAAGGAAAGATTCAAAACAAAAGAATCTCAGGAAAGACATATGGCTCTCGGGGGTTATGTTTTTAAAATAAACTTTTCTCTTGAAAATACTTTCCTTAAAATATACTTTTGAAAGTATTTCTTTACAAAAATGCTTTTGAGAAACAGTTTTTCAACGTTCATATCTGTTTTGGTAACCTTCAGCTCTGATACCACGTGTGACACCCCACTTCCATTAATGTCACTCAAAAAGGGAATGCATTAACTTCTATGGAGCGTTTTAAGTGTGTATAGAACAGAAACTTAACAAACAAGACAGATATAAAACAGTACTTGAAAATTTAAAACTCCATTTCATTACAGCGGTAAATACATAAGTTTGATTACATCATCAAAAACCAAAGACTAGAGTCAAGTACATAATATCCATCTTGATTAAATCAGAGTACATAAAATGAAAGACATAACCCCAACATAAAATAGCCATAAATAAGATAGGCTGAATTTTTACTTCAGCGATCCAAGCAACTTCCAAAGAGAGAAATAAAGCTATCCAAATCGGGCTCCACTAGTGCTAGTTCCACCCTGAGCACTTGGGGGGGGGGGAAGGGAGAAAAGAGGTGGAAACAAGGGGTTCAGACATAAAGTCTGTCGAGTGCGATAACTTTAACAATATAATTATCAAAATAACTAGGCTAAGGCATAAGCTGGAAAATAAGGAAATGACTGTGAACAAATGGGTATGGCATAGCAAACTAAGGAAATAAGATGAATAAAGATAACGTTAAAGGTGCACCTAAATCACTATAAGATAATTACTATGTTGCACCACCACTAGTCACCCTAAAGGTTGATCCCTGCTACAGAACTTAAAACGATAATGGTAGTTTCATGTACCACAACTGTCATCATAGGTGCCGCCTGCCCCTATCTCCACTAGGTGTACCCACTACCCCTCCTTTCGATCGGCTCTCTAACTCGTAGATACCCATGCTGGCCCCACAGTAGGGTGTATCACTCCCCAAAGTGGCAACCCGATACCACCAACGATGCACGGCTTATACCTACACGATGCAACAACGTCTTACCTACCAGCCCGGGCCCACACACGCACATGACCCCATTGGACTTGCGTTGCCACCGCTAACTCGTTTTGGCCTCTTACAGTCAAGCCCAATATGCGTGTCCCGTCCTTGACTTGGGTCGAGCCCACAAAGATACTTAGGGGTAGCTGGTTGAAACGGGGCCCCATTACTTGACACAAGCTATCCACCTAAGCTTGGTCCCCACTAAAGTTTCCCACTTAACCCCATTCTTGTTCATGTCTTCTTACATGTTCAACTTGGTTAAGTGTTTCTAATCGTATTTCACTAGCCACACAAGGCACCCACTTAACCCCCTCATGTCCCACCACATGTTTATTGATATACACGTAAATGTGTATATTTTATCCGCATATTTATCTTATTTTATCTTTTAAATAATTGATATTGTGTATTTATAGCTGTGTTTTCAGATTGTTGACAAGAATCATGGTTTAGAGCATTTGATGAATAAAGCATGAAGAATTTGCTTAAAAAGAGTGAAGTTTAAAATTGCTAAAGCTTGAAGAGTTTGAAGCTTGAAGAACGGTTGCAATTATATTTCAGTTAAGAAGATTTGGCTCAATAAAGACTCAAACTGCATTCACATTAGCTCATTAGGAAGGCCTCTTACTCATGTTGCGTTCACACTAGCCTATTTGCTAAACCACTCACTCTAAAGCTGCGTTCACACTGGCTTATGTGTTATTTGGGTTATTTCTTTAGTCCCACATTATGTAATTAGCTAGCTAGCCTTTGTCATATCAGCTATAAATACCTTGTATCTCATTCATTGTAAAACACATTGGGTTTTATTCTGTAATTCTCTTCTTGGAATAAAATCATTCTTCTTCCTCTTTTCTATTTAGTTTTAGTTTTATTTATGTTCTTGTTATTTAATTTCTGTTTTTCTTCTTCTTTAGCTATGTCTAGCTAATCCCCTTTGATTAGGGGGTGATGACGCTGATAGTATGATTCAATATGAATCACATAGCCAAAGGATGAGGAATTCATGTATATAGATCTAGAGCTGAACCAAGGGTTAGATCTGAACCTTAATATCCTGTGTCGTTTAAGAGCTATGCTCCTTCACAGGGTATATTCGTGTTCGATCTAACGTTTATCAGATTTAGATCTAATTTTAGGGGTTTAGAAATTAATTAGTAAATCTGTCCTGATAGTCTATGGTTGTAGAGCTGAGCTCCTGCATAGGCTATGCTTGTCGTTATTTACATATTTGTTTCTAAAAACCTATTATCGCTGATTCATGTTTGTGACAGAAACATGTATTAGATCTGGTTAATCTTTTGGTTATTGATGATTATGAATCTGATTTATGTCATTATCCCCTAATTGCTTTCACTTATTGTTAAAACTCTGTTTTATTTAATTTCTGCAATTTTCTTTGTTTTCAACCAATCAAAAGTTAGGGATAACTTGATTGGATTTATTAATAAAATAATTTGGTCCCAGAGTTCGACACCCTCTACAACAATCCTTGTTGTTTAGGAAAGACGAACGAATTTTACAGTTGTTTACAATTGTCTAATTCATTCGCAAACAAATTTTGGCGCCGTTGCCGGGGACCAAAATAATTTTTATTAGTAAACCCTTCGGGTTATAATTTTATTTTTCCATTAAAAAAAAAAAAAAAATTTTTGTTTCTGTTTTTTTTCCTTCTTGTATATATAGAAAAAATAAAAAATAAAAAAAAATATGTCTTCTTTCTGATTTCTTTCCTTGTTATTTCCCTTTCTTGTTCTTCAATACACTTGTTCTTTTCTTCTTTTTTCTATAACAGGCTTCTATTAAAAAAAAAATACAGTTGTTTCTTTTACAATTTGATTTTCTTCCTGTTCTGTCTTCGCTACTGTTCACGTTATATCTTCACGGCCGTATTTCACACACAAAATCTACTACAAACATTCATCCAATTCAAATCTTCGGCTAATTCAAACCTTTGACTTCCACTTCAGAACGTCCTCTGTCCATCACCGTGCCATCATATCCGCTCCACTTCCCTGTCCTGAAAGTGCGAACCCCATCTCCAACCAATTTTAATCACAACAAGCCAAAACCTAAAGTCCACCAACTCCTTACCAAAGCTACGCCCATCTACTTAATCCTGCACACCATCATAGGAAACCCACGCAGAATCCAAATCCGATAAAACAACATCGGAAATCCTTACACTCACACTTTCCTATCTTCCTACATCTACTGAAAAGTACCCAATTCCCACCACGCAAAATCCCATCTGAACCATATCAAATCGCTCAATCAAACGCCGATTACCCTCCCCAATCTCATAATACACCCGCTCTTCCTCTCGCAATTCGCCTTGCTCAATCTAGAAAATCACATCATCAACAACCCTGAACACCGCTCCTCCTTCACGTGGCCTTTTGTGAATTGAGGATCGGTTGTACAGTTTTGATTTGCATCGCGATTTGTTCTGTTTTGGAAAGTTTTTTTTTTTTTTTTTTTTTTTTTGCGTGAATTGAGGAAGCTGATTTGTTTCCCTTTTCTTTTTCACGTGCCCTTTTGTGAGTCTGTGGCCTTCTGGCAAGATCTGAAAAAAAAAGTGGGGGCGTGAGTTTTGATTTGCTGGAAGAACATCGTTTTTACATTTGTTGCTGGTTTGGGATATTCTATGTGGACCAGTGGTTAGTTGCGGATTTCAGTTGGGCCTTGTTTAGTTTTGGAAAAAAAAAAAAATCTTGTCTTCCTTTTGTTTAGTAAGGCTTAGTTTGGTTTTATTTTTATTTGTTCTCATTTTATTTTTCATTATAATTTTCTTTAAAAAAAAAAGTGATTTTTTTTCGAAAACGGGTACAGTGGAAATTAGAAAAAGGTCTTAAAAAAATTTTTTTCGGGCTCCTAGCCCGAACCCGTGCCGCAGCGCAGTCAGGCAATTAATAGGAGGCGACAACAACAAAAAGCAGCGGACTATTCAGTGTTCGAGCGGTTGCACACCAAGTGGGGTGTGAACGCGCTAGCGCGACTCAACTGCACTGGACGGACTGCCGATCAAGGTGAGTATTTTCTATCTCTACAGGGACCGCTGCTGCAAATAAAAATATATATAGACATTGCTTGTAAAACTCTTCTGCAGGGCATCGGCTTGCTTGTAAAAAAATTCTGTTTTTTTATTTTATCTCTGCAATTGACTATTCTGTGACTGTTCTGAGACTGTTCATTCTGTGACTGATTAAAACATTAAAAAAAAAAAATTGCATTCATCTTAGCTTTGTTTTTATTTTCTAAGGACTTCATTATATTTTGACAATTTGGTTTAGTTCTAACGGATTATTTCTCGGTGTCTAGACTACGGCAGAGTAATAACTGTTTATAAATATTACGGTGATTCGTAAATATTATATCGGTTGTTCCTCTGAAGGTACTTAAACCTTCGGCTGCATTGCTAGGGTGATTCCTGGTGCACCGATAACTCCTGTCCGTTAACTGGCTGAGAAATCTTTTGTTGAAATAAATCAAACCGTCATTATATAATTCTAGAAATTGTAAATTGCATTAGGTTCATTTAAAAAAAAAAAAAAAAAAATCGCTCAAATTTGTTTTTCTCGTCTTCCCTTATTCTTTTCTCTAGTGCATGCGTAGTTGGATCCGTGATCCTTCTACTAATCGTTTAGTCCGAACAAACACCCCTTTCACCATGGCCGAAGAAACTCCCCCTCGAACTCTTATGGATAGGTACTTTCCCGAGCGAGTTTCTATTCCTTCCTGCATCATATTGCCCGCCCCAACGGGTAACCATTTTGAAATTCATTCGAATCACATAAATACTCTTCCAAAATTTGGCAATCTTGAACGTGATGATCCTTATATTTTCTTGACCAAATTTGAACAAGTTTGTGCAACCATGAAATTTCAACAATTAAGTGACGATGGAATCAAACTTAGGTTAATTCCATTTGCACTTACCGATTATGCTGAGAAATGGTTGTATAGCTTGCCTTCAAATACGATTGGAACTTGGGGTGAATTTGTAAACATTTTTCTAAAGAAATTTTACCCTCTGGAAAAAACATCTAAAATTCGAAATGAAATCGTCAATTTTCGTCAATTTGGGGGTGAATCCTTTGCAAAATATTTTGAAAGATTCAAAGAGCTTCTAGTCAAATGTCCACATCATAATTTCGAAAAATGGACTCTTTGTCAAATTTTATACGATGGACTAGAAAATAACTCTCGAACTATGCTCGAATCAATGTGCCAAGGAAATTTTCTAGCCCAACATCACGATGCCGCTTGGAAATTTCTCGAAGATTTGGCCGAAAAATCAGCTCAATGGGAAAGATCTAATGAGAAATCAATTTATTCCCGATCAAACGCTCATTCGGTAGGATCCTCAACGGCTTTAGAAGCGAAAATAGACGCAATGTTAACCAAATTTGATAATGTCCTTTCATCAACTCAAGCAAACCAAGCTCAAGCGTCTCAGCCCTCATGTTACAAATGTAACGATCCTAACCACATTGCTGACCAATGCCCACATTCGTTAGAACAACTCAACGCATTTAATAAAGTTAGGAACGATCCATTCTCCCCAACTTACAATCCAGGTTGGAGAAACCATCCTAACTTCTCTTGGGCCCAAAACAATGCAACTACGAATTTGGTTCGACCTCCTTTTCAACCATTTTCGAATAATACCTCGAATCCTCCCTTTCAACAAAGTCAATTCCAAAATCCTGCGCCAACCCCTCAAAATCAAGCGCAACAATCTTTTGTTCCCCAAGATGATAAACGATTGACATCACTGGAGAAAACTCTCGAAGAATTGGGTAAAGCAACAACTCAAAATATCAAATCAAATACCAATCTTCAAAACTTACTGACTTCACACATGCAAACCACGACTCAACAAATGAGTGAACTTCAAAAACAAATGTCTCAACTTAACACTGGATTAAGTGAAAGGGAAAAGGGTACATTTCCAAGTCAACCCATCCAAAACCCTAGAGGACAGATTCAAGACTCGAACGTTAGTCAATTGAATGCTGTCACGACTCTTAGATCTGGCAAGAAGATTGACAACCATGTGGTCGACCCAAATGATTTACCAAACGATATTCAAAACCCAACAGAAAATTCGACCATCTCGGATCAAAACATCGAGCCCAATTCTAATCAGGCCCATCCTCAAACTCAAGTAGCTCAACCTACTGAGTTGTCTGCTCCATTTCCTCATAGACTCCGACCTAGAAAAAAGACGGACCAGGTAGAAAAGATCCTTGAAATATTTAAGCAAGTTAAAGTGAACATTCCTCTTTTAGATATTATACAACAAGTTCCACAGTACGCTAAATTTCTAAAAGATATGTGCACCCAGAAACGTCATACACATGTACCTAAGAAAGTTTTTCTAGCGGCGACTCTAAGCGAAGTCTTGTCCCAATCTATGCCAGTGAAATACAAAGATCCTGGCTGCCCCACAATATCATGTACTATCGGGGACAAGAAAATCGATAGATGCCTGCTAGACTTAGGTGCTAGTGTTAACTTGCTTCCATATTCCGTATATCGCCAATTAGGGCTAGGAGAATTGAAACCCACCAAGGTTACCCTTCAGCTTGCTGACCGTTCAATTAAGAAACCTGTGGGCGAAATCGAGGATGTGTTGATCAAAATTGGCGAATTCATCTTTCCAGTTGATTTTATTGTCTTAGAAACTCAACAGGTTAGCAATCCTGCAAACCAAATCCCTTTGATTCTAGGACGACCCTTCTTAGCAACCTCTAATGCTCTCATCAACTGTAGAAATGGGTCTATGAAACTTTCTTTTGGTAACATGACTGTCGAGCTAAACATTTTCAGAACTGAAAACTCTCCTAACTCTTATGTAGACCAGTTTTCTGAAATCCATGCTGTCCACGATACTGAATCTGAGCTCGACCATATGAATAACGAAATTGAATCAGATTACGAAACTTTGTTTCAAGATACTCCCGAAAATGTCTCTGATTCGATTCCTGTCGAGCCTCTCACAAATGAGTCTATCCCTCAACCAATTTCTTCGGTTGAGTCGCCCCCAAAATCTGACCTCAAAGTGTTGCCCAGTCATCTTAAGTACGCTTACTTAGGAGACAATGAAACTTTTCCTGTCATCATCGCTTCTGACCTTACTTTAGAGCAGGAACAATTGCTCCTTCCCATCCTTAAGAAAAATAAGGAGACAATTGGCTGGTCCATGGCTGATATTAAGGGGATTAGTCCTTCGATAGTCCAACATCGAATCCACCTTATAGATGATGCCAAACCCACTCGTGATCCCCAACGTCGACTAAACCCTATCATGAAAGAAGCAGTTCGTGCTGAAATCCTTAAATGCCTTGACAATGGAATCATCTACCCGATTTCTGATAGTCAATGGGTTAGTCCGATTCATGTCGTACCTAAGAAATCAGGGATTACCGTGATCCAAAATGAAGCTAACGAGCTTATTCCAACCCGCACCCAGACTGGTTGGCGTGTTTGCATTGACTATAGGAAACTTAACGCTGCAACACGTAAGGATCATTTCCCTCTGCCATTTATCGATCAAATGTTAGAACGACTAGCGGGTCATGAGTACTACTGTTTCCTTGATGGGTACTCGGGCTATAATCAAATTCCTATCGCTCCAGAGGACCAAGAAAAAACCACTTTCACTTGTCCGTTTGGTACATTTGCGTACCGACGTATGCCTTTTGGTCTCTGTAATGCACCTGCAACCTTTCAGAGGTGCATGATTAGCATTTTTTCTGATATGATCGAGCGATTTTTGGAAGTGTTCATGGATGATTTTTCCATATTTGGTGATTCTTACTCTGAGTGTTTACATCATCTCGATCTTGTTCTTAATCGCTGTAAAGAGAAACACTTAACGCTTAATTGGGAAAAGTGTCACTTCATGGTTAAACATGGCATTGTTTTGGGACATGTCATCTCTAACAAAGGAATTGAAGTAGACAAAGCCAAAATTGAAGTTATTTCAAATCTTCCCATTCCCAAATCTGTTAAGGACATCCGATCCTTTTTAGGTCATGCTGGCTTCTATCTTCGCTTCATAAAGGATTTCAGCAAAATCACTCGACCTCTGACTAACCTTCTTGGTAAGGATGTTCCTTTCGACTTCAATTCCGAGTGCATTTCATCTTTTGAGCATCTTAAAAATGAACTTGTCTCTGCTCCTATCATTTGCTCTCCCAACTGGACGATGCCTTTTGAAATCATGTGTGACGCCTCGAATTTCGCTGTTGGCGCTGTCTTAGGACAACGTATCGATAAGATTCTTCACGTCATTTACTATGCGAGTAAGACTTTGAACGATGCTCAAATCAACTATACGACCACTGAAAAAGAACTTTTAGCAGTTGTTTTCGCTCTAGAAAAATTCAGGCCTTATCTAGTTGGCTCACACATCACGGTTTATACCGATCATTCCGCACTTAGGTACCTTTTCTCTAAAAAGGATGCTAAGGCTCGTCTCATTCGTTGGATCCTTCTACTTCAAGAATTTGACCTTACCATTAAGGATAAAAAAGGATCCGACAACGTTATTGCGGACCACTTGTCTCGTCTTCCAAATGCCCCATCTTCTTCTCTTCCGATCAACGAGAATTTCCCTGATGAACAGCTGTTTTCTCTATCCACTGATCCTTGGTTTGCTGACATTGTCAACTACTTAGTCACTAAGCAGACCCCTTCTTTTTGGTCTAAGCAGGATAAACACAAATTCTTTTCCCAAGTGAAACATTTTTATTGGGACGACCCCTACCTTTTCAAGTATTGTCCCGATCAAATCATTCGAAGATGTGTTCCTGACACTGAAACTCACAGTGTCCTCTCTTTCTGTCATGACCAAGCCTGTGGTGGTCACTTCGGTCCCAAAAAGACAGCCGAAAAGGTTCTCCAATCGGGTTTCTACTGGCCCACCCTTTTCAAAGACGCGTACGAATTTTGCAAAACTTGTGATCGATGTCAATTCTTAGGGAAAATTTCTAAACGGAATATGATGCCCCTAAACCCCATTCTAGAGGTCGAAATTTTTGATGTGTGGGGTATAGACTTCATGGGACCCTTCCCTAATTCTTTTGGGAACATTTACATTCTCTTGGCTGTTGACTATGTTTCTAAATGGGTAGAAGCTGTACCATGCAAAACAAACGATAACAAGGTTGTTGTGCGCTTCTTGAAAGAAAACATCTTTTCTAGGTTTGGCACACCTCGCACAATAATCAGTGATAATGGTACACACTTCTGTAATCGTTCTTTTGAAGCTCTCATGAGAAAGTATTCGATAACCCACAAGTTATCCACTCCTTATCACCCTCAAACTTGTGGGCAAGTTGAAGTATCGAATAGGCAGATTAAACAAATCCTTGAGAAAACTGTGAATCGAAATCGTAAAGATTGGTCCCAAAAGTTAACCGACGCTCTTTGGGCTTACCGCACCGCTTTCAAAACAAACTTGGGTATGTCCCCTTATCGGTTGATTTTTGGTAAACCATGTCACTTGCCAGTTGAACTAGAACATAGGGCGTTATGGGCAATAAAAACTTTGAATCTTGATTTAGAGCAAGCAGGTGAACATAGGAAGCTTCAACTTAATGAACTTGATGAAATTAGAAATGATGCCTATGAAAATGAACGAATTCACAAGGACAGAACAAAAGTTTTTCATGATAAATCGATTTTACGTAAAACTTTCATGCCAGGACAAAAAGTTCTCTTGTATGACTCAAAACTGCATCTATTTCCGGGTAAGCTAAAATCTAGATGGACCGGACCTTACACTGTACGGATCGTTTTTCCGTATGGTGCGGTAGAAATTGAGAATCCAACTGATGGATCATCCTTTAAGGTCAATGGTCAACGCCTTAAACCTTATTTGGAACCAATACCCAACCAAGAGGAAGAGCTCATGGTCCTCCATGAGCCACATTACATTCGGTAAGACGCACTAACCCTCTTTTGTACATATGTAAATATTCTCTTATTTGTTTTTCCCTTTCACTAAGATATGTCTGATTAAGACTGTGAGGACACAGTCACATTCAAGTGTGGGGGGAATTTACATTACATCAGCAATCAAATTTTATGAAGTAGGTCATTCATTGAACAAGGATTAACTTAAATTCATAAATAACACCCTGGTTCTTGTTTGATAAGTTGAATTGTTGGGTGATGGGAATGAACATTATTTATTCATTGAATCGTAATGTGTCTTTTTAAGATGCTAGCTTGAGACTGTGCAGACGTTAGTCGTGTTCTGGAGTAAGCGTGTCAACCTTTGTTATACATGTTAGAATGTGCAAGTAAAAATAATCAAAAAAAAAAAAAAATCATGAAATAAAAGGATTTTGCACCTACATTTGTTGGATTTTCTGAGTTTGTTTTCATGCATAATATCTTCTTTTCCACTCAAATTTTCAAAATCGTAAGTTCTAAAATCCACTTGGCCCAATTAAGGAGAAATGACTCATTGTAGCGTTCTTCTTCGATACCCCACATTATTCAAACCCAAGTTTTAGTCAATTTACATCCATGTTTCGACAAGTTTATCTTATATTGGTATACTCAAGAACCTTTTCACTGATTTATGTATAAAGGTCAAAAACGTCACTTTTTATATACCAATATTACACTACCCACTCCGTACTTGTTTTAAGGTAGGATAACCATATACCACATCTTATTTTATATGGGTTATCTATCTTACGAAACTTTGCTTATCATTCCTTTCAGCTTTTTATATAACATCAATCCAGACTTGTGTGTTGAATTAGGGTTATAGAAATAGAGTAACTAGGGCACAAAACTTTCCTTTCATGAAGTATTGGTTTAGTAGAGGAGGAATCAAATGAAATAATGTATGGCATCATTCCATCTCCATTCATCATTCATCATGCAAAAAAAAAAAAAAAAAAAAAAAAAAAAAAGAAGAAAGATGAAAAAAAACAAATGAAAAAAAGAGAGAGTCTCTCAGAATAAAATAGTCATTCATCATTCTTGACTATAAAGCATTCAGTTCCATTCCATCCACATCCATTATACCGTACTTGGAAGTGAGGATTGTAGTAGAGGAGATAAAAGGAAATAAAAATGTTCATATGTGCCTTAGTATTACTTTATCTTTTGTAGCTTGAAGTTCAACTAATACACTTGCCCTCTTATCTATAACATTTTTAGAACTTACAAAATTTTCCTTCATCTATGCATAACTCACATCCAATACATTACAGTTACATTGGTGCAAAATTATTCAAAAAAAAAAAAAGAAAAAAAAAAAGAAAAAAAAAAAAGGTCAAATAAATGATTGGGTGTACATTGTCGATGTGTAGAACTTTGGTTGACACCACGCTCTTAACCTTCAAGACAATTACAGTGTTATCAAGGAATTACGATTCAGCTTGAAAATTTTTATTCATTTTTGCACCAATTATGGGATGGACAATTTGGGACTAAACCGTTATTATTGAAGTTAGGTGAAATCCTTGGAATGTGAAAGACCTTAAATATATTGTTTGATTAATCCGCGTACATAAGACGCTTTGGATTTTGTGGGTAGTATCCGCTGAAAACCCTCACGAGACAACACTCGTCCTACTGGGGACACCCAGAGGTTTAACGGCTTGTTGCATACGCTAAATGCAACCGTGTTTCCTACGAAAGTGTGACATATCTTAGTTTAGTTTATTCGAGGACGAATAAAAAGATAAGTGTGGGGGTATTTGATATACACGTAAATGTGTATATTTTATCCGCATATTTATCTTATTTTATCTTTTAAATAATTGATATTGTGTATTTATAGCTGTGTTTTCAGATTGTTGACAAGAATCATGGTTTAGAGCATTTGATGAATAAAGCATGAAGAATTTGCTTAAAAAGAGTGAAGTTTAAAATTGCTAAAGCTTGAAGAGTTTGAAGCTTGAAGAACGGTTGCAATTATATTTCAGTTAAGAAGATTTGGCTCAATAAAGACTCAAACTGCATTCACATTAGCTCATTAGGAAGGCCTCTTACTCATGTTGCGTTCACACTAGCCTATTTGCTAAACCACTCACTCTAAAGCTGCGTTCACACTGGCTTATGTGTTATTTGGGTTATTTCTTTAGTCCCACATTATGTAATTAGCTAGCTAGCCTTTGTCATATCAGCTATAAATACCTTGTATCTCATTCATTGTAAAACACATTGGGTTTTATTCTGTAATTCTCTTCTTGGAATAAAATCATTCTTCTTCCTCTTTTCTATTTAGTTTTAGTTTTATTTATGTTCTTGTTATTTAATTTCTGTTTTTCTTCTTCTTTAGCTATGTCTAGCTAATCCCCTTTGATTAGGGGGTGATGACGCTGATAGTATGATTCAATATGAATCACATAGCCAAAGGATGAGGAATTCATGTATATAGATCTAGAGCTGAACCAAGGGTTAGATCTGAACCTTAATATCCTGTGTCGTTTAAGAGCTATGCTCCTTCACAGGGTATATTCGTGTTCGATCTAACGTTTATCAGATTTAGATCTAATTTTAGGGGTTTAGAAATTAATTAGTAAATCTGTCCTGATAGTCTATGGTTGTAGAGCTGAGCTCCTGCATAGGCTATGCTTGTCGTTATTTACATATTTGTTTCTAAAAACCTATTATCGCTGATTCATGTTTGTGACAGAAACATGTATTAGATCTGGTTAATCTTTTGGTTATTGATGATTATGAATCTGATTTATGTCATTATCCCCTAATTGCTTTCACTTATTGTTAAAACTCTGTTTTATTTAATTTCTGCAATTTTCTTTGTTTTCAACCAATCAAAAGTTAGGGATAACTTGATTGGATTTATTAATAAAATAATTTGGTCCCAGAGTTCGACACCCTCTACAACAATCCTTGTTGTTTAGGAAAGACGAACGAATTTTACAGTTGTTTACAATTGTCTAATTCATTCGCAAACATTTATCTGGTTAATTGTTTCTTAATTCATTAACACCGTAACCTTGTAAAGACCTCTCACATTAGACTGGCATTTGTGGCAGCTGGATTTTCCGGGCGGGTCCGGGCAGTCTTACACCACAAACGAGCCTAACCTCGTATCTTTACAATTTTTACGCATTTAATTTATGCCTAAGACCTCCCACATTAGACTGGCATTTGTGGTTGCTGGATTTGCCGGGTAGGTCCGGGCAGTCTTACACCATAAACGAGTCTAACCTCGTGTCTTAGGCGATTAATTACACATAATTAATTATCCCCAATTTGAATTAATTTCCCTATTCAAATTTCCAATCAATTCCAAATTTAACTATGTCCATAATTGACATCATAATTATGTCCATTTATTTATGGTATATAAAATTATACCAATTATCCTCCAAAATTAATTATATTCCATTTAAGTCATTTATGCCAATTCCCAATATTAAATATTTTAATATTATCCCATTGCCCCCACGTTGTACGTTCGCTTAACATGACATATATGTATATTAGACCAACAAATAGTCTAACACACATAAAAAGGAAGAAACATCACAAATTCGCATGAGACACAGAACAGATCTAGCTTGCAAATAGGAATCACATCATAACTTGCATAACTTTGTATTGTCATGTATCTAAACACAACATAAAAGGTGTAAACTTGCATAGGCAATAGTCACAAACTTGCATAAACTATGTATGTCATAGGTCTAATCATAAGGTGTAAACTTGCATAGGCAATAGTGACAATCTTGCATAAACTATGTATGTCAACTTGCATCTAACTCACGCATGTCATAGCCTAACTTTAGATCCAATTTACACATAAAATAGATGTCATGAAACATGTAAGGATTGTATATGATTCACATCAACTTGCACATAATTCATATACAAATTAACACCCAAACTTACATGTAGAACTATGATTCAAGTTAAACTTACATATGATTTAACATATGAATTAGCTCCACAAACATAACCAAACTAGCATATGAAGCATCATTATGAATTGATTGTACATAAGCCAACAATTAACACAGATTTACATTATAGATAATAACATCATAGATTTACAACATATATAATAACATCATAGATTTACAACATAGATAATAACATAACGGTCAATGATTCACAACATATTCATATAACCCAAATTATAAATCAATCTAATTAAATTGTTAATTATCTTATTAAAGAAATCGAACTCACAAATCAAAGAAGGTCTTGAGTTCTGAAATCTGAGTTTTGAAATTTATTAAGCTCTCCTTTGAAGTAGATCAATTCGTTGTTGTTTAGATTAGAATCGAATTGAATTGAGTTGATTAGCTTCACTTTTCCTCTAGTTGGTGACGGCTACTCTAGGTTGCAAGGTGACAGCATGACGACCATGGTTCTAATTTTTATTTGATTTTAGGATTTGAGTCTACAAGTGTTTATATTGAATTTAGGATTAATTTAGGCCATCCGATCACCCTAGATTTAACCAAAACCATTCAGTCAAGATAGGGTGACAAGTCAGCCCTAATGACACAACTAGGAGTTAGAAAATCGTCATCACAAAAATCTGCCCGGGGGGGGAGGGGTCAGGTCGACCCCCTGGTCGACTTGTCTGGTTAGGTCGACCCCCAGGTCGACCTGGCCCCTGGCGGGAATTTTCCCTCCTAGCCCAATCTGAGTTTGAATTTGAATTTTGAAATTTGTTTGAATTTTAATGAAACTTCCGATGGCCATATCTTCTTCATACGAAGTCCAATTCACGCACGCTTAGACTCTATCTCAACCAGAATTCCGAGATGAACACAATGGCGCAACCCGTTTCCCTTATTTCTCACATCTAAGATTAATTATTCTTTAAATTTGTAAACTTTAATATTAAAATTACGGGGTGTTACAACCAGCCCACACATAAACACGGACGGTGTTCACCTTAATATAACCCAAAACATTTTGAAATCGATATCTTTTCTGATATTATAATAATGTCTACCAAACCAAAAATAAATAATAATCTAGCAGAATGCTTGCATCTCACGCTCTACTTATATAGTATACAATCAAAACCACGGGCGCTTATTGGAGAATGGATTTCCTGCAAGGTATGGGACCACCTGCCGACAATGTACCTCCAGAGATGAATACATTGGGGTTCAACAAGAATGTCTTGCAACCCGGCTACACATGACCGGCCCCTCATTTCTCTTGAGAGTACCGAATATATCATTACCTCTGTTGGGGGCCAGCCAACCGAACCGATAGCATAAATATAGAAATAAAAAGGGACAACCGAAGGCATTTAATTTCTCCAAATCAGATAATGATATACCCTTTTTAATGGGTGCGACCCACATAGCCATGCTGCCTACCCGATTTTTTTCCATTTCCCGGTTGTTGAGGCTTGAGGTCACGTTTACCTTAATAGCAACTCTATTCACTTTGAATGCCACATTGTCAGATGTGCCAATTCACTAATTGACGTCAACAAATACACTCTGGGTGTTAAGAAAGAGAATTTCTCCGCCACCAAACTTGGAATATTTGTAAAAATCAACATACATGATTCTTAAGGAAATACTCTGTCAGACATTCGTCCATACAAGTCATCCAGGAACAGGATGAACCGAAGGCACTCTCCTACCGCATCCTAGGGATCACCCTATAGATCAGTAGCGAGTAGTCCTTGCAGTCGGTATATTTCAATAACGACAGAATTACTGCCAAAATATCTCTAGGAATCAGCTAGAGAATTCAACAAGTAGTTCTTCTGCTCATGAAGATTTACGGTCTTCAATGCTCCATCTTTATCCCCACAGATTAGTTTCGTACGCAACTGATTAACATAGAAATGTGTTTATTTTATGCTCGTATATTTTATCTTTTGTAAATAAATAAATGATACTTTGGTTACTTTTGTATGTTTTTACAGGATGTCAAGAAATGCCTCTTCCGTTTCTTGGAAAACAGGACGCAACTCCCCTAATAGACTCCACCCACAATCAATCTCCACAACTAAGCTATTCGAGATCCAAAAAAAAGGAAAAATTTCAATATGAAACTCAAGGCCCCTCCGATTTTCTTTTTCGTTGTTGACTTGGGATTTTTGGCTTGGTTTCGAATTGGCGATTTATGGGTTTCTTGGATCTGTTGCGTGGTGGAGGTGGTGTTGGAATTCGAACGTGAGGTTGGAGGATGATGTCGTGATCGGAGAATCGGATTTGGAGTGGGTATTGGTGGTATTGTGGAGTGGTTTTAGTGGATAGAGGCTGGTAAACGCAGTGGAACTGCTGAGTAGTGCGTTGTGATCGGATTTGATGGCGGTGATAGTGCGCAGAAGTTGTGCGTGGGGTATTTGTGATGGAAGAGGGTGACGTGCTGATGTTGGTGGTTGTGAGAAAGGATGGTTTTGGGGAGGTTATGACTTGCTGTATTAGTTTTCGTTGGTGCAAGATATATGGATTTTTATGGGTATGCGTGAAGATGGTTTTGGTTTTGGTCTTGGTGGAAGAGGATAAGATGTACGGAATGGCAAGAAGATGAGAAGAGATTGCTGTTGTAATTGCAAAAAGAAAAAGAATGGAAAGAAATAAAGAAATAGCAAAAGAGGGTAGTAATCAAATGACAAAGCAGAGAATTAACTACAAGGAAGAAAGAATGGAAAGTTTTCAAATTTTTTTTTTATATGAAAGCTATTGAAAGAGAGGTTGTAGAAACTAGGAATGAAATTGAAAAAGGGGAAAGAGTTTGAGAAATTAAATGATGAGTTTTTCTTGTTTTTGTTTTTTTCATTGCTTTGAAAGTAGGAAAGGAAAAAGAAATATAAAAGGAAAAAATTGAAAGGGGGAAGAAATAAATGAGAAAGAAGAAGATAAAATTAAGGAAATTTGGTAAGTTTTTTTTTATTTGCTTTGAAAGTTGTAAGAAGAAGAAAATGGATGTATATAAAAAAAGGAAAGTAATAAATGGGAGAAGGGAAAACAAAAAGGAAAAGGAATCAAAATGAGGAAAGAAATAATAAAAACAAAAAGGCAAGAATTTTTTTTCCCTTATTAGAAGATTGTAGTATCAATATTTTAATACTCAATCAACCAAACTAGAACTTTTTTTCTATATATACAAAAAAAAAGCAAAAAAAATGACAGAGAAAGAAGGAATTTTGTATATATATATATATTTTTTTTTTTGAACTTGTAAAACAAGAAATAAATTTGTATAAAGGAGGGAATTGATTAGGAAAGAAAAGAAAGAAATAAAAGAAAATAGAAATGGCAAGAGCAGAAAATCAATGAAAATGGTATGTTATTTTTTCTCTTGTTATGAAGATTGTAGAATCATTGAATAATGCCAAATCAAATCAATTAAGAATTTTTTTTATAAATATACAAGAAAACAAAAGAAAATAAAATAAAACTAACACGAATCAGAAATTAAACAAATAACAAAATTTAACCGTTACCTCCCCGGCAACGGCGCCAAAAACTTGATCGACGCTAGTCTATGAATTAGAAAAGCGCGACATTTAAATTAAATTCTGCAAGCATACAGGTGTGTAGCATACAGGTCGAACACAGGGAGGTGAATTAAATCAAATTATTTATCTAATCTCTTGGGCGAGTTAGACAAAACTTTGGAGGTTGATTTTGAAAATTAAACAAAACAAAATTAAAACTGTAATTTGATTCAGAACAGATCCAACTGAACCGATGATCAAATCACAATTTCAATGGAAAAGCAATGAAACTATGAATCAGATTCAAATCTAATCAAATCCAATTTAACCTATGAACGCGATTAAAATACAGAAAATAAAAGTGCAGAATATAAATAACAACAGGAAATAAAATTAGGATTACCGCTGAATCTAATCAGACGGTCAATCACTAATGAAAAGAAATGCAAAATACAAATAGTGTTCAACCGAATCTAATCGTGTAGACAACACTAATTGCTAAGAAATAGAAAATTGCTTAAGATAAAAAGAAAAATGAGTTTTATTAATGAAGAAAAGAATAGAATGAGATATATGATAGGATGGTGGCTACAATGCCATTACAAGGGTATATATAGGGTAGATAGCCAAACCCTAACCCTAACCTTAATGATAAATGGGCCTGGTCATTACATCACTAATTAGTTTACAATGAAAAACATAAATGGGCCTTTGATAATTAAAGCAAATTTGGGCCTTTTCTCTTTTCCTCTTGTTTCCTTGACACTTCTTCATTGATTTGTGATGTGCAAAGCCTTGTTATCAATCCTTTTCTTGTCCAACAGCAACTAGATGTGATATCTTCATCTATAATTCTTCAAAATGCAAATACACAGCAAATTGAACTCTATTTCTCTACATTTATGGTTGCATGCGGGCTGGGCTGGAATATCTGTAAAAGTAACAAAACAATACCCAAGTAATATTTATTTATATACATAAGATAAGATATAAGAGCATAAAATAAACACATTTCTATGTCAATCAGCAACGTTGATTCGAAGTAGTTTTGGGTCTAGTTCCCATCCCGACCTCTTCGAAACAACATGTCAAAAAGGTCAAATAATATTTCATTGATAGTCGGTGTTTTAACTATCAATGATAACAGGACGATCAAGTTCATGGCAGGTCAGGTCTTATTATCCCAATTTTTTTCCTTAAAACTCCTTATCGATCCTTAAAATCATTTGATCTATTTAATATCAGTTTTATTTACTTACCTCGATTAATCACTTTTATTTCCGAGGATTAGATTCGACATCCATACTTATCACATTTCGCTTCACCTCGATTACATTTACAACATCGCTACCTTTCTATAAACTAATTTCATTTCCTTAACTTTGGAAATATCAATTGATATAAATCTTATTTATGGACTCCTTACATTGGCCTTCGAAGGTCAAATCATACATTACTTATCTTTAAATCAAATAGTCTGGTTTTTTTTTCTTTTTCCAACTAAACTGGTATTACAAATTTCATTTCAAAACTCACAATTATCGTTGCAATTATATTTTAGATTCCATAACTCGCATTGCAATATTCCTCCTTGGAAATAAACTAATTTCAACAAATTCCCTTTCTTTCGGCCATTTGAACATAATCTTTCGTATTTACCAAACTTTGCTTTGCCGACATTACCATTTTTATATAAAACCTTCTTATTTCCTCCACTTGGGATACTTTAATTTTTCCCAAATCTGTTTACCTTCCTTTTTGTTTTAGAAAATATTGATATATATCATCTACCCAATGGTATAAAATCAATTTTAAATTCTTATACGGACCAAAAGCAATGATAATTATACATTGTTATATTTTAAAAGCTAATAATCTTATTTATATTCCAAAACCAAACAACAGGCGTTGCAATATTATTTACCTTTCAATAATAAACTAATCTCAACATCATTTACCCTTACAACTAATATTATTCCTTGATAATAGTGAAGCCGTTCAAGTTGGGGTCTTTTATTTACTTCTCAAACCTTGATCGACAACGTTCTTGTCTTAGAATAGATAATAGTCATAATTCAAAAACCATCTTACTTATAATTTTCACAAATCTAGTTTTCTTATTTAAAATAGGGTTTCGTATAACCATATTCTTGTTCTTTGTTCTTAATCGGTTATGACCATTTCCTTTTATCAATTTATAATAAGAATCCATTTATCAATTTCTAAGACGGTTAACATTCATTCATCTTTACTTCCTCGACATTTCCTTTTGATTTAAACCATTGTACTTAATTCAATTAAGTAACATTTCTACTAAAATTTATCTCTTTAGTTTTGATTTCCTTTTTAAAACTCTTCTCATTACATTTGAACAACCTTTACAAATATTCAATTAATTATCATTACAACTCAGTTATCGTCGTAAATGAATTTCCTTTGAGAAGCAATCATTTTAAAATGATAATATACTTTCACGTTTCTTGAAATAAAAGGGGTTTACTTCCCTATTAACAAAACAATTTGGTTGATCACTTTTTAAAACAAAACATTAAACCATTACTAATTACATTAGTATTCTTTAAAACATCTCCAATTAAATGATAAATTATATTTAAGAAATGTTATTAAACTTGAATAACCATTGTCTAAGATAGATTAGTTAATTTCTTCTTTGAAATTCTTAAACAATTATAATAATATCATATACATATTGCTAACTAAAATAAACTACATTTAAGAATGTACTAAATTTAAATTACTATTTTCGATTAAACCGTTGATATAGTCAACTTTGTCTCGTCAGTTAATTTTCTAACTGATATGCATTACTTCTTCCGATTACATTAATTAAATTAATATAATAACTTTGCTTATTCATTTAAATATAATTTTCTGAAAAAGATTAACCTGAGGGTTAATTATAACTTATATTGCTTTTAAACTGATTTAAACATTGGATAATCATTTCAAAATATTTTATAAACATCTATTCATTTTTTATTAAACTTCATTATAATGTATAAATAAAAATTAAAAATCTTATTTCAGTTATAATAAATCCTATAACTAAACATTGTCAATTTGCCTAATGACAAATCACTGTTTAACAAAAATGTAGATTTTAGGCCCTTTGCTGCCAATCCCTCAATCAATACCATTTATTGATTTAAATCACAACAACATTGAATTTCCATTCAACGTCAATATTCAAACAGGTTATTATTGTCAATGGGGTCCAATCAGTTCATATAAATAATAAAAATAAGCAACATACATAATATTTGAGGAATCCGGTCGGATTCCTCCAAACTGTCCTTCCCGACATCACAATTCATAATAACAATATGGAAATTTCAGCCAATACACTTCAAATGATGTGAATATATTTAACGTTAACCAATAGTAAACAAATAACATCCAAAGCAACCAATCAGCCAAATTATACAATCAACAATTAGATTATATGGATTTATTACATCATAGCATTTCAGAAATGTGTGAGAGTTAACTCACCTATTTTCGATTGACGGTTCATTATAATTTTAAACAGACGTTTAAAATTACACGCAATTCTCCTTGCATCCAATTTCGATCAAACCAACTCAGCAGTGTAGTACTCTTTGCTGTGATTCCAAGAAATCTTGTTTCTTTGAATTCTTTACTCACATGAAAAATTCGTCGTCATCGCAAGTTTGAATATAGTTAAAACATCGTTAACTTAATAATTTAATTAACTAATTAAATTCTATACCATAATGAAAGCGTCATCCCTGGCATTTTGAAAGCCGGAACGCTAGACTTCCAATATTCCTAGCCTTCATCGTTCTTTCCTTTTTTTTCCTATTTATTTATTTATTCAATAATCCGAAACCCATACCTAAATTCTTGGCTTGGTCTCTCAACTTCTTTCACTTTTAAATACTTCCCAACGTAAAGAACATAATGCTTGCCAAAGCTTCCCTAACATTCCTATTTCCTTTTGTTAACTTACGTTGGTCCTCCCTTTCTCTTCTTTTTTTCTTCTTTTGAATTTTTTTTTCCTATTACAAGGCCCAAGGCCCATAAGAACTCCACAGACTGCCTTCCCCTACCTTCACTCTTCATCCTTCGTTTGGAGAGAACGCTGCATTCTTTTTTTTTTCATGGAAGAAAGCTCTCCATGCTCCTTCCCAATCCATGCATGCAGCGTTAGCCCCCTTCCCCATATTCTCCACTTCCCCTCTTACGTACAGATCCTTTGTGTTTTTTTTCTTTGTTTTTATATATATATATATATATATATATATATATATATATATATAGCCGATCCTCATTTTCACCACACCCCTCCTTCCAACGCTGCCTCACACAGCTATAGTCCGATCAGGACAACCAACTTTGGCTACGACTTCCGCCAGATCGCCCTGCTCAATTTCGCCTGAACCCATTTACACCCCCAAAGAAAAACTTCCTCCGGCCCCCTTAAACGCCAGCTATAGACTAATCAATCGATGCTGCAGAAGAGCCGAACTCCAAAGTGAAAACAGACGCGCCAAAACCAGTTGAAGAATTAGCGTTCGAAAAGGAAAGAAATAGAGCCGACTTTTGATTTCGGGATAAAAACAAATATATATATACATTGGTTTCTATTTTTCCTGTTCAGGGGGAGATCTGAGAAAGCAGTGAAGTAACACGATAATAACAAAGAGTGCGATTTATATAAGAAGTGGAAAACGTGGTAGCCACGGTTATGTGGGGCGCAAGGCTCTAGTTGTGTGGAGCGCAAGCATCCTATAAAAAAAATTATATGTTTAAATTTATCTTCTGAACACATACAATTTCTATATTGGTTGAATATGATGTTTGTTTTATTGCCATATTATTGTGCAGCAACCGTGTTTTTTTTTCTTTTACATGATGAACTGTCATACTATATGATTGTAATGGCATGTTCGAATTCTTCGCGGATAATACATGACGATGTGTTTAGCAAACATGTCACCGTCTCCCTGATTGTTTACCTTTATCAATGATGTAGACTTTTCAAGCGTTGGCTTATTGATAGAATGGTTTTCATTCAATGTAAGAATCCCATTATTATTATTGTTGTTGTTGTTGTATATAAGTTGAAGACTGAAGTTGTAGTGGAAAAATGTACCAACTAAATTGAACAAAAAGGTTTACATATTGGTATACTGTGAATGAACTAGAAACTGTATGCTTTCAGATATAAAAATAAGAAGAACGGAATATGTTTTTTTAGAAATAGAGACATGTGTATGTTACTCTATACTCGTTAATAGTGCCGCATGGTTTAGACTGTTTCCAAAAGTTTAGGACCGATGTAAGGCATGTGCGTGCACATATAGGTTGAACGAACACCCTTCTTTTATGATTTTGTAAATTTATTTTATTCTATTATTTAAGTCTACCGCTAACTATCGTTGAACGTTCTTAAATTCGCACTGTTGCACACGAACTCCAACCACAAAGAAAATGGACTATATTATTATGTCTTGACAATATGAATCCAATAAAATCAATTTCATTCAATTCCAACTTCGTTTGCAAAATTACGTATTTTAATTTTAATTTATTTATCGGTTCACCCTTTTAAATTTTGTTCATTGACAAAATTACTCCAATTGACCCCAAACAAGAAAAATAACAACAACTAGTTATACGTAATCCAATAAAATTTGTTTCGATGAAAACAAAGTTTATTTGAATAAAGTCCCTTTTTAAGGGTCCAACTTAAATTAAAATAAATCAATTTTAAAATAACTCAATATAATAATAAAATATTGTGCTTGATGAACATACCTACTCAGAATTCCATGTAGTTTCAAAATAAAATACTCTGAGTTTAATTCCAAGCTAAAACGATATAAAATTAAATAAAACCTTTTTATTATATATAAATAAACATTATACTTTATAAATGAATTTCATAGCGACTATTTGAAAATTTAAATTGGACATAAAACAAAATTTACAACATGAAAACTTGGTTTTACTCTTCCATTAGAAAAATATTATCCAATAGATTCAAACATTTCTTGTTTCAGAGAAATCCGACTTATATTGAATCGTGTACAGTCATTTAAAATTCAAAACGTTATATTACGAACTACCGCGCCGCTGCAGCTCGTTTTATAATTGAATTATAAAATAAACGTTCAATCGTCGTTTTATAAACAAATTCATTATTATATTTCCAAATAAATATTTAAAATAATAAACTAAAATAAATATCTAACTACCAAAAATACGGGACATTACATATTACTTCTTTCTGAACTTGAATCAGACACAGCTAATCACCATATAATGTGATTTATATGGATTTCATACACATATGTACACAACAATAATCAAACACAGTCAACCATCATCCAGAGTGCATTACATAACTATATAAGCGTTAAATATAAATAATCAACGCTTATAACAGCCTGTCAACCATTCGGTTGACAAACAACTAAATATTGGGATTAGTGTATGTCCAATATCATCCCGATACCCGTGTGGGGTTTTCAAACAACAAACACAGATTTATTTGAGCAGTTGGGCGATGTGTAAAATTTATCGTCCCAATCCATATTAGTCCAATATGTGTACAAATACAAATCGTCCAATTTGTAAGTGAATATTTATTTAATTGTATACATGTTAAAAAATATATTTCTAAATATAAAATATTTATTTCAATACATGAATATTTTATTTTATTCAACACATGAATGTTTTATTTTATTCAACACATGAAGATTTTCATTTTCCACTCCACATCACAAGTCAAATTCACACAAACAAATCAATCCAAACACACAACCAAACAAGTCATCCATGGTCTGTGGACGACGGGGAGCAATTCATATATGCAGTTATAAAAAAATTAATTGAATAAGAAATTATAGTGAGGAGTTCTCACCTATGGGTTCCACTCCTCCATTCTGTATTTCTGAACGGTTTGGATTTGGATTTGATTCCCGTTGGTTCCGTCGCACTTTGTTTCACACGATTTTTATTTTAAAAATCACATTTTTATTTCAACGCTACATATATAAAAATCATATTTTTATAATGATGTTTATAATAAAAAAATAATATTTTTCTACTGCTACTTCGTATATAAAAATCACATTTTTATCGCTACTTCATATATTTAAAAATCGAATTTTTATTCTAAGAAATTCTAACTTTTCCCTACTTAAAAATCAAATCTTTTTATTTTTAAAAATCCTAACTTTTCCTATTTAAAAATCAAATCTTTTTATTTTTATCATTAATATAAAAATCTATTCATTTTCATTTTCAAAATATAATCTTCTTTATTATAAAAATTCAATCTTCTTCGTTATAAAAATTCAATCTTCTTCATTTGAGAAAATCAAAACTTTTTATTTTTATAATATAAAACCCTATTTATTTTTTATAAAACTAACTACTTTAAAGGAAATAAAAATAAACAGAAAAATATATATAAAAATATACTTACAACGAGGTTTTTTTTGTCGTTTGGAGGGAGGAGATGAGGTGCGTTGGAGGAGGAGGGTTGGCCAGCCAAGGCGACGCGCGGCCTGAGGCGGAGCGGTTTTGGGCGTTAGAGTTTGGGGGGTCTCGTGGATCAACCGGCACCACGATGCGGAGGTTTGGGCTCGCGAATCGGAGGGGAAGAGGAGAGAGGAGGCGCGATGGTATGGGTTTGGTGGTGATGGGTGCGGCGGCGGTTGGAGGGGGCAACGACGAGAACGGCGACGCGGTTTCCCCCTTATTATCCATAAAATTTGGTACAATATGGATCGGTCAAGTTGCTCAAGGATGGATCGATCTGCTTCGTCTAGATTGGATCAACCCAATTGGAAAAGGTGGGTCGATCTGCTTGCGTAATGGTGGATTGGCCTGCTTCAAGATAGAGTGGATCGGCCTCAGCTGATTTGGATCGGACCGGACTATAGCATTATGATTTGAATCAGCTCGAGATAATTTGGACCGGGTAGAAGTACATTACAATTGGCTCGGAAGGTTCTGGATCGGATAGGAATGTGTTGGATCGGCTCGAGAGGCTGTGAATCGGGTAGAAGCACATTGAGTTGGCTCGAGAGGTCTTGGATCGGACAGAAACATGGTGAATCAGCTCGAGGGGCTTTGAATTGTGCAGGAGCTTAGAAATTGGCAATTAGCTACAGTGGCAGTGTAACAACCCACCTCCATTAAGGTCACTCACAAAGGGAATGCCTTAACATTGATGGAGCGTTTTAGTAGACAGAACAGAAACTTACAAGCCAGATAAAACAGTACTTGAAACATTTATAACTTTATTACAACAGAAACTGAAGTAAGTTTGGTTACATCCTTTCAAATCACAATATCAGAATTCAAGTACAAAATATCAGTCTTGTACAAAAGCCTTCAGAATGCATAGTTTTTAAAATCATAATCCCCAACATAAACTGCCATGCCAAAGCCAGACGATACTTCAAACAGAGAAGATCCGAATCAAGCTCCTAGATTTCCACCGTACAAACCTTGGGGGGGATGGAAGAAAAGGGGCGAAAACAAGCAAGGTCAGACATAAAGTCTGGCAAGTCCAGTGACTTTCAGCATATGAACAGATAATAATATCATGACATGAAAATAAAGCTAGATAAGAGACAACATCAATAGGAGTAACTGATATACTTAGGCTAAACAGAAGAAACAGAATGATATAACCCAAGTTATGCTTCTTACTTATATTTTACTTCTCTGCACTAATACTAGTATAACAGGATTAGGTGCCAACCTAATGTCTAAACTGAAACAGAAACGGGAACAGAATAATTTCCACAGAAGAGAATGCTAGTAATGGGCCTTTACCACCCCAACAGAAAGTACAGAAACAGATCAATCCCTATGGAAACAGAATGTAGAATTAGGTGTACACTAGTAAACGGGCCTTTACCACCCGAACAGACGGTACCACGCAGAAACAGACATGTGTTACCACCCAACAGAAACAGACGGTGCCAACAGAAACAGACAGAACTAAGTGTACCCTAAAACCCTACCCCAAACGATCGGCTCCCTAATACATAAATACCCTATGCCAGCCCCACAAAAAGGGTGTATCACTCCCCAAAGTGGCAACCTTTAAATGACACAGACCTATTTACAGATGTCACGGCGTCTTACATCCTAAGAGGCAGACCGGGATCCATGCACGCACACGACCCGGTTGGAACGCACCATCAACACCCCTCGCCATTATCAGAATGAACCGCTTATAATTAGTTCAATAAGCGTGCCCGGACCCTACCTACTGTTGGGTCAAAGTTTTGATACCAGAAAGGGTTACTGACTAATATGGGTCCCAAACAACAGATGACACAAGTAATTCCCCTTCTAACCTTGTATCCCCAGACTAACTGTAACACCCCGAAAATTCTATAACTGTGAGATTAACAAATTAAAGTATAATCAAATTCAAATCAAAGAACTAAGGGAAACGGGATATGCCATTGCGTTCGTCTCGGAAAAATACGCAAAATAGAGTCCGAGTTTTCGAAAAACGGAGTCCGTATGGAGAAGATATGGCCTTCGGAAGTTTTGAATTAAATTTAAAATTCAAACAGAATAAAATAATTAAAAATCGGGCCCAGTGGGCCAGGGCGGATAAACACCCGCCTAGGCCACCCAGGTCAACTGGGCTGTCGACCTGGGCTACCCATGTCGACAGGGCTGTCGACAGCCCTGTCGACAGGGGTGTCGACCTGGTCGAGCCCAGTCAACCTGGCTGGCCAGGTCTGTGTTTGGTCGAATTTCTGTGGTCTGCTTTGTCATTAGGGCTAGGTGGCGGGTTCTAATTGGTCTCTCTATCTAATGAATGGCTACGATCTAACCTAGCAACATCAATGGTCCTAATCAATTCCTAACCTCTATATAAACAACCCTAGACTAAACCCTAATCTATTCATTCAAATTAAGAACATAGCCGCCATGTTGCTGAGGAACGACTAAGAGTAGCCGCCAACTAGAGAGAGAATTAGGAAGAAAGTTCTAAAGCCTAAAGCAATTCAAGCAACCTAAAGCCAATCAATTCAACAAAGGAATCATATCTCTTAATTAGAGAATTCGCCGCAACCATTGTAAGTAGAGTATTACTTTGGTATGAATAAACAATTGTGTAGATATGTATGCTTGAATTGTGGCAATAAAATTCATATTTGTACGGTCTTATCATTTTATATACGTTTGGATATTCTGAATTATGTCATTCAATTATAAAGAACTACATGCGGTAGTTCTATGCAAGTATACGTTTGGAATATTGCGCAAATTATGTAATCTATGTTGAAGCTACATGTATGTAGTTGATTGAAATTCATGCAAGTTTGGGGCTTTGTTATTATGCCATCATGATGTATATTTTTGTGCATAAATCATTTTGCAAGTAATTGAAACAAGTTTGGTTGTTATAGTTCATATGAAACTATGTTGGAATTTTGACACCATAATCCGTGTATTAAGTCATGCTTTTGCAAACTTATGAATATGACTAGGCTATGAATGATATTTGGCATAATTGAAATCCATGATTAAGTCTATCTTGTTTAAAAGAATTATATGATGACATATGTGAGACATGGCTAGGTTAGACTCAAAAATCCCTTTTTGCAAGTTTAAAGCAAACACCATGATTAGGAATATTTATGCATAAGTATATTTATGCCATGGTTATGTGAACAAATTTAACTATACTTATGCCATGCTTATGTTTGACATTATGCCATGCTTACGCTAGAAATATTTATGCCATGCTTATGCTAGAAATATTTATGCCATGCTTATGCTAGAAATATTTATGCCATGCTTATGTTTGACATTATGCATAAATAAGAATATGGGTTCATGTTGCAGTTAAACCTATGCAAGTTCACATGCCTTGATTCATGTCACCTATGTTACCACTATGCAAGTACACCAGTTTCTATTTTGTATTTCCAACGTCGTATTGCAAGTTCATGCGCTCACATTCCCCTCTTTGTGTATGTAATCATGCTTTAAGCCTCCCCTTTTCGCATGGCTAATTTGGGCTTTAAAAGGCTAAGCCCAATATATATAAACGGACGTGTAAAAACGGGGGAAAATAACGTTGGGTTAAAATTAATTAATGAATGAAAATATAAAATAGAAAGGCCCAAATTCAAGTATGGGTTGGGCCCGTGATTGGTGTAACCTTTACACCATTAACTTAATAATGGGCCGCAAATATTTACATATAAGAAATAGAGAAGAATGACAAAATATGTAAATGTAGAAAATACGATGTGTTTAACCCGAGGTTGGATTGAGTTGTGATGTAAACCTGCCCGGAACCGCCCGGCTGTCCAGTAGTCACAACAATACCTATCCAATGTGGGAGGTTAAACATGGAGCCCAATAAGGACCCGAGGTTAGACAGAGTTGTGGCGTAAGACTGCCCGGAACCAACCGGCAACAGGCAGCCACAACAATACCTGTCTAATGTGAGAGGTCAGGGCCTTAATAAGACAATTAAGGCTGAGTCAGGATTGTTAAGATTAAGTGAACTAAAGACTTAATCAAAATGGAACATGCTAAACTAAACGGACTGGTGGGGTTAGGTTAGGAAACACTTAACCAACTTAGCATGTTGGCTAGAGATAGAAAACCTAGTAGCGGGGGACCCTTTTCAGCAGTAACCCTAAAAGGTGTATCAGGATACCCTGAAACTAGGCAGGGTGGGGCACGATTACTGGGCTGATTGTAAGAGGTCAAATCGACGGCGGTGGTGTAGCAGTGTAGGTTCTAACGGAGTGCGGGCGTGCACACACTCCGGCGCAGAAAAACAAGGCACTGGACACCAGTAGCATACCTGTGCACTCTAAGGTTGTGTCGGGCCGCCACCATGGGACTTGATACACCCCACGGTGGGACCAGCATAGGTAACTACAAACATCGGGGGCCGTAAGACACATGTAACTATGCGAGTAGGAGCCGATAATCATAGAATGGATCACATCACCCTGATTATGGGTGCCAGTTGGAAACTAGTTTATATGGGTTCAGAGATTAACATGGGGTACGATAGTATATTCGACCCTAGACAACTTAACCAAGTTTATTGTGCTTGCCCACTTCTTGTTTATACTTATCATACCCAGTTCTTTATTCATAGACAAAATAGTACTAGACTTACTCAGGCTTTATGTCTGACTCTACTTTTCTTTCGTCTTCTTTCTTCCGTTTCCCCCCCCCCCCCCCAGGTCCTCAGGGAGGGAACACAGCAGCTTGACCTACCTCAACATCCAGCTTGAAGAAGAGAAATGTATTGCTTGGACTTTCCTGTTTTGAACTATGGCTTTGGACAATCCACTATGGGGCTTTTGCAGTTTATCTATATTTTATTTATGCTTCTTTAAATAATGTACTCAAGACAGATTATGAAAGTGTTATGTTATGTTTTTGGAAAGGATGTTGTTGTAACACGTATTTGACTTTTATGAAATAAAAGATTGTTGTTCTTCCGCTGTTTACAAATATGTGTTCTTATATCTGTCTTGTATATCTGTGACTTGTACTTATAAACCTCCACCAAAATTAGGGCATTCCCTTTGAGAGTGACCCTAATGGAGGTGGGGTGTTTCACTTGGTATCAGAGCATGGGTTTTACCAGATAAGATAAAAAGTTTTGAAAATTTATTTTCAGAAAGGGAATTTAAAGAAGCATTTTTAAAAGAAAGAAATATTATTTTATTTTAAAAAAAAAACAAACAAAGTCCACTCCCCAAAGCCATAGGTACTATCTCTTATCCTTCGTTTTGAATCTATCCTTTTTGTTTCAGCATGTCCCAAGAACTCAACTTGCCGGAAGGGGTACCAATACCTGGTTGGTTTTAGACGATTCTTAGAAGCAAGGGCCACTCAGCCAGGTCCTACCGTTCCTCCTCCCCCAGCTGAAGGAAATCATCCAGCCGCAGCGGCACCTTTTCCTCCACCTCCTCCTCGGGGAAACACGTTTGCTAAGATATGTAAAGATTTTAAAGCTATGGGAGGAAGGGATTTCCATGGCACTGAGTCCTTCGTGGCAGCTTGGAATTGGCTGAAAGAGACTGAAGACCTATTTATCATCTTTGAGGTAGAAGATAGACAGAAAGTACAATTGGCGGTGTGGCTATTGAAGGGCGAGGCTTCCTACTGGTGGGAGGTCACTAATGCTGAAAGACCAGTGGAGACATGGGAGGACTTTAGGGCAAGGTTTGAGACCAAATTTCTCTCAGATGCAGAAAGAAGTTTGCAGTTGGAAAAATTCTTGTTTCTTAAGCAAGGGGACAAGACAGTCAAAGAGTATGTGAATCAGTTCGATGAGCTGGCTAGGTTTGGACTTGACCTAGTCAACACCCCGCACAAGAAGGCTCTCCGTTTCGTCAAAAGGTTGAATGAGCCATTACACAGTTTGGCCATGACCCATATACCCATGGGAGCCACGTATGAAAGATTGGTGCAAATGGCATTGCTGAATGAAGAGGATAAGGGCAAGAAGGAGGCAAAGGCAGAAAGCTCTCAAGGGAAGAAAGAGGGTTTGCAGCCTAAGAAGACAGACTTTAAGAAGGGCGGGAAAGGCAACAAAGAGAAGAGGAAGTGCAATTTCTGTGGCAAAGTGGGGCACTTAGTAAAGGACTGCCGGAAAAAGAAGGCCAAGGAGAATGGTGGGTGCTTTTCGTGCGGTCAGACAGGCCATAGGGCTAAGGACTGCCCAAAGAAACGAGGACAGGGCCAGGGCACTGGATCCACCCCAGGGGCACAGGTTCATGTGCTAGAAGCGCCACCATTGCAACAGCGAGGTATAAATACTTCTGTAGAAAGCGTAGTTTATCTTTATGATCACCCCGTTCGCACTTTATTTGATTCTGGCGCATCACACTCCTTTATCTCGTCTGCTTTAGTAGAATCTCTGCACCTAAAAACTAGTATGGTAGAGGACCCCTTAATTGTTTCAAACCCAATTGGGGGCCCAGCTCATTTGTCTATGATCTGTGTGGGATTGAAAATTTCTATTCTAAGTGTAGAATTTCAATGTAGTGCCTTTGTTTTGGGCTTTTCGGGTTATGGTTTGATTTTGGGTATGGATTGGCTATCCAGTAATGGGGCCATCCTTGATTGTGAGAAAAGGGTTGTTAGGCTCCTAACCCAGCTCGGTAATACTTTGGAAATTTCTTGTAATCCCTCGTATGCGGTTATGCTTAGTTATCTTGAATCGCTAGATGCCTCTGTAGACAATTTGCAATCAGTTAGAGTGGTCCGGGAATATCCGGATGTCTTCGAAGGGCTTGCCTCCGAAGCGGGAAATAGACTTCCGTATATATCTTGTAGATAATGCAAAGCCCGTTGCGTTGCCGTTAGACATATGGCTCCACGAGAAAGAAAAGAGCTCAGTAAACAGATTAAAGAGCTTCTAGAGAAGGGGTTCATTAGGAGGAGCATTTCAGAATGGGGCGCTCCAGTGGTGTTCGCTACAAAGGCGGATGGTTCACTCCGTCTATGTGTTGACTATAGGGAGCTCAACAAGCTAACGAAAAAGAATAGGCACCCTCTCCCTAGAATTGACGATTTATTTGACCAGCTTGTAGGAGCGTCTGTTTTCTCCCAACTCGATTTAGCAACCGGTTTTCATCAGCTAAGGGTGGCTGAAGATAGCATCGATAAAACGGCTTTCAGAACCCCAGACGGCTTCTTTGAATGGCTTGTCATGCCTTTCGGCTTGACAAATGCACCTGCGTACTTCGTGGACCTGATGAGTAGGGTATTTAGAGATTTCCTCAACAAATTCGTAGTGGTCTTCGTAGATGATATCCTTATCTTCTCAAAGAGTGAAGAGGAACATGCTCAGCACTTAAGGGCAATCATGGAAACTTTGCGAGTCCATCAACTAAAAGCCAAGTTCTCCAAATGCCACTTTTGGAGAGAAGAGGTGAGGTTCCTTGGGCACATAGTATCCAAACAAGGGTTAGCGGTGGACCCTGCGAAGGTAGTGGCGGTACAGGATTGGAAGACACCAAGGAATGCAACTGAGGTCCGAAGCTTTCTAGGACTAGCAGGTTTCTATCGAAAATTTATAAGGGATTTTGCGAAAATCTCAGCACCGCTCACGAAGTTGACTAAGAAGAATCTAGTATTCAATTGGGATTTGGATTGCGAGTTTGCTTTCCAACGACTGAAAAGGGCTCTCACAACAGCCCCAGTTTTGACGCTGCCAGATGGGAGCAAGATGTTCACTGTTTATACGGTTGCATGTGGGACAGGGCTAGGCGCCGTCTTAATGCAAGAAGGGAGGGTAGTAGCTTATGGCGGGAGGCAGTTGAAAGTGCACGAAAAGAACTACCCAACCCACGATCTTGAGTTAGCCGCCATCGTCTTTGCACTCAAGTCTTGGCGACACTATCTCCTAGGTGAGAAGTTCGAACTTTACACTGACCATAAATCGTTGAAATATCTTTTCTCGCAGAAGGATCTTAACTTGAGGCAACAAAGATGGATGGAGTTTCTTGCCTCGTACGATTTCGAAATCTCCTACACTCCGGGCAAAGGCAACGTAGTGGCAGACGCGTTGAGCCAAAAGAAATTAACCCTAAGCCCGTTGTTTGTTGAAAGACAAAGCCTAGAGTTTATAGCCAGCTTCGACTTTAGGCCTTCCTCCGATTTCGTACCGGGCTTGCTTGCATCTCTCGAAGTGCGCCCAACTTTAGTAGATTCAGTAGGGGCAGCACAACGCGAAGACCCTCAGCTTGTGGAAATAATTGATAGGCTAATTAGGGGTGAGACTTCAAGTCATCTCAACCGATACTCCATTGACGATAGGGGTTTGCTAAGGCGAGACGGAAGACTATGCGTCCCACAGACAAAAGATTTAATAAAGAAGGTTCTCGAGGAAGCACATCACTCCAAGATGACGATACATCCAGGCGGAGATAAAATGTACAAAGACATAAAAAGGACTTTTTTCTGGAACGGCATGAAAAAGGACGTGGCAGAATTCGTCTCTAAGTGCATGGTGTGCCAACAGGTTAAAGCGGAACAGAAAAAGCCTGGCGGACTACTGCATCCTCTAGAGGTCCCGCAGTGGAAGTGGGATAGCATCTCAATGGACTTCATCGATGGGCTGCCTAGGTCTAGGAGGGGCAACACTAGCATTTGGGTAATAGTGGATAGGCTTACTAAAAGCGCCCACTTTTTACCTGTCAAAAGTAAAAGAACTGCCTCATCCCTAGCATCACTTTACCTTAAGGAAATCGTTCGACTCCATGGAATACCGTCTAGCATTGTTAGTGACCGAGACCCCATTTTCACCAGCGAGTTTTGGCGGAGTCTGCAAGAAGCAGTAGGAACGCAGTTATGCTTGAGCACAGCCTATCATCCTCAAACCGACGGCCAAACAGAGAGAGTGAACAGAGTTTTGGAAGACCTTTTAAGACTATGCGTCCTTGACTTCGGAGGGACATGGGAACACCACCTTCCTTTGGTGGAATTTGCCTACAACAACAGTTATCAAGCAACCATCGGAATGGCGCCCTTCGAAGCTTTATATGGAAGACCGTGCCGATCGCCCACTTGTTGGTGGGAGTCTACTGATAAGCTCATACTTGGACCAGATATGATCCGAGAGACTTCAGAGAAGGTAGACTTAATACGAAGAAGGATGAAGACGGCCCAAGACAGACAAAAGTCCTATGCCGACAAGAGGAGGACCGACCTTGAATTTGAAGTCGGAGACAGAGTTTTTCTCAAAGTATCACCGCTAAGAAACGTTGTTCGTTTTGGAACCACAGGAAAACTGGCACCAAGGTTCGTAGGGCCATTCCCTATTATCGAGAAGATTGGGAAAATGGCCTATAGATTAGAGCTACCCGAGAAATTGGCTGGAGTCCACAACGTTTTTCACGTTTCACATCTCCGAAAATGTCTACATGAGTCTGCTGAAGTGGTAGAGCCAAATATCCTCGAAGAGGCCGAAGTGGAACGCGAAGCAACCATAAGAAAAGTTCCAACCCGCATCTTAGGAACGGAAGTGAAGAAGCTACGCAACCGCGAAGTCAAGCTCGTCAAAGTTCAGTGGAGCGACGCCGAGGGAGACGCGACTTGGGAAACTGAAGCTAGAATCCGTACTGCCTACCCTTTTCTGTTCGAGGGTACATCTTTGATCTTTCTTTTTCCTTAAGTTGCGCTTTTATCTATCTTTTTAGGTATATTTCCTCGACCGTATCTTTTAGGTAGAAGCCCTTTTGATGGAAACATGTAGTTGAAACATGTTATGGATGATGGTTGCAAGTGGTTGCAAGTGATTGCTAGTGGTTGCTCGTGGTTGCATATACACACACAATCTAGGTTTTAGATTGGCTCAGTCACTTCATATTGCATATGCATATATGTTTGTATTCGTATGTGGTTGAACTTTAATGTGTTGATATGTGGATGCTGCATTTGTATTGAATGATTGTGCACTCATATAGAATCATGAATAGGAAAATTTGCATACATAATGGATTCATGGCACTTACATAATTCGCATTAAGGAGGTCAACTGAATCAGTAGACCGCCTGATTTTGCATTAGATAAGTTCATGTACACAGACACTTCGCATATGATCATGAAGCATTAGAAGTCTTTTAAGGACAATGGATGCTCGTGTTTGATGGATGAGTAGATGGATGATTGGATGTTAGGATTTACATTCCTCCTAACTTGAAGATTTCGGGGACGAAATCCTTTTAAGTGGGGGAGAATGTAACACCCCGAAAATTCTATAACTGTGAGATTAACAAATTAAAGTATAATCAAATTCAAATCAAAGAACTAAGGGAAACGGGATACGCCATTGCGTTCGTCTCGGAAAAATACGCAAAATAGAGTCCGAGTTTTCGAAAAACGGAGTCCGTATGGAGAAGATATGGCCTTCGGAAGTTTTGAATTAAATTTAAAATTCAAACAGAATAAAATAATTAAAAATCGAGCCCAGTGGGCCAGGGCGGATAAACACCCGCCTAGGCCACCCAGGTCAACTGGGCTGTCGACCTGGGCTACCCATGTCGACAGGGCTGTCGACAGCCCTGTCGACAGGGGTGTCGACCTGGTCGAGCCCAGTCAACCTGGCTGGCCAGGTCTGTGTTTGGTCGAATTTCTGTGGTCTGCTTTGTCATTAGGGCTAGGTGGCGGGTTCTAATTGGTCTCTCTATCTAATGAATGGCTACGATCTAACCTAGCAATATCAATGGTCCTAATCAATTCCTAACCTCTATATAAACAACCCTAGACTAAACCCTAATCTATTCATTCAAATTAAGAACATAGCCGCCATGTTGCTGAGGAACGACTAAGAGTAGCCGCCAACTAGAGAGAGAATTAGGAAGAAAGTTCTAAAGCCTAAAGCAATTCAAGCAACCTAAAGCCAATCAATTCAACAAAGGAATCATATCTCTTAATTAGAGAATTCGCCGCAACCATTGTAAGTAGAGTATTACTTTGGTATGAATAAACAATTGTGTAGATATGTATGCTTGAATTGTGGCAATAAAATTCATATTTGTACGGTCTTATCAATTTATATACGTTTGGATATTCTGAATTATGTCATTCAATTATAAAGAACTACATGCGGTAGTTCTATGCAAGTATACGTTTGGAATATTGCGCAAATTATGTAATCTATGTTGAAGCTACATGTATGTAGTTGATTGAAATTCATGCAAGTTTGGGGCTTTGTTATTATGCCATCATGATGTATATTTTTGTGCATAAATCATTTTGCAAGTAATTGAAACAAGTTTGGTTGTTATAGTTCATATGAAACTATGTTGGAATTTTGACACCATAATCCGTGTATTAAGTCATGCTTTTGCAAACTTATGAATATGACTAGGCTATGAATGATATTTGGCATAATTGAAATCCATGATTAAGTCTATCTTGTTTAAAAGAATTATATGATGACATATGTGAGACATGGCTAGGTTAGACTCAAAAATCCCTTTTTGCAAGTTTAAAGCAAACACCATGATTAGGAATATTTATGCATAAGTATATTTATGCCATGGTTATGTGAACAAATTTAACTATACTTATGCCATGCTTATGTTTGACATTATGCCATGCTTACGCTAGAAATATTTATGCCATGCTTATGCTAGAAATATTTATGCCATGCTTATGCTAGAAATATTTATGCCATGCTTATGTTTGACATTATGCATAAATAAGAATATGGGTTCATGTTGCAGTTAAACCTATGCAAGTTCACATGCCTTGATTCATGTCACCTATGTTACCACTATGCAAGTACACCAGTTTCTATTTTGTATTTCCAACGTCGTATTGCAAGTTCATGCGCTCACATTCCCCTCTTTGTGTATGTAATCATGCTTTAAGCCTCCCCTTTTCGCATGGCTAATTTGGGATTTAAAAGGCTAAGCCCAATATATATAAACGGACGTGTAAAAACGGGGGAAAATAACGTTGGGTTAAAATTAATTAATGAATGAAAATATAAAATAGAAAGGCCCAAATTCAAGTATGGGTTGGGCCCGTGATTGGTGTAACCTTTACACCATTAACTTAATAATGGGCCGCAAATATTTACATATAAGAAATAGAGAAGAATGACAAAATATGTAAATGTAGAAAATACGATGTGTTTAACCCGAGGTTGGATTGAGTTGTGATGTAAACCTGCCCGGAACCGCCCGGCTGTCCAGTAGTCACAACAATACCTATCCAATGTGGGAGGTTAAACATGGAGCCCAATAAGGACCCGAGGTTAGACTGAGTTGTGGCGTAAGACTGCCCGGAACCAACCGGCAACAGGCAGCCACAACAATACCTGTCTAATGTGAGAGGTCAGGGCCTTAATAAGACAATTAAGGCTGAGTCAGGATTGTTAAGATTAAGTGAACTAAAGACTTAATCAAAATGGAACATGCTAAACTAAACGGACTGGTGGGGTTAGGTTAGGAAACACTTAACCAACTTAGCATGTTGGCTAGAGATAGAAAACCTAGTAGCGGGGGACCCTTTTCAGCAGTAACCCTAAAAGGTGTATCAGGATACCCTGAAACTAGGCAGGGTGGGGCACGATTACTGGGCTGATTGTAAGAGGTCAAATCGACGGCGGTGGTGTAGCAGTGTAGGTTCTAACGGAGTGCGGGCGTGCACACACTCCGGCGCAGAAAAACAAGGCACTGGACACCAGTAGCATACCTGTGCACTCTAAGGTTGTGTCGGGCCGCCACCATGGGACTTGATACACCCCACGGTGGGACCAGCATAGGTAACTACAAACATCGGGGGCCGTAAGACACATGTAACTATGCGAGTAGGAGCCGATAATCATAGAATGGATCACATCACCCTGATTATGGGTGCCAGTTGGAAACTAGTTTATATGGGTTCAGAGATTAACATGGGGTACGATAGTATATTCGACCCTAGACAACTTAACCAAGTTTATTGTGCTTGCCCACTTCTTGTTTATACTTATCATACCCAGTTCTTTATTCATAGACAAAATAGTACTAGACTTACTCAGGCTTTATGTCTGACTCTACTTTTCTTTCGTCTTCTTTCTTCCGTTCCCCCCCCCCCCCAGGTCCTCAGGGAGGGAACACAGCAGCTTGACCTACCTTAACATCCAGCTTGAAGAAGAGAAATGTATTGCTTGGACTTTCCTGTTTTGAACTATGGCTTTGGACAATCCACTATGGGGCTTTTGCAGTTTATCTATATTTTATTTATGCTTCTTTAAATAATGTACTCAAGACAGATTATGAAAGTGTTATGTTATGTTTTTGGAAAGGATGTTGTTGTAACACGTATTTGACTTTTATGAAATAAAAGATTGTTGTTCTTCCGCTGTTTACAAATATGTGTTCTTATATCTGTCTTGTATATCTGTGACTTGTACTTATAAACCTCCACCAAAATTAGGGCATTCCCTTTGAGAGTGACCCTAATGGAGGTGGGGTGTTTCACTAACAGATTTCAGATTAACTTGTTTACATGTTCAGACATACAGAGTTCAGATCAACTAGTTCACAAATCAGACAAGTTTTCAGACTAATGGATCAGATATACCGATTTAACAGATTTACAGATTTGTCTAACTTTGTAATTGGGCCTACAGATCCACGAAACGGGTTTGTTAAATTCATTAGTCCAATTGGTTCAACCCTATCCTCCCAACACGTTTTAGACATCATATTTATCTTAGAAAATTAATGCGCAGACCTCTCACATTAGACTGACAGTTTGCGGTCACTGGTTAAGCCGGTTGGTTCCGGGCAGATTTCTGCTGCAAACTGAGTCTAACCTCGGGTTTCAAGCACGTTATGACTAACTTCTCACATTAGAACCTATTGTTTACGGCCGCTGGATGTGCCGGGCGGTTCCGGGCAGGATTACACCGCAAACTCATTCCAACCTCGAGTTAGCCATGTTCATGTTTAGCCAATGCATTCATTCACAGACTATGCTAATATCAGACTAATCATGCTAATTTAACAAATTAACTTTTGTACAAGTTACAGCAGATTATTCGAGATTCTATTAACAAGTTTTGCTCAATTTTAAATCGAGCCTACAGATATTCATACTCAAATTTCAATACTCAGTTTTCAACAGATTTAGCAGATGAACAGACCTAGCAGATTAGTCAATAAAACAGAACTAGCAGATTTGGCAATATAAAAGAACTAGTAGTTTAGGCAATATAACAGAACTAGCAGATTAGGCAATATAACAGAACTAGTAGATTAGGCAATATAACAGAACTAGCAAATTAGGCAATATAACTGAACTAGCAGATTAGGCAATATAGCAGATTTAATCATTCCTTAAAGTTTCATAAACATATCTTGCCTAATTATAAATTTGGCCTTAAGTTTGCATGCCTAAATAGTTGTCATGGTTCACAATATGATCATATACCCCACGTTTGCATTGAATTTACATGGCACAGATTAGGGTCATAATTTACCATATAACACATGTCCCAAATTTAGTTAAACACTCCTAGTACAAAAGATTCACATATAAATTATACCAAATATAGCCATCGATTTCAATGCATGTCATATATTCAAAGATTTCCCACTTAGGTGTTATTCACATTTAATAGCTATAAATCTTAATATAGATCTTCACACCTAAGTCATATTCTCTTTTTGTCTCAAGTCATGAATCGTTATATAAAAATATGCCCAACAATCTAGATCTTTAAATTATATCCTCTCAAAATCAGGTCTTAATTTTTTAATATGCGTTATGTCCAATGTCTCAAGTCACATGCTAACATACAATGGTTCCTCTTCTTCCAATTCACAGAATATGCATAGATCTAAATCTAGTTTACAATATCATTCACAGATTAGCCATGTCCAATTATGCCATCATTCATTATTTGTCCCAAAGTTTAGCGTTCGTGCGTTAATCTCTTATGAGATGTGGCGCAGGCTCGTGGTAGCCTGGCTATCGAACTGAAAGAAGAAAGAGATACAGAATATATATATCAGAACAGAATGTACACAACCTCAAATTCAGATTTACAATCATGTCACAATTATAATTAAAGTTTATATCGGAAAATAACCGTACTTGCCTTTCGTGGTTTTAAGAAAGGATAATAAACTGTTGTCGATGCAGAAATGCTAAATTATTCCTCTTTAATTGTTGTTGTAGCTCTAAACTTTGATTTGATATTTGATTTAGCTTTTAATTCTATTCAGGTTGGAAGAAGGTGCATCAGTCCAAGTTTTGATTCCAGCAGAGTAATGGCGCCATTATTATATTTATTTAGAACAAAGACAGAGTATAGACAGAATGAAATTGTGTAGAAAAATGAGGCTAGGAGGCTGTTTATACAAGATTAGGCGGACGAATCTAGACAGAAAACGAGACCGGATACATCAGAGTGAACCAAGTTCAAAAACTGGGTTTCGGGAGCAGGTCGACCCCTAGGTCGACTCCCCAGTCGACCTGGTCATGGGGAGGTCGACACCCCAGTCGACTCCCCAGTCGACCTGGTTGGGGGGGTCGACTCCCCAGTCGACCTGGGTATATGGGCAGGAATTTTCCCGCCAGCCTTCTCTGGGTTTGAATTTCGAATTTCTGGCTTTATTTTCGAGCTGTTTTATTTTACTCAAATTCCTGAAACTTTTGAGGGTCATAACTTTGTCATACGAACTCCGATTTTCGAAAACTCGGACTCGATTTCATGCAGAATTCTGAGACGAACGCAATGGCGCAACCCGTTTCCCTTGATTCTTATTTTATAATTTAATTATTCTCTGATTTGTTACTTATACGATCACAAAAAATACGGGGTGTTACATTCTCCCCTCCTTAAAGGATTTCGTCCCCGAAATCTTCAAGTTAAGAAGAATGTGTCCTACCATCCAGTCATCCATCTACTCAACCATCATCCACAAGCATCCATTGTCCTTAGAAAACTTTTAATGTTGTATGAACATGTGCAAAAGGGTGTGTATATGTTCCTTATCTAATGCAAAGATCAGGCGGTCCACTGATTCAGTTGACCTCCTTAATGCGAACTATGTCAGTGTCATGAGTCCAACATATATGCAATTTTCCTATTTGACACATATCATTCTTATATGAGTGACAACCATTCATTCATATGCAACATCCATGTGATGAGTCAATCATTTTGCATCCACAAAAATTGAAAATGCTCACACATCCATATGCAGTATGAGAGTGTTTTCGAGCCGATTTAGTGCCTAGTGTGTGTATATGCATCCACGAGCAACCACTAGCAACCACTTGCATCCACTTGCAATCATCAAACATAACATGTCTCAAACACATGTTTACGCCCATTAGTTTCTACCTAAAGTTCGAAGATTCGATCGATAGGATACAGTCGAATGATGGAAGCGAGTATAGATAAAACAAAAACTTGGTTCCCATTAGACATTGGTTGAGAGAATAATTCCCCTAAGTATCAACCCCGAAGACCGAAACCAACATCAGATTGACACCCAGAGGATTACCCTCTTTAGACAATGTCAAAACTGGAAATCTTAACCTTATTAGAAATATTCAGATATCTACAGATTACTGGTACAGATCAGATTACCCAATGATTCTTAGGAAACTAAGCATAATAAAACCCAGAATGTATGCGTCCTACTTGACGCCTAACAAAGATATCTCTCAAACCCCAATCTATCACAAACAAATGAGCCATAACCCTTATGGGTTTGAGTCTACAGCAGAATCAGAAACAATACTAGTATTAAAGTGAAGAGTATTGATTACAGAATCAAAATGCCAGAATCAGAAAGAGTTTTAACTCAACAATCAGATAAGAAAATTAAACCTTCTACATAAATTTTCTTATTTCTACCCTATCTACCAGTCACTTAAGCATTTTCCTGTCCTCCAGAAGTGGGTTCTGCCCTCTGCCCTTGCCCTCGTTTCTTCGGGCAGTCACTATTGAAGTGTCCCATCTCACCACAGTTGAAGCAAGTGCCCTTCCTTTTTCTGCAATCCTTATTCATATGAGTTGAGCTTCCACAAGTAAAGCACTTTTTCTCCTTCTTATTTTTAGACTTCTCATCCTTCTTTTGTGTTTCCTTTTTAGGCCATGCTTTCTTCTTCTGTGGTTCTTCCTTCTTTGTCTCTTTCTTGCCCTTGTCTTCCTCGTGCAGTAGTGCCATGTCCACCAATTTCTCGTAAGTCGCTCCCATGGGTACATGGGTCATTGCAAGGCTGTGCAGTGGCTCGTTCAATCCTTTAACAAAGCGGAGATCCTTTTTATGCTAAGTGTTGACTAAATTCAGTCCGAACCTAGCCAGTTGGTTGAACTGGTTGACGTATTCCTTGACCGTCATACTTCCTTGCTTAAGAGATAAGAACTTTTCCAGTTGTAGACTTCGTTCACCTTGCGAGAGGAATTTCGTCTCAAACCTTGTTCTGAAATCCATCCATGTTTCAACCGTCCTCTCGGCGTTAGTGACTTCCCACCAATAGGAAGCTTCGTCTTTGAGCAACCATACCGCCAACTGTACCTTCTGCCTATCGTCCACCTCGAAGATAAGGAACAGATCCTCAGTTTCTTTGAGCCAGTTCCTCGCTTCTACGAATGATTCAGTTCCCTTGAAATCCTTTCTACCCATGGCCCTAAAATCTTTACAGATCTTTGAGAAAGCAATTGCACGAGGAGGGGGCGGAGGAGGGGGAATCGCTATGGCTGGAGGAGGAATATCTGCTGGGCCTGCATCGTTGGCCCTAGCCTCAAATTACCTCCTGAACCAGCCAGGTATTGGCACGCCTTCTGGAAATTTAAGATTCCCAGACATGCTGAAACGAAAGAAAAAGGATTCAAAACAGAGAACTGAAAAGATTGATATATGGCTTTCGGAGATTATGTTTTTCAAAATAATCTTTATTTTTGAAAATACTTCCTTCCAAAACCTTTTTGAAAATAGTTTTCAAAAACTTTACCCAATCTGGTAACCTTCCGCTCTGATACCAAGTGTAACACCCCACCTCCATTAAGGTCACTCACAAAGGGAATGCCTTAACTTTGATGGAGCGTTTTAGTAGACAGAACAGAAACTTACAAGACAAATAAAACAGTACTTGAAAATTTTATAACTTTATTACAACAGAAACCGAAGTAAGTTTGGTTACATCCTTTCAAATCACAATATCAGAATTCAAGTACAAAATATCAGTCTTGTACAAAAGCCTTCAGAATGCATAGTTTTTAAAATCATAATCCCCAACATAAACTGCCATGCCAAAGCCAGACGATACTTCAAACAGAGAAGATCCGAATCAAGCTCCTAGATTTCCACCCAACAAACCTTGGGGGGGGAACAGAAGAAAAGGGGCGAAAACAAGCAAGGTCAGACATAAAGTCTGGCAAGTCCAGTGACTTTCAGCATATGAATAGATAATAATATCATGACTTGAAAATAAAGCTGGATAAGAGACAACATCAACAGGAGTAACTGATATACTTAGGCTAAACAGAAGAAACAGAATGATATAGCCTAAGTTATGCTTCTTACTTATATTTTAATTCTCTGCACTAATACTAGTATAACAGGATTAGGTGTCAACCTAATGTCTAAACTGAAACAGAAACGGGAATAGAATAATTTCCACAGAAGAGAATGCTAGTAATGGGCATTTACCACCCCAACAGAAAGTACAGAAACAGAAACAGATTAATCCCTACGGAAACAGAATGTAGAATTAGGTGTATACTAGTAAATGGGCCTTTACCACCTGAACAGATGGTACCACGCAGAAAGAGATAGGTGTTACCACCCAACAGAAACAGACGGTACCAATAGAAACAGACAGTACTAAGTGTACCCTAATACCCTACCCCAAATGATCGGCTCCCTAATACATAAATACCCTGTGCCAGCCCCACAAAAAGGGTGTATCACTCCCCAAAGTGGCAAACTTTAATGACACAGACCTATTTACAGATGTCACGGCGTCTTACATCCTCAGAGGCAGACCGGGATCCATGCACGCACACGACACGGCTGGAACGCACCATCAACACCCCTCGCCATTATCAGAATGAACCGCTTATAATTAGTTCAGTAAGCGTGCCCAGACCCTACCTACTGTTGGGTCAAAGTTTTGATAACAGAAAGGGTTACTGACTAATATGGGTCTCAAACAACAGATGACACAAGTAAGTCCCCTCCTAACCTTGTGTCTCCAGACTAATAGATTTCAGATTAACTTGTTTACAAGTTCAGACATACAAAGTCCAGATCAACTAGTTCACAGATCAGACAAGTTTTCAGACTAACGGATCAGATATACGGATTTAACAGATTTACAGATTTGTCTAACTTTGTAATTGGGCCTACAGATTCACGAAACGGGTTTGTTAAATTCATTAGTCCAATTGGTTCAACCCTATCCTCCTAACACGTTTTAGACATCATATTTATCTTAGAAAATTAATGTGCAGACCTCTCACATTAGACTGACAGTTTGTGGCCAGTGGTTAGGCCGGTTGGTTCCGGGCAGATTTCTGCCGCAAACTGAGTCTAACCTCGGGTTTCAAGCACGTTATGACTAACTTCTCACATTAGAACCTATTGTTTGCGGCCACTGGATGTACCGGGCGGTTCCGGGCAGGATTACGCCGCAAACTCATTCCAACCTCGAGTTAGCCATGTTTCATGTTTAGCCAATGCATTCATTCACAGACTATGCTAATATCAGATTAATCATGCTAATTTTACAAATTAACTTTTGTACAAGTTACAGCTGATTATTCGAGATTCTATTAACAAGTTTTTCTCAATTTTAAATCGAGTCTGCAGATATTCATACTCAAATTTCAATACTCAGTTTTCAACCGATTTTGCAGATGAACAGACCTAGCAGATTAGGCAATATAACAGAACTAGCATATTAGGCAATATAATAGAACTAGCAGGTGAGGCAATATAACAGAACTAGCAGATTAGGCAATATAACAGAACTAGTAGATTAGGCAATATAACAGAACTAACAGACTAGGAAATATAACAAATTTAATCATTCCTTAAAGTTTCATAAACATATCTTGCCTAATTATAAATTTGGCCTTAAGTTTTCATGCCTAAATAGTTGTCATAGTTCACGATATGATCATATAACCCACGTTTGCATTGAATTTACATGGAATAGATTAGGGTCATAATTTACCATATAACACTTGTCCCAAAATTTAGTTAAGCTTGCCTAGTACAAAAGATTCACATATAAATTATACCAAATATAGCCATCGATTTCAATGCATGTCATATATTCAAAGATCTCCCACTTAGGTGTTATTCACATTTAATAGTTATCAAATCTTAATATAGATCTTAACACCTAAGTCATATTCTCTTTTTATCTCAAGTCATGAATCGTTATATAAAAATATGCCCAACAATCTAGATCTTTAAATTATATCCTCTCAAAATCAGGTCTTAATTTTTAAATATACGTTATGATGTCTCAAGTCACATGTTAACATACAATGGTTCCTCTTCTTCCAATTCACAGAATATGCATAGATCTAAATCTAGTTTACAACATCAGTCATAGATTAGCCATGTCCAATTATGCCATCATTCATTATTTGTCCCAAAGTTTAGCGTTCGTGCGTTAATCTCTTATGAGATGTGGCGCAGGCTCGTGGTAGCCTGGCTATCGAACAGAAAGAAGAAAAAGATACATAATATATATATATATATATATATATATCAGAACAGAACGTACACAACCTCAAATTCAGATTTACAATCATGTCACAATTATAATTAAAGTTTGTATCGGAAAATAACTGTACTTGCCTTTCGTGGTTTTAAGAAAGGATAATAAACTATTGTTGATGCAGAAATGCTGAATTATTCCTCTTTAATTGTTGTTGTAGCTCTAAACTTTGATTTGAGATTTGATTTAGCTTTTAATTCTATTCAGGTTGAAAGAAGGTGCATCAGTCCATGTTTTGATTCCAGCAGAGTAACGGCGCCATTATTTTATTTATTTAGAACAGAGACAGAGTATAGACAGAATGAAATTGTGTAGAGAAAATGAGGCTATGGGGCTATTTATATAGGATTAGGCGGATGAATCTAGATAGAAAACGAGACCGGATACATCAGAGTGAACCAGGTTCAAAAACTGGGTTTCAGGAGAAGGTCGACCCCTAGGTCGACTCCCCAGTCGACCTGGTCATGGGGAGGTCGACACACCAGTCGACCTGGTTGGGGGGGTGGGGGGTCGACTCGCCAGTCAACCTGGGTATATGGGCGGGAATTTTCCCGCCAGCCTTCTCTGGGTTTGAATTTCGAATTTCTGGCTTTATTTTCGAGTTGTTTTATTTTATTCAAATTCCTGAAAATTCTGAGGGTCATAACTTGGTTATACGAACTCCGATTTTCGAAAACTCGGACTCGATTTCATGCAGAATTCCGAGACGAACGCAATGGCACAACCCGTTTCCCTTGATTCTTATTTTATAATTTAATTATTCTCTGATTTGTTACTTATACGATCACAAAAAATACAGGGTGTTACAAGCATTCTCGTAAATACTCAACACCCTGATCCAAATCCTGAAAGCAATATTACACTCATTCCTCACTTCTATAAATAGAGGTTCAACTCCACTTTAATGGAGGAGGCTTCTTGGTGATCCCGATGGGATGCTAAGCTCTATTCTCAACTTCTTATAGTAATTTGATCATCTCAAACACTTCAATTCAACGATTCATTTCAGGATTCATTGCATGGACATGAAGATTCATCAATACTTGTGAGAAAATTTGTATTGATTCTATCAACATCCATACTTTGAGGATCTCATTCATTTCTCATATGAACTTTACTAAGTCAAAGAGTGAGAAAAATGAGGTGAATCATGAATGTATTGAGAGAATATGTTTGCTTTGCAATTCTAAATGCAATAATGGAATCACTTGGCAAAGTGGATGTAGATCACGCTTGATCGAACCACTATAAAAACTTTGTGTCTCTCCTTACATTTTTCTAGTTTTTGGCCTCCATTGTTACTATTCTTGAGAATATTGTGAACTGCATCTTGCATCCTTGGTGTTGACTCAAATTTCGAGATCAACAATTGGCGCCCACTGTGGGGCCGATTCAATCCTCCGTCTTCTCTAATTCTTCCACAAGTTTTGAAGCCTTGCATTAAAAAAGATCCAATCCTACTTCACTACGATCTACTCCAAGCCTTCCCCTAAGCTAAGGGTAAACCGGTTAGACCACCAAAGAGGCTCACGGATCAAAATGCCGAGAATGGTGATAATATAACCGATCGTGAAACTACTCCTCCTATCATCCGATTTGAAGTTGCGGAAGGTTCCGGAGCCGGAGCCGCCGTAACAAGACGAGAGTTAGATGAAGTGGCTGTAACTTTAACCAATCAAATGAATATTGCAAATGAGGCCATGATGAAGAGACTCAAAACGATGTTTGTCATGCAAGCCACTACGACAAAAGTCACCATGAAGACCTCCCGTGCTAAATCCATACAGACCCCACATATAGAAAAAACCGGTTCTTCCTCTTCGAGCCCAATCCGGGAAAATTCTATCCAAGAGATGGCAAATCCTAACCATAAGGAGGCTTAGGAAGACATCCGGTAAGTTAGACGGCATCCGCCCCACGGACCAACACAATGAGGAGGAACGAATATAAGAAATGATCCATAAAATGATGGAGAGAAATCAGAAGAAGCAGAATGATGAAAAAGAATGGGGATTTGCTCCCACAAAAACTCCGCTCACCGAAAGGATCAAAATGGCACCACATCTGAAAAATTCAAGCTTCCAGTAGTACAAGCTTATAATGGGACAACCGATCCAAACGTGTTTCTGTTCAAGTACGATCAACACATGGATAGGGCTCGTGCCACTGATGAGTTGAAGTGTTTGTACTTTCCAACCTACCTTGAGGGGGTGGTGTTGCTTTGGTTCACCAAATTGCCATCAAGGTCAGTGGACGATTTCTCTACTCTGGCCAAGTTGTTTAGGGAGCAATTCAGACATCAAGCCACAAAAGTTCGAGATGTTATGGAATTGAATGAACTCGAGCAAAGACCAGGAGAATCCGTTAGGGCCTTCCTTACTCGCTTAATACCGCTGCGGCAGAAGTGGGAAACTATGAGCCTCGCCTGGCTTTGACAGCCTTAAAGGGGGCTATATGTAAGAAAATTTAGCTCGGGCGGTAGATTAAAAAGAAGAAGCCAAGTACTTTAGAGGAGTTGTTTGATAAGGCTGAGGAATACATATGTGTGGATGAGGATCTTGCCTACGCTATGGATATCCCGGAAAGCAGCATACAATGTGAAAAGAACAATAATGATGCAGAAAGCAATCAGAAAAACCCTAGAGGTCAGAAACGGGGTAATGATGGGAAAGACAATCGAGTCAACAAAAAGTTCCACTTCTTTAAGAACTCAGAGTTGACTCCATTAAACGAAATGGTGGAAAATATTTTCAAGGCCAACAAGGAGACTGAAGAGTACCCGATACCAAAGCAGATAAAGGTTAGCGATGTCGCCATAAATCCGGGAGATTTTTCCAGTTTCATAACCAGCCAGGTCATAGCACGAATGAGTGTAGGCACCTAAAGAGCCTAATCGAGGAACTAATGAGGAAGAATAGACTTCAGCAATACATGAAGAATTCGCAAAGTATTCAAGCTCCCCAAGGTCAAGGAACATCCACAAGACAGCCAAAGCAAAGTGAAAATGCTGCAAACGCTGTCATGCCAAAGTTAGTCATTAACACCATTTTAGGAGGTCCACACCCTACCGAGAAAAGCTGGGGGGACATTGTGAAATATGCTAATGAGATGAAATACCTCCCGAGGGAAGAAGAACTCATGATTATGGATGAAGCTTTTCCAGCAAAGATACCAAGGACTCCTTGGGACGACATTGTATTTAAGGATCGAGACTCTGAGGGATTGATAACTCCAACTGAAGATCCAATGTTGATAACCATAGGCTTGGGTCCTGCTATGGTTAGAAGAGTTCTAGTTGACAGTGGAGCATCTGTCAATGTCCTTTTCGTCAGTGCTTTCCAGAGGATGAAGCTCTCCATAGAGGATATGAAAGCTTGTCAAAGCAAAATTCAAGGATTCACTGGACAAGCAGTTCAGCCAATCGGAGTCATCAATCTACTTGTTGAGCTCGGAGAAGGGGAAAACAATGCGGCACAGAAGCAAGATTTCGTCATAATTGACGAGTGGTCCGCTTATAACGCTTTCCTTGGAATACCAACTCTCGCAGCTTTCAGAATAACAATGGCACCATGGTGCCTAACGATGAAATTTCCCACTAATAACGGGGTTGGAGTAGTCAAAGGCGATCAACAAACAGCAAGGGAGTGCTACCTGATGGAACTTGTCGATGCAAGGAAGAAAGAATTGAAAAAGAATGTGAAGCTTCCGCCTCGCATTCATGAATCCCCCTTATAGCAATTAAGGTGGGGCCTTCATACTGGTGAACATAGTGGGGCTCAGAAGGAAATCGATTCAAGAAAAACCAGTATGAGGGAAAACAGAGCGGTGCTGGATGAAGATACCATTTCTATTCCAATACATGATAAAGATCTTGACCGAGTCTTAAAGATAGGTTCCCAGTTAGGCCAAAAGCTGCAAAAGGATTTTATATTGTTTCTAAAAGAAAACTTAGATGTCTTTGCTTGGACGCACTCAGACATGTGTGGGATATCAATAGATGTAATTGTTCATAAATTGAATATTACTCTCAATTTAACTCCTGTAAAACAGAAACGACAAACTCAAGGACCTGAAAGATCAATGGCATTAAAAGAAGAAGTAGATAGACTTTTTAAGAATAATTTTATATGAGCATCTACATATCCCGACTGGGTCTCGAATCCACTTCTCGTCAAGAAGTCTAATGGCAAGTGGAGAGTATGCATAGACTACTTAGACCTTAACAAAGCATGTCCCAAGGACAGTTTCCTTCTGCCTAGAATCAACCAGCTTGTCGATGCAACCGCGAGGCATGCACTATTATCTTTCATGGATTTGTATTGTAGAAATAATCAAATTATGATGCATGAACCGGATCAGAAGAACATAAGTTTTATAACTGACAAAGGCCTGTACTGTTATAAGGTTATGCCATTCGGACTAAAGAATGCCGGAGCAACATACCAGCGTCTTGTGAACTCCATATTCAAATCCCAAATTGGGAACACTATGGAGGTTTACGTCGATGACATGTTAATAAAGTCCAAAAAGGCTGAAGATCACCTAGAGGATCTAGCAGAGATGTTCCATATCCTTAGAAAATTTGGTATGAAGTCAAATCCTCTGAAATGCTCATTCGGGGTTTCTTCAGGGAAATTTCTCGGATTCATAGTCAATGCCAGGGGCATTGAGGCAAATCCTTCTCAGGTCACGGCATTATGAGAAATGCGAGCACCAAAAACAATAAAGGAGCATTAGAGTTTGAATGGGAAAATTGCTGCCCTTAACCGCTTCATTTCTAAAGCAACGAATCTATGCATCCCACTTTTTGACGCTTTAAGGAAAGGAAAGAAAGACTTCCAATGGACCCCAGAATGTCAAATGGCTTTCGAATAGTTAATTCAACATTTGGAATCTCCACCGATGCTTTCTACACCCAGAAATGGAGAAGAAGTATTCCTATACTTGGCTATATCACCACATGCCCTGAGCGCCGCACTCGTCCGGGAGGATGCTAAGATCCAACGGTCGGTTTACTATATTCGTAAGCGGCTTACTGGGACAGAATTGAATTACCCAAAGCTGGAAAAACTTGCATATTGTCTACTTGTTGCCTCAAAGAAATTAAGACCATATTTTCAGTCTCATCCAATAAAAGTCCTCACTGACCAGCCGCTAAGGCAAATTCTCTTCCATCCGGAAAACTCTGGAAGGCTATTGAAGTGGAATATTGAGCTCAGCCAATATGACATCACCTATCACCCTCGAAGAGCTATCAATGGGAAAGCTTTAGTAGATTTCATTGCCGAATTCATGGGTAGAGGAGATGAAGTTTAGGAACCAACAAGAACAATCGCTAGTTGGAAGCTATACATTGATGGCTTAAAGAATGATTACTGTTCGGGGACAGAATTGTCTTAGAAACTCCAGAAGGCCATTCCTTGTGTTACGCATTAAGGTTGGAATTTCCGTCAACCAATAAAGAGGCCGAATACGAAGCATTGATAAATGGCTTAAAGGTAGCAAAAGAGCTGAATTTAAAAACCATGCAGATCTTTAGTGATTCCCAATTGGTAGTGAGTCAGGTTCTTGGGGAATTCCAGACCAAAGTTGGAAATCTCCCTTTTTATCTCACTAAAGCTATGGAACTTCTCAACAATCTCGATCACTATACCATATCTCATATTCCAAGAGAAGAAAATGCAAAGGCGGACTCTCTCGCTAAATATGCTAGTTCTTCTGATGCACAGTTGCTTGGGCTAATACCTATTGAAGTCCTTACAACCCCTGCCATTGAAGAGGTAGATGTTGACTGGATCAAGGAAACAGTTGAAGAACCTATGTCCTGGATGACACCGACAAGGAATGTATCCTCAATGAAACGCTTCCTGAGGAACCAAAAAAGCGGAGGAAAATACTGCGCAAGGCTCCGTTATATCTTGTTCAGGACGAGAGGTTGTATAGATGGGGATTCTCTATGCCATTACTACGATGTGTGTCCAAGGAAGAGTCGAAAGAAATCTTGGCAGAACTGCATGAGGCAGACTGCGGAGGTCACATTGGTGGTCAGACATTAGCCAAGAAAGTTATGCGATACCGCTATTTTTGGCCCGATGTGAACTTGGATGCGATGACTTATGCAAAAAGATATGATAGGTATCAAAGATTCGCAAAAATTCCGAGAGCACCATCAACCGAGTTGACCCGGATGGTCAGTCCATGGCCATTTGCTGTCTGGAGCAAAGATTTGATTGGGGCATTACCCACCGCAAAATCGAATATGAAGTACGTAATAGTGGCAGTTGACTATTTTACTAAATGGGCTGAAGCTGAGCCACTAGCCACTATTACTTTGAAGAAGGTGATCAACTTTGTTTTGAAAAACATCACCTGTAGGTTTGGCATACCATAGAAAATAATCACTGATAATGGGACTCAGTTTGAGAGCGCTGAGATCCTAGACTTTTGTGCCAAATACAAGATCAAGAAAAGTTTTTTAGTTGTTGCCCATCCACAAGCTAACGGGCGAGTTGAAGCAATGAACAAGTAACTGAAATCAACAATCAAAAAGTGACTTGAGAAAGCCAAGGGTGGTTGGGTTGATGAGCTTCTGCTTGCACTTTGGGCATATCGAACTACCCATAAAACTGCAATAGGACACACTCCGTTTTCCCTCACATTTAGATCCGAAGCAATGATCCCGGTTGAGCTAGAAGTTCCGACTCATAGAAGGATCTACTTTAACTACGCGGAGAATGAAAAACTTCAACTCGAAGCACTAGACTTACTCGAGGAAAGAAGAAAAGAATCAGAACACAGAATTATGGCACATCAGAGAAGAATAGCTCGTCATTTTAATGCTCGAGTTAGGCGAAGGACCTTCCAAGTTGGGGATCTCTTTCTTAAGAAAATCATGACAGGAACTGGAGTACTAGGACCCAACTGGGAGGGGCCATATGTGATAAGCCAAAAATTCTCAGATGGTACATTTGAACTAAGGACAATGGATGGAGTCCAACACCCAAGAGCATGGAATGCTATACATCTCTAACGCTGCTTCTTTTAATGTTCCTTTCGTATTGTTTGTAAATAATATGCATTGTATACCATGCAACGCTATTACAAGTTTTGTAAATATAAATGAAAGGAATCGAATTACTTGCCTAAATCATACATTTGCAAGTTACTAAAGTTCGATTTTAATTGCAGAACCTCCAAAAGATACGCTGATATCATTATAACCTAACCAGTCCTTGAGGCTGTTATAAGACACCTGGGTAGAATAGCTCCGGTACCCACCACTTAGTGCTCAAAAACACAATTTGCAATTATCTCGATGATGAAGACATAGCAATGGAAATACGAGACACTAAGGACTGGTCCATCAAATGACAAGAAGCTTAAATTACAAATGAAACTGTGAGTTCCGCCAAAGGGGCACTATAACAACCCGAATTTTAACAACATGTTAAAACCATATATCAAGGCAGAATTAAATTTTAAAATAAGAATCAGGGGAAATGGGTTGCGCCATTGCATTCGTCTCAAAATTCTGCATGAAATCGAGTCCGAGTTTTCGAAGATCAGAGTCCGTATGACCAAGATATGGCCCTCCAAAGTTTAAGAAATTTTCAGAATTCAAAAATACTCGAATTCGAATTCAAATTTCGAATTCAAAACCCAGAACAGACTGGGCAGGAAATTTCCTACCCAGGAGCAGGTCGACCGTAGAGTCGACCTACCTAGGACCAGGTCGACCATAGAGTCGACCTGGGTGTCGACCTGGTACCAAAAACTGGTTTTCAGCCTGGGTTCATTTCTGTGTATCTAGACCGATTTCTGGACCAAATTCGTGACTCTAATCCTATATAAACTCACCCCTAGCCTCATTCTCTCCACACCATTTTATTCTGTCTTTATGCTGCTTCTGAAATAATTAAATTAAAGAGAGAATGGCTACTTCTTCCTCGTCAAGACAACATCTAGGAATTGCAAATTGGGGGTTTTTTCAACTAGAACAAGACTAAACAAATAGAGATTCAACAACTGCAGCAACCGTTTCTAGAATCAAATCTCTGCACTCTAATTCTCGATCCTCGCTCTGTAAGTTCTAGTTACTTTGAGATTGAAACTGGTTAAATTTAATATGGACATGGAATAAAATGAAATTGGACCTAAGCTTGATTATCTATTTAGATCTGTTCTTGTTTCTTCTTGAATATAGGATTTTGGGTTATTCCTTATCGATTGAATCATGCCCATTCATGTTGTTGGACCTAGTTTATTATTTAAACGCTAGATTGTAATATGAATTCTTGGGCCTTGACTTGATGATATGACTTTTTCACCCTATTCTCTCTTGAATCTTGAATCTGGATTAATGCAAGTCTACCTATGTTCCTAAACCTTGGTTTTCATATTGTTGTTCTAGATCCTATTCACATGCCTATGATGTGTTAAACTATTATACACCAATTATGTTGAACATATGATTTGGATTATAATCTCATGCCTATTAGCATGCCCATCTTTGTCACGATTTCCTTGTTTATCCCTTTTTGAATTAATCTCGATACGCGCACGGTAGGAATACGATTTGGGGATATTGGTCAAAACTTGAAGATTCACTTAGACATGAATTGGTAATTGACATGAATTAGCTTGGACATGAATTGGCCTAACTTGAACACGAAAGCGATTGTAAACTTGATAATTGACATAAATGTGAATTGTGAACTTGGAACGTAATTAGAGAAAATAGAATCTGGTAGTCAAACCATGTTTTTAGGTAATTATGGAACGCGACAAATAGCATGAAATTGATATGATGGCAATAACTTGAATACAAAATTGACTATGACTTGATAGTTGATATTGGACATTTAGAAGGCACGTAAACATGCTTATGAACTTGAAACGTGAATTGGTTATGAATATGAATCATGAACTTGATAATAGGCATAAGTTGAAACTTGAAAACTTAACATGAAAACTTGACATGAAACTCACTTAGAAACTTGACAAGAACTTGACATGAATATGGACATGACATTAGAATGAACTTGAAAATGGCCAACTCGAGGTTGGGTTGAGTTTGCAGTGTAAATCTGCCCGGAACCGCCCGGAGAATCCAGTGACTGAAACAATAGGATCCAATGTGGGTAGTTGGTCATATCGCGCTTAAGTCCCGAGGTTAGACTAGGTTTTGGTGTAAATCTGCCCGGAATCGCCCGGCGAATCCAGTGACCACAACAACTAGTCTAATGTGAGAGGTTGGGGTGCATTAATGAATTAATGCCACATGATAAGGTTAAGTCATGAACCGCTTGAATATACTTAACCAATTTGACACGATAATTTGATAGGGTTAAGTCATGAACCGCTTGAATATACTTAACTAATTTGACACGATAATTTGATAGGGTTAAGTCATGAACCGCTTGAATATACTTAACCAATTTGATAGGGTTAAGTCATGAACCGCTTGAATATACTTAACCAATTTGACACGATAATTTGATAGGGTTAAGTCATGAACCGCTTGAATATACTTAACCAATTTGACACGATAATTTGATAGGGTTAAGTCATGAACCGCTTGAATATACTTAACCAATTTGACATGATGATTTAATAGGGTTAAGTCATGAACCGCTTGAATATACTTAACCAACTTGACACATGATTTGCAGGGCTTAGTCATGAACTTGAACGACAACACTTAGCCAATTTGACATGACACGTAGGCGGGTTAAGTCACGAACTTGAATGACCACACTTAACCAACTTGACATGCTAGACTAATGGGGTTAAGTCTCGAATTTAAATGACAACACTTATCATACTGGACAGAAATCCTAGTTACACAGTCCTTTTCAGCAGTAACCCACTAGATGTATCACTGTACCCTGGAACTAGGCAGGGTGGGGCACGATTACTCGGCTGATTGTAAGCGACAAGGACGATGGCTGAGTTGGTGCGCCATTGTAGGTTCAGGCGGACTATGGTCGTGCACGTAGTCCGAAGTTGAAAAAGCAGGCATTGGGCACCGGTAGATTTACACTGTGCGTGCTTGATTCGTGTCGGTGGTTGGCACTCTAGGGCTTGATACACCCTATGGTGGACCAAGCACAGGTGACTACATTTCGTGATTGGGCCGTATGATACAGACACATGAACGAGCTTGGAATTGTAGGGAGCCGGTCGATTAATAGATCGTTATGTGGAAAAAGGGTGTTGTTCGTTAGGTAGCATAATCCCTAGTGGTCCTAGGTGGCATAAACCCTAATCGAATCTAGAAAACGTTCAATAGGTAGCATAATCCCTAGTGGTCCTAGGTGGCATAAATCCTAGTTGAACACGCGATAGTTCATGATAAGGAAACCTAGCCAGAACAAGGGTGGCAGTCCAAACGATTTCAAGAATGGTGGCACTACGTTGAAGTAGTATAGAAATACATGATGAAACCCGTACGTTATACGGCAAGGGACTGTACATATACATAGAAAGGATGATACGAGTTGGGGTACTAGTACAGTTAGTGCAGAGAATGTTAAACATGCGATGCTATATGTAGTTTATCTGGTTTGCATAGTTTATCTTGTTACCGTAGTTTATCTGGTTAGTATAGTTTATCTTGTCATCTTAGTTTAACTTGCCTATCTTGTCATCATCCTTATATTTACTTTCAGTTTATACATGTCATGTTATCTGTAAGGACCCGTAACTTCCCCGTGAAGGAAAGCGCGGATACTTTGAGAACAACACACAAAAGGACGCATACAGAAGAACATTTCATTGTTATTACAACAATTCCATCAGATACAAGAATATACAGAGTATAAATGAATAAATTACATTCGACAAATATCAGAGATTACAATAAATTACATAGCAACGGAAAAATATACAAAACACAACTGAAAGTGATACACGGATACAGAGCTTTCCGAGCATCGTTCCAGCTGTTAATCAGGACCCTGTGAATATAAATCTGCAAAACCAAAACTACTAGCTGCCCGTGTGGAAAATAGGGGCACCCAGAGTTTAGGTTAAAACAATAAACTCCAGGTCAGTCATGTGACTGGTGTGAGAACTAAAACAGTTATAAATATTGGTTTTTAAAGTTAGGTAAATCAAGGGACCACGCCGTATAACACGGAACGGATTTCCTCCCAAGAATACCAGTGCATAAAACAACAGCGCAATGCTAAATAAAGAAAAATGAAGCCGTTATAAGACCCAGGTCCCATCACACAATGCAACGCAAGCCGGAGGATAGGGTTTTTACCTTATAACAGCCAAAGCATGCTTGATACGTTTAAAACACATTATTTGATACTATAATAAGTGTATAGTGTCAAAACAATTTCAATCATAAATATCAATCATAGGCGGCATGGGTACCATATATCATGTCGCCATACTAGTTCTACAATTAAAACCGCAATATCACGTATTGGAAATTGGATTTCCATCATGAGTCGAGGCAAGGGGCAAGCTCCTCTCCGCGTTCGAGACACTCTAGCAAATGCCTCGGGACCGCACACAGCAATCCCTGGATCCTCCAAGGCCGGTCCTCTCTTACTTTTGAGGATTGGCAATTCCTGAACACACGTTTCCCGGTCCTTACAGACCTATATCCGAGGCGCCTCGTATCCAACAACCACACAGGCGAGAAGTATATAAATGTCAGGGCTGGTAGGTCACTGACACCACCCTAGCTAGAAAGAAACGTCGTGCACTCCTTGGGTCCGTATCCCGTTTTTGACTCATACCGAGGTGTGAGGCTCGCGAATTCACGTTATACACAAAGCTACGCCACACAGGCCGTGCTTTGATCATCCACCACAAGACTTTGCTTTTCAACAGAAGCCCTGATCAATTGCCACTTACGCGTGCCACATTGGCAATTCACTCCATGCGACTGATGTCCATCGATATACAACCTCTGAGCTCGTACGTCTCAGAGAAGGGCGTTAAGCAAGAGAATAAATTCTCCGCCGCCAAACAGATGTATATTTGATAGAGATCAATCAACACAGAATAAAATCCAATGTCGGACACACAATCCATTTACAAGTTCGTTCTGGGTCTGAACGAAACCGGAGGCACTTTCCTCGCATATCCATCCATCTCCAAGTACGTCTGGACGATCACCAACTGATTCCCTCATCCTGGGTGTACAGCCCAATCAAGATCATCAGTAATCACCCAAACGATGTGAAGACTTCCGGTCTTCAACCACCGTCTTCATCTTCGACATCTCGTCGAATCGGTTATTCAGAATGGGTATAAACCCGGCCTTTCTGAATAACCCACGTATATAATAAACAAATGTTACACAAACACAATGAACGCCTCATTCCAATTCAGAATATTCTTTTATTCACAAAAATCACATTCTTAGGGAAAGGTTCCCATTAATTTTATCAAAGATAAATTCTTCTAAATTTATTCTTCAATCCTCCTTTGGATATCATTTCTAACTAGTCGGGATTAACGAACCACACCGAAGTAATTATTTATTTTATTTCCCAATCCCAACCTATATATCCCATGGAGCAAAACTGGTGATACTCCATTCCTAACACCACGGTGTTATCGGTAAAATTAATTACCATTTCACGTTCAAATCTAATTAAAGATTTAACTATCGCTTTGGAGCAAAACTGGTGGTACTCCATTTTCGATCACCTTTCAGATTTGATAATTTCAATTATCAATTCACATTTTAATCTAATTTAAGATTCATTAAAACTCCACTTAGTTTTAATCTTTTCAGAAATCGACATCTTGCCTTTAACTGGGTTAAAGAACCAATGTCATACAAAACACGATTCACGACAAACCCAAATCACATTTGATATTAAATACAAGGCTCTGAATAGAAAATATACCGGCTTATATTCAATATCAAATTCTGAAACCAACAAATATCGTATTGGAAATAACGATATAAAATATATCTTTCAAATTCCCATAGCAATATCTGTATAGTCACGAAATCCAACATCGAAATATTCCGAAGATAATTTCGATTCAACTCCAGTCCAATCCACGTATTGGGAATATTGATTATTTTTAAAATCACTTTCAAATTCAATTTATTTATTTCAAAAATAAATTGATTTTAATTCTAGTTCAAAACTAGTTTATTTCGATAAAAATCTATTTTTATCTTTTCAAATGTGGAATTCTCCAGCTCAATTCTTTCCAATTCACATATTATAATTTTACACAAATTATCGATATTTTTAATAATTTTATCAAGGCCCGTACAGTCGATTTCCATCAACGGCCATCGAACTGCACTTACAGCGACCTTTTCTGAAATTGATTTGGACATAATTCCAAATCCAACCGTTAGATTTCAAATTTCTAATATTCATTGGAAAGCTCTTTTCGATACGAACCCAACGGTTCCAGTTTTAGGAGAATCCGACGGTCGGATCTCCCGCAACGTCCGTTTGAAATAAATGGTCGAAATTCACGAACTGCCGCGGCGCGGCGCGTTCTATTCAGGCCATTATATTATATATATAATATATATAATATATATTTCGTCGATTTCTATTTAAAAAAAAATTTATAAATCGTTTTAAATTCGTTTCTAAAACAATTCAACTTCTATATTCAATTTCAAATCGATTTGATTTCAATTCAATTCGAATTCTAATTCGTTTCAATTCAATTCAATTTGAATTCTTTTTAAATTGATTTCTATTCAATTTCAGTTCGTTTCAAATTTCAATTTCAATTTAATTCAATTTGAATTCATCTCTATTTTATTCGAATTCAAATTCACTTTCTATTCAATTCGAATCGAATTCATTTTCTATTCGATTCGAATTCATTTCAAATTGATTCAATAAAATTTCCATTTGAATTTTAATCTAATTCAATTTGAATTTCCTTTCAAAATATTAAATTTTGAAATCACTTTTCAATATTCATTATAAAACGAATAAAATCGATATAAACATCGTTCGCGTCAAAATAACGCATCTCTAATCAACACGGCTTTATATTTCAATAATTCGTTATTCTATTCAACAAATGAATATTTGTTCTATTCAACACATGAATCTATATTTCTATCAACACACGACTAATCTCAACACATGAGTACTGTCAACACCTCACTATTTTTGTTATGTAAAATATTTTATAAAACTAAGGTATCTATCGTTTGATTTTTTAATTAGACTTCTACTGAGAAGTAGTTCTAATTTTAAATATGATAAAGATGTAAATTTCATTGTATAAAATATTTCACTCAACACATGAACATCGTCAACACATGATTATTTTTATATTCAACACATGAATTTTCTTTTATAATATTCCTTATTTTCCCGATTGGAATGAGGCCCAATCAATCACCATATAATGTTAATTATATGGATTCCATACAACACATGTATATAATAGCATTGAAAAATAATCAATCATCAACCAAAGTGCACTACACTGTATAAGCATCAAATATAGATATCTGACGCTTATAACAGCCTGTCAATCAATCGATCGACATATTTAATCAATCAGGATGAGTGAACTTCAAATTTCATCCCAACACCCGTGTGGGGTTTCAAACAATCAAACACAGATTTTATTTGTGCAGTTGGGCGATGTGTAAAATTTATCGACCCAATCGATATCAGTCAAATCAGTGTACATAAACAAACCGGTCGATTTGTTTATAAATATTTATTTATTCACTTTCACGTTAAAAATTATATTTTTAACGATAAACATTTTATTTTAACACTTGAATTTCTATTCAGTTCATTTATTCAATAAATGATATTTTTATTTTTCTAACATATTTTAGAAAATTTCGGCGGCATAACGGCACGATACTAGAAACGGGACGAGGCCTAGCCTTATCCCCGGTCTAGTGAAGGCCCACGCCATTCACACATCAATAAAAATCACCAAACAACCCAATTCAAATCAAATCATATAACTAATCTATGCAACCAAACAAACAAGTCCATGGTCTGTGGACGATTGTGTCGGGTGCTACTAAGCACCGTCTGCATCCTAGTATATATATATAACTAGAAAAAGAAATTGAAAGGTGAGAAATTCTCACCGATAGCTATCCTAGCTCCACGGCACTTCTAATGCAGGAAATCTTCGCCAACTCGCCTTTTGTCGCTTACGTTGCCCGCTTTCACTACATATGTAAAAATCGAATTTTACTTCGCTATTCAATATATAAAAATCGAATTTTTACTTTGCTATTCAATATATAAAAATCGAATTTTTACTTTGCTATTCAATATATAAAAATCACATTTTTACTTTGCGATTCAATATATAAAAATCGAATTTTTACTTTGCTACTCAATATATAAAAATCACATTTTTACTTCGAAGTTCAACATCTAAAAATCCTATTTTTATTTCGAAGTTCAACATATAAAAATCCTATTTTTATTTCGAAGTTCAACATATAAAAATCCTATTTTTATTTCGAAGTTCAACATATAAAAATCCTATTTTTATTTCGAAGTTCAACATATAAAAATCCTATTTTTATTATGCTATTCAATATAAAAAAAAATCGAATCTTTACTCTATATAAAAATTTATACCTTTTTGCTATTATATAAAAATATAATCTCCCTTTATATAAAAATCATTATTTCATATAAATAAAATTCAAGACTTTATAAAAGTAAATAAAAATTAAATCAGATTTTTACCCATTTCTAATTTAAAGTTTCCTAAATAAAAATCATTGCTTTATAACATAAAATATAATCAGTTTTTAAATTAAAATAAAACATTAAAAACTCACCTTTTTCTGAGTTAGAAGGGGGGGGTCGCTGCTACGAGCGGAAACGGAGGGGACGCTGGCGCTGGAGACTCGACGGCGGTGGTTCGGCTCGCAGTTCAGGGGGGGTGGCGATTTCTGGTTCGTGGATCGAGGGAGGGAAGTGTGGGTGGTCGCAGAGCTTGGTGGCGGCGGTTTTGGTGAGGGGAAGGGGGAGATCGCGATAGGAAGGGGTGGAGAAAGTCGCGGTGGCCCTGGCGCCTGGGGGGCTCTTCGAGCCAGCGGCGGTGGTGGGCGGCAAGGGCTTCCCCCTTCCGTCGATCGCCTTGCTTGCTCTTTTTTTTTTTTTTCGTTTTCGATTTTCAGAATGAATTGGGGGGGCCAGAACGAATAAAAAGGGGGAGAAGGGATGTTTTTATTTTATTTTATTTTATATTTATATTATTTAATTTCTAAAAGTTGACTTTTACATACGACCTCTAAACGAGGCCCGCCGCCTGTCGTCCATAGCGTATTACCCCCATTCCGAACACAATGGGACCTGTATCATAGGTTGATTCGAACGTTACGATCAGTTTCCGTTAAATTTACATTTAAATCATTATATTAAATTTCAAACGTACATTTCAATTTACCGGGGTCACATACTAACTCTAAAAATCCCATAAAAACATTTTCTAGCTTCGTATTGACGATACGGTCCTAACAAAACTAGTTTCGTCGAATTCTGAGACCGTTAGAAAAATGGCCAATTTCCAGTCGATTAAAATCAACTGAAACTGGTCAAACGCGTTTTCCTTTGCCACGCTCACATATTGATTCGAAAAATTATGAAATTTGGAATCTAGCAATAATTTGACATCCCGGACCCAACAAAAGTAGTTTCGTCGAAATCCGAGGTCGTTTGCAAAATGTCTATTTTTAAGGGCCTGAATTCCATCGCGACTATTCAGAATTTTCAACTGGACATATCTTTTGATTCCCGCTATGAAATCTCGATTTGTCGGATTCGTTGGAAAGATATCATCAATTAGATCCTAATGTTTTTGGTTTCACTAAAATCCGGATTGTTTTGCACCCGGTACATTCAATTGAAGTTTGAAATCGAATTATCGAACTACCGCGCCATTTTCAATTCTATTTATAATTATATATAAATATTTATATTCTAACGACAACGTATATAAATATATACGTTCGAATTCCATTCAAAATAAATTTCACGTCGATTTTATTTAAAATAATCTATTTAAATATTCAAAATTCGCTAAAATTGCCAAAATAAAAATTCAAACTGGCTCGCATTTTACGGGTTGTTACAATCTCCCCCACTTAAAAATTTTCGTCCCCGAAAAGGAACAAAGTCGAAAGTGGTTTGATTAATTAACTCTACGTTCGATCTGGCTTCTATTCTCCAACTTTTTAGCTTCTGAGAATTTTCAAAATTTCAAAAATTTGGCTAACACCCTAAATTTTCGAAAAATTTCGCCATAACCTCCCCTGCACCGGGAGCATCGGGGAATTTCAAATAGCTTCCCCGGTCCTTCAGATCTCAAAAAGAAAAAGAAAAAGCCAAGCGGCTAGCCAATAGGCTCACAAAATCATCATCACCCAAACAAAACAGTAAATTATGTAGTAAACATGTACCTATTTGTCGGGCAAATAAATTTTATTCTCTGCTCTAGCCTCCTTGCTATGACCTGTTCAAAAGATATACATGTATGCAAGCAAATGCGACCAATTTTCAATATAACTCAATATTTGATTCAATTGGGCATAAATGGTTAAAAATTAGCAAACAAATAAACAAACAACACAAACATCAATCAATTAGTGGATTAAAGTTCCAAATTCATAACTTTACTACATATAAAGAAAATCATGTTTTTGAGTCCAAATCACAACAATGTGTTCTAACTATATTAATTTTGGTTCTCACACCAGTCTAATGGAAATATATAGAAATCACACATTCGAAACACGAATATAAATACTGATGACGTGGCCACATCACCAGAATTATCCCCGGGTGTCTAGAATGTGATTCTATATCTATCCAGTATATTAAAACTTCGAATATACGTTCATGACGCGTATACGCGAAATCTATATATACTCGATTGTCCATATTCAAAATAAATAAATATTCAAATACGTAAAACGATTTAAATTTTAAAACAATATTGTTTTCGTTTGAAAAATATACTCTTCACACTCGTTCTAGGATACTACTGATCCTATCTCTAACGAGTCATTCTAATTGGATATTACTAATCCAATATCTGATGAATTCTTTCGTATGGTTCTAATGTGTCTTGTTCTCGAGCTCTGTAAACCAAAGCTCTGATACCACTGTAAGGACCCGTAACTTCCCCGTGAAGGAAAGCGCGGATACTTTGAGAACAACACACAAAAGGACGCATACAGAAGAACATTTCATTGTTATTACAACAATTCCATCAGATACAAGAATATACAGAGTATAAATGAATAAATTACATTCGACAAATATCAGAGATTACAATAAATTACATTGCAGCGGAAAAATATACAAAACACAACTGAAAGTGATACACGGATACAGAGCTTTCCGAGCATCGTTCCAGCTGTTAATCAGGACCCTGGGAATATAAATCAGCAAAACCAAAACTACTAGCTGCCCGTGTGGAAAATAGGGGCACCCAGAGTTTAGGTTAAAACAATAAACTCCAGGTCAGTCATGTGACTGGTGTGAGAACTAAAACAGTTATAAATATTGGTTTTTAAAGTTAGGTAAATCAAGGGACCACGCCGTATAACACGGAACGGGTTTCCTCCCAAGAATACCAGTGCATAAAACAACAGCGCAATGCTAAATAAAGAAAAATGAAGCCGTTATAAGACCCAGGTCCCATCACACAATGCAACGCAAGCCGGAGGATAGGGTTTTTACCTTATAACAGCCAAAGCATGCTTGATACGTTTAAAACACATTATTTGATACTATAATAAGTGTATAGTGTCAAAACAATTTCAATCATAAATATCAATCATAGGCGGCATGGGTACCATATATCATGTCGCCATACTAGTTCTACAATTAAAACCGCAATATCACGTATTGGAAATTGGATTTCCGTCATGAGTCGAGGCAAGGGGCAAGCTCCTCTCCGCGTTCGAGACACTCTAGCAAATGCCTCGGGACCGCACACAGCAATCCCTGGATCCTCCAAGGCCGGTCCTCTCTTACTTTTGAGGATTGGCAATTCCTGAACACACGTTTCCCGGTCCTTACAGACCTATATCCGAGGCGCCTCGTATCCAACAACCACACAGGTGAGAAGTATATAAATGTCAGGGCTGGTAGGTCACTGACACCACCCTAGCTAGAAAGAAACGTCGTGCACTCCTTGGGTCCGTATCCCGTTTTTGACTCATACCGAGGTGTGAGGCTCGCGAATTCACGTTATACACAAAGCTACGCCACACAGGCCGTGCTTTGATCATCCACCACAAGACTTTGCTTTTCAACAGAAGCCCTGATCAATTGCCACTTACGCGTGCCACATTGGCAATTCACTCCATGTGACTGATGTCCATCGATATACAACCTCTGAGCTCGTACGTCTCAGAGAAGGGCGTTAAGCAAGAGAATAAATTCTCCGCCGCCAAACAGATGTATATTTGATAGAGATCAATCAACACAGAATAAAATCCAATGTCGGACACACAATCCATTTACAAGTTCGTTCTGGGTCTGAACGAAACCGGAGGCACTTTCCTCGCATATCCATCCATCTCCAAGTACGTCTGGACGATCACCAACTGATTCCCTCATCCTGGGTGTACAGCCCAATCAAGATCATCAGTAATCACCCAAACGATGTGAAGACTTCCGGTCTTCAACCACCGTCTTCATCTTCGACATCTCGTCGAATCGGTTATTCAGAATGGGTATAAACCCGGCCTTTCTGAATAACCCACGTATATAATAAACAAATGTTACACAAACACAATGAACGCCTCATTCCAATTCAGAATATTCTTTTATTCACAAAAATCACATTCTTAGGGAAAGGTTCCCATTAATTTTGTCAAAGATAAATTCTTCTAAATTTATTCTTCAATCCTCCTTTGGATATCATTTCTAACTAGTCGGGATTAACGAACCACACCGAAGTAATTATTTATTTTGTTTCCCAATCCCAACCTATATATCCCATGGAGCAAAACTGGTGATACTCCATTCCTAACACCACGGTGTTATCGGTAAAATTAATTACCATTTCACGTTCAAATCTAATTAAAGATTTGACTATCGCTTTGGAGCAAAACTGGTGGTACTCCATTTTCGATCACCTTTCAGATTTGATAATTTCAATTATCAATTCACATTTTAATCTAATTTAAGATTCATTAAAACTCCACTTAGTTTTAATCTTTTCAGAAATCGACATCTTGCCTTTAACTGGGTTAAAGAACCAATGTCATACAAAACACGATTCACGACAAACCCAAATCACATTTGATATTAAATACAAGGCTCTGAATAGAAAATATACCGGCTTATATTCAATATCAAATTCTGAAACCAACAAATATCGTATTGGAAATAACGATATAAAATATATCTTTCAAATTCCCATAGCAATATCTGTATAGTCACGAAATCCAACATCGAAATATTCCGAAGATAATTTCGATTCAACTCCAGTCCAATCCACGTATTGGGAATATTGATTATTTTTAAAATCACTTTCAAATTCAATTTATTTATTTCAAAAATAAATTGATTTTAATTCTAGTTCAAAACTAGTTTATTTCGATAAAAATCTATTTTTATCTTTTCAAATGTGGAATTCTCCAGCTCAATTCTTTCCAATTCACATATTATAATTTTACACAAATTATCGATATTTTTAATAATTTTATCAAGGCCCGTACAGTCGATTTCCATCAACGGCCATCGAACTGCACTTACAGCGACCTTTTCTGAAATTGATTTGGACATAATTCCAAATCCAACCGTTAGATTTCAAATTTCTAATATTCATTGGAAAGCTCTTTTCGATACGAACCCAACGGTTCCGGTTTTAGGAGAATCCGACGGTCGGATCTCCCGCAACGTCCGTTTGAAATAAATGGTCGAAATTCACGAACTGCCGCGGCGCGACGCGTTCTATTCAGGCCATTATATTATATATATAATATATATAATATATATTTCGTCGATTTCTATTTAAAACAAATTTTATAAATCGTTTTAAATTCGTTTCTAAAACAATTCAACTTCTATATTCAATTTCAAATCGATTTGATTTCAATTCAATTCGAATTCTAATTCGTTTCAATTCAATTCAATTTGAATTCGTTTTAAATTGATTTCTATTCAATTTTAGTTCGTTTTAAATTTCAATTTCAATTTAATTCAATTTGAATTCATCTCTATTTTATTTGAATTCAAATTCACTTTCTATTCAATTCGAATCGAATTCATTTTCTATTCGATTCGAATTCATTTCAAATTGATTCAATAAAATTTCCATTTGAATTTTAATCTAATTCAATTTGAATTTCCTTTCAAAATATTAAATTTTGAAATCACTTTTCAATATTCATTATAAAACGAATAAAATCGATATAAACATCGTTCGCGTCAAAATAACGCATCTCTAATCAACACGGCTTTATATTTCAATAATTCGTTATTCTATTCAACAAATGAATATTTGTTCTATTCAACACATGAATCTATATTTCTATCAACACACGACTAATCTCAACACATGAGTACTGTCAACACCTCACTATTTTTGTTATGTAAAATATTTTATAAAACTAAGGTATCTATCGTTTGATTTTTTAATTAGACTTCTACTGAGAAGTAGTTCTAATTTTAAATATGATAAAGATGTAAATTTCATTGTATAAAATATTTCACTTAACACATGAACATCGTCAACACATGACTATTTTTATATTCAACACATGAATTTTCTTTTATAATATTCCTTATTTTCCCGATTGGAATGAGGCCCAATCAATCACCATATAATGTTAATTATATGGATTCCATACAACACATGTATATAATAGCATTGAAAAATAATCAATCATCAACCAAAGTGCACTACACTGTATAAGCATCAAATATAGATATCTGACGCTTATAACAGCCTGTCAATCAATCGATCGACATATTTAATCAATCAGGATGAGTGAACTTCAAATTTCATCCCAACACCCTTGTGGGGTTTCAAACAATCAAACACAGATTTTATTTGTGCAGTTGGGCGATGTGTAAAATTTATCGACCCAATCGATATCAGTCAAATCAGTGTACATAAACAAACCGGTCGATTTGTTTATAAATATTTATTTATTCACTTTCACGTTAAAAATTATATTTTTAACGATAAACATTTTATTTTAACACTTGAATTTCTATTCAGTTCATTTATTCAATAAATGATATTTTTATTTTTCTAACATATTTTAGAAAATTTCGGCGGCATAACGGCACGATACTAGAAACGGGACGAGGCCTAGCCTTATTCCCGGTCTAGTGAAGGCCCACGCTATTCACACATCAATAAAAATCACCAAACAACCCAATTCAAATCAAATCATATAACTAATCTATGCAACCAAACAAACAAGTCCATGGTCTGTGGACGATTGTGTCGGGTGCTACTAAGCACCGTCTGCATCCTAGTATATATATATAACTAGAAAAAGAAATTGAAAGATGAGAAATTCTCACCGATAGCTATCCTAGCTCCACGGCACTTCTAATGCAGGAAATCTTCGCCAACTCGCCTTTTGGCGGTTACGTTGCCCGCTTTCACTACATATGTAAAAATCGAATTTTACTTCGCTATTCAATATATAAAAATCGAATTTTTACTTTGCTATTCAATATATAAAAATCGAATTTTTACTTTGCTATTCAATATATAAAAATCACATTTTTACTTTGCTATTCAATATATAAAAATCGAATTTTTACTTTGCTATTCAATATATAAAAATCACATTTTTACTTCGAAGTTCAACATCTAAAAATCCTATTTTTATTTCGAAGTTCAACATATAAAAATCCTATTTTTATTTCGAAGTTCAACATATAAAAATCCTATTTTTATTTCGAAGTTCAACATATAAAAATCCTATTTTTATTATGCTATTCAATATAAAAAAAAATCGAATCTTTACTCTATATAAAAATTTAAACCTTTTTGCTATTATATAAAAATATAATCTCCCTTTATATAAAAATCATTATTTCATATAAATAAAATTCAAGACTTTATAAAAGTAAATACAAATTAAATCAGATTTTTACCCATTTCTAATTTAAAGTTTCCTAAATAAAAATCAATGCTTTATAACATAAAATATAATCAGTTTTTAAATTAAAATAAAACATTAAAAACTCACCTTTTTCTGAGTTAGAAGGGGGGGTCGCTGCTACGAGCGGAAACGGAGGGGACGCTGGCGCTGGAGACTCGACGGCGGTGGTTCGGCTCGCAGTTCAGGGGGGGGTGGCGATTTCTGGTTCGTGGATCGAGGGAGGGAAGTGTGGGTGGTCGCAGAGCTTGGTGGCGGCGGTTTTGGTGAGGGGAAGGGGGAGATCGCGATAGGAAGGGGGGAGAAAGTCGTGGTGGCCCTGGCGCCTGGGGGGGCTCTTCGAGCCAGCGGCGGTGGTGGGCGGCAAGGGCTTCCCCCTTCCGTCGATCGCCTTGCTTGCTCTTTTTTTTTTTTCGTTTTCGATTTTCAGAATGAATGGGGGGGGCCAGAACGAATAAAAAGGGGGAGAAGGGATGTTTTTATTTTATTTTATTTTATATTTATATTATTTAATTTCTAAAAGTTGACTTTTACATACGACCTCTAAACGAGGCCCGCCGCCTGTCGTCCATAGCGTATTACCCCCATTCCGAACACAATGGGACCTGTATCATAGGTTGATTCGAACGTTACGATCAGTTTCCGTTAAATTTACATTTAAATCATTATATTAAATTTCAAACGTACATTTCAATTTACCGGGGTCACATACTAACTCTAAAAATCCCATAAAAATATTTTCTAGCTTCGTATTGACGATACGGTCCTAACAAAACTAGTTTCGTCGAATTCTGAGACCGTTAGAAAAATGGCCAATTTCCAGTCGATTAAAATCAACTGAAACTGGTCAAACGCGTTTTCCTTTGCCACGCTCACATATTGATTCGAAAAATTATGAAATTTGGAATCTAGCAATAATTTGACATCCCGGACCCAACAAAAGTAGTTTCGTCGAAATCCGAGGTCGTTTGCAAAATGTCTATTTTTAAGGGCCTGAATTCCATAGCGACTATTCAGAATTTTCAACTGGACATATCTTTTGATTCCCGCTATGAAATCTCGATTTGTCGGATTCGTTAGAAAGATATCATCAATTAGATCCTAATGTTTTTGGTTTCACTAAAATCAGGATTGTTTTGCACCCGGTACACTCAATTGAAGTTTGAAATCGAATTATCGAACTACCGCGCCATTTTCAATTCTATTTATAATTATATATAAATATTTATATTCTAACGACAACGTATATAAATATATACGTTCGAATTCCATTCAAAATAAATTTCACGTCGATTTTATTTAAAATAATCTATTTAAATATTCAAAATTCGCTAAAATTGCCAAAATAAAAATTTCAAACTGGCTCGCATTTTACGGGTTGTTACATTATCTTTACTTGTTTCTATGCTGAAAGCCACTAGAACTTACTCGGTCTTTATGACTGACCCATTTTGTTTTGCCTCTTTTTCTTCCTTCCCCCCCCCCTATGTTCTCAGGGAGGAAAACACTACTACTTAGTTTGGACTTCTTTCTGCTTCAAGATCATCATATATGGCTTGGACCTTTCTTGGCTATTGCTGCTTTACTGTTTTACTTGGGGAATGATTTATGACTATGGTTTTATTCTTCGTTACTATTGCAAGACAGATTTCGATGTAATGGATTTAATGGCATTTTGATGTAAAAAGTCTTTAGACCTTTCTAGATTTTAAAGCAATGAAATTTGGTTCTTCTTCCGCTGTTTTATATGTTCTGTCTTTTAATATTTCTGTGTATGTTTACCTAGATAATGCTCCAACAAAGCTAGTGCATTCCCTTTGTGAGTGACCCTAGCGGAGGTGGGGTGTTACAATTGGTATCAGAGCATAAGGTTACCAGACTGGGCAAAAGCTTTTAAAAACCTTCTAAAACTATTTTCAAAACGTTTACAAAGAAGCATTTTTCTAAAGAAAAGTTTTGTTTTACGAAAGGCATATTCCCCAAAGCCATATGCACTATCTTTTTATACTCTCTTTGAATCTCCTCTTTCTTTCTTTTCGCCATAATTTTGTAGGCGTACGACACAAGTCGGAGGGCAAAGAAGTGTCCAACCTCCATCCGTAGCCGCAGTAGTTTCACTTGCGACTAATCTTAATTCAAGCTTTGTAGGGTTGCCGTGCGATGGAGGTAGCTTTCGAGAAACTTGTCAACAAGCTATACAGGGATAGTAAGAACGAGGATAAAGAACACAAGCCTAAGGATGAGAAACTTGTTGATAAGGCGTAATCCATGAAGGAGGAAAAGGTGAAAGGGAAGAGGTCAAAGTGAAAGAATAATAAAACCCATGACAAGAGAGAGAAACTTTAGTATGGTAAAAAGGGACATGTAGTTAAGTATTATAGGAGAAGGACAAGGGAAAAGAACAAGATCTTCGAGAGGGCAATTGTATGCTCTCACTACTAGTGTACCTAAGAGAGGTGGTAACGTTTCTGTTAAAGGTTCTGCTTTTCTTTTCTATCATCCCATTAGAACTTTGTTTTTGTACATCGCATCCTTTTTAATTCTGCTTCGATAGTTGAGTCTCTGCACCTTAGTAATAGCATAGTACAGGATCCCATTTTTGTCTCAAATCCTTTTGGGAAATCGGCTCATTTATTCATGACTTGTTTGGATTTGAGAATGTCTATGCTAAGTGTTGAGTTTTTGGGCTATGGGTTGATTCTAGGGATTGAGTGGTTGTCCTGAAACGGTACCATTCTCGGGTATGAAAAGAGGGTAGTTAGACGCTTGACTTGCCTTGGTAATGCCCTCGAAGTCTGGTGTAACCCTTAGGGTTCTGCCATGTTTAGTTACCTAGAATCTCTTGATACATTTATCGATCCGCTCTTGATACATTTATCGATCCGCTCGAGAAGTGTTTGCCACTAAGGAGGATGGTTCATTTCGCTTATGCATGAGTTATAGAAAAATCACCTTAGTAAGTACATTTGGCAACATGGTTGACATTTGTTTGTTTTCAAGAGATAGTTCTTCTGCATGGAATACCTTATAATGAGTAAACGAGATCCAGGATTCACTAGTGAATTTTGGAGAGCTTGCATGAAACTATGAGTACGCAGTTATGTTTAAGCCGAGTATACTAGAAGAAGAATAAGTAAAAGTGGAACGAGAGGCAACAGTGGAATGAGTCCCAACTCATATTTTGGAAACAAGAATTAAGATGCTACGAAATTGTGAAGCTAAAGACGGTGAAAGCACAATGGAGTTAAGCTCAAGGAAATGCGACTGAGAAGATTGAAGACTAGATACGCATATCATATCTCTTTTTAAGAGTATATCCTTGATCCCTCTTTTCCCGTAGAGATTATTTACATATATCCTCTCGGTCCTATTCTCAATCCCATTTCTGTTAGAAACCCCATAGGGAGCATTACTCGTTTGTTAGTAATACATTTTGGGGCTTGAGCGTGTCTGTTGGGTTGAGTAATTCTTTGGGTGTCAGCGTGATGTTGATTTCGGTCTTCGGGGCTGGTGCTTAGGGAGTTCTTCTCCAAAGCAGTATATGTGTGACATAGATTGCCAGTTTTGACATTACCTAATGGGCACAAGGTTTTTACTTGCTTCTATCGTTCGATTATGCCTTTAGGTAGGAACAATTGGTGTAAACGTGTGTTTAAGACATGTTATGATTGATGGCTGCAAGTGGTTTCTAGTGGTTGCTCGTGGATGCATTTACACATTAGGCACAAGATCGGCTCAGTCACCATTCATATTGCATATGCATGAGTGTTTATACTTGTTTATGGATGAATTTGAATGTGTTATCATGCGGATGTTGCATATGGATGGATGTTTATGCACACATGTAGTGCTATTGTGACTAGGACTATTTGCATACATGTTGGACTCATTGCACTAAACATATTTTGCATTAAGAAGATCAATCAGGCCTGATCATTTGCATTAGACAAAGAACATATACACACACTTTCTGCATATGTTCATACAACATTAGAAATCTCTTAAGGACATTGGATGCCTGTGATTGATGATTGAGTAGATGGATGATTAGATGGTAGGACACATTCTCCTTAACTTGAAGATTTCGGGGACGAAATCCTTTAAGGAGGGGAGAATGTAACAACCCGAATTTTAACAACATGTTAAAACCATAAATCAAGGCAGAATTAAATTTTAAAATAAGAATCAGGGGAAACGGGTTGTGCCATTGCGTTCGTCTCGGAATTTTGCATGAAATCGAGTCTGAGTTTTCGAAGATCGGAGTCCGTATGACCAAGATATGGCCCTCCAAAGTTTCAGAAATTTTCAGAGTTCAAAACAGCTCGAATTCGAATTCAAATTTCGAATTCAAAACCCAGAATAGACTGGGCGGGAAATTTCCCTCCCAGGACCAGGTCGACCGGGTGGTCGACCCTAGAGTCGACCTGCCCAGGACCAGGTCGACCATAGAGTCGACATGGGTGTCGACCTGGTTCCAAAAACTGGTTTTTAACCTGAGTTCATTTCTACGTATCCAGACCGATTTTTGGACCAAATTCGTGACTCTAATCCTATATAAACTCACCCTTAGCCTCATTCTCTCCACACCATATCATTCTGTCCTTATGCTGCTTCTGAAATAATTAAATTAAAGAGAGAATGGCTACTTCTTCTTCGTCAAGACAACATCTAGGAATTGCAAATTGGTGGATTTTCAACTAGAATAAGACTAAACAAATAGAGATTCAACAACTGCAACAACCGCTTCTAGAATCAAATCTCTGCACTCTAATTCTCGATCCGCGCTCTGTAAGTTCTAGTTACTTTGAGATTGAAACTGGTTAAATTTAATATGGACATGGAATAAAATGAAATTGGACCTAACTTGATTATCTATTTAGATCTGTTCTTGTTTCTTCTTGAATCTAGGATAATGGGTTATTCCTTATCGATTGAGTCATGCCCATTCATGTTGTTGGACCTAGTTTATTATTTAAACGCTAGATTGTAATATGAATTCTTGGGCCTTGACTTTATGATAAGACTTTTTCACCCTATTCTCTCTTGAATCTTGAATCTGGATTAATGCAAGTCTACCTATGTTCCTAAACCTTGGTTTTCATATTGTTGTTCTAGATCCTATTCACATGCCTATGATGTGTTAAACTATTATACACCAATTCTGTTGAACATATGATTTGGATTATAATCTCATGCCTATTCACATGCCCATCTTTGTCATGAGTTCCTTGTTTATCCCTTTTTGCATTAATCTCGATACGCTCACGGTAGGAATACGATTTGGGGATATTGGTCAAAACGTGAAGATTCACTTAGACATGAATTGGTAATTGACATGAATTAGCTTGGACATGAATTGGCATAACTTAAACATGAAAGCAATTGTAAACTTGATAATTGACATGAATGTGAATTATGAACTCGGAATGAAATTAAAGAAAATAGAATCTGGTAGTCAAACCATGTTTTTAGGTAATTATGGAACGTGACAAATAGCATGAAATTGATACGATGGGAATAACTTGAATACAAAATTGACTATGACTTGATAGTTGATATTGGACATTTAGAAGGCAGTTAAACATGCTTATGAACTTGAAACGTGAATTGGTTATGAATATGAATCATGAACTTGATAATAGGCAGAAGTTGAAACCTGAAAACTTAACATGAAAACTTGACATGAAACTCACATAGAAACTTGACACGAACTTGACATAAACATGGACATGACATTAGAATGAACTTGAAAATGGCCAACTCGAGGTTGGGTTGAGTTTGCAGTGAAAATCTGCCCGGAACCGCCCGGCGAATCAAGTGACTGCAAACAATAGGATCCAACGTGGGTAGTTGGTCATATCGCGCTTAAGACCCGAGGTTAGACTAGGTTGTGGTGTAAATCTGCCCGGAACCGCCCGGCAAATCCAGTGAGCACAACAACTAGTCTAATGTGAGAGATTGGGGTGCATTAATGAATTAATGCAACATGATAGGGTTAAGTCATGAACCGCTTGCATATACTTAATCAATTTGACATGATAATTTGATAGGATTAAGTCATGAACCGCTTGAATATACTTAGCCAATTTGACACGATAATTTGATAGGGTTAAGTCATGAACCGCTTGAATATACTTAACCAATTTGACACGATAATTTGATAGGGTTAAGTCATGAACCGCTTGAATATACTTAACCAATTTGACACGATAATTTGATAGGGTTAAGTCATGAACCGCTTGAATATACTTAACCAATTTAAAACGATAATTTGATAGGGTTAAGTCATGAACCGCTTGAATATACTTAACCAATTTGATAGGGTTAAGTCATGAACCGCTTGAATATACTTAACCAATTTGACACGATAATTTGATAGGGTTAAGTCATGAACCGCTTGAATATACTTAACCAATTTGACACGATAATTTGATAGGGTTAAGTCATGAACCGCTTGAATATACTTAACCAATTTGACATGATGATTTAATAGGGTTAAGTCATGAACCGCTTGAATATACTTAACCAACTTGACACATGATTTGCAGGGCTTAGTCATGAACTTGAACGACAACACTTAGCCAATTTGACATGACACGTAGGCGGGTTAAGTCACGAACTTGAATGACCACACTTAACCAACTTGACATGCTAGACTAATGGGGTTAAGTCTCGAATTTAAATGACAACACTTATCATACTGGACAGAAATCCTAGTTACACAGTCCTTTTCAGCAGTAACCCACTAGATGTATCACTGTACCCTGGAACTAGGCAGGGTGGGGCACGATTACTCGGCTGATTGTAAGCGACAAGGACGATGGCTGAGTTGGTGCGCCATTGTAGGTTCAGGCGGACTATGGTCGTGCACGTAGTCCGAAGTTGAAAAAGCAGGCATTGGGCACCGGTAGATTTACACTGTGCGTGCTTGATTCGTGTCGGTGGTTGGCACTCTAGGGCTTGATACACCCTATGGTGGACCAAGCACAGGTGACTACATTTCGTGATTGGGCCGTATGACACAGACACATGAACGAGCTTGGAATTGTAGGGAGCCGGTCGATTAATAGATCGTTACGTGGAAAAAGGGTGTTGTTCGTTAGGTAGCATAATCCCTAGTGGTCCTAGGTGGCATAAACCCTAATCGAATCTAGAAAACGTTCAATAGGTAGCATAATCCCCAGTGGTCCTAGGTGGCATAAATCCTAGTTGAACACGCGATAGTTCATGATAAGGAAACCTAGCCAGAACAAGGATGGCAGTCCAAACGATTTCAAGAATGGTGGCACTACGTTGAAGTAGTATAGAAATACATGATGAAACCCGTACGTTATACGGCAAGGGACTGTACATATACATAGAAAGGATGATACGAGTTGGGGTACTAGTACAGTTAGTGCAGAGAATGTTAAACATGCGATGCTATATGTAGTTTATCTGGTTTGCATAGTTTATCTTGTTACCGTAGTTTATCTGGTTAGTATAGTTTATCTTGTCATCTTAGTTTAACTTGCCTATCTTGTCATCATCCTTATATTTACTTTCAGTTTATACATGTCATGTTATCTTTACTTGTTTCTATGCTGAAAGCCACTAGAACTTACTCAGTCTTTATGACTGACCCATTTTGTTTCGCCTCTTTTTCTTCCATTCCCCCCCCCCCGGTTTCTCAGGGAGGAAAACACTACTACTTAGTTTGGACTTCTTTCTACTTCAAGATCATCAGATATGGCTTGGACCTTTCTTGGCTTTGGCTGCTTTACTGTTTTACTTGGGGAATGATTTATGACTATGGTTTTATGCTTCTTTACTATTGCAAGACAGATTTCGATGTAATGAATTTAATGGAATTTTGATATAAAAAGTCTTTAGACCTTTCTAGATTTTAAAGCAATGAAATCTGGTTCTTCTTCCGCTGTTTTATATGTTCTGTCTTGTAATATTTCTGTGTATGTTTACCTAGATAATGCTCCACCAAAGCTAGTGCATTCCCTTTGTGAGTGACCCTAGCGGAGGTGGGGTGTTACAATTGGTATCAGAGCAGAAGGTTACCAGACTGGGCAAAAGCTTTTAAAAACCTTCTGAAATTATTTTCAAAACATTTACAAAGAAGCAATTTTCTAAAGAAAAGTTTTGTTTTACAAAAGGCATATTCCCCAAAGCCATACGCACTATCCTTTGATTCTCTCTTTGAATCTCCTCTTTCTTTCTTTTCGCCATAATTTTGTAGGCGTACGACACAAGTCGGAGGGCAAAGAAGTGTCCAACCTCCATCCGTAGCCGCAGTAGTTTCACTTGCGACTAATCTTAATTCTAGCTTTGTAGGGTTGCCGTGCGATGGAGGTAGCTTTCGAGAAACTTGTCAACAAGCTATACAAGGATAGTAAGAACGAGGATAAAGAAAACAAGCCTAAGGATGAGAAACTTGTTGATAAGGCGTAATCCACGAAGGAGGAAAAGGTGAAAGGGAAGAGGTCAAAGTGAAAGAATAATAAAACCCATGACAAGAGAGAGAATCTTTAGTATGGTAAAAAGGGACATGTAGTTAAGTATTATAGGAGAAGGACAAGGGAAAAGAACAAGATCTTCGAGAGGGCAATTGTATGCTCTCACTACTAGTGTACCTAAGAGAGGTGGTAACGTTTCTGTTAAAGGTTCAGCTTTTCTTTTCTATCATCCCATTAGAACTTTGTTTTTGTACATCGCATCCTTTTTAATTCTGCTTCGATAGTTGAGTATCTGCACCTTAGTACTAGCATAGTACAGGATCCCATTTTTGTCTCAAATCCTTTTGGGAAATCGGCTCATTTATTCATGACTTGTTTGGATTTGAGAATGTCTATGCTAAGTGTTGAGTTTTTGGGCTATGGGTTGATTCTAGGGATTGAGTGGTTGTCCTGAAACGGTACCATTCTCGGGTATGAAAAGAGGGTAGTTAGACGCTTGACTTGCCTTGGTAATTCCCTCGAAGTCTGGTGTAACCCTTAGGGTTCTGCCATGTTTAGTTACCTAGAATCTCTTGATACATTTATCGATCCGCTCTTGATACATTTATCGATCCGCTCGAGAAGTGTTCGCCACTAAGGAGGATGGTTCATTTCGCTTATGCATGAGTTATAGAAAAATCACCTTAGTAAGTACATTTGGCAACATGGTTGACATTTATTTGTTTTCAAGAGATAGTTCTTCTGCGTGGAATACCTTATGGTGAGTAAACGAGATCCAGGATTCACTAGTGAATTTTGGAGAGCGTGCATGAAACTATGAGTATGCAGTTATGTTTACGCCGAGTATACTAGAAGAAGAATAAGTAAAAGTGGAACGAGAGGCAACAGTGGAATGAGTTCCAACTCATATTTTGGAAACAAGAATTAAGAAGCTACGAAATTGTGAAGCTAAAGACGGTGGAAGCACAATGGAGTTAAGCTCAAGGAAATGCGACTCAGAAGATTGAAGACTAGATACGCATATCATATCTCTTTTTAAGAGTATATCCTTGATCCCTCTTTTCCTGTAGAGATTATTTACATATATCCTCTCGGTCCTATTCTCAATCCCATTTCTGTTAGAAACCCCATAGGGAGCATGACTCCTCTGTTAGTAATACATTTTGGGGCTTGAGGGTGTCTGTTGGGTTGAGTAATTCTTTGGGTGTCAGCGTGATGTTGATTTCGGTCTTCGGGGCTGGTGCTTAGGGAGTTCTTCTCCAAAGCAGTATATGTGTGACATAGATTGCCAGTTGTGACATTACCTAATGGGCATAAGGTTTTTACTTGCTTCTATCGTTCGATTATGCCTTTAGGTAGGAACAATTGGGTGTAAACATGTGTTTAAGACATGTTATGATTGATGGTTGCAAGTGGCTGCAAGTGGTTGCTAGTGGTTGCTCGTGGATGCATTTACACATTAGGCACAAGATCGGCTCAGTCACCATTCATATTGCATATGCATGAGTGTTTATACTTGTTTATGGATGAATTTGAATGTGTTATCATGTGGATGTTGCATATGGATGGATGTTTATGCACACATGTAGTGTTATTGTGACTAGGACTATTTGCATACATGTTGGACTCATTGCACTAAACATATTTTGCATTAAGAAGATCAATCAGGCCTGATCATTTGCATTAGACAAGGAACATATACACACACTTTCTGCATATGTTCATACAGCATTAGAAATCTCTTAAGGACAATGGATGCCTGTGATTGATGATTGAGTAGATGATGATTGGATGGTAGGACACATTCTCCTTAACTTGAAGATTTCGGGGACGAAATCCTTTAAGGAGGGGAGAATGTAACAACTCGAATTTTAACAACATGTTAAAACCATATATCAAGGCAGAATTAAATTTTAAAATAAGAATCAGGGGAAACGGGTTGTGCCATTGCGTTCGTCTCGGAATTCTGCATGAAATCGAGTCCGAGTTTTCGAAGATCGGAGTCCGTATGACCAAGATATGGCCCTCCAAAGTTTCAGAAATTTTCAGAGTTCAAAACAGCTCGAATTCGAATTCAAATTTTGAATTCAAAACCCCGAACAGACTGGGCGGGAAATTTCCCGCCCAGGACCAGGTTGACCGGGTGGTCGACCCTAGAGTCGACCTGCCCAGGACCAGGTCGACCATAGAGTCGACATGGGTGTCGACCATAGAGTCGACATGGGTGTCGACCTGGTACCAAAATCTGGTTTTCAACCTGAGTTCATTTCTACGTATCCAGACCAATTTTTGGACCAAATTTGTGACTCTAATCCTATATAAACTCACCCCTAGCCTCATTCTCTCCACACCATTTCATTCTGTCCTTATGCTGCTTCTGAAATAATTTAATTAAAGAGAGAATGGCTACTTCTTCTTCGTCAAGAAAACATCTAGGAATTGCAAATTGGTGGATTTTCAACTAGAATAAGACTAAACAAATAGAGATTCAACAACTGCAACAACCGCTTCTAGAATCAAATCTCTGCACTCTAATTCTCGATCCGCGCTCTGTAAGTTCTAGTTACTTTGAGATTGAAACTGGTTAAATTTAATATGGACATGGAATAAAATGAAATTGAACCTAAGCTTGATTATCTATTTAGATCTGTTCTTGTTTCTTCTTGAATCTAGGATTTTGGGTTATTCCTTATCGATTGAATCATGCCCATTCATGTTGTTGGACCTAGTTTATTATTTAAACGCTAGATTGTAATATGAATTCTTGGGCCTTGACTTGATGATAAGACTTTTTCACCCTATTCTCTCTTGAATCTTGAATCTAGATTAATGCAAGTCTACCTATGTTCCTAAACCTTGGTTTTCATATTGTTGTTCTAGATCATATTCACATGCCTATGATGTGTTAAACTATTATACACCAATTCTGTTGAACATATGATTTGGATTATAATCTCATGCCTATTCACATGCCCATCTTTGTCATGAGTTCCTTTTTTATCCCTTTTTGAATTAATCTCGATACGCTCACGGTAGGAATACGATTTGGGGATATTGGTCAAAACGTGAAGATTCACTTAGACATGAATTGGTAATTGACATGAATTAGCTTGGACATGAATTGGCATAACTTGAACATGAAAGCGATTGTAAACTTGATAATTGACATGAATGTGAATTGTGAACTCGGAATGAAATTAAAGAAAATAGAATCTGGTAGTCAAACCATGTTTTTAGTTAATTATGGAACGCGACAAATAGCATGAAATTGATACGATGGGAATAACTTGAATACAAAATTGACTATGACTTGATAGTTGATATTGGACATTTAGAAGGCACGTAAACATGCTTATGAACTTGAAACGTGAATTGGTTATGAATATGAATCATGAACTTGATAATAGGCATAAGTTGAAACCTGAAAACTTAACATGAAAACTTGACATGAAACTCACTTAGAAACTTGACACGAACTTGACATGAACATGGACATGACATTAGAATGAACTTGAAAATAGCCAACTCGAGGTTGGGTTGAGTGTGCAGTGTAAATCTGCCGGAACCGCCCGGCGAATCCAATGACTGCAAACAATAGGATCCAATGTGGGTAGTTGGTCATATCGCGCTTAAGACCCGAGGTTAGACTAGGTTGTGGTGTAAATCTGCCTGGAACCGCCCGGCAAATCCAGTGAGCACAACAACTAGTCTAATGTGAGAGGTTGGGTGCATTAATGAATTAATACCACATGATAGGGTTAAGTCATGAACCGCATGAATATACTTAACCAATTTGACATGATAATTTGATAGGGTTAAGTCATGAACCGCTTGAATATACTTAACCAATTTGACACGATAATTTGATAGGGTTAAGTCATGAACCGCTTGAATATACTTAACCAATTTGACACGATAATTTGATAGGGTTAAGTCATGAACCACTTGAATATACTTAACCAATTTGACACGATAATTTGATAGGGTTAAGTCATGAACCGCTTGAATATACTTAACCAATTTGATAGGGTTAAGTCATGAACCGCTTGAATATACTTAACCAATTTGACACGATAATTTGATAGGGTTAAGTCAAGAACCGCTTGAATATACTTAACCAATTTAACACGATAATTTGATAGGGTTAAGTCATGAACCGCTTGAATATACTTAACCAACTTGATACATGATTTGTAGGACTGAGTCATGAACTTGAACTTGAATGACCACACTTAACCCACTTGACATGCTAGACTAATGGGGTTAAGTCTCGAATTTAAATGACAACACTTATCATACTGGACAGAAACCCTAGTTACACAGTCCTTTTCAGCAGTAACCCACTAGATGTATCACGGTACCCTGGAACTAGGCAGGGTGGGGCACGATTACTCGGCTGATTGTAAGCGACCAGAACGACGGCTGAGCTGGTGCGCCATTGTAGGTTCAGGCGAACTATGGTCATGCACGTAGTCCGGAGTTGAAAAAGCAGGCATTGTGAACCGGTAGATTTACACTGTGCGTGCTTGATTCGTGTCGGTGGTTGGCACCCTAGGGCTTGATACACCCTATGGTGGACCTAGCACAGGTGACTACATTTCATGATTGGGCCGTATGACACAGACACATGAACAAGCTAGGACTTGTAGGGAGCCGATCGATTAATAGATCGTTACGTGGAAAAAGGGTGTTGTTCGTTAGGTAGCATAATCCCTAGTGGTCCTAGGTGGCATAAACCCTAATCGAATCTAGAAAACGTTCAATAGGTAGCATAATCCCTAGTGGTCCTAGGTGGCATAAATCCTAGTTGAACACGCGATAGTTCATGATAAGGAAACCTAGCCAGAACAAGGGTGGCAGTCCAAACGATTTCAAGAATGGGGCCACTACGTTGAAGTAGTATAGAAATACATGATGAAACCCGTACGATATACGGCAAGGGACTGTACATATACATAGAAAGGATGATATGGGTTGGGGTACTAGTACAGTTAGTGCAGAGAATGTTAAACATGCGATGCTATACGTAGTTTATCTGGTTTGCATAGTTTATCTTGTTACCTTAGTTTATCTGGTTAGTATAGTTTATCTTGTCATCTTAGTTTAACTTGCCTATCTTGTCATCATCCTTATGTTTACTTTCAGTTTATACATGTCATGTTATCTTTACTTGTTTCTATGCTGAAAGCCACTAGAACTTACTCAGTCTTTATGACTGACCCATTTTGTTTCGCCTCTTTTTCTTCTGTTTCCCCCCAGGTTCTCAGGGAGGAAAACACTACTACTTAGTTTGGACTTCTTTCTGCTTCAAGATGATCATATATGGCTTGGACCTTTCTTCGCTATGGCTGCTTTACTGTTTTACTTGGGTAATGATTTATGACTATGGTTTTATGCTTCTTTACTATTGCAAGACAGATTTCGATGTATTGGATTTAATGGCATTTTGATGTAAAAAGGCTTTAGACCTTTCTAGATTTTGAAGCAACGAAATTTGGTTCTTCTTCCGCTGTTTTATATGTTCTGTCTTGTAATATTTCTGTGTATGTTTACCTAGATAATGCTCCACCAAAGCTAGTGCATTCCCTTTGTGAGTGACCTTAGCGGAGGTGAGGTGTTACAGGCACCTTCTTAATTGTAAGGTTGAAGGCCCTAGCTCTAATAAGTCGTAATAAAAACCGACAAATGAGCTAGCGTTGACCCAAGAAACTGCACAATGATAAACCAAAGACCTCCCCGAGGGTCACCCAATCAATCGCCAACGCCGTTAATACATGGTCGGATTGCGATGAACATTGGGTTTTAAAACCAAAGACCTCCCTGAGGGGCACTCAGTTAGTTGTCCAAACCATTTATACATGGTCCGGCCGTAATAAATATTGAGTTCATAAACCAAAGACCTCCCCGAGGGGCACCCAATCAATCGCCAATGCTGTTAATACATGGTCGGATTGCGATGAACATTGGGTTTTAAAACCAAAGTCCTCCCTGAGGGGCACTCAGTTAGTTGTCCGAACCATTTATACATGGTCCGGCAGCAATAAATATTGAGTTCATAAACCAAAGACATCCCCTAGTGGCACTCGGTTCATCGTCAATGCCATTAATACATGGCTAGATAGCGATATAAATACTGGGCTTATAAGACCCCTTCGGAGGCATCCAATCAGATTTGGGTCTTCCAAACCTAACTATTAATTCTGGATCTTCCAAATCCAGTTACTGACGGACTTTAAAAGACCCCTACTGGGGCATCTGATCATAAGCCGGGTCTTCCAAATTCGGTTAGTGACGGACCCAAAGACCTTCTCGGAGGCACCCAACAAATTCTACAAGTGGCTGAGTCATTCAGCCACAATGAATAACGGGTTTATGAATATTTCTTCAGGGTAACGAAAATATAAAACCTCTCAAATGGGGGCACAAAGAACAAAGACCTCATCCTCATTTAAAAGGTATGAGCTTAAACAACTAAGTCGAGAACCTTTAGTCATAATTATGCTAAAAGTCAATAATAGCAAGAACACATGACTCAAAGGTTCCGAAGGAAATCAATCATAGAGTATGGTTTCTAAATTCTAAGACAGTCTGTAACAAATCTTGGTATGGGGGCAATACCACCACATTAAAGAAATTCAACAATATTTGTCTCTTAAACATACCACAGATTTGTCAGAACCTGAGACTAAAAGTTCAACCTAAGCTAAACCCCGAAATGGCTATGGCGAACTTGAGTACTTCAGTACCATGACAAACACAAAGATGATTGTTCGAGGGAGAGAAGTCTCAGGAGTTGCTTCAGCCAAAATCGAGAAAGGGCAGCGGAAAAATCGGTTGAGCAAGACCAACTAGTGATAACTCATGGCCATGATTTTAAAATTAAAGGATCAGTGTTTGCAAAAGAATAAATTTGACAAACAAAAGTGGAATTTGAAATGGTAGGAGCAAAATTCATAACCATATTACTACAGTAAGCATAAAAGTGGTTATTTGTAATCTCAAAACTTCCTTAGTCAGAATTGAAGAAACTTATCAAAATTAGTCTAGGAGTATATTAGAACCAATCACGACTGATCCAAGTTAAATTGGTTAGACCAGATCGAATCAATCACGGCCGATCCAGATTAGACCAACCATGACCGATCCACTCGAATCGGTCAAGGCTGATCCAAAGTGGATCGGGCATGACCAATCCATATTGGACCAGTCAAGGACGATTCACACATGTCAATGTGTCATTCAAAGGTAGTATCAATATATGGCTAATGGATAGTGACACCAGTTGAATTGTTCACGGATATCAACAGACCAAGTTCAAATGCAAAGTGCAAAACATATAAGAGAAAATGAGCTGTGAGCTAAGTAACCTAATTAACCAAGCATTGATCAACGTAACCAACATACCATTACTAGCAAAATGGGACAACAAACACAACCATAGCAGTCAAAAAGTATTAACATAAACTAGCTTAAAAGTCAAAGGCGAGGACCGGAACTCGCTTAAGTACAACCGGTCTAAAGGTAGAATTCATAAAGCCAAAAACTATCAAACACCAGGAGAGGATAGCTATGCGTTCTAATTCTTTCGAGGCCATTCCACCTTCATTTTCATCGGAGTAGAACTCGATGGGGAAGCATTAGAAGCTGGCCTCTTGCCCGAAGAACCCACCAGCTCAACACCTCCCTTGGGGAAAGCAGCAACGAGAGCATCCCGGTTTCTCAAAGCATGAATCAACTTCACTTTGTCATCTTCCAGAACTGCAATGCGCTCAAGATTCTCTCGGTGGAGTCTTTGCAGATCCCTAGCCAATCTGTGCCTGTCCTGAAGCTTCTTGGTAGTTTGATCTTTAAGCATGTCCATCTGTCCCTCAAACTGTCGCAGGGTATCCTCCATGCGACTGAGCAATCTAGACTTAGCGACAACTATGTCGCTGGATGTCACTTGACGATCAGAGGAAGACACGTCCAAGTTGAGGGAGACCCCCTGCAAGTTCCAGCCCGGAAGTCGTTTGGCAAGTTTGGCATTGTTGGCTCCTGGAGTGTAGCAAGGTCTGTCAACAATCATTTGAATCTCTGGATAGGAAGGGCCGACGAGTGAAGGGGAATTCACTGAAGGTTGACCGGTTGTCTGACTGTCCAAGTCAAAAAACCTCTTTATCCTGAATTCTAAGGAAGATGGATCCATCTTGCATAAGAAAGGGAAGTGCTCAAATACTTTTTTATTGTTAACTTCCTAAAATGAACAAGGAAAATGGAAGTAGTTGGATGGCATCAAGAAGTAATCGATCCAAAGTGGATCAGTCATAACCGATCCATATTTGATCGGACAGAACCGATCCAAAATGGGTTGGTTATGACCGATTCACTTCGGACCAGTTAGGACCGATCCAAAATGGGTTGGTTATGACTGATTCACTGTGGACCAGTTAGGACCGATCCAAAATGGGTTGGTTATGACCGATTCACTTTGGACCAGTTAGGACCGATCAAAATGGGTTGGTTATGACCAATTCACTTTGGACCAGTTAGGACCGACCCAAAATGGGTTGGTTATGACCGATTCACTTTAGACCAGTTAGGACCGATCCAAAATGGATTGATTGTGACTGGTTCACTTGGGATCACATAGATCCGATCCGAAATGAGTCAGTCATAACCATCAAGTCAGATCGGCCCAGATCAATTCAGTTTGAATCGTCCAGAACTGATTCAAACTGAATTGGTCAAACCAACACGGATCAGATCAAACACAGCTAATCCAGATTTAATCCGCCGTGAAGTTTGAATGATTAGTTGTCTAAACTACCTCCACCTAGTTGTTCACATCCGAAGCACTTAATATACAAGTGGCGATGGTGTGCAACTTAATATCTTTATTTTCCAGGGAATAAACGAAGCTTGCGCTGCATATTAAGTGTCTATTTTACACAAAATTGGGGTTTCTCAAAAAATTCTACCTACTAACGAATTTTAAAGATAATCAAGCATGTAGAATCAACTCTTTATCAAAACTTTGGGTGAAACAAAAGGTTAGACTTACAAGACTCGGCAGAATACAAAAGAAAATCAAAGCAAAATTTTAGCTTAGAAAGTAACATGACTAAATCATTCCCCTATGGCCGGAGTTTGCACTAAATGGCAGTTCTACGATCGGGTGTTACAAATTCAAAACAGTGGAAACCTTTCAAGTTAAATTGATGAAGAATAAAACGAAAGTAAGAAAGAATCTGGCGGCTGAGAATTCGATGAAGAATTTGAGAGAAAAAGATAGCTTCGTTTTTGATTTTCTTCGGTTAAAGTTGGTCTGCCATGGGTTTTCTCTTGAGAAGGAAAATAAAACAATGTGTAAATGACCTTTCAAAGGGCTGCAACATGTAATGGTGCATTGGGAAACCCAATAGCCATGAGAGAGAAGAGTCACATCGGTCAAATCAATTTAGCCGATCCAATTCGAATCGTCCAAGACCTATCCAACTTGAATCGACCAAGACCGATTCAAGTTGAACCGGCCAAGACCAATCCATGATTTTATTAGTCAGACCGAATCAGATTGGTTTGGGAGCAAGAATTAAGTAATTTGTTTTAGAAAGAGGTTGTGATAAAGAACAAATGGAAGGGTGATAGTTCAAGTGGGTTATGTAGCCTTCATGGGCCGAGCCAATCTAGACACTATTAAGGCCGACCTAAGCTACGAAAATAATGCATCCGATCCAATGTCAAGACTCACAATCTGTTGTTGTTAACCCATCGAAATATCGTGTATTTGAAATGTTTCAAAGCCCACAATTTTCATGAATAAAACTGTGAACTCCGAGGGGCAAAATGTTATCCATAAAATTTGGTACAATATGGATCGGTTTAGTTGCTCAAGGATGGATCGGCCTGCTTTGTCTAGATTGGATCAACCTAATTGGAAAAGATGGATCGGTCTGCTTGTGTAATGGTGGATCGGCCTACTTCGTGATAGATTGGACCGGCCTCAGCTAATTTGGATCGGACCGGGTAGAAGTACATTACAATTGGCTCGGCAGGTTCAGGATCGGATAGGAATGTGTTGGATCGGCTCGAGAGGCTATGAATCGGGTAGAAGCACATTGAGTTGGCTCGAGAGGTCCTGGATCAGACAGAAACATGCTGAATCGGCTCGAGGGGCTTCGAATCGGGCATGAGCTTAGAAATTTGCAATTAGCTGCAGTGGCATTCTCGTAAATACTCAACACCCTGATCCAAATCCTGAAAGCTATATTACACTCATTCCTCACTTCTATAAATAGCGGTTAAACTCCACTTTAATGGAGGAGGCTTCTTGGTGATCCCGAAGGGCTGCTAAACTCTATTCTCAACTTCTTCTAAGTAATTTGATCATCTCAAACACTTCAATTCAAAGATTCATTTCCGGATTCATTGCATAGACATGAAGATTTATCAAGAGTTGTGAGAGAATTTCTATTGATTCTATCAACATCCATACTTGGAGGATCTCATTCATTTCTCATTGGAACTTTACTAAGTCAAAGAGTGAGAAAAGTGAGGTGAATCATGAATGTATTGAGAGAATATATTTGCTTTGTAATTCTAAATGCAATAATGGAATCATTTGGCAAAGTGGATGTAGATAACGCTTGATCGAACCACTATAAAAACTTTGTGTCTCTCCTTACTCGCATTTTTCTAGTTTTTTGGCTCCATTTTTACTATTCTTGAGAATATTGTGAAGTGCATCTTGCATCCTTGATGTTGACTCAAATTTCGAGATCAACACACTTTTCATTTTTTTTTTCTTTTTCTGCAACTGATCGGGTCTATGGTGGTAAGAGAAAGGTAAAGGTGGGATATAATTAATTAATTTATTTTAATTTATCTTCAAAAAGTTGCTTTTTGAATTCGAACACAAAATTGAGCCCACCGACTGTCGCCTCTAACTAATTACCCCCATTCAGAACGCAATGGGATATGTATCGTAAGCCAGTTTGGCTGTTTCGATCAGTTTTCATCAAAATAAAAATAAAAATTAATTTAACTCTCTAAATTGATTTCAATTTACATTTTAATTTACTGGGGCCACATACGAACCCCAAAAATTCTAAATAAATTATTTCTAGCTTTGTATTGACAATACGTTCCTAATAAAACAAATTTCGTCGAATTTGGAGACCGTTTGAAAAACGATCATTTTTCAGTCGATTAAATTCAAATTGAAATTGCCAAACGTGTTTAATTTCACCACGCTCACATATTAATCCAAAAAATTATGAAAATTGGTATCTAGCTATAATTTGACATTCCGGATCCAATAAAAGTGGTTTCGTCAAAAACGGAGGTCGTTTGCAAAATCACTATTTTTAAGGGCTAAAATTCCATAGCGACTATTCTGAATTTTCAACTAGACATAACTTTTTATCCCCGCTATGAAATTTGGATTTTTAGATTTTTTGGAAAGATATTTTCAAATTGATTCAAATATTTCTGGTTTTACCAAAACCCAGTTTATTTTGAATCTTGTACACTCATTTGAAATTTGAAATCGAATTTTCAAACTACCGCGCCATATTCAATTCCTTTTATAATAAAAATAAATATTTATATTATAACTTCGATTCAAAGAAATATATACTGTCTAATTCTACTCAAAATAAATTTCTCGTCATTATTATTTAAAATAAATCATTTTAAATATTCAAAATTTACTAAAATTGCTAAAATAATAATTTTAAATTGGTTCTGATTTTCCGGGTTGTTACAATTTCCATTTAAATCCATTCCAATTCATACATTGGAAAATTCTGGTTATTCTAAAACCATTTCAATCCAACTTATTTATATAAAAAATATTGGATTATTATTTCTAGTGAATAACTAGTTCATTTCGATAAAAATATATTTTTATCTTTACAAAATTGGAAATTTTCATCCAAATTCTTTTCAAATCATTTTTTATGATTGTACACAAATTATTAATATTTTTAATAATTTTATCAAGTCCCGTACAGTCGGTTTCCAAAAACGGCCATCGAATTGCACTTACACCGACCTTTTCCTAATTTGATTTGGACATAATTCCAAATCCAACCATTAGATTTCAAATCTATTATATTCTTGGAAAACTCTTTTCGATACGAACCGAATGGTTCTGGTTTTAGGAGAATCCGACGGTCGAATCTCCCGTAGTGTCAATTTGAAGTCAATGGTCGAAATTCGCAAACGGTCGAGGCGCGGCGCGTTCTATTCAGGCCATTAAATATATATATATATATATATATATATATATATATATATATATATATTTCATCGAATTCCATTTCAAACGTAGTTTATAAATTGTTTATAAATTCGTTTTAAAAAGATTTCAACTTCCACTTCAATTTTAAATCAAAATTAAATATTCCATTACATGACAATTTTATACATCTCATATATATGTTAAAAATAATATTTTTAACCAAACAATATTTATTTCATTCACACTTCATATATATATTTTTCACATTTCATATATATATGATAATTATATATATATTATTCATTTCATATATATATATATATTATTTTCATTTCACATATATATTATTTTCACACTTCATATATATATTTTTCACATTTCATATATATATTATTTTCATACTTCATATATATATTTTTCACATTTCATATATATATTTTATTCATACATCATATATATATTTTTCACATTTCATATATATATTTTATTCATACTTCATATATACTTTTTTACATTTAATATATATATATATATATTTTATTTCATATATATATTTTATTCATACTTCATATATATATTTTTCACATTTCATATATATATACACATATTATTTTCCTTTCATATATATATTATTCACGATTCGATACCAAATCCAAATAAATCTATCAAAACAAACAACCAAACATCCATGGTTTCTATCAAAGGTGTCGGGTGCTACTAAGCATCGTCTGCATCCTAATATATATATTTAATTGTAAACAAATTTAGAGTGAGAAATTCTCACATTTTGTATCCACTCCTCCATTCTTTAGCGGATGATGGTTTGGATTTTTTCCAGTACGTTGTGTTCTTCACTGTGCTTCCAATGCAGTCTGTTCCACGAGATTACAATAAAAATCACATTTTTATATCGCTACTATACATATAAAAATCATATTTTTAATTCGCTACATATTTAAAAATCATACTTTTATATTCTCTACATATATAAAAATCATATTTTTATTTTGCTACTTCATATGAAAAATCACATTTTTTATTCGCTACTTCATATGAAAAAAAATCATATTTTCTTCGCTACTTCATATGAAAAAAATCATATTTTTTTCTTCGCAACTTCATATGAAAAAAAATCATATTTTTTCTTTGCTACTTCAGATGAAAAAATCACATTTTTTCTTCTCTACTTCATATGTAAAAATTACATTTTTTCTTCGCTACTTCATATGAAAAAAATCATATTTTTTTCTTTGCTACTTCATATGAAAAAATCATACTTTCTTCGCTACCTCATATGAAAAAAATCATATTTTTTTTTCCTTTTTGAAAATCCTGTGTTTTCATTTTTTTAAAAAAATCCTATCTTTTCATTTTTTTTAAAATCCTATCTTTTCATAAACAAAATTCATATTTTTATACTATGAATAATCCACATCAAAATCATATTTTTCAAATCAAAGAATACATATTTTCCTAAACAAAGAAATCATATTCTTTTAATATGAATAATCATATCTTTCTACCATGAAAAATCATATTTTTTCATAACATAGAAAATCATATTCTTTTAATATGAAAAATCATATCTTTCTGACAAGAAAAATCATATTTTTTCATAACATAGAAAATCATAGTTTCATAACATAGAAAATCATATTCTTTTAATATGAAAAATCATATCTTTCTAACATGAAAAATCATAGTTTCATAATATAGAAAATCATATTCTTTTAATATGAAAAATCGTGTCTTTCTAACCAGAAAAATCATATTTTTCTTACACGAAAAATAATATTTTTCTAATCATAATAAATAAGATTTTCTAAGCATAAAAATCAGAATTTCTAAACCTAATTAAATCAGAAAAATCACCTTTTAAAAGCTTAACCCGCCGCTCATCCTTCCTTCTTCTTCAAATACAGTACACGCTGCTCCATTTAAATGCCCATTTCCGCCGACCTTGACCTCCCAATGCAACCTCTCCCGTTCGTCAATCAACAAACAAAATACTCCATTGTTTTTCTCCTCCAACTCTCCATCAACCCATGCCTACACTATTGAACTCGCACGCCATCTAATCCTTGTGATCTGCCCTCTCCGTGTACTACTTCAACACAAACATCGACATATTTTAAATATAACTGGATGCTGTTCCACCCTCTGATTCCAAAAACGCTATCGATTTCATGATTCAATTCTTCATTTCTCCAAAAAAATCAAACCCTAAAACTAAACATAAGTTGTATATTTTTGGGGTGAACAAAACAGGTGTCGAACCACCTAAAACTAGTACTAGGTTGAAGAGCCATCAGTAGGAGTTCAAAAATATATGGATTGGGATTTATAGGTTTTTCTTTGATTTTCTCTTGAATTTCAAGTTCACGTTTTTTTCTTCTGAATGTAAGAAGAGGAGCGGCATTTTCTTTCATTAGGTGGCGGCTCCTTTGTTTGACTGAAGGGAAGAGAAAGGAGGGTTTTGACCTTGTTTGACCTTGCCTTTATATATATTTAATTATTAATTAATTTGTAAAAAATGGATTTTTTTCATTCGAACTCCATATTAAATTCTATGACTGTCGCCCCCAGCTAAATGCCCCCATTCCTGACACAATGTGATATGTTTCGTAAGCCAATTCAATCGTTTCGATCAGTTTTTATCAAAATTAAAATATAAATCAGTGTATATTAAATTTGAACATACATTTTAATTTACCGGGGACACATACTGACTCCAAAAATTCCATAAAAATAGACCTAGCTATGTTTTGACGATATGGTCCTGACAAAACTAATTTGTCGAATTTGGACACTGTTTGACCAAAACGGTCATTTTCTAGTCGAATAAATTCAAACTGAAATTACCAAACACGTTTAATTTCATCACGCTCACATATTGATTCCAAAAATTGTGAAAATTGGAATCTAACAATAACTTGACATTCCGGATCCAACAAAAGTGGTCTCGTTGAAAACGGAGTTCATTTGAAAAATGGCTATTTTTAAGGGCTATATATTATATTAAATTCCATAGCGACTAATCTAAATTTCCAACTGGACATAACTTTTTATTCTCGTTCTGAAATCTATATTTTTCACATTCATTGGAAAGATATTTCCAAACAGATTCAAATATTTTTGGCTTTACTGAAATCCAATTTATTTTGAATCATATACATTCATTTGAAATTTGAAATCGAATTTCATACTACCGCGCCATTTCAGGCTCGTTATATAATTAAAATAAATTTATTCGTTCTAACTTCAATTTAAATAAATTTTTAGTCGTTATTATTTAAAATAAATCATTTTATACATTCAAAATCCATAAAAATAGCCAAAATAAAAATTTTAAATTGGTTCTGAAAATCCGGTTGTTACAATCTCCCCCACTTAAAATCTTTTCGTCCTCGAAAAGGAACGGAGCTGAAAGTTGTTTAACTAACCAAATCAACTTTCATTTTGGCTTTCATTCTTTAACTTTTCAGTTTATAAGAATTTTCTAATTTTTCAAAAATTTAGCTAACAGCCTAAATTTTCAAAAAAAATCGCCATAACCTCCTTTGTACGGGGAGACATTTAAAACCTCAACAAGCCACGCAGGGCCCTCATCATCTAAAAAGAAAAAGCCAATTGGCTCATAAAATCATCCAAACCCAATAAATTAGTAAACATGTACCTATTTGTCGGGCATACAATTTTATTCCTCTTCTAGCCTTCTTGCTATGACCTGTTCACACATATATATGTACATGTATGCAATTTCAAACAATTTTAAATTCAGTTCAATATTTGCTTTAAATTAGCTTAATTTCTCTTAGTGGTTCAATTTTCAATTCAACTCAATATTTGCTTCGATTTGGCTTAATTTCTCTTATTGGTTTTATTGTTCCAGTAATTTAACTAGTTGAACTAATAATCATACAACACAACCATCAATCAATTAGTTGATTAACCTTTCAAATATATACAATTTTTATACATTCAAAAGTCATATTTTCTAAGATCAGACCACATATATAATCACAAATACGTTAATTATAAACTTGTCTGTAACAACCTGGAATTTTGGAACTAATTTAAAAAAATTATTTCAGAAAAATTATTAGAAAAAAAATTCCATTATTAAATAATAATAAAAAAAAGTTTTTAAATAAAATTAAGACGTTATTAATGAGATTTATTAATAATATGTTAAGATGTCCACTTTAATACTTTCCTTGCCTATTCAAAGTGTAACGTTCATCAATTAATAAATTCTTTACGAATAGTTGCATTCATTTTCAATGCCTTCCCCTCATCGTTATTTTCTAAATGCAACATTAAAAATAAACATATGTGAAAAAGAAATGTATTGATATGAAATTTTACATTTTTAATGTATATACAACATGAAAAATAAAGCATTTTGAAATAAAATGTATTGGCATTGGAATTTACACTTTTAACGTAAATGAAACATTGAGAATGTTTTGACATTCAAATTTACATTTTTGATACATTAGAAAAAAGATTCATTGTATAATAAATTGTGTTCACATTAGGAACTATATTTTAATGTAAAAGACGAATCTTTAAAAAAGGGATTCATAGTTTGATAAAACGTTTCAACGTAATAAAAATGTTTTAACAGTAGAAAATGTACATTTGTTTAATATTAACATTTACATGTTAGAGAGATAGAAAATGTGCATTTATTAAATATTAACGTTTACATGCAAACAAAGTTATAAACTTTCTAACAATTGGCATTAAACAATAAGATCAAGCATTAATTACATTCCCGTTTTCTCTCTCTCCTTATGTTTTTCTTTGAATTTTTGAATAGGTCCATTAATACTGAAACATTAATATTATACATTTCGAAAATTGAAAAGCAATATAGATGTGTATCTTAGCAATGTTGGTTGCAGTAACAATGATATATGTATTTAATTGAAATTTCATACCTATTGTTCATATATCGTAGTAAAAAAATAATATGAGTTGGTACAATTAGATGACAACCCTTTATTTTCTTCCTAGAAATAGAAATTTAGAATTTAATGTTTAGACGAATTGGAATTCCTAAATAATAAAAAAAAATGTGTAATCAATGGTTTTAGAAAGAGAACCATATGTACAAATGAGTTTAAAATTTGTGCATGGTAGTTAAAGATATTAAGGGTGGGTCCCTCCTTTAATTTATATCATAGTTATCTTTTGTCCCCATTTCATGTATCATCCCTTTTAAAAGTTCCACCTACCACTACTTTCTCATTTCTACCTACCATCTCATATGGTTGTTTTCCCTTATCATTTATAACCTGCCATTATCTTTAGTCTATATTCCAATTATCTCGTTTTCTCAATCAATTACTTTTGAATTTTGAATATGAGATAAATACGCCACCTCATCTAATTTATTTCTTTGTATCATACAACATGTGAAGGGACACAAATGAGAAATAAATAACGCATCTTTCTTAATTTCCTTTCTCATTATTTTTCTTCTTCTCTACTATTGTCTTCTGTAAATTTTAGACCTTCTTCCTCCTTTCTACATAAAATGTCTTTCTACTTTTATCAGCCTCCTCTTCCCTAAACTTCATGGTATCCTCTTCTTCTTAAAATTTTGTCCAGCCTCCTTCCCAAAAATAAAGGATTTTCAATTTCAAATTCACTGCTTAAGATGGTCGCTTATTTCTTGTCTTCATCAATCCAGACAAGGTGAGATTTTCAAATAAAAAGAGTTTTAAATTTATTAATTAATTAAAATATGTAATTAATCATCGTATCTTTTTCCATACGAGCATGGGATCGCGTGATTCCGGATCTGTTGGAATCGTAAAATTGAAATATAGGCGATGGAGCAAACTTGAACAGAAAAGGAATCGTACGACGAAGCTCTACAATCATAGACTGCAAAAGGGACAATTCTAAGCAGTTGAGATTTTGACAAATTCGCAACGAATGTGAGATATCTCTAATTTTAAAATAATTAATAAATTTATTTATTTCTATTTATTTATATTTGTATACTTTAGATCTGTTTTGTGTGATCATATTTGTGATGGTTGATTCTGTGTTTGCAATGAATAATCTAGATCCATGTGATTGTCACTTATTCTATGTTATACGCCTTATTTAGAATTGAATGGACAAATTTCCAATTCAAATAAAAGAAAATGTTTGATATTATTTATACATCTAGTTTAGAATTGAATTGACAAATTCTCAATTCAAAATAGAAAATGTTTGTCACCATTTGCATGTCAAAACCTTGCTTAGATCTGAATTGATTTAATTTTCACTTCAAAATAAAAGAATATGTTGACACCAAAGTTTACAATCTTGTGATGATTTAATTATAAACAAAATTCCTATTTTTGTTTATATGCTTACATGACGCCAAATTTTACCTTTCGTGATGTTAGAAATTAATTAGAACAAAAATCTCTATTTTTGTGTATTTATTCAAATGACACCGAATTGGACATTCTGGGTAATTAGAAATGGTTAAGACAAAAATCTCTATTCTTGTTATTAGTTTCGTGACGCCAAATTTGTCACTTGTGATATTGGTCAATGGATAAACAAAAACCGTTGTAATTGAACGTTGAGTATGTGACGCGAAACTTGACATTTGTAAATTGTGAAATTAGATTACAAAAATAGAAATTTACCAAAGAATATATTTTGTTTACATTTTTCAATGCGAACAAAATATTAAATAAATAAAGTAAAAAAGTTTACTTTGAAAAAAAAATGTCAAAAATAGAAATTATCAAAATTTACTTTTTATTTTATTTACATTTTCATAATGTAAATGACACTTGAAACAAGATTTACTTTTGCTTTATTTACATTTTCAGAATGTAAATGAAACTTGAAACAAAGATTTACTTTTTATTTTCGCTTCATGATATGGATATGAATTGAAATAAAAACTTACATTTTTTTTGTGTTCTCAATACACAAATAGAACTTGGAAACAAAGTTTACTCTTGTTTTCCATTTTATATTGTAAATAACATTGGAAATAAAGTTTACTTTTTATTTTATTTACACTTATATGATGTAAATATGAATTGAAACAAAATCTTCTTTTTATTTTTATTTGCATAATATAAATAACATTGTAAACAAAGTTTACTTTTTGTTTTGTTCACATTTGTATAATGTAATTAACACTTAAAACTTATATTTTCATTTGTGTCTTAAAACACAAATAAAACTTGAAACAGAAATTTTACTTTTTATTTTCACTTTAAAATGAGGACATGAATGGGAATAAAAACTTACATTTTCATTTGTGTTCTTAAAACACAAATATGACTTGAAACCAAAATTTACCTTTTTATTCACGTCTTATAATGTAAACAAAACTTGATAATAAAATTTACCTTTCTATTTATAATTTACAACGAGAGAATAAAACTTGCTTTTGATTTTGCAGGCACAAGTGCAAACAAACTTTTTAAAAATAAGGAAATTACTTTATGTTCACATCCACAATTGCTAACAATTTATAAAGATTAAAAATTCACTTTTCGTTCGCATCCACAAATGCGAACAAAATCATTGTAATAAGAAATTAGCTTTTTGTTTTGCATCTACCAATGCGAACAAACATTAGAATCAAAACTTACTTTTGTTTGCATTTACAATGTAAACAAACCTTTCAAAATAAAATTCACCTTTTTGTTCGCATTCACAATGCGAATAAGATGTTAGAAATAAAATTTACTTTTTTTTATCTGCATTCATAATGCGAATAAATCATGATTTATAAAGAATACACATTTTTTTTGCATTTTCTATTGCAAACAAATATAATTTGAAAAGGTGTAAAAGTATCATTCTCACTTTTCGATTAAGAAGTTAATCTTTTTGTTTGCATTTACTATATAAACATTTAAATAGCAAATTAAGTCATTCTTTTATTTGTGTTTTTAACACAAATATCCACATTTAAAAGAAGTTAATCTTTTATACTTGCAATCACAATGCAAGTAATTCATAAGAATAGAAATCATTCTTTTATACTTGCATTTACATTGTAAGTATTTCATAAGAATAGAAATCCTCTTTTATACTTGCATTTACAATGCAAGTATTGCATAAGAAAATAAAACCATTCCTTTTTACTCGCATTTACAATGCAAGTATTGCATAAGAAAATAAAACCATTCTTTTTACTCGCATTGATAATGCAAGTATTGCGTAGGAAAATAAAGTATTTCTTTTTATTTGTGTTTCAACACAAATATATGTATAGATAAGAAAAAAAAACATTCTTTTTATTTGCATTCACTATGCAAATATTTACATAGAAATAAAGTACTCTTTTTATTTGTGTTATTAACACAAATATTTACATAGAAAATAAATCACTCTTTTTATTTGTGTTATTAACACAAATATCTACATAAAAGTAAAGCACTCTTTTTATTTGTGTTCTTAACACAAACATTTGCATAGAAAATGAAGTCATTCTTTTTGTGTGTTCTTAACATAAAAATATTACATAAGAATAAATCATCTCTATATTTGTGATCTTAACACAAATACATATAGGAAAATGAATGCCTTTTTAACTTTGTCCTTTGACACAAATATTAACATAGAATTTAGGTTCATCTTTATATTTGTATTTCCAATACAAATATGACATAAAATAGAATTCATCCTTTTATTTGTATTCTCCAATACAAATAGGTCTCAGAAATAAAAGTGCGTCTTCTATTTGTACACTCTATTGCAAATGAAACTTAATAATAAAAGTTACGTATTTTTATTTACATCCCTCGATGTAAATAAACATGAAAGAAAAGTACAATTTTTATTTGCGTTCCACAACACAAATAAGATTTGGAAATGAAATATGAAGTTAAGAGTTATATTTCTATGATTGGTAAAACACATTTTGTTCGACATTAAACATGAATGTGTGTGTTAGGTAGACAGTTCATTCTTTACTGGACATGTTACCTATGTTAATATTATCGCCAAATGATTTATATTCATAAATATAAATAAGAATAGTGAAAAATCATTATTCAATACTATTAATGATATTAAATGGTTTAAAACTTTATATATATACGATAATCATTTGAAAAGACCGAGCCCATCTCATTTCAAATGATTATACGGCGATATCCAAATTTGAAGAGTTGAAGACGACGGTTGAAGACCGACGATCTTCAAGGCGGATGGTTGTATTGCTATTGTTGGCCTTAATGGGAGTAGCTACCTTGATGGGTCGATGGTGGTGATCGTCCGGACGTCCTTGTTGATGGTTCGGATTTGCGAGTGTCTTTATTTCCCACGAAATAAGACGACTCGGGTTTCGTTCAGACCCAGGACGGATTTGTAAATGGATCGCATGCCTGACGTCGAAATTTATTTCATGTAATAAAATTGGTTTTATTTGGTGTATAAAGGCTTGGTGGCGGAGGATTTATCCTCTTGCTTAACACCCCTTTTTATGTTAAATAATTCTCGATCGCGTGATATGAGTTGTCGATGTGACATGCCAATTTGCACTCGAACAAGGCTTATTGTTGCAAAGCAGGGCCTTGTAGAATGATCAAAGCATGGTCCAGTATGGGCGCAGCTTTGTGTATACGTTACTTCGCGAGCCTCACACCTCGGTGGAGTCTGAAACGGAGCAAGGGAACGCAGGGAGTGCGCACGTCTCTTTCTAGCTAAAAGTGGTGTCAGTGACCTACCAGCACTGATATTTACTAAGTGGTTGTTGGATTTGAGGTACCTCGGTATATTGGTCGCTACTGGCCAATTTAAAGGTCCGTTAGGATCGAGAGGCGTGTGTTCAGGCATAACTAATCCACAAAAGTAAGTGTGGACCGGCCCTGCAGCTATCCAAGGGTTGGACAGAGTACCAATCCTGGGGCATTGCTAGAGTGTCTCGAATTGGTAAGGATTTCGCTCCTAGCCTTGACTCGGTATGGAAACCCAACTTTCCAATACGAGATAACGGACTTGATTGTATATTTATTATGGCGACATAGTAGGATGGGGTACTATGCCGTCTAGGATTAATACATTTATTTTGAAATATTTTAAGACATATTAAACACTTATGATATGGAATAGTATTTGACTCGTACTCTGCATTTTTGATCATTATAAGGAAAAACTCTATCCTCTGGTGTGCGTTGCATTATGTGATAGGACCTGAGTCTTATAATCATTTCATTTTTCTAAAAAGCATTGCGTTATTTGACGTTTTACTTATCTTGTGCACTGGCAATCCAATGGAGTTAACCCGTTCCGCGTTAGCGGCGTGGTCCTGTGATTAGCCTTCTTATTAGTTAAGTTAGTTAGATTTCTCATACCAGTCCCATGACTGACCCGTAGTTTGTTTCACCTTGCGAACTCGGGTGCCCTCTTTCCACACGGGCAGTCGAGTAGCTTTTTTGCAGATATCTTTATCTCTTTAGCAGGATCTTGGATCGAAGCTTAAAGCTGTGTCCAGAGCATTGAAGTCTTCCGATGTGTATTGTATTAATTATATTAATTTTACCTTCCGCTGTATTATGTTTAATGTACTCTGATATATTCTGTACTCTGATGTAACATTTATTATTGATGTTATAAAAGTCTGCTGTTATTTGTTCTGATGTGTTGTATGCCCAGAGTTAATGCATTCGAGAATTTCTAACTTTTGGGTCAGACCTGTGTGGTTTATGGTCGATCCAACAGGTAGGAATTTTCGAGTCATTACATTGTCACTCTTAACTCATTTTAGGGCATTCTAACCCCATCTCTAAGGAGTTTCTCATTCCAGGATACTACCGATCCTATCTCTAATGAGTTTTCTTTCATAGGATATTACTAATCCAATCTCTGATGAGTCTTTTATTCTGTTCTAACGAGTTGTACCCCAAAGATTTGAGTTAACCAAACCTCCGATACCATATGTAACGATACGGATTTTGCACAGACCTAATCGATCGTTATACCGACCAAGATCGTTCGAATCCCGCATACGCTAACTTTGGGCATACAACACATCAGAACAAATAACAAAAGACTTTTATAAACATCGTAATAATGTTACATCAGAGTACAAAATATATCAGAGTATATCGAAATGTAATACATCGGAAGATTAATTTACAATAAATGTAATACAATGCAGCAGAAACAAGTAAACTACACAGTGGAAGACTATCAATGCTCTGGACACATCTTTAAGCTTCCATCCAGAATCCTGCTCAATAAATAAATATCTGCAAAATAAACACCTCGACTGCCCGTGTGGAAAATACGGGCACCCGAGTTTGCAAGGGAGAAGTAAACTACGAGTCAGTCGTGGGACTGGTGTGAGAAACTCTACGGTTAAAATTAACTTATTTAATCATAAGACAAATCACCGGACCACGCCGATAACGCGAAACGGGTTTACCCCCATGAATGTCAGTGTATAAACAACAATCAGTAATAGAGAGATGGATCTACTATGCACCAATCAACATGCAATATCCCAATCTACCCATTTAGATTAATCACCACACTTAGATTTTCCAAATTCAATTCAATTTACATAAATTATTCCTTTGGGCTTTATTTCCCTATTTCTATTTCAAATCATTTGCAATACATATCTAAATTTTATATCAAAGTAGATTCCACTTCGGGATCTCAAATCAAAATCTTTGGAAATATGAATTCCAAATCATCATAATGCATACAAACAAGTATGGAACCAAATACCAGGAATCTTCCCTCAGACAAGGCAGTAAGCGCCCCTCCAACTCGATATATATATATATATGCACCTCCAACGCATGGAGCAGGCTACACTGCTGACCACTCACCCTAAGGCACTGGATCCAGCCCATACTTTTAGTCGCTCTCGGGTCACCCGAATCTCTAGCCACACACTAAACCATTTTATATCCCGAAGTAGGGAAAATAATTTCACAACACAATAACCACAAGTACTTTCAAACTATAGTACTTCACATCAGCAATTCACACATATGATCAGTCACTATTAATCACGTAACCTTTGAGCTCGTACATCTCAAAGAAAGGTGTTAATCAAGAGAATAAATTCTCAGCCACCAAACAGATACATCATTAATAGTAACTAATCGAATATGTGATGAACTACAATGTGAAACCATAATACATTTCCAAATCATTTCGAAATCATCGGGTTTAGGCCTCGAAATCCTTTCTATTTTATAAGACATTTTTATAAAACATTCCCTGTCCAAAATCGGGAATACATTTCTTTTCACTTAAGAAATATATCATTTCAGAATCATTCATTAAATTTGAAATGAACACAACAACATCGCTACACATCTCAAAGTCAAATCGTGAAGTGTTTCACAAGATGTTAGCATACCAGTATTTCTCCCAACCCAATGCTAAATGTAAAAGCATATCTTGCTCATAAACTGGTCGAGCACAATCCAAACAATCACAATCAATATCAACAACGAAGTAAATTTGGTTTAACCACATCACATGTTTTGGTAAATTCAATTACCATTTAGTCATTCACAATCTAATTATAGATTTATTCAAACTCCAATTGGTTTTAATCCCAAAAATCATTTCTTATTGATTGTTCAACTTTCTGGAAATTAATCATGCTTTTACTCGGGTTAAAGAACTAATGTCATTTAAACACAGTTCATGAAAAACCCAAAATCCAATTCTAATATAAAATACAAGGCTCTGAATAGAAATTAATATTGACTTATATTCAATACAATTTCTGAAATCAACAAATATTGTATTGGGTATAATGATATATATATATATATATCTTCCAATCCCTCCACAATATCTGTATAATCATGGAATCCAATATCGAAATATTATGAAGATTATTTCCTGTTTAATCCATTCCAATTCATACATTGGAAAATTCTAGTTATTTTAAAACCATTTCAATCTAATTTATTTATATAAAAATATTGGATTATTATTTCTAGTGAATAACTAGTTCATTTCGATAAAAATATATTTTTATCTTTACAAAATTGGAAATTTTCATCCAAATTCTTTCCAAATCATTTATTATGATTTTACACAAATTATTAATATTTTTAATAATTTTATCAAGGCACGTACAGTCGGTTTCCAATAACGGCCACCGAACTACACTTACACCGACCTTTTCCTAATTTGATTTGGACATAATTCCAAATCCAACAGTTAGATTTCAAACCTCTTATATTCATTGGAAAGCTCCTTTCGATACGAACCAAACGGTTCTGGTTGTAGGAGAATCCGACGGTCGAATCTCCCGTAGTGTCAATTCGAAGTCAATGGTCGAAATTCGTGAATGGTCGCGGCGCGGCGCGTTCTATTCAGGCCATTAAATATATATATATATATAATATTATATATATTTCATCGATTTCCATTTAAAACGTATTTGATAAATTGTTTATAAATTTGTTTTTAAAACTATTTCAACTTCCATTTCAATTTTAAATCAAAATTGAATATTCCATTACATGACAATTTTATACATCTCATATATACGTTAAAATAATATTTTTAACCAACCAATATTTATTTCATTCACACTTCATATATATATATTTTTCACATTTCTTATATATATATATCATTTTCATTTCATATATATATATATATATATATATATTGTAATAACCCGGAAAATACGAGCCAATTTAAAAATTTTAAATTGGTTATTTCAAAGGGATTTGAACAATTGAAATAGAATATTTCAATAAAATAGTGAATTAGAAATAGTGTGTCAGTTTGAAAATTTGAATTCAAACTTTAACTGACTGTGCAGGGTGGGAAATATAACGGATTTTAGCGAAACCAAAAATATTTAAATCTGTTAGTCAATACCTTTCTAACGAATCTGAAAAATCAAAGTTTCATAACGGGAATCAAAAGTTATGGCCGAATGAATTTTCAAAAGGATCGGTATATAGAATATATAGCCCTGGAAAATTGATATTTTGCATACGACCTCGGAATTCGACGAAACCACTTTTGTTGGGTCCGGGATGTCAAACTATTTCTAGGTTTCAAATTTCATAATTTTTGAAGCTAGTATGTGAGCGTGGCAAAAGAAAATGTGTTTGGTCAATTTCTGTTAAATTGGATCGACCAGAAAATGGCCATTTTTCAAACGACCCCAGAATTCGACGAAACTAGTTTCGTTGGGACCGTAGCGTCAAAACATAGCTAGATTTATTTTTCTGGAATTATTCGAATCAGTTTGTGGCCCTGGCAAATTGAAATGTGCGTTCAGAGTTAAAAATTGAATGTTTTATACTTTAATTTGTAAAATAACTGACTGTAACAGTCGAATTGGCCTACGAAACATATCCCATTGTGTCCGGAATGGGGGTATTTAGCTGGGGGCGACAGTCGTTGGGTTTAAAAAGGAGTTTGTTTGAGAAAACACTATTTAAAAATTGAATATAGTCCTCGGCCAATCAGAATTTTCCATTCATAAATTTTTTTTTTTTAAAAAAAAGAAACCCCCCCCCCCCGATCAACGGCGAAACCCGCTCCTGACCTTCTCTCCTCCGCCGCCGCCGCCACAGTCGCTTCCAGACTTCGCCACCGCCACCGTTCGACGCGCCTCAGCCCCCTCTTCCAATCCGACCCTAGCATCGCCACCCTCGTCGCCTCCTCCGCCGGAATCGGAGCCAGGAAGTCCCAACCGTCCCAGCGCCGCCGCCGCTCCGATCTGCCACCGCACCCCCTCAAACCACCAGCGCCGTGAAGCCCTCGCTGCCCTCTTCCACGTCAGCACCTCCGATCGTCCCCACGTGCCACGGATTTCGCGAAAACCGTAAACCTAATTTTGAAGCTTCGTGAAAGTGAGTTTTTCTTTGATCTTTGCACTTTGAAAAATCATATCTTTTTGGTGTGTTGACGAAATTCGATGAAACAGGAAACATCGGGACCGTAAGGAAGCTCTCTAACCAATAGAAGAAGCCGCGGATTTTTCTGACATCGTATCGATTTTTAGCGCTCCGAAAACCAAGGTGAGAAATCTAAATTAACGTGAAATTGAATGGAAAATGTCGTGTATAATTTATATTAGAGAAATATAAATTACATACGTGTTGTATACCTCATGTACATGCGTAGTGTAAGCTATGTAAGCGAAGTATGAATTTTACATGCATAGAATAATTGACATATGTGTTGAAATGCAAGTAAAATATAGCAAATATATATATATACTCCCCTCGTCCACAAACCATGGACGATATTTATTGTGGTGAATTGGTGTGAAATATTGGATGAAAAATACGAATGGTTGAATAATTGTTTGTGGTTGATATTGTTTGGTTGTGGTTGAAAAATACCCATTGGTGATTGAAATGAATTGGAAATATTTGTGGAAATAAAAATAAACATGCCGCCTGCGTACGAATTAGATGCATGAATCCCCATTGTCAAAAACTGCGAGGTTTTAAGGTAGAGCGAGGAGCCGTACTAGGGACGGTGCCGGTTTTAACTACCCTGCCGTTATGCTGCCGAATTTTGAATAATCTTTGTGTGTTAGAATTATTTTCATGCGTTGAAATTAAAGCCATATGTTGAAACTATATCCATGTGTGGAAAATGTTCATGTGTTGAAAAGTGTTGTGTGAAAATTAAATTCATTTGTGAATGATCGAAGTGTGTGAACAATAAAAATCACATTTTTATATATATATATATATGAAGTATGAAAATATTCGCCTTATATAAATAGTTTTTACAATAAAAATCCCATCTTTCTAATATGAACAACATAAATAAAATGTCCATGTGTGGATATGCTCATTTGTTGAGAAGTGTGTGTAGTGGAAAAGTTCATGTGTTGAATAAAAAGATCGAACAATAAAAAAATACATTTTTATTAAAACTATGAAGTGTTGAAAACATCCATTGGTCGAATAAATATTTTGAATGATAAAAATATCATTTTTATCATATTTGTGATATGCTAAAGATATGCGGACGTTGAAATAAATATTTGTGAAAGAAATATTCTTTTTAACATGCATAGGAACTAAATAAAATAGTCATGTGTTGAAATCTATTTTAGTTCGCCAAAATTATCATCTTTGAAATGTGAAGTGTTAAAAATAGCCACTTGTTCAAATAAACGTGCATGAGTTGAAATATACATTAATTAGCTAATGATATGATTTTAGCCTATGCATGCAACATTAGAATGAATGGTGTTTTTTTAAACCAAAGCAAATCAAATATGAAATTGAATGGAAAATGATAAGTGTTAGAAATTGTATACATGTACATGCATATCTATTGAACAGGTTAAAGCAAAAAGGGGCTAGAGAAGAGAAATAAAATTTTGTGCCCGACAAATAGGTACACATTTACTGCTTTGTTTGGGTGACGATTTTATGAGCCTGTTGGCTAGCCGCTTGGCTTTTTCTTTTTCTTTTTGATATGAGACGCCCGTGTCGCTATTTGAGAATTTTCCCAGTCCCTCCCGTACAAAGGAGGTTATGGCGAAATTTTCCGAAATTTAAAGGCGTTAGTGAAATAATTGAAGTGGAAACGATATAGGAATTTTTGAATGAACTATATTTATATAAATATATAAATATAAATAAAATTAAAACGAAACGTGGCCGTGCAGTTCGTGTTTTGAAACCGTGATTTCAAACGACTAGTGCGGGAAATCCGACCATTGGATTTTCCCGAAACCGCAACCGTTGGGTTCGCCTTGGAAATATCTTTCCAACGGCACCAACTTTGTGGAGATCCGACGGTTGGATTGTCTGGAATGTTTAATTCAAAATTAGTGAAAAGCAGCGCCAGTGCATCGACACGACCTGAAACGTCGTTTAATTAAATATGGCCGTTTTAAATTAAATAAAAATGGCGATATATCGTTATAAAATACTATAGACGATATAGAGTGGAAATAAACCAATTTTGTTGTGCTTGCTTGATATGTGATGGTTGAATGTATTTGACATGAAAATTATAACTAAATAACTGAAATGTGAATGTTGAATAGTCCAACCATGTGATTAATTGATTTGAAAATCTAAATATACGTGGGTTATTTGAAAAGGCCGAGTTTATCTCATTCAAATTATCGATCGACGTTGAGAAGTCGAAGAGTCGAAGACGGCTGAAGACCGACGATCTCCACATTGGATGGATGGGCGCTACTGATGCTCATGATTGGAGTAGCTAACATGAAGGAATTGAAGTAGTAGCCGTCCAAACATACTGTTGATTGTACGGATATGCGAGGAATTGGTGCCTCCGGTTTCGTTCAGACCCAGAACGGACTTGTAAATGGACTGTGTGTCTGACATTGGATTTTGTTCTGTGTTGATTGATCTCTGTTAAATATATATCTATTTGGCGGCGGAGAATTTATTCTCTTGCTTAACGCCCTTCTCTGAGACGTACGAGCTCGGAGGTTATGTATTGACAGAAATCAGTCGCATCGAGTGGATTTCCTGTGTGGCACGCCTAAGTGGCATAAGATCAAGGCTTCTGTTGCAAAGCAAAGTCTTGTGGTTGATGATCAAAGCATGGTCTGTGTGACATAGCTTTGTGTATAACGTGAATTCGCGAGCCTCACAACCCGGAATGAATCAAAAACGGGAGAAGGACCCAAGGAGTGCATGACGTTTCTTTCTAGCTATGGTGGTGTCAGTGACCTCCCAGCCCTGACAATTATATCTACTTTTCACCTGTGTGGTTGTTGGAATACGAGGTGCCTCGATTATAGGTCTGTAAGGACCGGGAAACGTGTGTTCAGGAATTGCCAATCCTCAAAAGTAAGAGAGGACCGGCCTTGGAGGATCCAGGGGATTGCTGTGTGCGGTCCCGAGGCATTTGCTAGAGTGTCTCGAACGGAGAGGAGCTTGCCCCTTGCCTCGACTCATGAAGGAATCCAATTTCCAATACGAAATATGCGGATGTGATTGTATTACTAGTATGGCGACATAGTGGTATGGGTCATTTATGCCGCCTATGATTGATATTTATGATTGAAATCGCTTTTGAAACATATATGCACTAGTAATAATATCAAACACTTTTGTTTTATTCGTATGAAGCATCTTTGGCCATTATAAGGTAAAAACTCTATCCTCCGGCTTGCGTTGCATTGTGTGATGGGACCTGAGTCTTATAATGGCTTCATTTTATAAAAAGCATTGCGTTGATTTAATTATTTATTTTATTTCATGCACTAGCACTCATTGGAGTAAACCCGTTCCGCGAAAGTGGCGTGGTCCTTTGATTTGCCTTATTATTATTGTTAATAAGTTGAGTAGATTTCTCATACCAGTCCCATGACTGACTCGTAGTTTGTTTCACCTTGCAAACTCGGGTGCCCTCACTTTCACACGGGCAGCCTAGTTGCAGGTTTCTGACGCACCTTTTGGCTCATGGCGAGGCTTGACTACACCGTGCTGACTTGGATTTTCTCCGCCATTATTGTATCTATATTATGATTCCGCCATTGGCGATGTAGACTGATATTCATTTTGTGTACTCTTTATGTATGATTCCGCCTCAGGCGATGGTGACTGATTATGTATCATTATGCACTAAGTTGTATCCTTTACTGTGCTTCTCTGATGTGATGATATCTATATGATTCCGCTGTCATATGTGTGTAAATTATTCTATTTTCTGTTTATGCTATTATCTGTGATCTGCTAATGATGATTAATGTGTTATATTCGAATGATTATCCTTAACACCATGTCACGGGGTTTTGGGGTCGTCACAGCTGGTATCAGAGCTTTGGTTAACCTTAGTTCTGGAGTCTAACACATTAAACACTTCGTCAAAATAGAATCAGTAGTATTCTAAGGCGAGTCGCTCATTAGAGATAGGACTATTAAAGTCCTAGAATGAGCCGAGCAGAATAGCAAAAACAATTGATCAGTCCATCGTTATCTTTTCGTAAATTTTCTGCTTAACTATGCAATAGACTATCATTTCTGTTAGCTGACTTTTTCGTTGCTTATACAGAATTTGAAAAATGGCTACCAGAGCAGCCGCCGCTAGAGAAGGCCGTGCCGGCCGAGGCCGAGGAAGGGGAGAAGTCCCAGCTCAAGAAGGACCTTTGATACAACCTCCGGCAGCTCAATACTTCGAGCTTGACCGTGTAGCTAAGAGATATAAGAACTTAGGAGGCAAGACCTTCTCGGGAACTGGCACCGTAATAGAGGCCCTTGCATGGCTCAAAACATGCGAGAAAATTCTTGAAGGCCTAAGGCTAGGAGACGAAGACAAAGCTATTTTGGGCGCCTGGCTTATGCAGAAACAAGCTGAATTATGGTGGGAATCTCTTACCGCCGGAAATAGAGAAGCCGGAAGAACATGGGATGGATTCAAAGAACTCTTCAAGGAGAAATATGTCCCAGAACAAGCTCTAGAAAGAATGCACGATGACTTCGCCAATCTCCAGCAAGGGGATCTTTCCGTGCAGGATTATCTGAATAAATTTACGATGTTGTCACCCTATGCTCCGGAACTCGTCGCCACCGCGAAATCCAAAAATAAGAGGTTTATCCTTGGGCTAAGACGACAATATCATGATAGAGCCATGGCCCATGTCAAGCTGGAATTCAACGAGCTGGTGGAAATGACATGCAACTATGAAGACCTTGATCAAAGGCATATGGATCAGGATCGCGCTAGAAGCCAAGCCGGAAACAAGCGCAAGCCTGCTGTAAATCAAGGCGAGTCAAGCCAAGCAGCATCTTCAAAACCTCAGACTGGCAAGCCGCCAAGAGGAAATTGCTTTAATTGTGGTAAGCCGGGGCACTACTCAAACGTTTGCACAGCTCCGAAGAGGCAGAAGACAAACTCTCATGGCTCGAGCCAAGGCTCTCAGAACCCTTGCTCGTGCTTCAACTGTCGCAAGACCGACCATCTGGTCAAAGACTGTCCTTTGCTGAAGAAAGCTACAGTAGCTCATGTCTATGACGGGTCTAGCCCGCTAGCTGCTTCCGATGGAGCAGGTAAACCTGATGTTTTGGGAGGTACCCTTACCATTAAAAATATTCCTATTTCTGTATTATTTGACACAGGTGCATCACGTAGTTTTATTGCTAGAAACACAGTGCACAAATTAAAGTTAAAACAACGAAAGCTTAAGGAATCGGTTGAAGTTCATAACCCGATAGGGGGTCCTATTACTCTCGGTTCATATTGTAATGTGCCAATCTCTTATTCTTTCTACAAGTTTCCTTTTGATTTAATCGTTATGGATTTTCCCGAATTCGATATTATTCTCGAGATGGATTGGTTAACGAAATACGAAGCTGAGGTAAAGTGTGCGGAAAGAATCGTTAAAATCCGAACGAACCTTGGACATATATATATATACCCTGTCATGGTTCGAATCCGAATAGAGAAGAATTTTGGTCAGCATTAGAACTTATCCCCACTTCCATAGAAAAGATTCCGGTTGTTAGGAACTATGCGGATGTGTTTGAAGAAGTTGAAAACTTACCTCCGCAAAGAGAAATAGAATTCCGAATCGATCTAAATCCTAATGCCAGACCCGTGGTACATCCAATTCGCAGAATGACTCCGAAAGAAAAAGAAGAATTAGGCGATCAAACTCGTCAATTGTTGTGGAAGGGTCTAATCAGACCGAGTTTTTCTAATTGGGGTGCAGCTGTTGTGTTTGTCCCAAAGTCAGACGGTACTCTTAGATTATGCGTTGATTACCGAGACCTCAACAAACAGACGCTTAAAAACAAGTATCCATTACCCCGCATTGATGATTTGCTAGACCAATTGAATGGGGCGAAAGTATTTTCCCGAATGGACCTAGCTACAGGTTTTCATCAATTGAGAATAGCAGAAGAGTGTGTTCCTTTGACAGCTTTCAGAGGTCTAGACATATTTTATGAATGGTTAGTAATGCCGTTTGGCCTATGCAACGCTCCAGCATACTTTGTCGATCTAATGAATAGAGTGTTCAGGGGAGTTCTGAATAAATTTGTCCTCATATTTATCGATGATATTTTAATCTACTCCAAATCAAAACCCGAGCATGAAAAACACTTAGAACAAGTATTGGAGATTCTAAGGAAGAACGTCTTCAAAGCCAAATTCTCTAAATGTGTCTTCTGGCAAGAAGAAGTCAAATTTCTTGGCCATGTCGTGTCAGAGAAAGGAATTTCTGTTGACCCAAGCAAAATAACAGCGATTCAAGACTGGAAACAACCCACTACTCCCACAGAAGTTAGAAGTTTTATGGGGTTGGCTAGTTATTATCGAAAGTTCGTTAAGGATTTTTCGAAGATATCCGGTCCGTTAACGAAGCTCACAAAGAAACATGAGAAGTTTAAGTGGACTTCCGACTGTGAAGAAGCTTTCCAGGAATTGAAATCGAAGCTGACCACCGCTCCAGTGTTAACTATTATTGATGGCAATCAGGATTTAACGGTTTGGACAGATGCTTCTATTAGAGGTCTTGGTGCAGTGTTAATGCAGAGAGGCCAAGTAGTCGCTTATGCAAGCCGCCAACTGAAACTGCATGAGAAGAATTATGTGACTCATGATCTTGAGTTGCTAGCCATCGTTTTTGCATTGAAAATCTGGAGGCATTATTTATTGGGCGAGAAATTTATACTGTACACAGATCATCAATCGTTGAAGTATTTATATACCCAGAAAGATCTGAATCTGAGACAGCAGCGTTGGCTAGAATTCCATGCGGCGTATGATCTCGATATCCTGTATACGCCGGGGAAAGCTAACGTAGTGGCGGATGCGCTTGGTAGAAAAACCGCAATCATCGCCAATCTTATAATTACACCTGGATTGATTGATAGGATATCTGTTCTTCAGAAAAGTGACAATTTTTTGAAAGAGATGGTAAAAAGGGTTCAAAGGGGCGGAGGCTCCAGTTTCCAAGTGGATAGTGAGGGAGTTCTGAGACTGAATAGAAGAATATGTGTTCCCGACATTCTCGAGCTTAAAAGAAAAGTGTTGGATGAGTGCCATAAATCCAAATTTTACATCCATCCAGGTGTGAGTAAAATGTACAACGATATCAAACGCACTTTCTGGTGGAAGGCAATGAAAAGAGATATTTCTTTGTATGTTAGCAGATGCCCTACTTGTCAATTGGTCAAGAGTGACCAGCAGAAGCTAGCTGGACTGCTGCAACCGTTGGAAGTCCCAGGTTGGAAATGGGAACAGATTTCCATGGATTTCATAGATGGGTTGCCGCGAACCAAGAAAGGTAATGACAGCATTTGGGTAATCGTAGATCGCTTCACGAAGACTGCCCATGTGACGGCAAGGAATTTCGCTCGGTCCGAACCAGTCGCTAAACCGACCCAGACCGCTCGAAATTCCTTGCCGTCACAGTTGGTATCAGAGCTTTGGTTTACAAAGCTCGAGAACAAGACACATTGGAACCATACGAAAGAATTCATCAGATATTGGATTAGTAATATCCAATTAGAATGACTCGTTAGAGATGGGATCAGTAGTGTCCTAGAACGAGTGTGAAGAGTATATTTTTCAAATGAAAACAATTTTGTTTCAAGAAAATTTAAATCATTTTAAACGTATTTGATTATTTATTTATTTTGAAAATGGACAATCCGATATATAAAGGTTTTGCATATACGCGTCATGAACGTATATGCGATGTTTTAATATACTAGATAGATATAGCGTCACACTCTAGTCGCCCGAAGATGATATTGATGATAGCGATCGCATCATCAACATTTATGTTCGAGTTTCGAAGGTGTGATTTTCTATATATTTCCATTAGACTGGTGTGAGAACCAAAACTAATATAGCTAAAATACATTGTTGTGATTTGGCATCAAAAACATGATTTTTGTATACGTATCAAAATTATCAATTTGAAAAGCTAATCAACTAATTGATTGATGTTTGTGTTGTTTGTTTAGTTGTTTGCTAATTTTTAGCCATTTAGCCTAATTGAATCACATATTGAATTATACTGAAAATTAGTCGCATTTGCTTGCATATACTTGCACTTATATTGAACAGGTCATAGCAAGGAGGCTAGAGCAGAGAATAAAATTTGTTTGCCCGACAAATAGGTACATGTTTACTACATAATTTACTGTTTTGTTTGGGTGATGATGATTTTATGAGCCTATTGGCTAGCCGCTTGGCTTTTTCTTTTTCTTTTTGAGATCTGAAGGACCGGGGAAGCTATTTGAAATTCCCCGATGCTCCCGGTGCAGGGGAGGTTATGGCGAAATTTTTCGAAAATTTAGGGTGTTAGCCAAATTTTTGAAGAATTTGAAAATTCTCAGAAACTAAAAGGTTGGAGAATGGAAGCCAGATTGAACGTAGAGTTGATTAATCAAACCACTTTCGACTTTGTTCCTTTTCGGGGACGAAAAGTTTTAAGTGGGGGAGATTGTAACAACCCGAAAATCTGGGCCAGTTTAAAATTTTTATTTTGGCAATTTTAGCGAATTTTGATTATTTAAAATGAATTATTTTAAATAATATCGACGAGAAATTTATTTTGAATATAATTCGAACGTATATATTATATACGTCGTCGTTAGAATATAAATATTTATATATATTTATAAATAGAATTGAAAATGGCGCGGTAGTTCGATAATTCGATTTCAAACTTCAATTGAATGTACCGGGTGCAAAACAATCCGAATTTTAGTAAAACCAAAAACATTAGGATCTAATTGGTAATATCTTTCTAACGAATCCAACCAATCGAAATTTGATAGCGGGAATCAAAAGATATGTCCAGTTGAAAATTCTGAATAGTCGCTATGGAATTCAGGCCCTTAAAAATGGACATTTTGCAAACGACCTCGGATTTCGACGAAACCACTTTTTTTGGGTCCGGAATGTGAAGTTATTACTAAGTTTCAAATTTCATAATTTTTCGAATCAATATGTGAGCGTGGCAAAGGAAAACGCATTTGACCAGTTTCAGTTGATTTTAATCGACTGGAAATTGGCCATTTTACAAACGGTCTCAGAATTCGACGAAACTAGTTTTGTTAGGACCGTATCGTCAATACAAACTAGAAAATATTTTTCGAGAATTTTTCTAGTTAGTATGTGACCCCGGTAATTTGAAATGTACGCTTAAAATTCAATATAGTGATTTAAATGAAAATTCAAAAGGAAACAGATCGAAACGATCAAATTAGCTTGCGGTACATATCCCATTGTGTTCGGAATGAGGGTAATTAGCTATGGACGGCAGGCGGTGGGCTTGATTTCGAGTTCGAAATTTTAAGTTGCTTTTTGAAATTAAAAATAAATAAATTAATAATATTTAAAGTCCCTCTCCCTTCTATACTCTCACTCTTCTCAGGAAAAAAAACCTAACTAAAACACGACCCGCTAGCCCCTCCCCCGGTTGACCTGTCACTTGCGATGGCCGCTCCCCCTCCCCTCCGATCGACGGCGCCTCACACTCCCCAGCCTCCATCTCCTCCGTCTCTCTCCTCCTCCCGCTCGACGCACAGCCCCACGAAGACCCCGCGGTGTCCCAGTTCGTCGTCCCCTCGCCTGAGACCGCCGGAGGCAGGCCAACTTCGCCAGCGCCGCCCTCTGAAGCTCCTCCGCAGCTCCGAACTCCCACAGCACCCCTCCTCTTCTGATTTGGCCGTGACCTAAGCCCTTCCCCTTTTTTTAAAAAAAAAGAAAATATTGTAAGTTTCTTTACTTGGTTTATTTTTCTTCTTTTTTTTTTCTTTCCAGTAATTTTCTTATGTAGTAATTGTTTTTTTTACTAAAATACATTGGTTATAGTTTTTTTAAAAAAAAACTGAAAAGGATATAATTTCTTTGGGAATATAAAAAAAATTCGATCTTTATTATGTAGAAGAAAGAAAAATATGGTTTTTATACATTGAACTTCGAAAGAAAAATATGGTTTTTATACATTGAACTTCGAAAGAAAAATATGGTTTTTATACATTGAACTTCGAAAGGAAAATATGGTTTTTATACATTGAACTTCGAAAGAAAAATATGGTTTTTATATATTGAACTTCGAAAGAAAAATATGCTTTTTATATATTGAACTTCGAGGAAAATATAATTTTTATATTATAGAAAGGCAAATCTTTTTATAATGATATATTTGAAAAGGCGAAAATTTTATATATTGAATAACAAAGTAAAAATTCGATTTTTATATATTGAATAACGAAGTAAAAATTCGATTTTTACATATGTAGAGAATCCGGGCAACGAAGATGACGAAGATGCGATAAAGATGAAGATTTCTATCAAAGGAGAGTCAAGATGATTGGATAGCTTTTTGTGAGAACTTCTCACCTCTCAAGTTAATTTTTTCTAGTTATATATATATACTAGGATGCAGACGGTGCTTAGTAGCACCCGACACAATCGTCCACAGACCATGGACTTGTTTGTTTGATTGCATAAATTAATTAGATTATTTGATTAAATTGAATTGTTTGGTGAAATTGAATGGTTTGATTGACGTGTGAATGGCGTGGGCCTTCACTAGACCGGGGATAAGGCTAGGCCTCGTCCCGTTTCTAGTATCGTGCCGTTATGCCGCCGAAATTTTCTAAAATATGTTAGAAAAATAAAAATATCATTTTATTTAAAGAATGAACTGAATAGAAATTCATATGTTGAAATAAAATGTTTTACCGTTAAAAATATAATTTTTAACGTGAAGTGAATAAAATAAAATATTCATTTACAAACCGGACGGTTTGTTTATGTACACCTATTTGAATGACATTGATTGGGACGATAAATTTTACACATCGCCCAACTGCACAAATAAAATCTGTGTTTGATTGTTTGAAACCCTACACGGGTGTTGGGATGAAATTTGAAGTTCACTCATCCTGATTGATTAAATATGTCGATCGATTGATTGACAGGCTGTTATAAGCGTTAGATATCTATATTCGATGCTTATACAGTGTAGTGCACTTTGGTTGATGGTTGATTATTTTTCAATGCTATTATACATGTGTTGTATGAAAATCCATATAATTAACTTTATATGGTAATTGATTGGGCCTCATTCCAATTTGAAAAATAAAGAAGATTATAAATTAAAGGTTCATGTGTTGACAGTACTCATCCATTGAGATTGGTCATGTGTTGAACGAAATATTTTAGTAATAAAATTTACATCTTTATCAATATAAAATAAAGGTTCATGTGTTGACAGTACTCATCCATTGAGATTGGTCATGTGTTGAACGAAATATTTTGATAATAACAACTATTTTGAAAAAAAAAAGAAATATTTGAAATAGAATATTTGAAAATAGAAATTTATGAAGCCGTGTTGATTAGATTGACGACATTTTGACGTAAACGATATTTATATCGATTTTATTCATTTTGAAATGAATTGAATTGAAAACGATTTCGAAATGAATTGAATTGAAAACGATTTCGAAATGAATTGAATTGAAAACGATTTCGAAATGAATTGAATTGAAAACGATTTCGAAACGAATTGAATATAAAGCGAATTCAAATTGAATCGAAAGCAAATTGAAATGAATTCAAATTGAATTGAAATTTGAACTGAATAGAAATGAATTTTAAAACGAATTTATAAAGAAGAATTCAATTTTGATTTGAATTGAAAAGGAAGTTGAAATTGCTTTTGAAACGAATTTAAAACTATTTATATAATTCGTTTTAAATAGAAATCGACGAAATATATATTATATATATAATATAATGGCCTGAATAGAACGCGCCGCGCCGCGGCAGTTCGTGAATTTCGACCATTTATTTCAAACGGACATTACGGGAGATCCGACCGTCGGATTCTCCTAAAACCGGAACCGTTGGGTTCGTATCGAAAAGAGCTTTCTAAAGAATATTAGAAATTAGAAATCTAACGGTTGGATTTGGAATTATGTCCAAATCAAATTCGAAAAAGGTCGCTGTAAGTGCAGTTCGATGGCCGTTGATGGAAATCGACTGTACAGGCCTTGATAAAATTATTAAAAATAGTAATAATTTGTGTAAAATCATAAGAAATGATTTAGAGAGAATTGGGATGAAAAACTCCATATTTGAAAAGATAAAAATAGATTTTTTTATCGAAATGAACTGGTTTTGAACTAGAATTACGATTCTATTTATTTTTAAATAAATAAATTGAATTTAAAAAGGGTTTTAAAAATAACCAGAATATCCAATGATTGCATTGGAGTGGATTTGAATCGAAATTGTCTTCGGAATATTTCGATGTTGGAATTCGTGATTATACAGGTGTTGTTATGGAAATTTGAAAGATATATATTTGTATCGTTATTTCCAATACGACATTTGTTAGTCGTAGAATTTGATATTGAATATAAGCCGATATATTTTCTATTCAGAGCCTTGTATTGAATATCGAATGTGATTTGGGTTTGTCGTGAATGGTGTCTTCACTAACACTGTTCTTTAACCCAGTTGAGAAAAGATTAAATCTTTTTATTTAGATTTAATGAAGTGTACCAATTAAATAAAATTTAATTGGAATTGATTGATATTGATCTTTGGGTTTATCGTGGACAGTGTTTTAAATAACACTCGTTCTTTAACCCGATAATTAATGGAACGTGATTTTGGGTTTATCGTGAACTGTGTTTTTAAATGACACTGATTCTTTAACCCAGTTAACAATTAAAACTAAGTGGAGTTTTAATAAATCTTTAATTAGATTGAGATGATCGAAAATGGAGTATCACCAGTTTTGCTCCAGGCGATAGTTAAATCTTTAATTAGATTTGAACGTGAAATGGTAATTGAATTTACCGATAACACCGTGGTGTTAGATATGAAGTACTACCAGTTTTACTTCATGGGATGAATAGGTTGGGATTGGGAAATTAAAACAAATGATTACTTCGGTAAGGTTCGCTAATCCCGACTAGTTTTGAATTGATATTCAAAAATAGATTAAAGAATAAATTCAAGAAATTTATCTTGGATAAAATTAATGGGAACCTTTCCCTATGAATGTGAAATTTAGAAACTAACTGTCGGTTAGCTAAGCAGAATGGTTTTCTGGATATTGATCTGATGTTGGTTTCGGCCTTCGGGGTTAATATTTGGGGAATTATTCCCTTGATTAATTTACGGTTAGTGACTAATGAATCGGAATGAGGCGTATGTTGTGTTTGTGTAACACTTATTTAAAATATACGCGAGTTATTCGGAAAGACCGGGTTTATCCCATTCTGAATAACTGATACGACGATAAGTCGAAGATGAAGACGGTGGTCGAAGACCGGAAGTCTTCACGTCGTTTGGGTGATTACTGATGATCTTGATTGGGCTGTACACCCAAGAAGATGGAAACAGTTGGTGATCGTCCAGACGTACTTGGAGATCGATGGATGTGCGGGGTACTAGGTGCCTCCGGTTTCGTTCAGACCCAGAACGGACTTGTAAATGGACTGTGTGTCTGACATTGGATTTTAGTCTGTGTGATTGATTTCTATTAAATATATATCTGTTTGGCGGCGGAGAATTTATTCTCTTGCTTAACGCCCTTCTCTGAGACGTACGAGCTCAGGGGTTATATATTGATGGATATCAAACACATGGAGTGAATTGCCTGTGTGGCATGTCTAAGTGGCAAAAGATCAAGGCTTCTGTTGAAAAGCAAAGTCTTGTGGTGATGATCAAAGCACGGCCTTTGTGGTTTAGCTTTGTGTAACGTTTACTTCGCGAGTTTCACACCCGGTATGAACCAGAAACGGGAGACGGACCTCAGGGAGGGCATGCGTTTCCTTCTAGCTAAAAAGTGGCGCCAGTGGTTTTACACGCCCTGACGAGTTTGACTTATGTGGTTGTTGCTGTTGCGAGGCGCCTCGGTTTGATCGGACGATCCGGGTCCGATGGAGTCATTCGTTGGCTCATTTACGCCCCAAAGGGCGGGAAAACGTATTGTTCAGGCACTATAATCCACATCGGTGGACCGGCCCTGTCGCTCCATGGGGCAGTTGCGGCTATTCCTGAGGCTCGGGCTAGAGAGTCTCGAATCGGTAGAGGACGATCCCTAGCCTCGGTTCATAGATGGAAATCCAATTTCCAAATACGTGACATTTGCGGTTTTATTTGTAAACCTATATATGGCGACATGGTGGCATGGGACGCTCATGCCGCCTATGATTGATACTTATGATTTGAAGTTGTTTTATACACTATGCACTTATTATAGTATCAAATGATTTGTTTTAAACGTATCAAGCATTCTTTGGCTGTTATAAGGGAAAACCCTATCCCCCGGCTTGCGTTGCATTGTGTGATAGGACCTGGGTCTTATAACAGCTTCATTTTTCTTTATTTAGCATTGCGCTGTTTGTTTTATGCACTGGTATTCTTGGGAGGAAACCCGTTCCGTGTTATACGGCGTGGTCCCTTGATTTACCTAACTTTAAAATAAAGATTAACTGTTTTAGTTCTCACACCAGTCACATGACTGACCTGGAGTTTATTGTTTTAACCTAAACTCTGGGTGCCCCTATTTTGACACGGGCAGCTAGTAGTTTTGGTTTTGCAGATTTATATTCGCAGGATCCTGGTTTACAGCTGGAACGATATCCGGAAAGCTTTGTATCCGTATATCTCCTTCTAGTTGTGTATTGTATTATTTTCCGCTGCTATGTATTTAAATGTAATTTAAATCTCTGATATTTCTGTGTAATATTTATTCTTTTATACTCTGTATATTCTAGTAATCTGATGCATTGTTGTAATATACAATGAAATGTTCTTTGGTATGCGTTCTGTTTTGTCTTGTTCTCAAACGATAGGGCGTTTCGAGCGGTCTGGGTCGGTTTAGCGACTGGTTCGGACCGAGCGAAATTCCTTGCCGTCACAGTCGGTTTAGCGACTGGTTCGGACCGAGCGAAATTCCTTGCCGTCACAGCCCATTTTATACCTGTCAGATCCAATAGAACCGCTCAAAGTCTAGCGCAGATATACTTCAAAGAAATTGTTAAGCTGCATGGAATTCCCATCAGCATAGTCAGTGATAGAGATCCCCTATTTACTAGCAAATTCTGGGAGGCTTTCCAGACAGAATTGGGAACAAAACTGAATATGAGCACCGCTTATCACCCTCAAACAGATGGCCAAACTGAGCGGGTGAATAGAATTCTAGAAGATTTATTGCGGGCTTGTATAATTGATTTTGGTGGGTCATGAGAAGATCATTTGCATTTGGCAGAGTTCTCATATAATAATAGCTATCAAGCAAGTTTGAGAATGTCGCCATTTGAAGCATTATATGGCAAACCCTGCAGATCTCCAGCATGTTGGGTAGAACCTGGCAACAGACCTGTACTAGGACCCGATATGATTAGAGAAGCATCTGATAAAGTCGACTTCATCAAGAAGCGTTTGAAAACCGCCCAAAGCCGACAGAAAAGTTATGCAGACTCTAGAAGGAGAGATTTGACATTTGCTGTTGGTGATCAGGTTTATTTGAAGGTTTCTCCGATGAGAGGAGTAATCAGATTTGGCAAGACTGGGAAGTTGGCACCGAGATTTATTGGTCCCTTTTCTATACTTGAACGTATTGGAACTCTTGCTTATAGAGTTCAATTGGCAGATTGGTTGCCTGGAGTGCACAATGTATTTCACGTATCTCAACTTAGAAGACATGTGCATGATCCGGATCTTATTGTAGAAGAAGCAACACAACAGGATGTGGAGATAACTCCAGAACTATCACTGAGAAGAGAGCCATTAAAGATTGTTGGCAAAGAAACTAGAGAACTCAGAAGCAAAAAGGTTCATTTAGTTAAAGTGCAGTGGAGCAGTGATCCTAGAGACTGTACTTGGGAAACTGAGGAAAGCATTAAGCAAGCTTACCCCAAATGCAGAGTGGATATCTCAGACTAACTCCGGTGCAAGGTACCTTTACAATACTTTGCATTTACATTTTGTTTCCTACTTTACTGTTGTTTCCTTTTCGAGGACGAAAAGTTTTAAGTAGGGGAGATTGTAATAACCCGGAAAATACGAGCCAATTTAAAATTTTTTAATTGGTTATTTCAAAGGGATTTGAACAATTGAAATAGAATATTTCAATAAAATAGTGAATTAGAAATAGTGAGTCAGTTTGAAAATTTGAATTCAAACTTTAACTGACTATGCAGGGTGGAAAATATAACGAATTTTAGCGAAACCAAAAATATTTAAATCTGTTAGTCAATACCTTTCTAACGAATCTGAAAAATCGAAGTTTCATAACGGGAATCAAAATTTATGGCCGAATGAATTTTCAAAAGGATCGGTATATAGAATATATAGCCCTGGAAAATTGATATTTTGCATACGACCTCGGAATTCGACGAAACCACTTTTGTTGGGTCCGGGATGTCAAACTATTTCTAGGTTTCAAATTTCATAATTTTTGAAGCTAGTATGTGAGCGTGGCAAAAGAAAATGTGTTTGGTCAATTTCTGTTAAATTGGATCGACCAGAAAATGGCCATTTTTCAAACGACCCCAGAATTCGACGAAACTAGTTTTGTTGGGACCGTAGCGTCAAAACATAGCTAGATTTATTTTTCTGGAATTTTTCGAATCAGTTTGTGGCCCTGGCAAATTGAAATGTGCGTTCAGAGTTAAAAATTGAATGTTTTATACTTTAATTTGAAAAATAACTGACTGTAGCAGTCGAATTGGCCTACGAAACATATCCCATTGTGTCCGGAATGGGGGTATTTAGCTGGGGGCGACAGTCGTTGGGTTTAAAAAGGAGTTTGTTTGAGAAAACACTATTTAAAAATTGAATATAGTCCTCGGCCAATCAGAATTTTCCATTCATAAATTTTTTTTAAAAAAAAAAAAAGAAACCCCCCCGATCAACGGCGAAACCCGCTCCTGACCTTCTCTCCTCCGCCGCCGCCGCCACAGTCGCTTCCAGACTTCGCCACCGCCACCGTTCGACGCGCCTCAGCCCCCTCTTCAAATCCGACCCTAGCATCGCCGCCCTCGTCGCCTCCTCCGCCGGAATCGGAACCAGGAAGTCCCGACCGTCCCAGCGCCGCCGCCGCTCCGATCTGCTACCGCACCCCCTCAAACCACCAGCGCCGTGAAGCCCTCGCTGCCCTCTTCCACGTCAGCACCTCCGATCGTCCCCACGTGCCACGGATTTCGCGAAAACCGTAAACCTAGTTTTGAAGCTTCGTGAAAGTGAGTTTTTCTTTGATCTTTGCACTTTGAAAAATCATATCTTTTTGGTGTGTTGACGAAATTCGATGAAACAGGAAACATCGGGACCGTAAGGAAGCTCTCTAACCAATAGAAGAAGCCACGGATTTTTCTGACATCGTATCGATTTTTAGCGCTCCAAAAACCAAGGTGAGAAATCTAAATTAACGTGAAATTGAATGGAAAATGTCGTGTATAATTTATATTAGAGAAATATAAATTACATACGTGTTGTATACCTCATGTACATGCGTAGTGTAAGCTATGTAAGCGAAGTATGAATTTTACATGCATAGAATAATTGACATATGTGTTGAAATGCAAGTAAAATATAGCAAATATATATATATATACTCCCCTCGTCCACAAACCATGGACGATATTTATTGTGGTGAATTGGTGTGAAATATTGGATGAAAAATACGAATGGTTGAATAATTGTTTGTGGTTGATATTGTTTGGTTGTGGTTGAAAAATACCCATTGGTGATTGAAATGAATTGGAAATATTTGTGGAAATAAAAATAAACATGCCGCCTGCGTACGAATTAGATGCATGAATCCCCATTGTCAAAAACTGCGAGGTTTTAAGGTAGAGCGAGGAGTCGTACTAGGGACGGTGCCGGTTTTAACTACCCTGCCGTTATGCTGCCGAATTTTGAATAATCTTTGTGTGTTAGAATTATTTTCATGCGTTGAAATTAAAGCCATATGTTGAAACTATATCCATGTGTGGAAAATGTTCATGTGTTGAAAAGTGTTGTGTGAAAATTAAATTCATTTGTGAATGAACGAAGTGTGTGAACAATAAAAATCACATTTTTATATATATATGAAGTATGAAAATATTCGCCTTATATAAATAGTTTTTACAATAAAATTCCCATCTTTCTAATATGAACAACATAAATAAAATGTCCATGTGTGGATATGCTCATTTGTTGAGAAGTGTGTGTAGTGGAAAAGTTCATGTGTTGAATAAAAAGATCGAACAATAAAAAAATACATTTTTATTAAAACTATGAAGTGTTGAAAACATCCATTGGTCGAATAAATATTTTGAATGATAAAAATATCATTTTTATCATATTTGTGATATAATAAAGATATGCGGACGTTGAAAGAAATATTCTTTTTAACATGCATAGGAACTAAATAATATAGTCATGTGTTGAAATCTATTTTAGTTCGCCAAAATTATCATCTTTGAAATGTGAAGTGTTAAAAATAGCCACTTGTTCAAATAAACGTGCATGAGTTGAAATATACATTAATTAGCTAATGATATGATTTTAGCCTATGCATGCAACATTAGAATGAATGGTGTTTTTTTAAACCAAAGCAAATCAAATATGAAATTGAATGGAAAATGATAAGTGTTAGAAATTGTATACATGTACATGCATATCTATTGAACAGGTTAAAGCAAAAAGGGGCTAGAGAAGAGAAATAAAATTTTGTGCCCGACAAATAGGTACACATTTACTGCTTTGTTTGGGTGATGATTTTATGAGCCTGTTGGCTAGCCGCTTGGCTTTTTCTTTTTCTTTTTGATATGAGACGCCCATGTGGCTATTTGAGAATTTTCCCAGTCCCTCCCGTACAAAGGAGGTTATGGCGAAATTTTCCGAAATTTAAAGGCGTTAGTGAAATAATTGAAGTGGAAACGATATAGGAATTTTTGAATGAACTATATTTATATAAATATATAAATATAAATAAAATTAAAACGAAACGTGGCCGTGCAGTTCGTGTTTTGAAACCGTGATTTCAAACGACTAGTGCGGGAAATCCGACCATTGGATTTTCCCGAAACCGCAACCGTTGGGTCGCCTTGGAAATATCTTTCCAACGGCACCAACTTTGTGGAGATCCGACGGTTGGATTGTCTGGAATGTTTAATTCATAATTAGTGAAAAGCAGCGCCAGTGCATCGACACGACCTGAAACGTCATTTAATTAAATATGGTCGTTTTAAATTAAATAAAAATGGCGATATATCGTTATAAAATACTATAGACGATATAGAGTGGAAATAAACCAATTTTGTTGTGTTTGCTTGATATGTGATGGTTGAATGTATTTGACATGAAAATTATAACTAAATAACTGAAATGTGAATGTTGAATAGTCCAACCATGTGATTAATTGATTTGAAAATCTAAATATACGTGGGTTATTTGAAAAGGCCGAGTTTATCTCATTCAAATAATCGATCGACGTTGAGAAGTCGAAGAGTCGAAGACGGCTGAAGACCGACGATCTCCACATTGGATGGATGGGCGCTACTGATGCTCGTGATTGGAGTAGCTACCATGAAGGAATTGAAGTAGTAGCCGTCCAAACATACTGTTGATTGTACGGATATGCGAGGAATTGGTGCCTCCGGTTTCGTTCAGACCCAGAACGGACTTGTAAATGGACTGTGTGTCTGACATTAGATTTTGTTCTGTGTTGATTGATCTCTGTTAAATATATATCTGTTTGGAGGCGGAGAATTTATTCTCTTGCTTAACGCCCTTCTCTGAGACGTACGAGCTCGGAGGTTATGTATTGACAGAAATCAGTCGCATCGAGTGGATTTCCTGTGTGGCACGCCTAAGTGGCATAAGATCAAGGCTTCTGTTGCAAAGCAAAGTCTTGTGGTTGATGATCAAAGCATGGTCTGTGTGACATAGCTTTGTGTATAACGTGAATTCGCGAGCCTCACAACCCGGAATGAATCAAAAACGGGAGAAGGACCCAAGGAGTGCATGACGTTTCTTTCTAGCTATGGTGGTGTCAGTGACCTCCCAGCCCTGACATTTATATCTACTTTTCACCTGTGTGGTTGTTGGAATACGAGGCGCCTCGATTATAGGTCTGTAAGGACCGGGAAACGTGTGTTCAGGAATTGCCAATCCTCAAAAGTAAGAGAGGACCGGCCTTGGAGGATCCAGGGGATTGCTGTGTGCGGTCCCGAGGCATTTGCTAGAGTGTCTCGAACGGAGAGGAGCTTGCCCCTTGCCTTGACTCATGAAGGAATCCAATTTCCAATACGAAATATGCGGATGTGATTGTATTACTAGTATGGAGACATAGTGGTATGGGTCATTTATGCCGCCTATGATTGATATTTATGATTGAAATCGCTTTTGAAACATATATGCACTAGTAATAATATCAAACACTTTTGTTTTATTCGTATGAAGCATCTTTGGCCATTATAAGGTAAAAACTCTATCCTCCGGCTTGCGTTGCATTGTGTGATGGGACCTGAGTCTTATAATGGCTTCATTTTATAAAAAGCATTGCGTTGATTTAATTATTTATTTTATTTCATGCACTAGCACTCATTGGAGTAAACCCGTTCCGCGAAAGTGGCGTGGTCCTTTGATTTGCCTTATTATTATTGTTAATAAGTTGAGTAGATTTCTCATACCAGTCCCATGACTGACTCGTAGTTTGTTTCACCTTGCAAACTCGGGTGCCCTCACTTTCACACGGGCAGCCTAGTTGCAGGTTTCTGACGCACCTTTTGGCTCATGGCGAGGCTTGACTACACCGTGCTGACTTGGATTTTCTCCGCCATTATTGTATCTATATTATGATTCCACCATTGGCGATGTAGACTGATATTCATTTTGTGTACTCTTTATGTATGATTCCGCCTCAGGCGATGGTGACTGATTATGTATCATTATGCACTAAGTTGTATCCTGTACTGTGCTTCTCTGATGTGATGATATCTATATGATTCCGCTGTCATATGTGTGTAAATTATTCTATTTTCTGTTTATGCTATTATCTGTGATCTGCTAATGATGATTAATGTGTTATATTCCAATGATTATCCTTAACACCGTGTCACGAGGTTTTGGGGTCGTCACAGCTGGTATCAGAGCTTTGGTTAACCTTAGTTCTGGAGTCTAACACATTAAACACTTCGTCAAAATAGAATCAGTAGTATTCTAAGGCGAGTCGCTCATTAGAGATAGGACTAGTAAAGTCCTAGAATGAGCCGAGCAGAATAGCAAAAACAATTGATCAGTCCATCGTTATCTTTTCGTAAATTTTCTGCTTAACTATGCAATAGACTATCAAATCTGTTTGCTGACTTTTTCGTTGCTTATACAGAATTTGAAAAATGGCTACCAGAGCAGCCGCCGCTAGAGGAGGCCGTGCCGGCCGAGGCCAAGGAAGGGGAGAAGTCCCAGCTCAAGAAGGACCTTTGATACAACCTCCGGCAGCTCAATACTTCGAGCTTGACCATGTAGCTAAGAGATATAAGAACTTAGGAGGCAAGACCTTCTCGGGAACTGGCACCGTAATAGAGGCCCTTGCATGGCTCAAAACATGCGAGAAAATTCTTGAAGGCCTAAGGCTAGGAGACGAAGACAAAGCTATTTTGGGCGCCTGGCTTATGCAGGAACAAGCTGAATTATGGTGGGAATCTCTTACCGCCGGAAATAGAGAAGCCGGAAGAACATGGGATGGATTCAAAGAACTCTTCAAGGAGAAATATGTCCCAGAACAAGCTCTAGAAAGAATGCACGATGACTTCGCCAATCTCCAGCAAGGGGATCTTTCCGTGCAGGATTATCTAAATAAATTTACAATGTTGTCACAACGTAGAAAATCATATTCTTTTAATATGAAAAATCATATCTTTCTAACATGAAAAATCATATTTTTTTCATAACATAGAAAATCATTGTTTCATAACATAGAAAATCATATTCTTTTAATATGAAAAATCATATCTTTCTAACATGAGAAATCATATTTTTCTTACATGAAAAATCATAGTTTCATAACATAGAAAATCGTATTCTTTTAATATGAAAAATCGTATCTTTCTAACATGAAAAATCGTATTTTTCTTACATGAAAACTCATATTTTTCTAATCATAATAATCAGATTTTCTAAGCATAAAAATCAGAATTTCTAAAACTAATTAAATCAGAAAAATCACCTTTTAAAAGCTTAACCCGCTGCTCATCCTTCCTTCTTCTTCAAATAATGTACACACTGCTCCATTTAAATCCCCATTTCCGCCGACCTTGACATCCCAATGCAACCTCTCCCGTTCATCAACCAACAAACCAAATACTCCATTGTTTTTCTCCTCCTACTCTCCATCAACCCATGCCTACACTGATGAACTCTCCCGCCATCTAATCCTTGGGATCTGCCCTCTCTGTGTACTACTTCAACACAAACATTGACATATTTTTATAAATTCTAAAAAAAAATAACTAGATCCTATTCCACCCTCTGATTCCAAAAACGCTATCGATTTCATGATCTAATTCTTCATTTCTCCAAAAAAATCAAACCCTAAAACTAAACGTACGTTGTATATTTTTTGGGTGAACAAATCAGGCGTCGAACCTCCTAAAACTAGTACTAGGTTGAAGAGCGCGTAAGTAGGAGTTCAAATATATATGGATTGGGATTTATAGTTTTTTCTTTGATTTTCTCTTGAATTTCAAGTTCACGTTTTTTTCTGAATGTTAGAAGAGGAGCGGCATTTTCTTTCAGTAGGTGGCGACTCCTTTGTTTGACCAAAGGGAAGAGAAAGGAGGGTTTTTACCCTGTTTGACCTTGCCTTTATATATATTTAATTATTAATTAATTCATAAAAAATGGATTTTTTTCCATTCGAACTCCAAATTAAATTCAACGACTGTCGCATTTAGCTAAATTCCCCCATTCCTAACACAATGGGATATGTTTCGTAAGCCAATTCAATCGTTTCGATCAGTTTTTATAAAAATTAATATATAAATCAGTATATATTAAATTTGAACATACATTTTAATTTCCCGGGACCACAAACTGACTCCAAAAATTCCAGAAAAACAAATCTAACTATGTTTTGACGATACGGTCCTAACAAAACTAATTTCATCAAATTTGGAGACCGTTTGAAAAAAGCAATTTTCCAGTCGATTAAATTCAAACTGAAATTGCCAAACACGTTTAATTTCATCATGCTCACATATTGATTCCAAATATTATGAAAATTGGAATCTAGCAATAACATGACATTCCGGATCCAACAAAAGTGATCTCATCGAAAAAGGAGGTCGTTTGTAAAAAGGTTATTTTTAAGGGCTATATATTATATTAAATTCCATAGCGACTATCCTGAATTATCAACTGGACATAACTTTTTATTCCCGTTATGAAATCTGGATTTTTCACATTTGTTGGAAAGATATTTCCAACCAGATTCAAATATTTCTGGTTTTATTGAAATCCGATTTATTTTGAATCATATACATTCATTTGAAATTTGAAATCGAATTTCAAACTACCACGTCATTTCAAGCTCGTTATATAATTAAAATAAATTTATTCGTTCTAACTTCAATCTAAATAAATTCTTAGTCGTTATTATTTAAAATAAATCATTTTAAATATTCAAAATCCATAAAAATAGCCAAAATAAAAATTTTAAATTGGTTCTGAAAATCCGGGTTGTTACAACCGCCCACCTCGAACAACACTCCCATGACCAAAAGGTGTGCACCTAAATCAATCACAATAGTAATAGAGATAGAAGAAGCGCATTCAATCAGAGGTGCTACCTCACTTAACTCGGGCATGGCTCCTGTTTTAGTCATTTTAATTATGACCCGAAGGTCGAGGCTATTTCGTCGTCGTTCACTATCTTCAATGCAGAAGTCGCTTCCAAACCATTCTACTTCATTCCGAATACTCTATCACGTACACAGTTATTTGAAGTGGTATCGGCACCGACAGAGAGTATGCCACTTTCCGACTCCGGTCTCTTTAACAACCGAACACTTACATTTTTCACACCGTGACCACTAGATTTGAAATCATATCCAAGTATCGCAAATCGATTTATTTCAAGTCTTGCCCCAAAATCAATTACCCCAAATCATTTATAAATGGTTCGATTAGCATTTTAAAAACCGATATTCACTCTGAGATTCACTAGATTGGATTGGACATAATTTTATTCAAAATAAAATAAATACACTTAGAAAAGTTAAGTTTGAGAATAGTATACGTACATTAAATTATATAGATATATTTTGGAAAATAGTTATAAAATACATATAAAGCAATCAAATTAAAAGAATATTTATAAATCGAGTAATAAGGAAAATTACTTTTATGAAATTTCAGTTCTATTCAAGTAATGTTAATCCAATCCAATTCTAAATCCATGTCTTACAATTTCTTTTCCAACTAGATTGCAAATTTAAATCAAACTCCTTTGATTTGGTTCAATTTCAATGCTTCATGATGAAAACAATTCTCAAGTCATTGTTTGTTTTGAAATTCACATATCCATTTTTATAATAATCCCCAACCACTTTAACATTAGTTGTTAATCAAATATGATCTACTAAATTCTAACTTGTTAACCAAACCCGTATTCACCATGATTTAAATAATCATATTCTTTCATATACTTGAACTTTAAACACTTCATTTTGACAAAATCCTTCTTACATTCACATGGCGAAATTCATTTGACAATCATATGTCAAAATAAGTCTTGCAAACATTAAAATTCAGGAATTATCATATTATTTAAATTCAAGAATTATCATATTATTCAAATTCTAAAATTATCATATTATTAAAATAAGCTTTGTAAATCTTTACACTATATCATTAAATTCAAGAATTATCATATTATTAAATTTATTAAATGAACATAAAGTTATGAAGAATTTATTTAAATAAATTAAAATTAAGTATTAACTTGCAAAAGTCCCTTTAAAATTTATTTTAATACAAATTGACATTCGTATAAAATTTAAGAAAAATTTGAATAGAATTTCCTTTAAACTTCTCTTTATGCTGTAAAGAAAATTTTCTTATAAAATCGATAAAATATTTTAAAATACTTTATGTTATTGACCACGGTGTCATATAAAATTTTCTATCCTATGGTCAAGTGATTCGGATATTTATCATTTCAATCCGGTCTTTAAAACATTCGAATCCCGAGTATGTATCATTTCAACCTGTAATAACCCGGAAAATCGGAACCAATTTATAATTTTTATTCCAGTTATTTTAATGGATTTTGAATATATAAAATAATTTATTTTAAATAATAATGACTAAAAATTTATTTTAATCGAAGTTAGAACGAATAAATTTATTTTAATTATAAAACGAGCCTGAAATGGCGCGGTAGTTTGAAAATTAGATTTCTAATTTCAAATGAATATACATAATTCAATATAAGTCAGAATTGGGCGAAACAAGAAATATTTGAATCTATTTAATAATATCTTTCTAGTCAATGTAAGAAACTGAGATTTCGCTTTATAAATTGTAAGTTATGTCCAGTTTAAAATTCAGACTAGTCGCTATGGAATTTATATATATATATATATATATATATATATATATATATATAAAGCCCTTAAAAATAGCAATTTGGCAAACGACCTCCGTTTTTGAAAAAATCACTTTTGTTGGATCCGGAATGTAAAATTATTGCTAGGTTCCAATTTTCATAATTTTTGGAATTAATATGTGAGCGTGGCAAAAGAAAATGTGTTTTGTCAAATTTAGTTGAATAGGATCGACCAGAAAATGGCCATTTTTGAAACGGTCTCCAAATTCGATGAAATCAGTTTTGTTAGGATCGTATCATCGAACCATAGCTAGATTTATTTTTCTGGAATTTTAGGAGTTAGTATGTGGCCCCAGTAAGTTAAAATGTATGTTCAAATTCAATATATATTGATTTATATATTAATTTTAATGAAAACTATTCGAAACGATCGAATTGGCTTATCGGACATATCCCATTGTGTCTGGAATAAGGGTATTTAGCTAGGGGCGATAGTCGTAATGTAACAACCCGGAAAATCTGAACCAATTTAAAATTTTTAATTTGGCTATTTTAGTGGATTTTAAATATTTAAAATAAAATTATTTTAAATAATGACGACCAAAAATCTATTTTAATCGATGTTGGAAAATAAAAATATTTATTTTTAATTATAAACAAGGCATGAAATGGCGCGGCAGTTTGAAAATTTGAATTCGAACTTTGACTCACTGTACCGGTTGCACAATAAAACGGATTTAGTGAAACCGAAAATATTTAAATTTGTTTATGAATATCTTTCTAACGAATCTGAAAAATCAAAGTTTCATAGCGGAAATCAAAAGTTATGGCCAAATGAATTTTCAGAAAGGTCGCTATAGAATATATATAGCCCGTGAAAATAGCCATTTTGCAAATGACCTCCGTTTTTGATGAAACCACTTTTGTTGGATCCGGGATGTCAAATTATTGCTAGGTTTCAAATTCCATAATGTTTGAAGTTAATATGTGAGCGTGGCGAAGGAAAATGTGTTTAGTTGATTTCAGTCGATTCAGATCGACCAGAAAATGGCCATTTTTCAAACGGTCTTAGAATTCGACGAAACTAGTTTTGTTGGGACCGTATCGTCAAAACATAGCTAGATTTATTTTTCTGGAATTTTTGGGATCGGTATGTGGCCCCGGCAAATTGAAATGTATGTTCAAATCAAATATTGAATGTTTTATATTTTAATTTGAAGAAAAACCGACCAAAACAATCGAATGGGCCTACGAAACATATCCCATTGTGTTCGGAATGGGGGTATTTAGCAAGGGACAATAGTCGTTGGGTTTGGATTGGAGTTCGTACGTGGTAAGGGGTATTTTTGGATTTTAAAAATATATAAATAAAAAAATATCGGCCAATCAAATTTATTCTCTCTCCCCGACTCTTCTTCCTCGATGAAAGGCGGAAACCGATTCAGAGTTCCTGTTCATTTTCCAGCCAAACCACGCAGAATTAGACCTCGACCCAGTTGAAGATTTTGTATTATTCTTCGAGCTCTTCAAATCCATACCTACCACTCCCCCTACCATCGCTCCACCGTCGAGATCTACCGCCACGAAGTTGACCCCTTCACTTCGCCACTGCTGCCGCTACAGTGCATAAAACGCCACCACACCCCCCTGTGCGCCTGCGCCTTTCCAGGCTCTTCCTTGTGGTGAAGGCCGATCGTCGTATCGTGCTTCGGTTTGACCAGAACTTGCAAACCTAGTTTGGAAGGGTTTGCTGAAAGGTTCGGTTTGTATATTTTAAACTGATTTAAACAGTTTAAAACCTTTGCGAATTATGATTTTACAATAAAAATTATATCTTTTTGCTATGTTGTTGAAATCCATTGAAACAAGAGATAGTGGACTCGTGTGGACGTCTTCTACATTCTAGAAGAGACCGGATATTTTTCCGAGCCTTCTACAATTTTTGAAGGAGTGGAACCCAATGTAAGATTTCTGATTTATAAACAATATGGAAACGACGATGTATAAATTATATGGTCGATGTATGAGTTATGTAAGCATTGTACACCTCATGTATAAGCGTTGTATAAGTTGTATGTGCGATGTATAAGTTATATATGCGTTGTAAAAATCATATATGCGTTGAAATGATATTGAATGATATTGAAATGAAATCGAAATATATTTATATATATACTCCCCTCGTCCACAGACCATGGACGATATATATTGGTTGTGACATTGTTTGGATTTGGTTGATGTGAAATTTGGTGAATATCATGAATTTTTGATTGGAAATGATGGGGTTGAAATCCCAATAGGATTAGTATATGGGAAAATTTGTCTGCGTACGAACTTGATATTGAAATCCCCATTGTCAAAAGCTGCGAGGCTTTAAGGTAGAGCGAGGAGCCGTATTCGGGACGGTGCCACTTTTAACTACCCGGCCGTTATGCTACCGAAATTTTCTGAAATATTTCTGTGTTTGTTTTATATTCATGTATTGAAATATATTCATGTGATGGAAATAAAATGGTTTGAACAATAAAAATAACATTTTTATCGAACGAATAAAATAAAATGGTTTGAATGATAAAAATAGCATTTTTATCGAATGAATAAAATAAAATGGTTTGAACGATAAAAACAACATTTTTATCGAAGGAATGGAATAAATTGTTTTAACAATAAAAATCACATTCTTATTATATGTACGAAGTATTGAAAATATTCATTTTTGAAATAAATTGTTTTACAAATAAAAATCACATTTTTATCATCTATATGAAGTATATAAAATAATCGTGTTTGAAATAAATTGTTTTTACAATAAAAATCACATTTTTATGATATATATGAAGTGTTAAAAATAGTCATGTGTTGAAATGAATATTTGTGGGATAAAAATATCATTTTTATCAAATATGTGAAATGAAAATGGTTTTGAAATCGAAGAATGGATTATATATATATATATATATGAAAATATATTTAAAATAAATCGAATAACGAAGCTACAGTTCGTATTTTGAAACCATAACTTCAAACGATTGTACTGGGAGACCCGACCGTCGGATTTTCCCAAAACTGAAACCGTTGGATTCGTTTTGAAAAGATCTTTCTAATGATATAAAATTTGTGAAGATCCAACGGTTAGATTTTCAGATATGTGTAAATCAAATCTGAAGAAAAACAGCGCCATGGCCGCGTTATGGCCTGAAGCGTCGTTTGAATGAATTGGCTATTTTTAAATGAATAAACATAGCGATAAATCGTGATAAAACATTATAAACGATATGGAATGGAAATAAACCGAATTTACCCAGTTTATTGGATATTTGATGGTTGAATGTGTTTGATGTGAAAATTACATTAAATAACAGAATTATTGATGTCGAATAATTTAACCATTGAAATGAATTGATTTGAAATTCTAAATATACGCGAATTATTTGAATAGGCCGAGTTAATTCTCATTTCAAATAATTGATCGAGTATTAGAAATCGAAGATATGAAGACGGTGAAAGACCGATGATCTTCACGTCGAATGGATGGCTATTGATGCCTTTGATGGGAGTTGCTGCCCTGACGGGGTCACAGTGGTAGTTGTCCGGATGTACGTGTTGATTGTTCGGATATGCGAGGTATAAGGTGCCTCCAGTTTAGTTCATACCCAGAACGGACTTGTAAATGGAAGTATGTCTAACGTTGTATATTGATGACATAGCATGCAGAGATGCTGTAATCAAAGCTTTTGTTGAAAAGCAAAGCTTTGTGGTTAATGATCAAAGCACGGCATTGAATAGCTAGCTTGGTGTTTAGCGTTGATTCGCGAGCCTAACACCCTGGTATGAGCCAGAAACAAGAAAGGACCTCAGGGAGGACCTGCATTTCTTTCTAGCTAGGAGTCGTGCTTTGGGTTTTACACGCCCGGGCATTCTATTTATGTGGATGATGGATAGCAAGGCACCTCGGTTAGTTCGGTCTCTTCGGAGCTAATGGTCTGGTCGGGATATGACCAGTTTACACCCCATAGGGTGGGGAAACGCAGTGTTCAGGCATTTTAATCCACTCAGTGTGGACCGGCCCTGACGATCCAAGGCTTGCCTGCGTGCTTGCCTGAGACATGGTAGGCTAGATTGTCTCGAAGCGGAAAGGACGATCCCTTGCCTTGGTCCATGACGAAAATCCAATTTCCAAATACGACATCATGCGATTTTGATTGTATACCTATATATGGCGACATGAAATGTAATGATCTAAGATTTTTGAAAATCAAATTTGAATTTAATATGAATTTTAAATAAAGTTTAAAAGGTTTAAATAATTGTTGAGTCAAATTTTAAGGCGATAATAGTATTTAAATGATTGAAAATTTAATTTTATGGTGAAATTAATTATAACAATGTTTGTTTTGGAGAACAGCTCAACGTAAGCTGAAATATTAGAACAAGTGGTAATCAAGTTGTTAGAAAAGACCAGAATTTGAAATTTAAGTATAATTAAATATTCATCACAATTTTTTGTTCAGTTTCAGTTCGCGTCATCTTAAAATATTTTATAAAATTTTACTGTAATTTTTATTTCGGAAAATAAGCATATATTTTTCTAGCGTATTTTGGGGGAACTGTGGTACTTTTTGACACTTCACAATATCAGTCAACCGGTCTGTTTTATTGCTGTTCTGGGATCGTGACACATTATTATACATGACTATATTGTTAGTTCAGTGTTGATGGTTATCGATAATTAAAAATGAAAGAAATTGAAAAGGAAAAAAATTTGGATATAAGTTTGCATTGTAGTGTGGATACTTCTTCCATTCTTTTGTTCCATGTAAAAAGGAAACGTTCCTTGCGCTAATGTTCAAAACCGAGTAGGTCATGGACTACATGCCACCCTTTTTTGCATGTGTTTCACATATTATTAAAATAAAAAAATAAAAAAAAATATACAAAATTACAAAAAACGTGGCAGACAAATGCAGTTTAGGGGGACAAGTGTAGCCATTCTTTACACGTGCTTTCACCTTTTGACTTATAAAACTTCTCTACTCTTCCTTAGTCTCTCCTCTCCCATTTTGTCTACCTGTCTGCTCCCCAATGTCACCACGTTGTAACGACCTGGCTTTTTGACCGCTTCAAGTCGGTAACTAAACCAACTCAAAAACGTTCAAAACAACAGATTGTTATTGCTTATGGAGTTGAAATATAAATCATCACAGAATCATATACACAGAACACAGAATATCTCATAGCGGAAGTAAAATTTATACAATATTACAAAACTTTAACTTTATAGAATATCAGAGTATAGAGTAAATATGAATACAGCGGAAGAAGCAATATAGAACCATACTAATATTTGGCAATAAGCCAATAAGAGCATAACTACATGTGACATAGTAGATGGATGACTGGATCTCCAACAAAACTCAAGCTCTAATAGATAGATCGTCAAGCTGCAATACTCGATCTGATTTATTCTCGAATTTTTAAATACATAGCAACCAAAATCTTATATAGGAAATAACATTATCATCATTTATCCCATACTATAGGCTTAATATTCATTCTTATTTCAAATATAAAAATGTGTTTGGAAAGGTTGCAATTTCCTATAGTTAGAGAACCCTTGAAACACTCCTTATTCAAATATAACATCACGCTTTCGCTGCGCACTCTGATTTAGTACGTGCATGTTTTCAAACCATCATTATTCAAAATATTAGAAATAAGTTTCAAAATTTTTAGAACCAACTCTTAAACTTCATCTTTCAAAATCCATTTTTTTTCACAAATATTATATCATTAACATAAGCGGTAATTAAGTTCAACTCAATATTTCATTTAAGTTACATCAAATCAAAATCAAAAATCAAAATACATTATAATACCACTTATTGTTGATGATAACATGTTAATTGGTTTTCAAAAATGGAATTTATATATACTATTTAATCAAATTAACAAGTTTCCTAGCATTCCTCAAACCAATATTTCATTCCATATTTTACAATGTTAATAACGTGTTTGGTTAATAAATTACTTTATAACGCCATATAATTTAAATTAACATTATCAATGGTACTCAATATCATAAAATATTAATTTAGAACTTTTATTTCGCGAAATCAAATATTACAAAATGTCATGGAATCAAAGAATGTTAATCATATTTACTAAATCAATAAGCATTCTTAACCCAATATTATTAAATAAATAATATACTGCATAATCACCTAATGTCATTAATTAACCCATAAATTGCTTTTTAATAAATTTAAGAAATTTCTAAATTTTTCTGTCGAAAAATCAGTACGTATGCGTATTCACATATTATACAACCATTTATGCATACATTCCTTAAAACACACAACAAACAATTTACGAACACGCGTTATACCACTAACGCGTTCCGATGTGCATTTATTGGCAACCATGACAACATCACATACCATATTCAAATAGCAATATCATCCATTGATCAGTAATTAACCATTCATGCAACCAATTACCATCTATCAACTACTCAGCATATCATAATTGTAAATCAGATTAAATAATAAAATTAAATTTATAATGTCTTGGATATGTTCCGAATTATAATTTGACACGGTGTTATAACTTGTGTTTCCAATGACCTGAATTTGTAGCATTTGATCTTTAGCTCAAACGAAAATTTTAAATTTGATTAAATTGGATGGAAGTGATCTTCAGATATTTAATATAAGTTCTGTGGATGACAACTAATACTATCTGAGGAATTAAACGGTGGAAATATCGTAATTTCGCTTATAGTATCGGTTTAATACGGAAACATATATTAGATATAAGAAGTTCGATTTCTAACCAATCGTGTACATCTAGTATAAATCGGTTGGAATAAAGTTGAATGATATGGTAATAACACCGTTTAACTGAGTAAGGTTTAAGTTAATTATGGAAGTTAGTATGGAACTAAGTGGTTAAAAAGAAAGTTAAATATCTTCGAATCGATTGGATTAATTCAAGATTTTCGGAACTAGTATACTCTTCGAGCATGAATATGAATGCAAGTCATCGGCATGGAAAGGAACAATTCCAATTTAAAGTATCTGTATATCCAGATAGATTTTCAACTATTTAAACACGAAATGTTAGTTTCAAAATATTTAAATCAAACGTATTTGTTTTAAAGATATGTATATATTTAAAAGGTATTATATTTGTATACTTCTTCAAAATTAAATATATGTTAAGTAATTATTTTAAACATTTCTATTTTAAAGTTAGTATATATATAATTGTTAGTTATAACAAATGTATTATTTTCAAATATTTTATTTAATTAAAGTGGAATTGTTTTCGGTCTTGAATCCTTTGATTTGAGTATAATGAATCCGTTTTGAATGATTACAACGAATTTGGATTTAAGAAATATTGAAATCGTGATGCTTGGTTTATAAACGATTGTTCGGAAGTAAGGAGTTAAGAGGAAGACTATTTTAAAACGATCATCTCTTCAGCGATCATTTCTAGATTTAGAAAAGATTAAGTAATGTATGCGTATACATATGACGGAAAGCACTTGTTTTGAAATATGAAGCGCTGGTTATTTGGAAAGACCGGGATCGGAACTTATTTTCCGAAAACCATTCAAAATAACCATACGACGTAAATAATGAAGGTATGAAGACGACGATTGAAGACCGTGGTTCTTCACATCGAACAGACTGTCTGCCGATTGGCTTCTTTACTGAATAGCTGCAATAGAGAGATGCCCCTATTACCGGAGTGGCAGTTGGAATATTTCGGTGAGAGAGCGTCTTTTGGAAGTGAATTATTTTGAACTAAGTAAATCATTTTGAAAGTATGATTATTTTAGAAATATAATTAAGGATAAGGATAAGGATTCTTGAGTATTGTTTCAACGTCGCGATTGGACTATCGAGTATATAGGGATTTTTAATATACGCCTAGCTAACGTATATACGAAGTCCAGTGTATACTAGATGGATATAGAATCACATTCTAGTCGCTCGAGGATGAATTTACTGATGACCATGGCACCATCAGTAGTGATTTTCGAGTTTCGAAAGTGGGATGACTATATGATTCCGGCTACGACGTCAAGAAATACTTAAATTATTTCGATATATTGGAAATATTAAAGGAATTTAATATAAGGTAGATAAGCTAAAAACATAATTAACTTGGACAATAGGTCATGAGTAGCCTATAAATAGCTAGAAAAATGTTTAAGAGTAAAGTTCGTCTGAAGAATTGGAAAATGAATCTGGAATATGCACGTACGTAAGCTTATTTGTTAAGCCCATGCGTCGAACATCACTCCATTCTAACAAAAGTAATTGATCAAGTCATAACGAATGTTTGAATATAAATATTAAGATCTAATAAGTATAAGTAGAGAAGATGTCATATTCCTCGATAAGTGTTAAGCAATAGAGTCGAACCTATACCTGGCATGAATTGTAAACGGTAAAATGCAAGATTAAGCTATTTTCTCGGAAGAATATTTCGGCAATCAAACTCCCCTCAAGGAATTTGAAGATAATTTTGGCTTAAGTTAAGAATTTGTTTAAAAAGATGATTTAAATTGTAATAAATATCTGAGTGGGGGAGAAAACTACTCTTTCCCAGTTGAAACTATATGAGCAATCCAAATAGAAAGTATTTGAAGAGTAACCATTTACGATACAATGGAAAACAAAATTTGATGTAAGATTTACTCAAGAGGTAGTAAAAAAAACTAATATCTCAAGAATGAATTACTTATGATTGTATCCTTAGGTGCGCTCGAATTTCCTATCTCGGCCTAAGTTAGTTTCATCATTTAAATTCAAACCGTTGAGTAGCGTCATTCATCCCCTTTTTCTTAAGCTTGGTCGAATATTTTGACTCGAATCATCGTACTTTTGAACTACCTATACTTGTACCCTTGGGTGCACTTGACTTTCTTGTCTTGATCATGTTTGAGAATTTGGACCAAACTTGTTTGATCTTGAGTAGTTCATCTTTGATTTAGACGCGTTTTGATTTAGGCCATTATACCTTTTGATGCTCATTTGATATTAAGCTGTTGTTTTGAATACATGGAATTTGACTTAATCCATGTATGTATAACCTTTGGTGTCAGTTTCCGAATGAAACCAAGATCGAGTTCAACTAAATAACTTTGATTTATCCAAGATATTACGTTAACGGAACTTAGACAAATAAGTTTGCATAGAAATTTGGAAGTGTTTGAAATATATAATATAATTATGCAAGGAAAATGGATTTTGAAAGACGAACTGTAAGGATTTGGTTCCAAATAATGAAACTTATTTCTAATGTTTGAATAATGATGGTTTGAAATATGCACGTACTAAATTAGAGTGTGCAGCGAAAGCATGATGGTATATTTGATTAAGAATGAATAAAACCCTATAGTATGTTTAAATGAGTTATGTTTGAAGAAAAAAAAAGGTGCAACTACTTGAATCATAAAGAGATTTCTGAGATTTCGGCTTATGGCTCTCGAAATACTCTATCCGGTGATATACAAAGATATTTGAAATAAAGGAAGTGTAAACGATTTTCGAAAACTAGAAAGGCTTGAATTCGTATGAAATTAAATTTGAAAGGTTTAAATGGTTTAAATACGATCATAGATTTCGAAATGTGAAACCTAAAGTTGTATACTTGGAAGTCGAATATTCTATCGAACGATTTTGGTTTCCAACCAATTGGATGTGATGAATGGATTATAAAAGAAAGTTCGACGACTAGAATCTTGATATTTTGAAAATATTTAGAAATACCAAAAAGTATGGTTAAATATTTGAAAATTTTGGTTTACAACTTCGAGATATGAAATGATTTGGTTTGTTCGAGTAACCATGACTAAAACTGGGTTGTGATGAGGGAATGGATCTTGTATGAGGGTGATACTCAGTTTCCCTGTCATAAGGATGAACATCTCGAACTGATCACATATAGATTTGATCATAGTATGTTTGAAACTTTAAAAGCAAATTTGGTCTTGAGAATCCCGAAGTAAAAGAATGATTACGAAATAATATTTCAATGGTTTTAAATGTAATGGGATTCAAAGTCAGAGAATTCATTTTGAAGTGCTATGCAAACTATGATTTGTAATAATAGTTAAAACTCAAACTTCTTTAATCGACCTTTCCAAAATTATACCTTTCTAATATAACGAACTGAATTTTGTTTTGATAAGTTTTCGTATAAAAGCGTTTGGCAAATTTAATCATAAGTAAGTTTTCCTATAAGTTGCATTGATAAATTTAGATTTAATATAAGGATTTGTAAGTTTAACAAATTTATAAGTAAGATTTATTTTGCTTATGTATAATTTCACGAGCTCTTCTTTTCGAGGACAAAAAGCCTTAAGTGGGGGAGAATGTAACAATCTAAGATTTTTGAAAATCAAATTTGAATTTAATATGAATTTTAAATAAAGTTTAAAAGGTTTAAATAATTGCTGAGTCAAATTTTACGGCGATAATAGTATTTAAAATGATTGAAAATTTAATTTTATGGTGAAATTAATTATAACAATGTTTTGGAGAATGGCTCAACGTAAGCTGAAATATTGGAACAAGTGGTAATCAAGTTGTTAGAAACGACCAGAATTTGAAATTTAAGTATAATTAAATATTCGTCACAAATTCTTGTTCAGTTTCAGTTGACGTCATCTTAAAATATTTTATAAAATTTTACTGTAATTTTTTATTTCGGAAAATAAGCATATATTTTTCTAGCGTATTTTAGGGCAACTGTGGTCCTTTTTGACACTTCACAATATCAGTCAACCTGTAACGACCCGGAATTTTGGGGCCAATTTAAAATTTTTAATTTAGAAATTTAAGGGATTTTAATATTTAGAATAATCTATTTTAAATAATATTAATTTTAAAACGAATAAATTTAATTCAATTATAAAAGGAGTTTAAAACAGCGCTGCAGTTTGAAAATTTGAATTTGAACTTTGACTGAATGTACAGGATTCATTTTAAATCAGAAGTGAGCGAAACCAGGAATATTTAAATCTGTTTAATCATATCTTTCTAAAGAACCTGAAAAACTGAAATTTCACTTTATAAATAGAAAGTTATGTCCAGTTTAAATTTTAGAAAGGTCATTGTACAATTTATATATATTTTAATATAATATATTGCCCTTAAAAATAGTCATTTTTCAATCGACCTCTGTTCTCGACGAAACCACTTTTGTTGGAACCAGAATGTCAAATTATTGCTAAGTTTCAATTTTTATAATTTTTCGAATTAATATGTGAGCATGGCAAAAGAAAATGTGTTTTTTCAGTTTCAGTCAAATCGGGTCGACCAGAAAATGGCCATTTTTCAAACTGTCTCAGAATTCAACGAAATTAGTTTTGTTAGGACCGTATCGTTAAAACAAAGCCAGAAATAATTTTTCTGGATTTTTCTGAGTTCGTATGTGACCTCGGTAAATTTAAATGTAAGATTGAATTAATTAAATAAATGATTTAAGTATTAAATTAAATAAAATAGGGTGAAAACAATCGTTTGGGCTGACGGGACCTAGCCCATTGCGTCCGGAGCGCGGGTATTTGCCTAGGGATATATTTTATCAGGCTGAAATCAGAACTGAAAGGGACCAACGAGCTTAAACCAAATAGTTAGGATTATTATATTATAAATAAAAAAGAAAAGAAAACCCTAGTTCTAAAAGGACCAGCCGCCGTTCAAACATTTCAGTGGCCAAGAACTAGCAGATTTCGCCCCTTAAAATCACTAAATCTGTTATTCAATTTCATAAGCCCAAAAGAGAAAATTAAAGAGGAGCTCGATCTCTCCATCATGTACGGTTATGATCGGAGATTGATCACCAACGGGGTCAGAAAGTCGCTGCAAAGACGCAACATTTGAGTGGTAAATAGGAGCGCTTGGGAGCATCGGGGTTCGCGCCGCTTACGGCGTGGGGAGGTGACGGAGTGGCGGTCGAGGTGGCCAGGTCAGATCGAAGTACGATGGTGTCTGGGAAGCTGCGACGTGGAGGTTTACGGTTGAAGAATGGGTTCTGGAATACAGTCGGGTTACAGATGGGGGTGACGAAGAGCAAGGTGATTAAGAGAGTGATTAGAAAATTAATTAATAATTAATTATTTAAATAATGTAATCAAATATTCGAACTGCTCTAACTCTTTCAAACGAACTCAGAATCAGATAATTTCTGAAGCGTTGGAACCGTCTTGATCAGATCTACGCTATGAAGCTGACTAGAGCTGTGTAACAAACCGGGATTTTGGGGCCAATTTAAAATTTTTATTTTAACTATTTTAATGGGCTTCTAATATTTAAAATAGTTTACTTTAAAAGATAACGGCGAAATATTTAGTTTTGACGACGCTGCGACGTATGAATTAAAAGATTTTATTAGGAAGTTTTGCGCCAGAATTTCTTTTGCAAGTAACATATCGTTTTCTTCATTTTTGTTAAATTAAAACTAAAAATCTGTTTAAGTTGTATTACAATGATTTATTTTTATCATTGGTTTTATAAGTTTAATTTGGAGTCTAATTTTTAGTTCCAATATTCTATGTTCATTTTATTAAATTAAATTTTATCTTAAAGATTTATTTGAACTTTATGCTCAATTAGTTAAGTGTTAGGTTGGTAGTCCATGTTTTATTTTTCATAATTAAGAGTAACACTAGACTGGATAGTTCATATATACACGTTATATATATTAATTTGATTTGACATTGAACCTATTAAATGTATGTATGATATAAAAAAATAAATTTATGTCTATTTTAAATTTAGTGTTGATATTAATTATAATATTGCCATTAATTGTATTAACTTGATTTAAATATTTCTATCTAAGGATAATTATGTGTTAATTAAAAACAATGCGTTGTTTATAGAAAGCATACATTTATCTTAAGAATGTTCTAATAAAGTTAATTGATTTAAGTTTGGAACCATGAACTAAGGAAACAAACGATTTTTAGCGTGTAAATTTAGAATCCATATTTATCTGTATGCTACGTAATAGCAATCACATTATGCTTCTTTTCATTGATTGTGTTTTAAGAAAACTAATGAGAATAATTTGAATATATTGAGGCTAATGAATTAAATACTGTGACATATATATTATAAGATTTGATTATTTTACCTTTTGTATTTACTAGTAGTAGTTTCCCATTTGTCATATTACGTGACACAATCAAAGAATAAACATATTTGCTATATATATTTAAATTAAATAAATAAATAAAAAGATCCATATCTCAGCACTGTTTATATATTCACACAAATGGATGTATTTGATGCACAAGTATAATACCATAAATTAAGTTTCATTCAAGTTTTCAATTAAATCAATCTACATGCTGTCCTTTATTTATTTCGTTTACTTATGTGATATGCCTTCTTATTAAACTTACCTACATGCTAATATAGTATCGATTTATGCCATGAATAATTTTGATTAAATAGCATTTATGAATGCAAATTAAAGAGAAACAAATAAAAAGATTCTTTCTCCATTTAATCAATTAATCAATGCATTTATATTTTTGTGTAATTTATGTATGCAGTTAATTGCTTCTTTAGGGAAAGAAACTTAAGTTTTTTTTTCATATATATCCTAGTTAGTATAAGTTTACGGACCTTTTTGTAAAATTGAACATTTAATATTATATATATTATAAATATCTAACCTAAATAGTAAACCTTAATGCGTATATTCAGAGCCGCCATACTCCTTATTCAATGGCTGAAATTGTCCCCAATTCAATCTCCAAATTCTCCCATCTTAATGCGAACTAGTTCATGAATATTAAATGAAACTGAAGATCAACGTGAGGACTAACTAGTTGACGGTGGACGTATGAGGTGCGGCGATGGCTTCTCTTCACCGTGAATGGGTTCAGCCAGTTCGACGAAGGGACAACGAAGAAGAAGAAGAGGGTAACAGAAAGCAACGACCACGTCTTGGAAGTGTAATTAAAAAATTCGACGAAACGGATTGCGTTGGATTCTCTTTGACCGGATCTACCCAATGGAACAGACTAGAGAGAAAATGGGCCATGTTGGAAATTCAGATAAAAAAAAACCTAGGTGAGAATTCTGATTTACACAATTAATTTTAAATAAATTAATTTCTCGCTTGTAACATCATGATATGTATGTGGTTGTGAATATTGATTTGTTGTTGAGATGTATTGAGATTGTGGATGATTTACCTGTGTGATGGATGATTTATAAAATACAAATCTATATGTGTTAAATAAAAATATCCCATTTGTTATAATATTGATTTGGAATAGAATTGCCAATTCAATAAAAAGGAAGTCATTTGGTTATGTGTTGAATTGCGTTAGGTTTTCAATTCAACATAAAAACATTGTTTAGATTAATTTTGTTGTTAATTTGGATTCAATTGTCAATTCAAAATAAAATAAAATTTTGAGTATAAAAAGAAGAACAACACATGACATTGAATTTTATTTACTTTTCTTTGTAAATAAAAGGACAAGATATGAAAAGCGATTTTATTTACTTTTCTTTGTGAATATAAAAGCAGACAAAAAAGTTGATTAGTGAAGATATACATTTATTTACATTCCTCCTTTGTAAATAAAAGAGGACAGAACATGAAATTAGTTTTATTTTCATTTCTGTGAAAAAGAAAAAAATAAAATAAAATAAAATAAAAGAAAGTAGACTTGAAGAGTGATTTTTATTTACAATATCCGTTGTAAATAAAAAGTACAAACTTGAAACTTGATTAGTGAAAATGCACTTTTATTTACACTTCTCCTTTGTAAAAAAAAAAAAACTTGATTAATTTAAAAGACATTTTTGTCATATATAAAAGATAGGATTTTTGTCATGTTTTTGTTGCAATATATAAAAGATAGGATTTTTGTCATGTTTTTGTTGCAATATAAAAGATAGGATTTTTGTCATGTTTTTGTTGCAATATAAAAGATATGATTTTTGTCATGTTTTTGTTGCAATATAAAAGATAGGATTTTTGTCATGTTTTTGTTGCAATATAAAAGATAGGATTTTGACATGATTTTTGGTTGAATTAAAAAGATGGAATTGTGACATAGAATTTAATGTTAAATAAAAGACTAGACTTTGCCAGCAATTTTATTCACATTTTAATGTTAATTGAAGAAAAAGGCATGATTTTAGACATTGATTTTGTTCATATAAAAAGATCAAATTCTGACATAGTGTTATCATGTTCGAGATAATAAATTAAATGGAATTTAGAACAATATTTTTTATGACACCTTGAAGACGTTTATGGTTTATTTCCATGTTATGCATGATGTGTTATGTATTAATGTTTGGTCGTGATGCGATGTTTGAAATCTGTGAATTTGTAACATACCAATTAATATTATTTTATTATGTATAATAATTCAAGTATGCTACAATGCCATATATGAGTTACCTAACTCCTATATGTTGATTGGGCTGATATTTTCACACATCGCCCAAGTGCACAAATAATATATTATTATTTGGATGTTGTTTGAATGTTAATTGGACATTGTTTGAATGTTATGTTATTGAGATGTATAAGGAATGTTATTATTAAATACATGTATGTTTTGAAATCCATTATTTAATGGTATTTGTTTAGAGTCTCATTCCAGTGAAGGAATTTCAAAAGTTTCCAAAAGGGGTTTTTCAGTTAAAGGATTAAATGTGATGTTAACGCTTTTAATATTATTTAATGTGTACAAAGCCGATTAGGTAAATAGGCGTTATTTATACGGGAATGAATTTCATTTATTATGTAATAAATGATGATGGATTAAAATTTGAAATTTGAAATTTGAAATTATACATTTTGAAGATGTTATTATAATATTATTATAAGAACAGATGCTGTATCAAATGATTAATTAATGTTAAAAGTTTGAAATTCAAGAATTATTATTATAATATTACAATAATATGAAAGGTTTCAATTTTTATTTAAAGTTTAAATATAAGAATAAATAGTATTTCAAAAATAATGAAGATTTTGATTTAAAGTGATATTTTGAAATAAATGATATTTTAATAACCAAAATACTTTGAAATAAAGTATATTTCAAAATAATATTTTCAGTAGGATAATTATAATTATAAATTATAATTGTATTTGGGCATGAGGTTGGGTCACATTTGTGGTGGAAGTCTGCCCGGAACTGACCGGCATATCCAGCAGCCACAAATGTCGGGCCTAATGTGAGAGGTCCAAGTACACAAATACGAATTGGCCCTTGACACGAGGTTAAGCCCAACTTGTGGGATAAGTCTGCCCAGAACCGACCGGCATATCCAGCATCCACAAGTTATAGGCTTAATGTGAGAGGTCTGGCCCAGTATAAAATAATAAATAGATATAATATTAAATTGGGCTATTCAGCCTGTTTTAAAAATAAAAACGCCAATTGAACTCGAACGTGTTTATCAAATAATATCCATTTAAATTATGAATATTGAAAGAGGTGATTTTAAAATTAATATTTTAAGGGGATATTATTTTATTATTTAAATAATATATAGAATATTGGATTCTGATTTAAAATTGAAACTAAAGTTTGAATCGTTTTGAATAAATTTATAAATGTTTTAAAATACGTTTTTAAAAATAAGGAAAAAATTATGTAAATTCATAATAATTAATTTAAAAAGGATTTTAAATGGAAATTCCAATTTTTGTAGATAAAAGTTATTTTAATCAAAACAAGTGATTTATTAGTAAATAAATTAAGGAATTCAATGACCAAGGTTTTTAAATTGAATATTTTGGGATGGTCTTGGAAGGAAATTATCTTCGTATTATGTCTGTATTGAATTCAGTAATTATACGGATATTATTTTGGGAATTTGGAAGATATTAAATATCGTTATTTCCAATATAATATTTGTTGGTTTTAGAATTTAATATTGAGTATAAGTCGAGATATTTCTATTCAAAGCTTAATATTTAATATTAAATTGGATTTTGGGTTTTTGTCGTGAATAATGTCTTAAATAACACTGTTCTTAAAACCCATATGAAAAGAAAATCTTTTAATTAAGATTTTTAAAGCTTTCAATTATATTTGGTAATTGAAATAAGATGAAATGTGAGTTGGGTTTATTGTGAACTGTGTTTTTAAGCGACATATGTTCTTTAACTCAACCGACAGTGAAGATTTATGATTTGAAATTTATAAATCTTTTATTAAGATTTAAATGAGAATTTTCCAACAGTAAAGATTTCCAATTTAATATATATTAAATTGGAGTTGAATGGAACTCGAATTAATAATAACCGAGATAAGTTTCTGTAGAAGAAGACCGATACTACAAATGGAATTTAAGAGGCTTTGCCGTTATTCCATTTTTATTATTGGTCGGATACAGAAATTTATAACGATTATATTTTGATTTGATTTTTGTGAAGATTCCATATTTTTATGGAAGATGATTTTGGGCTTACCGTGAACTATGTTTTAAATGACATTAGTTCTTTAGTCCAGTAAAGAATAAGATTTATTTCTTAAATCTAAGTAATCATTGAATAATGGTTTTGACATTTAAAACCAATTGGAGTTTTAATAAATCTTTAACAGAATAAAGATAAAGGATTTATCTTTAATAGAATGATTTGAATATTTTATTTATAAGAATATTCTGAATTGGAATGTGGCGTTGGATGTGCTTTTATAGTACTTGATTTTTATTATAAAAATACGCGGGTTATTTGGAAAGATCGGGTTCAACCCATTTCGAATAATAACTACGGCGATGAAGAGCCGAAGATGAAGACGGTGATTGAAGACCGACGATCTTCACATCGAATGGATGTGTTGCTACTGATGCCCATGATTGGAGTAGCTACCTTGAAGGGGCTACAGTGGTTACCGTCCGGACTATTGTTGATTGTTCGGATTTGGCTTTCGCTCAGACCCAGAGCATAAGTTTATAAATGGATGCGTGTCTGACATTGGATTTTGTTCCAGGCGAATTAAATTGATTGTTATTAATGTATATCTGTTTGGTGGTAGAGAATTTATTCTCTACTAAACACCCTGATATATATTAATAGTGATTGATCGCATGGCGTGAATTGTCAATGTGGCACGCCAAGATGCAATTGATCAAGGCTTTTGTTGAAAAGCAGGGCCTTGTGGGATGATCAAAGCATAGCCTATTACGGCATAGCTTTGTGTATATCGTGACTTCGCGAGCCTCACACCCCGGTATGAGTCAAAACGGGATACGGACTGCAGGGAGTGCACACGTTTCTTTCTAGCTAGAGTGATGTCAGGGACCTACCAGTGCTGACATTTTACTTATGTGGATGATGGATTTTGAGGTACCTCGTTGTTTATAGGCCGTTGGTGGTCACATTATAGGTTCAAAGGAACCGGGAAGCGTGTGTTCAGGCATAACTAATCCATACACATATGTGTGGACCGGCCCTGAAGATCCAAGGGTTCACTACGGGGGATCTTGAGGCATTTGCTAGAGTGTCTCGAATCGGAGAGGAGCTTGCCCCTAGCCTCGACTCATGATGGAAATCCAATTTCCAATACGACCTTGCGGTTTTGATTGTAGAACTAGTATGGCGACATGATATATGGTACCCATGCCGTCTATGATTTATACATTATGATTGAAATGCTTTTGAAATATATATACCCATATATACACACTAGTTGTAATCTGTTTCACGTATTTAGCATCTTTTGACCATTATAAGGTAAAACCCTATCCTCCGGTTTGCGTTGCATTGTGTGATGGGACTTGGGTCTTATAATGGTTTCATTTTTCTAAAAAGCATTGCGTTGTTTAACGACTTATTTTAATTTATGCACTGGCAATCCAATGGAGTAAACCCATTCCGCATTAGCGGCGTGGTCCTGTGATTAGCCTTTTTATTAGATAAGTCTAGTTAAGATTTCTCATACCAGTCCCATGACCGACCTGTAGTTTGTTTCACTGGCAAACTCGGGTGCCCTCACTTTTCCACACGGGCGGTCGAGTAGCTTTTTGCATATATTTACAGGATCCTGGTTTACAGCTGAAGCGGTATTCGGAAAGCTCTATATCCGTGTATTCCTTTCGGTTGTATATTGTATTATTTTTCCGCTGCCATTTAAATGTAATTTAAATCTCTAATATTGTATTTCCAATGTATATTATTTTTTCGCACTCTGTTATATTCTTGTACTCTGATGTAATTGTTGTAATCAGCAATAAAATGTTCTTCAGTTTGTATTCTGATGTGTGTTGTTCTTAAAGCAATCCAGTCTTTCCTCTACGGGGAAGTTTGGGTCGTTTCAGTTGGTATCAGAGCTTTGGTTTACAGAGCTCGAGAACAAGACACATTAGAACCGAACGAAAGAATTCATCAGAGATTGGTTTAGTAATATCCAATAAGTTTAACTCGTTAGAGATAGGATCAGTAGTATCCTAGGACGAGTGTAAAGAGTATTATTTTCTTCAAAACAAAAGTGAAAACAAATTTAGTTTTAAAATTTTATCTTAAAATACGTATTTGAGTATATTATATTTTAATGTGGACAATCGAGTATATAAAGATTTTGAATATACGAGTAATTAACGGATATTCGAAGTTTTAATATACTGGGTAGATATAGAATCACACTCTAGTCGCCCGGACATAATTCTGGTGATATGTCGACCATCACCAGTATTTATGTTCGAGTCTCGAAAGTGGGATTTCTATATATTTCCATTGACTGGTATGAGAAACAAAACTTAGTAAGGACACATTGCTGTGATTTGCACATAAATATGATTTTTGACTATATATAAAAGTTATATACATTTGAAAAGTTAATCACCTAATTGATTGATGGTTGTGATGTTTGATTATTAGTTTAACCAATAAAATTATTGGAATGATAATTAATAAAATTATTGAAAACAATTAATAAAAATTTAATTGAGTTAGTTAATTAAACAACATTTAGCTACGTTCCTTTTCGAGGACGAAAAGATTTTAAGTGGGGGAGACTGTAACAAACCGGGATTTTGGGGCCAATTTAAAATTTTTATTTTAACTATTTCAATGGGCTTCTAATATTTAAGTGGGGGAGACTGTAACAAACCGGGAAGAAGAAGAAGAGGGTAACAGAAAGCAACGACCCCGTCTTGGAAGTGTAATTAAAAAATTCGACGAAACGGATTGCGTTGGATTCTCTTTGACCGGATCTACCCAATGGAACAGACTAGAGAGAAAATGGGCCATGTTGGAAATTCAGATAAAAAAAAACCTAGGTGAGAATTCTGATTTACACAATTAATTTTAAATAAATTAATTTCTCGCTTGTAACATCATGATATGTATGTGGTTGTGAATATTGATTTGTTGTTGAGATGTATTGAGATTGTGGATGATTTACCTGTGTGATGGATGATTTATAAAATACAAATCTATATGTGTTAAATAAAAATATCCCATTTGTTATAATATTGATTTGGAATAGAATTGCCAATTCAATAAAAAGGAAATCATTTGGTTATGTGTTGAATTGCGTTAGGTTTTCAATTCAACATAAAAACATTGTTTAGATTAATTTTCTTGTTAATTTGGATTCAATTGTCAATTCAAAATAAAATAAAATTTTGAGTATAAAAAGAAGAACAACACATGACATTGAATTTTATTTACTTTTCTTTGTAAATAAAAGGACAAGATATGAAAAGCGATTTTATTTACTTTTCTTTGTGAATATAAAAGCGGACAAAAAAGTTGATTAGTGAAGATATACATTTATTTACATTCCTCCTTTGTAAATAAAAGAGGACAGAACATGAAATTAGTTTTATTTTCATTTATGTGAAAAAGAAAAAAATAAAATAAAATAAAATAAAAGAAAGCAGACTTGAAGAGTGATTTTTATTTACAATATCCGTTGTAAATAAAAAGTACAAACTTGAAACTTGATTAGTGAAAATGCACTTTTATTTACACTTCTCCTTTGTAAAAAAAAAACTTGATTAATTAAAAAGACATTTTTGTCATATATAAAAGATAGGATTTTTGTCATGTTTTTGTTGCAATATATAAAAAATAGGATTTTTGTCATGTTTTTGTTGCAATATAAAAGATAGGATTTTTGTCATGTTTTTGTTGCAATATAAAAGATATGATTTTTGTCATGTTTTTGTTGCAATATAAAAGATAGGATTTTTGTCATGTTTTTGTTGCAATATAAAAGATATGATTTTGACATGATTTTTGGTTGAATTAAAAAGATGGAATTGTGACATAGAATTTAATGTTAAATAAAAGACTAGACTTTGCCAGCAATTTTATTCACATTTTAATGTTAATTGAAGAAAAGGCATGATTTTAGACATTGATTTTGTTCATATAAAAAGATCAAATTCTGACATAGTGTTATCATGTTCGAGATAATAAATTAAATGGAATTTAGAACAATATTTTTTATGACACCTTGAAGACGTTTATGGTTTATTTCCATGTTATGCATGATGTGTTATGTATTAATGTTTGGTCGTGATGCGATGTTTGAAATCTGTGAATTTGTAACATACCAATTAATATTATTTTATTATGTATAATAATTCAAGTATGCTACAATGCCATATATGAGTTACCTAACTCCTATATGTTGATTGGGCTGATATTTTCACACATCGCTCAAGTGCACAAATAATATATTATTATTTGGATGTTGTATGAATTTTAATTGGACATTGTTTGAATGTTATGTTATTGAGATGTATAAGGAATGTTATTATTAAATACATGTATGTTTTGAAATCCATTATTTAATGGTATTTGTTTAGAGTCTCATTCCAGTGAAGGAATTTCAAAAGTTTCCAAAAGGGGTTTTTCAGTTAAAGGATTAAATGTGATGTTAACGCTTTTAATATTATTTAATGTGTACAAAACCGATTAGGTAAATGGGCGTTATTTATACGGGAATGAATTTCATTTATTATGTAATAAATGATGAAGGATTAAAATTTGAAATTTGAAATTATACATTTTGAAGATGTTATTATAATATTATTATAAGAACAGATGCTGTATCAAATGATTAATTAATTTTAAAAGTTTGAAATTCAAGAATTATTATTATAATATTACAATAATATGAAAGGTTTCAATTTTTATTTAAAGTTTAAATATAAGAATAAATGGTATTTCAAAAATAACGAAGATTTTGATTTAAAGTGATATTTTGAAATAAATGATATTTTAATAACCAAAATACTTTGAAATAAAGTATATTTCAAAATAATATTTTCAGTAGGATAATTATAATTATAAATTGTAATTGTATTTGTGTAACAACCCGCAAAAATCAGGACCAATTTAAAAATTTTATTTTAGAAAATTTTAATGAATTTTGACAATATAAATAATTTATTTAAATAATAATGATCACAAATTTGATTTAAATCGAAGTTAGAATGAATGATTTAATTTTAATTAACAAAAGAGTTAGAAATAGCGCGGTAGTTTGAAAAGTCAAACTTGAACTTTGACTGACCGTACATGATGCAAAATTTAACGGATTTTAGTGAAACCAAAAATATTAGAATCTATTTTAAAATATCTTTCCAACGAATCTGAAAAATTGAAATTTTATAGCGGAAATCAAAAGTTATGGCCAATTCAATATTTAGAAAGGTCGCTATGAAATTTATAAAGGTCAAAATGCTACTTTTTGCATACGAAGGAATTTGAACTCGAAACCACTTCCATTGAGTTCAGAATGATGTTTCTACATTGAAAAACAGTAAACACTTATATATTTTGAGTTTCGGGATTTATTTGTTTAAAAATATATTTTTAATATTAAATATATTGGCCTTAAAAATAGTCATTTTTCAAACGACCTCGGTTTTCGACGAAATCACTTTTGTTGGAACCGGAATGTCAAATTATTGCTAGGTTTCAATTTTCAGAATTTTTCGAATTAATACGTGAGCGTGGCGAAATAAAATGTGTTTTGACTATTTACAGTTAAATTTGAACGCCTTAAAAATAGCCATTTTTCGAACAGTCTCAGAATTCAACGAAAATAATTTTGTTGGATTCGTATCGTCATAAGAAAGCTAAAAATATTTTTTTAGAATTTTCTGAGGTCGTATGTGACCCCGGCATATTTAAATGTACGGTAGGAATTAAATAATTAATTTAATATTGTATTTTCAATTAAAACCGAAAATAAAACGTGTAGACATCAGAATTGGACCTTGGGACATAGCCCATCGCGTTCAGAAGGCCTCAAAACGTTAAGATCGACAGTAAGCAGGCCCAAATCCGAGAAAGTCCAAAAATCCACTTTATTTCACGAAATTCGGAATTAAATATTAAAATAATATAAAAATCCGAAAACCCTAACCCTAATTCTCTAATGGCCAGCCGCCGCCCAGAAATTGATGGCCAGAATTTCTCCAACTTCAAATGCTAATATCTCTCAATCCGTTCGACGAAAATTGACGTATGACCTACCAAATCGAAGAGAATTCAGAGACCTTTCAATCTATACGGTTAAGATCGGGTTTTGGTGCACGGATTTCGCGAATTTCGTCCGAGAAGGGGCTGCGGTTTTTATTGGTTTGCGGGCCCTAGGAGAGGCCGAGTTCGACGGGGTTGATGGTGTAGGTGGCTCTCGACATGGCGGTCGCGGTGGTGGTGTTGGATCGGCGAATGGAGGCTTCTAGAGGGGTGCGATTTTGGCATTGGAGAGGGGGTTTGGGTTCGGTGGTATGCGACGTGTTGGAGGAAGAAAGGTCCCGATTTCTTTTTCTTTTTATATTATTTTATTTTTTAATTATTTAATTACCCGATCTTTAAAAATTCATAACTCTCTCATACGAGGTCCGTTTGACGGACCGTAAATTGCGTTGGAATCACAAAATTAAGAGCTTCGCGATGGCGCAGACCGCAGCTGAAAAGGAGACAGTCAAATTTCGACCAAAATTCAATGTGAGAATTCAAAATTCTATTATTTAATTAATTATTAAATTATTTTCTCGCTTTAAAAATAATTGCATGATGATGTTTATTCAATTCTGAAATGTCTGGTGTTGTATGAATCATTGGTTGTGATTGTAATATGTTTTGTTGTGTACGATGTGTTAGATCCGTATTAAAATTGCAGTTAATATTGAATTTTATTTACGATTAAAAATTAGATCTAAAATTTGATCTAAAATATATTATATTCAGAATTACATCATATTTATTCAGATTTAGTTATTATAATTTATTTCAGGTTATTAAATATTATTTCTATTATTCTGTAATGAATAATAGAACTTGATCGACAAATAAAAACTCATTTTTATTTGTTAATATTATAATAAGAACTTGAACGACAATGAAAGCTTATTTTTATTTGTTGAATTTACAAATGAAATTGAGCGATAAATCCATTCTTATTTTGATTTGTCTACATTAAAAAGAGTGATTAAAAAGAATATATTTTAATATGAGGTTCTATCATTAAAAAGAATGAAAACAAAAGATTTCATTTTTTATTATGTAAAAATAGTTTTCAATCAAAAGTCATAATTTATTTGTCAATTTGATGTTCAATAAAAGTTGCAACATAAAAATCTCATTTTTAATGAAATATTGTTTTCATAAAAGTTGCAACATAAAAATTTCATTTTTAATGAAATAGTGTTTTCATAAAAGTTGCAACATAAAAATTTCATTTTTAATGAAATAGTGTTTTCATAAAAAGAAGCAACATAAAAATTTCATTTTTAATGAAATAGTGTTTTCATAAAAAGAAGCAACATTAAAAATTTCATTTTTAATGAAATAGTGTTTTCATAAAAAGAAGCAATGTAAAAGGTTTTATTTTTATGTGTTCATTGTTTTCAATAGAAAGATTTAACATTAAAAATTACATTTTTAATGTGATTTGGGTTTCATCGTAAAGATTAGAATAAAAAGATTATATCTTTATTTTCATTTTGTTGAAATGAAGAGTTTATAAAATAAGATTGCATTTTTGTTGAAATTTTGTTCATTGAAATATAATTTGTTCTTTTATTTGTATTCACATATACAAATAAAACATTGAAAATAATCTGTTCTTTTTATTTGTTTTCACAAATACAAGTGAACATAGAAAATAAAGTTTGTCCCTTTTATTTGTACTTACATATACAAATAAACCATTAAAATGAAATATGTCATTTTATTTGTATCCTCAAATACAAATAAAACATTGAAACAAATGTTCATTTTTTTTTCTTTTCTTTTTCATTTGTATTCACAAATACAAATATGCACTGAAAATAAATTTGCTCTTTTAATTGCACTCACAAATGCAATTATGCATTAAAACAAAATTTGTTCTTTATTTTGCTTTCACTAATGCAAATCTAACATAGGAAATAAGTTAACTTTTTATTATGTTCTTCAATGTGAATGTAACATGAAATAAATAAAATTGGCCTTTTTGTTTGCATTCACAATGCGAACAAAATTTAAAAAAAAAAAAAAAAAGATTTATATTTCGTTCGCATTCACAATGCGAACGAAACATTAAAAATAAGATTTACATTTTTGTCCGCATTCACAATGTGAGCAAACCATTAAAAAATACATTTTTGTTTACATTCCACAATGTAAACAATACATGAAAATAAAAATTATATTTTTGTTTGCATTCTACAATGCAAACGAAACGTAAAAAAAAGAAAATACATTTGTGCATCCTACAAAGCAAATAAAAGAAGAAAGAAGAAAAAATTACATTTTTGTTTACAACTTTTGTTGCAAGCAAATAAGAAAATAAAATTTGCATTTTTGGTTTGCAAATTTAGATGCAAACAAATTTATTAAAAACAAAAGATACATTTTTGTTGCATGTTTTAAATGCGAACAAAACATTAAAATAAAGGTTATAATTTTTATTTATTTACTTCACTTGATGTAAATAAACATAAAATAAGAAGTAGTTATTTTATTTACATTTCTTGATGTAAATAAAACTAGAAATTTAATATTACACTTTTATTTGCTTTACTCAACGCAATTAAAACAGGAGAATAAAAGAAATATTTTCATTTGCAATCCTTAATGCAAATAAATTATGAAATGAAAAAGTTACAATTTTTTATTTATTTACATTCCTCTATGTAAATAAACATCACATAAAAAGGTTGAATCTTTATTTGCATTCTCTATTGCAAATAAAGCATGAAATGAATAGTTATATTTTGTGTTATTATTTATACCCCCTATTACGAATGGAATTAAAAGATTACATTTTTCTTTTCATTTATTTACAATGAAAGGAATCGAAATAAAGATTATATTTTTATCATCATTTTTGATGCGAAAAAAAAAGAATAGAAATAAAGATTACATTTTTATTGACATTTTACATGCGATAAAAAGAACAGGAATAAAAGAGATATTTTTATCATCGTGTTATATATTGTGTATTACACTGCCATAGGCAAGTTACCTGACTTGTTTATGTGATTGGGTCGATAATTTTCACACATCGCCCAAGTGCACAAATAATTTATTATTTGTTTGTTGGTTGAAACCCCACACGGGTGTTGGGATGAAAATTAACATACACTAATCCCAATATTTAGTTGTATGTTGATCGGTAGATCGACATGCTGTGATGAGCATTATTATTTAATTTTAACGCTTACATAGTTGGAATTTACACTTTGGATGAAATGGATGATTTGATGATTATATTGTTATTGTCATATATATGATGTGTGTGAAATCCATATAATCCAAATTATATGGTAAATGGTTGAGTCGCATTTCGATTCAGATGTTCTTTTAAATGAGAATATTTTTACATTAGAAATTCTTTTTATTTAAATATATGTATATTTAATTAAGAATATGTTAAAACAAAGAATATTTGTAAAAGATAAAAATCTTTTATATAAAGAATATTTTTAATGATTACCTCTAAAATACGTTTTTTCTTATAATAATAAATATTTAAAGAGAAATCTTTTATTTAAGATTATTAGAATTTGCAAATCTTATTTTATGAGATAAATTGAGATGTGAAGTGGATTTATCGTGGACGGTGTTTTTAAATGACATTTCTCCTTTAATCCAATTTACATTGAAATTATTATTTGGAATTTATAAATCTATTTTATAGATTTAAAAAGGCATTTTCTAAAAATCTAGTTTTCCAATTTAATAAAATTAAATTGGAATTAAGTGGAAAATTCGATTGGTAATAATCGAGATGGGCTTCTGTAATAGAAGACCGATATTATATATGGAATTTAAGAGGCTTTGTCGTTATTCCATGTATATTGTTAGTCCGATACAGGAATTCACATCGATTATGTATTGATTGATTTCTGTTGAATTCCATATTTTGGAAATTGATTTATGGGTTTATCGTGAACTATGTTTTAAATGACACGAGTTCTTTAACCCGTTTAAAAGAAGATTTATTCTTTAAAATAAATAATCTTGTCAAAATGATTTTTGATATTAAATCAAATTCAGAATTTTTAATAAATCTTTTAAGGAAGATTTATGATTAAATTTATCTTTGATAAAATTAATGAGAATCTTTTAATATGAATATCTTATTAAAAGAATACTCTGAGGGGGAAATGTGGCGTAATGTGTGATTTTCCAATATTTGATTTTTAATCACAAAATACGCGAGTTATTCAGAAAGACCGGGTTTAACCCATTCTGAATAATCATCACGACGATCAAGAGTCGAAGATGAAGATGGCAATTGAAGACCGAAGTTTCCACATCGTTGGGATGATGATGACTGGTATCTTGAATTGGGACTGGACACCCCAAGGCAAGGTATTTGGTAATGATCGTCCAAATGTATTTGGAGATCGACGGACACGTTGTTTCGCTCAGACCCAGAGCGGACTTGTAAATGGATTGTGTGTCTAACATTGTATTCTTTTCTACTATATTTGTTGAATGCTACTGATTATATATTTCTGTTTGGTGGTGGAGAATTTATTCTTCATTTAACCCCCTTCTCTAAGACGTATGAGCTTAGAGGTTATATATATATTGGTAGATGATCAATGATATGGTAGAGTCTGACAATGTGGCATGCTAAGATGCAATTGATCAAGGCTTTGTTGAAAAGCAGGCCTTGTGGTTGATGATCAAAGCACAGTCTATTTAGGCATAGCTTTGTGTATATCGTGACTTCGCGAGCCTCACAGCCCGGTAGAGTCTAAAACGGGAGAAGGGAACGCAGGGAGTGCACACGTTTCTTTCTAGCTAGAGTGGTGCCAGGGACCTACCAGCGCTGGCATTTATTCATTGTGGTTGTTGGATTTTTCGAGGCCTCGGGTTTATGCGGTCGCTACTGGCCGTAGTATAGGTCCAAAAGGACCGGGAAGCGTGTGTTCAGGCATAACTAGTCCACAAAAGCAAGTGTGGACCGGCCCTGCAGGATCCAAGGGTTGGACAGAGTACCAATCCTGGGGCGTTGCTAGAGTGTCTCGAATCGGTAAGGATCTCCTCCCTAGCCTTGACTCAGATGGAAACCCAAATTTCCAATACGACATCACACGGTTTTGATTGTATACCTATATATGGCGACATAGTGGGATGGGGCACTTATGCCGTCTAGGATTGATATATTTACTTTGATGTATTTCAAATTGTTTGCACACTATTATTATATAATACCGTGTTTATCGTATCAAGCATCTTTTGATCATTATAAGGTAAAACCCTGTCCTCCGGTTTGCGTTGCATTGTGTGATGGGACTTGGGTCTTATAATGATTTCATTTTTCAGAAAAAGCATTGCGCTATTTTGACGATTTACTTTAGTCATGCACTGGCAATCCAATGGAGTAAACCCGTTCCGCGTTAGCGGCGTGGTCCTTTGATTAGCCTTATTATTAATTAAGGTTAGTTTAAGAATTCTCACACCAGTCCCACGACTGACCTGTAGTTTGTTTCATTTTGCAAACTCGGGTGCCCTCTTTCCACACGGGCAGTCGAGTAGCTTATTTGACAGATATATAAAACAAGATCCTGGATTGAAGACTGAGCTGTTGCCATAATGTTGATAGCCTTCCACTGAGATTAGTTCCGCTGCAATGTATTCATTTATTGTAATTTATTCTTCCGCTGTAATTTTATTCCCATGTACTCTGATATGTATATTCTGTACTCTGATGTAACATTTATTATAGTGTTATAAAAGTCTTCTGTTATCTGTTGTAATGTGTTGTATGCCCAAAGTTAAAGTATTCGTAGGTTTCCACTTTTTGGGTCAGACCTGTGTGGTTTATGGTCGATCCAAAGGGCGGGAATTTGCGTGTCTTTACAGTTGGTATCAGAGCTCTGGTTAGCTCAAATCTTTGGGGTACAACTTGTTAGAACTGAACAAAAGACTCACCAGATATTGGATTAGTAATGTCCAATAAGAATACTCATTAGAGATAGGATCAGCAGTATCCTAGAATGAGTAAACTCGTTAGAGATGGGGTTAGTAATGCCCTAGAACGAGTTAAGAGTTACGAATTTATAATTAACGTATTTTTGATATTTATAATCTATTCTTTGAAATATGATTTTTATATATATTTTGAAAAGATAATTAACCATTAAAATTTAAAATTAAGATAGTTAATTTTACAATTTTTAGCTACGTTCCTTTTCGAGGACGAAAAGTTTTTAAGTGGGGGCGATTGTAACAACCCGCAAAAATCAGGACCAATTTAAAATTTTTATTTTAGAAAATTTTAATGAATTTTGACAATATAAATAATTTATTTAAATAATAATGATCACAAATTTGATTTAAATCGAAGTTAGAATGAATGATTTAATTTTAATTAACAAAAGAGTTAGAAATAGCGTGGTAGTTTGAAAAGTCAAACTTGAACTTTGACTGACCGTACAGGATGCAAAATTTAACGGATTTTAGTGAAACCAAAAATATTAGAATCTATTTTAAAATATCTTTCCAACGAATCTGAAAAATTGAAATTTTATAGCGGAAATCAAAAGTTATGGCCAATTCAATATTTAGAAAGGTCGCTATGAAATTTATAAAGGTCAAAATGCTACTTTTTGCATACGAAGGAATTTGAACTCGAAACCACTTCCATTGAGTTCAGAATGATGTTTCTACATTGAAAAACAGTAAACACTTATATATTTTGAGTTTCGGGATTTATTTGTTTAAAAATATATTTTTAATATTAAATATATTGGCCTTAAAAATAGTCATTTTTCAAACGACCTCGGTTTTCGACGAAATCACTTTTGTTGGAACCGGAATGTCAAATTATTGCTAGGTTTCAATTTTCAGAATTTTTCGAATTAATATGTGAGCGTGGCGAAATAAAATGTGTTTTGACTATTTACAGTTAAATTTGAACGCCTTAAAAATAGCCATTTTTCGAACAGCCTCAGAATTCAACGAAAATAATTTTGTTGGATTCGTATCGTCATAAGAAAGCTAAAAATATTTTTTTAGAATTTTCTGAGGTCGTATGTGACCCCGGCATATTTAAATGTACGGTAGGAATTAAATAATTAATTTAATTTTGTATTTTCAATTAAAACCGAAAATAAAACGTGTAGACATTAGAATTGGACCTTGGGACATAGCCCATCGCGTTCAGAAGGCCTCAAAACGTTAAGATCGACAGTAAGCAGGCCCAAATCCGAGAAAGTCCAAAAATCCACTTTATTTCACGAAATTCGGAATTAAATATTAAAATAATATAAAAATCCGAAAACCCTAACCCTAATTCTCTAATGGCCAGCCGCCGCCCAGAAATTGATGGCCAGAATTGCTCCAACTTCAAATGCTAATATCTCTCAATCCGTTCGACGAAAATTGACGTATGACCTACCAAATCGAAGAGAATTCAGAGACCTTTCAATCTATACGGTTAAGATCGGGTTTTGGTGCACGGATTTCGCGAATTTCGTCCGAGAAGGGGCTGCGGTTTTTATTGGTTTGCGGGCCCTAGGAGAGGCCGAGTTCGACGGGGTTGATGGTGTAGGTGGCTCTCGACATGGCGGTCGCGGTGGTGGTGTTGGATCGGCGAATGGAGGCTTCTAGAGGGGTGCGATTTTGGCATTGGAGAGGGGGTTTGGGTTCGGTGGTATGCGACGTGTTGGAGGAAGAAATGTCCCGATTTCTTTTTCTTTTTATATTATTTTATTATTTAATTATTTAATTACCCGATCTTTAAAAATTCATAACTCTCTCATACGAGGTCCGTTTGACGAACCGTAAATTGCGTTGGAATCACAAAATTAAGAGCTTTGCGATGGCGCACACCGCAGCTGAAAAAGAGACAGTCAAATTTCGACCAAAATTCAATGTGAGAATTCAAAATTCTATTATTTAATTAATTATTAAATTATTTTCTCGCTTTAAAAATAATTGCATGATGATGTTTATTCAATTCTGAAACGTCTGGTGTTGTATGAATCATTGGTTGTGATTGTAATATGTTTTGTTGTGTACGATGTGTTAGATCCGTATTAAAATTGCAGTTAATATTGAATTTTATTTACGATTAGAAATTAGATCTAAAATTTGATCTAAAATATATTATATTCAGAATTACATCATATTTATTCAGATTTACTTATTATAATTTATTTCAGGTTATTAAATATTATTTCTATTATTCTGTAATGAATAATAGAACTTGATCGACAAATAAAAACTCATTTTTATTTGTTAATATTATAATAAGAACTTGAACGACAATGAAAGCTTATTTTTATTTGTTGAATTTACAAATGAAATTGAGCGATAAATCCATTCTTATTTTGATTTGTCTACATTAAAAAGAGTGATTAAAAAGAATATATTTTAATATGAGGTTCTATCATTAAAAAGAATGAAAACAAAAGATTTCATTTTTTATTATGTAAAAATAGTTTTCAATCAAAAGTCATAATTTATTTGTCAATTTGATGTTCAATAAAAGTTGCAACATAAAAATCTCATTTTTAATGAAATAGTGTTTTCATAAAAGTTGCAACATAAAAATTTCATTTTTAATGAAATAGTGTTTTCATAAAAGTTGCAACATAAAAATTTCATTTTTAATGAAATAGTGTTTTCATAAAAAGAAGCAACATAAAAATTTCATTTTTAATGAAATAGTGTTTTCATAAAAAGAAGCAACATTAAAAATTTCATTTTTAATGAAATAGTGTTTTCATAAAAAGAAGCAATGTAAAAGGTTTTATTTTTATGTGTTCATTATTTTCAATAGAAAGATTTAACATTAAAAATTACATTTTTAATGTGATTTGGGTTTCATCGTAAAGATTAGAATAAAAAGATTATATCTTTATTTTCATTTTGTTGAAATGAAGAGTTTATAAAATAAGATTGCATTTTTGTTGAAATTTTGTTCATTGAAATATAATTTTTTCCTTTATTTGTATTCACATATACAAATAAAACATTGAAAATAATCTGTTCTTTTTATTTGTTTTCACAAATACAAGTGAACATAGAAAATAAAGTTTGTCCCTTTTATTTGTACTTACATATACAAATAAACCATTAAAATGAAATATGTCATTTTATTTGTATCCTCAAATACAAATAAAACATTGAAACAAAAGTTCATTTTTTTTTCTTTTCTTTTTCATTTGTATTCACAAATACAAATATGCACTGAAAATAAATTTGCTCTTTTAATTGCACTCACAAATGCAATTATGCATTGAAACAAAATTTGTTCTTTATTTTGCATTCACTAATGCAAATCTAACATAGGAAATAAGTTAACTTTTTATTATGTTCTTCAATGTGAATGTAACATGAAATAAATAAAATTGGCCTTTTTGTTTGCATTCACAATGCGAACAAAATTTAAAAAAAAAAAAAAAGATTTATATTTCGTTCGCATTCACAATGCGAACGAAACATTAAAAATAAGATTTACATTTTTGTCCGCATTCACAATGTGAGCAAACCATTAAAAAATACATTTTTGTTTACATTCCACAATGTAAACAATACATGAAAATAAAAATTATATTTTTGTTTGCATTCTACAATGCAAACGAAACGTAAAAAATAGAAAATACATTTTTGCATCCTACAAAGCAAATAAAAGAAGAAAGAAGAAAAAATTACATTTTTGTTTACAACTTTTGTTGCAAGCAAATAAGAAAATAAAATTTGCATTTTTGGTTTGCAAATTTAGATGCAAACAAATTTATTAAAAACAAAAGATACATTTTTGTTGCATGTTTTAAATGCGAACAAAACATTAAAATAAAGGTTATAATTTTTATTTATTTACTTCACTTGATGTAAATAAACATAAAATAAGAAGTAGTTATTTTATTTACATTTCTTGATGTAAATAAAACTAGAAATTTAATATTACACTTTTATTTGCTTTACTCAACGCAATTAAAACAGGAGAATAAAAGAAATATTTTCATTTGCAATCCTTAATGCAAATAAATTATGAAATGAAAAAGTTACAATTTTTTTTTTATTTACATTCCTTTATGTAAATAAACCTCACATAAAAAGGTTGAATCTTTATTTGCATTCTCTATTGCAAATAAAGCATGAAATGAATAGTTATATTTTGTGTTATTATTTATACCCCCTATTACGAATGGAATTAAAAGATTACATTTTTCTTTTCATTTATTTACAATGAAAGGAATCGAAATAAAGATTATATTTTTATCATCATTTTTGATGCGAAAAAAAAAGAATAGAAATAAAGATTACATTTTTATTGACATTTTACATGCGATAAAAAGAACAGGAATAAAAGAGATATTTTTATCATCGTGTTATATATTGTGTATTACACTGCCATAGGCAAGTTACCTGACTTGTTTATGTGATTGGGTCGATAATTTTCACACATCGCCCAAGTGCACAAATAATTTATTATTTGTTTGTTGGTTGAAACCCCACACGGGTGTTGGGATGAAAATTAACATACACTAATCCCAATATTTAGTTGTATGTTGATCGGTAGATCGACAGGCTGTGATGAGCATTATTATTTAATTTTAACGCTTACACAGTTGGAATTTACACTTTGGATGAAATGGATGATTTGATGATTATATTGTTATTGTCATATATATGATGTGTGTGAAATCCATATAATCCAAATTATATGGTAAATGGTTGAGTCGCATTTCGATTCAGATGTTCTTTTAAATGAGAATATTTTTACATTAGAAATTCTTTTTATTTAAATATATGTATATTTAATTAAGAATATGTTAAAACAAAGAATATTTGTAAAAGATAAAAATCTTTTATATAAAGAATATTTTTAATGATTACCTCTAAAATACGTTTTTTCCTATAATAATAAATATTTAAAGAGAAATCTTTTATTTAAGATTATTAGAATTTGCAAATCTTATTTTATGAGATAAATTGAGATGTGAAGTGGATTTATCGTGGACGGTGTTTTTAAATGACATTTCTCCTTTAATCCAATTTACATTGAAATTATTATTTGGAATTTATAAATCTATTTTATAGATTTAAAAAGGCATTTTCTAAAAATCTAGTTTTCCAATTTAATAAAATTAAATTGGAATTAAGTGGAAAATTCGATTGGTAATAATCGAGATGGGCTTCTGTAATAGAAGACCGATATTATATATGGAATTTAAGAGGCTTTGCCGTTATTCCATGTATATTGTTAGTCCGATACAGGAATTCACATCGATTATGTATTGATTGATTTCTGTGGAATTCCATATTTTGGAAATTGATTTATGGGTTTATCGTGAACTATGTTTTAAATGACACGAGTTCTTTAACCCGTTTAAAAGAAGATTTATTCTTTAAAATAAATAATCTTGTCAAAATGATTTTTGATATTAAATCAAATTCAGAATTTTTAATAAATCTTTTAAGGAAGATTTATGATTAAATTTATCTTTGATAAAATTAATGAGAATCTTTTAATATGAATATCTTATTAAAAGAATACTCTGAGGGGGAAATGTGGCGTAATGTGTGATTTTCCAATATTTGATTTTTAATCACAAAATACGCGAGTTATTCAGAAAGACCGGGTTTAACCCATTCTGAAAAATCATCACGACGATCAAGAGTCGAAGATGAAGATGGCAATTGAAGACCGAAGTTTCCACATCGTTGGGATGATGATGACTGGTATCTTGAATTGGGACTGGACACCCCAAGGCAAGGTATTTGGTAATGATCGTCCAAATGTATTTGGAGATCGACGGACACGTTGTTTCGCTCAGACCCAGAGCGGACTTGTAAATGGATTGTGTGTCTAACATTGTATTCTTTTCTACTATATTTGTTGAATGCTACTGATTATATATTTCTGTTTGGTGGTGGAGAATTTATTCTTCATTTAACCCCCTTCTCTAAGACGTATGAGCTTAGAGGTTATATATATATTGGTAGATGATCAATGATATGGTAGAGTCTGACAATGTGGCATGCTAAGATGCAATTGATCAAGGCTTTGTTGAAAAGCAGGCCTTGTGGTTGATGATCAAAGCACAGTCTATTTAGGCATAGCTTTGTGTATATCGTGACTTCGCGAGCCTCACAGCCCGGTAGAGTCTAAAACGGGAGAAGGGAACGCAGGGAGTGCACACGTTTCTTTCTAGCTAGAGTGGTGCCAGGGACCTACCAGCGCTGGCATTTATTCATTGTGGTTGTTGGATTTTTCGAGGCCTCGGGTTTATGCGGTCGCTACTGGCCGTAGTATAGGTCCAAAAGGACCGGGAAGCGTGTGTTCAGGCATAACTAATCCACAAAAGCAAGTGTGGACCGGCCCTGCAGGATCCAAGGGTTGGACAGAGTACCAATCCTGGGGCGTTGCTAGAGTGTCTCGAATCGGTAAGGATCTCCTCCCTAGCCTTGACTCAGATGGAAACCCAAATTTCCAATACGACATCACACGGTTTTGATTGTATACCTATATATGGCGACATAGTGGGATGGGGCACTTATGCCGTCTAGGATTGATATATTTACTTTGATGTATTTCAAATTGTTTGCACACTATTATTATATAATACCGTGTTTATCGTATCAAGCATCTTTTGATCATTATAAGGTAAAACCCTGTCCTCCGGTTTGCGTTGCATTGTGTGATGGGACTTGGGTCTTATAATGGTTTCATTTTTCAGAAAAAGCATTGCGCTATTTTGACGATTTACTTTAGTCATGCACTGGCAATCCAATGGAGTAAACCCGTTCCGCGTTAGCGGCGTGGTCCTGTGATTAGCCTTATTATTAATTAAGGCTAGTTTAAGAATTCTCACACCAGTCCCACGACTGACCTGTAGTTTGTTTCATTTTGCAAACTCGGGTGCCCTCTTTCCACACGGGCAGTCGAGTAGCTTATTTGACAGATATATAAAACAAGATCCTGGATTGAAGACTGAGCTGTTGCCATAATGTTGATAGCCTTCCACTGAGATTAGTTCCACTGCAATGTATTCATTTATTGTAATTTATTCTTCCGCTGTAATTTTATTCTCATGTACTCTGATATGTATATTCTGTACTCTGATGTAACATTTATTATAGTGTTATAAAAGTCTTCTGTTATTTGTTGTAATGTGTTGTATGCCCAAAGTTAAAGTATTCGTAGGTTTCCACTTTTTGGGTCAGACCTGTGTGGTTTATGGTCGATCCAAAGGGCGGGAATTTGCGGGTCTTTACAATTTGGGCACGAGGTTGGGTCACATTTGTGGTGGAAGTCTGCCCGGAACCGACCGACATATCCAGCAGCCACAAATGTCGGGCCTAATGTGAGAGGTCCAAGTACACAAATACGAATTGGCCCTTGACACGAGGTTAAGCCCAACTTGTGGGATAAGTCTGCCCGGAACCGACCGGCATATCCAGCATCCACAAGTTGTAGGCTTAATGTGAGAGGTCTGGCCCAGTATAAAATAATAAATAGATATAATATTAAATTGGGCTATTCAGCCTGTTTTAAAAATAAAAACGCCAATTGAACTCGAATGTGTTTATCAAATAATATCCATTTAAATTATGAATATTGAAAGAGGTGATTTTAAAATTAATATTTTAAGAGGATATTATTTTATTATTTAAATAATATATAGAATATTGGATTCTGATTTAAAATTGAAACCAAAGTTTAAATCGTTTTGAATAAATTTATAAATGTTTTAAAATACGTTTTTAAAAATAAGGAAAAAATTATGTAAATTCATAATAATTAATTTAAAAAGGATTTTAAATGGAAATTCCAATTTTTGTAGATAAAAGTTATTTTAATCAAAACAAGTGATTTATTAATAAATAAATTAAGGAATTCAATGACCAAGGTTTTTAAATTGAATATTTTGGGATGGTCTTGGAAGGAAATTATCTTCGTATTATGTCTGTATTGAATTCAGTAATTATACGGATATTATTTTGGGAATTTGGAAGATATTAAATATCGTTATTTCCAATATAATATTTGTTGGTTTTAGAATTTAATATTGAGTATAAGTCGAGATATTTCTATTCAAAGCTTAATATTTAATATTAAATTGGATTTTGGAATTTTGTCGTGAATAATGTCTTAAATAACACTCTTCTTAAAACCCATATGAAAAGAAAATCTTTTAATTAAGATTTTTAAAGCTTTCAATTATATTTGGTAATTGAAATAAGATGAAATGTGAGTTGGGTTTATTGTGAACTGTGTTTTTAAGCGACATATGTTCTTTAACTCAACTGACAGTGAAGATATATGATTTGAAATTTATAAATCTTTTATTAAGATTTAAATGAGAATTTTCCAACAGTAAAGATTTCCAATTTAATATATATTAAATTGGAGTTGAATGGAACTCGAATTAATAATAACCGAGATAAGTTTCTGTAGAAGAAGACCGATACTACAAATGGAATTTAAGAGGCTTTGCCGTTATTCCATTTTTTTATTGGTCGGATACAGAAATTTATAACGATTATATTTTGATTTGATTTCTGTGAAGATTCCATATTTTTATGGAAGATGATTTTGGGCTTACCGTGAACTATGTTTTAAATGACATTAGTTCTTTAGTCCAGTAAAGAATAAGATTTATTTCTTAAATCTAAGTAATCATTGAATAATGATTTTGACATTTAAAACCAATTGGAGTTTTAATAAATCTTTAACAAAATAAAGATAAAGGATTTATCTTTAATAGAATGATTTGAATATTTTATTTATAAGAATATTCTGAATTGGAATGTGGCGTTGGATGTGCTTTTATAGTAATTGATTTTTATTATAAAAATACGCGGGTTATTCGGAAAGATCGGGTTCAACCCATTTCGAATAATAACTACGGCGATGAAGAGCTGAAGATGAAGACGGTGATTGAAGACCGACGATCTTCACATCGAATGGATGTGTTGCTACTGATGCCCATGATTGGAGTAGCTACCTTGAAGGGGCTACAGTGGTTACCGTCCGGACTATTGTTGATTGTTCGGATTTGGCTTTCGCTCAGACCTAGAGCATAAGTTTATAAATGGATGCGTGTCTGACATTGGATTTTGTTCCAGGCGAATTAAATTGATTGTTATTAATGTATATCTGTTTGGTGGTAGAGAATTTATTCTCTACTAAACACCCTGGTATATATTAATAGTGATTGATCGCATGGCGTGAATTGTCAATATGGCACGCCAAGATGCAATTGATCAAGGCTTTTGTTGAAAAGCAGGGCCTTGTGGGATGATCAAATCATAGCCTATTACGGCATAGCTTTGTGTATATCGTGACTTCGCGAGCCTCACACCCCGGTATGAGTCAAAACGGGATACAGACTGCAGGGAGTGCACACGTTTCTTTCTAGCTAGAGTGATGTCAGGGACCTACCAGCGCTGACATTTTACTTATGTGGATGATGGATTTTGAGGTACCTCGTTGTTTATAGGCCGTTGGTGGTCACATTATAGGTTCAAAGGAACCGGGAAGCGTGTGTTCAGGCATAACTAATCCATACACATATGTGTGGACCGGCCCTGAAGATCCAAGGGTTCAATGCGGGGGATCCTGAGGCATTTGCTAGAGTGTCTCGAATCGGAGAGGAGCTTTCCCCTAGCCTCGACTCATGATGGAAATCCAATTTCCAATACGACCTTGCGGTTTTGATTGTAGAACTAGTATGGCGACATGATATATGGTACCCATGCCGTCTATGATTTATACATTATGATTGAAATGCTTTTGAAATATATATACCCATATATACACACTAGTAGTAATCCGTTTCACGTATTTAGCATCTTTTGACCATTATAAGGTAAAACCCTATCCTCCGGTTTGCGTTGCATTGTGTGATGGGACTTGGGTCTTATAATTGTTTCATTTTTCTAAAAAGCATTGCGTTGTTTAACGACTTATTTTAATTTATGCACGGGCAATCCAATGGAGTAAACCCGTTCCGCGTTAGCGGCGTGGTCCTGTGATTAGCCTTTTTATTAGATAAGTCTAGTTAAGATTTCTCATACCAGTCCCATGATTGACCTGTAGTTTGTTTCACTGGCAAACTCGGGTGCCCTCACTTTTCCACACAGGCAGTCGAGTAGCTTTTTGCAGATATTTACATGATCCTGGTTTACAGCTGAAGCGGTATTCGGAAAGCTCTATATCCGTGTATTCCTTTCGGTTGTATATTGTATTATTTTTCCGTTGCCATTTAAATGTAATTTAAATCTCTAATATTGTATTTCCAATGTATATTATTTTTTCGTACTCTGTTATATTCTTGTACTCTGATGTAATTGTTGTAATCAGCAATAAAATGTTCTTCAGTTTGTGTTCTGATGTGTGTTGTTCTCAAAGCAATCCAGTCTTTCCTCTACGGGGAAGTTTGGGTCATTTCAAGTTGAAACCGAGCATCTTGAAATTTCAGGAAATTTCAAATCTGAATTGTTTGGTGAGATTTCTATTTTTAAATTAAAATTAATCGTTTATTTATTTTATTGTATTCATTCAGTATGAAATTAATGTTTTATGTATATACTCATTTAAATGTTGACTGTGCTGTGATTGTGATGGACGATTGATTGTGATTGTGTATTCGTGTTTGTTAGAATTTTGTGTATACGATAAGATCATATTCTATCGTATATATTAGAATAATCAATTTTTTCGTATATATTAGAATAATCAATTTTGTCGTATATATTAGAATAATCAGTTTTGCCATATATATTAGAATAATCAATTTTGTCGTATATATTAGAATAATCACTTTTGTCATATATATTAGAATAATCAATTTTGTCGTATATATTAGAATAATCAATTTTGTAATATATATTAGAATAGTCAATTTTGTCACATATATTAGAATAATCAATTCTGTCATATATATTAGAATAATCAATTTTTGTCAGATATGTTAAAAATCAACATTTTTGTAATTAAAAGTGAATTAGAAAAAATCAACATTTTTGTACATAAAAAGGATTAAACAAAAATATACACTTTATACAGTTAAAGAGTTGGAATAAAAGATAACATTTTGGTTAAAACATAAGTATTGAATTAAAAGATAACACTTTTATCAAAACTTGATTATTGAATTGAAAATAATATTTTTGTCAAAACAAGATCATTGGAAAATATAAATGTTCTTTTATTTGCATTCTCTAATGCAAATATACATTGAAATATAACATGTTCTTTTATTTTGTATCCTCTAATGCAAACCTACCTTGAAATGAATAAGTTACATTTCTGCTTGCAATTTTAGATGCAAACAAAATATGATTTAAAGAGTGCATTTTGGTTGCAATTCTAGATGCAGACAAAAACATTAGAATGAATATTACATCATATTTTGTAGCTTATATGAAATGAAAGGTATGGGCTTAAAAATAACATTTTATTTATCAATTCAGTACAATAAAAAGAATCGAACGAAATATTCATTTTTGGGTCAATATAGAGTGGTTAAACAAAAACCTTCATTTCGGTCAATCTAGTTTATCTGAACAAAAATATCCATTTTTGTCAATTAGTATAGTTGAAATAAAAGCATTCATTTTCGTCAAGTTAGAATGGTTGAACAAATATACACTTTTATTTAATTATAACAGTTTAAAACTAAATTATCAAAGTTGAAACCATTTTTGTCACTTTTATCAAAATGTAACAGTTGAAGCAAAAGTGGCACTTTTGTCAAAATATAATAGTAGGAAAAAAAATTGACATTTGTTTTGTAAATAAATATCTACATTATGTTTACATTAAAAAGGATTAGTTAAAATGAACATTTTGAGTTCATTAAAAAGGATTAGTTAAAATGAACATTTTGATTCCACTAAAAAGGATATGACAAAATTCATATTTTGTTTACATAAAAAGAGAATTAGACAAGTTGTCATTTGGTTTACATAAAAAGAGAATTAGACAAGTTGTCATTTGGTTTACATAAAAAGAAATAGACAAATTGTCATTTTGTTTACATAAGAAGAATTAGACAAAACCAAAATTGTCATTTTGTTAATTGATAAAAGAATAATGTTATTTTTGTTGCATTAGTATAGAATAACATTTTTTTTACAACATGTGTATTAAAATAAAAACACCATTATTGTTAGAAATGTTATGTTGGAATTATAACATCATTTTGATATGAAATGTATAAACATGTGATTTTACATTTTAATGTAAACGAGGCATTAGAAAATACACATTTTGATATAAAATGCATTTGCATTTGATTTTACACTCTTAATGTAAAGGGTACATTAAAAATATAAACATTTTGTTTTAAAGATGTATTTACATATAACTCACATTTTTAATGATAATTAGAATTCATTAAAAAGAATGAATTCGGAAAATGTATATTTTTATACATTGAAAAGAATGAATTAGTAATGGATATTTTTGTCACTTTAGAAAAATGAATTAGAAAACGTTCATATTTTCCACTTTGAAAGAATGAAGAAAAAAAATGACACTTTTGCCACTTTAAAAGAATGAAAGTTAATATCTTTATTGTCGATTCATTACAATAAAGAGATCATATGTTAAAAATATGATATTAGCGATGGCCTGAAATATATGTTTGTGATGTTGAAATGTTTGATGTGTTAAAAAAAATGCTAGTATATTCAAACTGAATATTACACTTCCATTTACAAGTCACCCGACTTGTTTATGTGATTGGGACGATAATTTTCACACATCGCCCAAGTGCACAAATAATTTATTATTTGTTTGATGGATGAAACCCTACATGGGTATTGGGATGATATTGGATACACACTGATCCCAACATTTAGTTATCTGTCAATCGATGGATTGACAGTCTGTGATGAGCGTCAGTTATTTACTTTAATGCTCACACAGTTATAGATTCCACTTTGGTCGTCATTTGGATGTTTGATAATTATTTATCATGATTGTTGATTCCATTCAAAAATATGGTTGTTGGTTGAGTCACATTAAAATAAAGAATATTCTAGAAAAAGAATAATTTAGAAAAATATATTTTTGAAAATAATATTTTAGAAAAAGAATATATTTTGGGAAAATATACTTTTATTGAAATGCACTAGTTTTCAACTAGAATAAATCATTAAATTTAGATTTAATAAAGTTTTCCAATTTGTCAGTATTTAATTGAAATTAAATTAAATAAAGTGGATTTGGGTTTGTCGTGAATAGTGTCTTAAATAACATTGTTCTTAAATCCCATAGGAAAAGAATAACCTTTTAATTTAGTTCATTAAAGTTTTTAATTATATTTAGTAATTGGAATAAAATAAAAGGTGAGTTGGGTTTATGGTGAACTGTGTTTCTAAGCGACATTTGTTCTTTAACACAACTGACAGTAAAAATATGATTTTGAATTTATAAATATTTTATTAAGAATTAAATGGACATTTTCCCCAAAAGTAAAGTTTTTCCAATTTAATATATTAAATTGGAATTGAATAGAATTCGAATTAATTATAACCGAGATAAGCTTCTGTAAACGAAGACCGATACTACATATGGAATTAAAGAGCCCTTGCCGTTATTCCATTTATTTTATTGGTTGGATACAGAAATTTATAACGATTATACATCGATTTGATTTCTATGAAGGTTCCATATTTTATGGAAGATGATTTTGGGTTTACCGTGAACTATGTTTTAAATGACATTAGTTCTTTAACCCAGTAAGAATAAGATTTATTTCTTAAATCTAAAGAATCATTTAATAATGATTTTTGATATTTAAAACCAAATGGTGTTTTGAATAAATCTTTAAAAGAAAGATTTAGGAGTAAATGTAAAGAATTTATCTTTGATAGAATAATTTCAATATTTTATTTAAAAGAATATTCTGAATTGGAATGAGACGGTGGACATGTTTTATAGTACTTTATTTTTATTATAAAATACGCGAGTTATTCGGAAAGACCAGGTTTAACCCATTCTGAATAATTACTACGATGATGAAGAGTCGAAGATGAAGATGGTGGTTGAAGACCGATGATCTTCACATCGAATGGATGTGTTGCTATTAAGACCCTTGATGGGAGTAGCTACCTTGAAGGGGCTTCAGTGGTGGCCGTCCGGACTATTGTTGATTGTTCGGATTTGGTTTTCGCACAGACCCAGAGCATAAGCTAGCAAATGGATGCGTGTCTGACATTGGATTTCATTCCATGTGAATTAAATCGATTTCTGTTAATGTATGTCTGTTTCGTGGTGGAGAATTTATTCTCTACTTAACACCCAGGTATACATTAATAGTGATTGATCGCATGGCGTGAATTGTCAATGTGGCACGCCAAGATGCAATTGATCAAGGCTTTTGTTGAAAAGCAGGGCCTTGCGGGATGATCAAAGCATAGCCTATTACGGCATAGCTTTGTGTATATCATGACTTCGCGAGCCTCACACTCCGGTATGAGTCAAAATGTCGTATATGATTGATATTTATGATTAAAATGTTTTATTAAAACATATACACACTAATATCAAATCCGTTTTATCGTATCAAGCATTTTTTACCATTATAAGGTAAAACCCTATCCTCCGGTTTGCGTTGCATTGTGTGATGGGACTTGGGTCTTATAATGGTTTCATTTTTCTAAAAAGCATTGCGTTGTTTAAACGATTTACTTTATTTTATGCGCTGGCAATCCAATGGAGTAAACCCGTTCCGCGTTAGCGGCGTGGTCCTGTGATTCGGCTTATTATTAGATTAGTTAAGTCAGATTTCTCATACCAGTCCCATGACTGACCTGTAGTTTGTTTCACTGGCAAACTCGGGTGCCCATAATTTCCGCACGGGCAGTCGAGTAGCTTTTTGCAGATATTTACAGGATCCTGGTTACAGCTGAAGCGGTATTTGGAAAGCTCTGTATCCGTGTATTCTTTTCAGTTGTATATTTGTATTATTTTTCCGCTGATATTTAAATGTAATTTAAAACTCTGATATTATTGTATTTCTATTTTTTTGTAATAAGTATCTATACACTTTTATATTCTTGTACTCTGATGTAATTGTTGTAATCAGCAATAAAAATGATCCTCGGTTTGTGTTTGGATGTGTATTGTTCTCAAAGCAATCCAGTCTTTCCTTTACTGGGAAGTTCGGGTCCTTTCAGTTGGTATCAGAGCTTTGGTTTACAGAGCTCAAGAACAAGGCACATTAGAACCGAACGAAAGAATTCATCAGAGATTGGATTAGTAATATCCAATAAGAATAACTCATCAGAGATGGGATCAGTAGTAACCCAGAACGAGTGTGAAGAGTATTATTTTCTTTTAAAATAAAAATGAAAACAAATTTAGTTTTGAAAATTTTATCTAAATATACATATTTGAGTATATTATTATATTTTAATGTGGACAATCGAGTATATAAAGGTTTTGAATATACGAGTAATTAACGGATATTCGAAGTTTTAATATACTGGGTAGATATAGAATCACACTCTAATCGCCCAGAGATAATTCTGGTGATAGGTCGACCATCACCAGTATTTATGTTCGAGTTTCGAAAGTGGAATTTCTATATATTTCCATTGACTGGTATGAGAACCAACACTTAGTTAGTACACACTGCTGTGTTTTGCACTAAATATATGATTTTTGATCATATATAAAAGTTATATATATTTGAAAAGTTAATCACCCAATGGATTGCTGGTTGTGATGTTTGATTATTAGTTTAACAAATAAAGTATAGAAATGATAATTAATTTAACTAACAAAATTATGTAAACCAATAAAGTTGAGTTGGTTAAATTAAACAACTTTTAGCTTTGTTCCTTTTCGAGGACGAAAAGATTTTAAGTGGGGGTGATTGTAACGACCCGGAATTTTTGGGCCAATTTAAAATTTTTAATTTAGAAATTTTAATGGATTTTAATATTTAGAATAATATATTTTAAATAATATTTATTTTAAAACGAATAAATTTAATTCAGTTATAAAAGGAGTTTAAAACAGCGCTGCAGTTTGAAAATTTGAATTTGAACTTTGACTGAATGTAAAGGATTCATTTTAAATCAGAAGTGAGCGAAACCAGGAATATTTAAATATGTTTAATCAAATCTTTCTAAAGAACCTGAAAAACTGAAATTTCACTTTATAAATAGAAAGTTATGTCCAGTTTAAATTTTAAAAAAGGTCGTTGTAGAATTTATATATATTTTAATATAATATATTGCCCTTAAAAATAGTCATTTTTCAAACGACCTTTGTTCTCGACGAAACCAATTTTGTTGGAACCGGAATGTCAAATTATTGCTAAGTTTCAATTTTCATAATTTTTCGAATTAATATGTGAGCATGGCAAAAGAAAATGTGTTTTGTCAGTTTCAGTCAAATCGGGTCGACCAGAAAATGGCCATTTTTCAAACAGTACCAGAATTCAACGAAATTAGTTTTGTTAGGACCGTATCGTTAAAACAAAGCCAGAAATAATTTTTCTGGATTTTTCTGAGTTCGTATGTGGCCCCGGTGAATTTAAATGTAAGATTGAATTAATTAAATAAATGATTTAAATATTAAATTAAATAAAATAGGGTGAAAACAATCGTTTGGGCTAACGGGACCTAGCTCATTGCGTCCGGAGCGCGGGTATTTGCCCAGGGACATATTTTATCAGGCTGAAATCAGAACTGAAAGGGACCAACGGGCTGAAACCAAATAATTAGGATTATTATATTATAAATAAATAAATAAAAAAGAAAAGCAAACCCCAGTTCTAAAAGGACCAGCCGCCGCTCAAACATTTCAATGGCCATGAACTAGCGGATTTCGCCCCTTAAAATCACTAAATCTGTTATTCAATTTCATAAGCCCAAAAGGGAAAATTAAATAGGAGCTCGAGCTCTCCATCATGTACGGTTATGATCGGAGATTGATCACCAACGGGGTCAAAAAGTCGCTGCAAAGACGCAGCGTTTGGGTGGTAAATTGGAGCGCTTGGTAGCATCGGGGTTCTCGCCGCTTACGGCGTGGGGAGGTGACGGAGTGGCGGTCGAGGTGGCCAGGTCAGATCGAAGTACGATGGTGTCTGGGAAGCTGCGACGTGGAGGTTTACGGTTGAAGGATGGGTTCTGGAATACAGTCGGGTTACAGATAGGGGTGACGAAGAGCAAGGTGATTAAGAGAGTGATTAGAAAATTAATTAATAATTAATTATTTAAATAATGTAATCAAATATTCGAACTGCTATAACTCTTTCAAACGAACTCAGAATCAGATAATTTTTGAAGCGTTGGAACCGTCTTGATCAGATCTACGCTATGAAGCTGACTAGAGTTGAAACCGAGCATCTTGAAAATTCAGGAAATTTCAAATCTGAATTGTTTGGTGAGATTTCTATTTTTAAATTAAAATTAATCGTTTATTTATTTTATTGTATTCATTCAGTATGAAATTCATGTTGTATGTATATACTCATTTAAATGTTGATTGTGTTGTGATTGTGATGGACGATTGATTGTGATTGTGTATTCATGTTTGTTAGAATTTTGTGTATACGATAAGATCATATTTTATCGTATATATTAGAATAATCAATTTTGTTTTATATATTAGAATAATTAATTTTGTCGTATATATTAGAATAATCAATTTTGTCGTATATATTAGAATAATCAATTTTGTCGTATATATTAGAATAATCAATTCTGTCATGTATATTAGAATAATCAATTTTTGTCAGATATGTTAAAAATCAACATTTTTGTATATTAAAAGTGGATTTGACAAAATCAACATTTTTGTACATAAAAAGGATTAAACAAAAATATACACTTTATACAGTTAAAGAGTTGGAATAAAAGATAACATTTTGGTTAAAACATAAGTATTGAATTAAAAGATAACACTTTTATCAAAACTTGATTATTGAATTGAAAATAACATTTTTGTCAAAACAAGATCATTGGAAAATATAAATGTTCTTTTATTTGCATTTTCTAATGCAAATATACGTTGAAATATAACATGTTCTTTTATTTTGTATCCTCTAATGCAAACCTACCTTGAAATGAATAAGTTACATTTCTGCTTGCAATTTTAGATGCAAACAAAATATGATTTAAAAAGTGCATTTTGGTTGCAATTCTAGATACAGACAAAAACATTAGAATGAATAATACATCTTATTTTGTAGCTTATATGAAATAAAAGGTATGGGTTTAAAAATAACATTTTATTTATCAATTCAGTACAATAAAAAGAATCGAACGAAATATTCATTTTTGGGTCAATATAGAGTGGTTAAACAAAAACCTTCATTTCGGTCAATCTAGTTTATCTGAACAAAAATATCCATTTTTGTCAATTAGTATAGTTGAAATAAAAGCATTCATTTTCGTCAAGTTAGAATGGTTGAACAAATATACACTTTTATTTAATTATAACAGTTTAAAACTAAATTATCAAAGTTGAAACCATTTTTGTCACTTTTATCAAAATGTAACAGTTGAAGCAAAATTGGCACTTTTGTCAAAATATAATAGTAGAAAAAAAAAATTGACATTTCTTTTGTAAATAAATATCTACATTATGTTTACATTAAAAAGGATTAGTTAAAATGAACATTTTGAGTTCATTAAAAAGGATTAGTTAAAATGAATATTTTGATTCCATTAAAAAGGATATAACAAAATTCATATTTTGTTTACATAAAAAGAGAATTAGACAAGTTGTCATTTGTTTTACATAAAAAGAGAATTAGACAAGTTGTCATTTGGTTTACATAAAAAGAAATAGACAAATTGTCATTTTGTTTACATAAGAAGAATTAGACAAAACCAAAACTGTCATTTTGTTAATTGATAAAAGAATAATGTTATTTTTGTTGCATTAGTATAGAATAACAATTTTTTTTACAACATGTGTATTAAAATAAAAACACCATTATTGTTAGAAATGTTATGTTGGAATTATATCATCATTTTGATACGAAATGTATAAACATGTGATTTTACATTTTAATGTAAATGAGGTATTAGAGAATACATATTTTGATATAAAATGCATTTACATTTGATTTTACACTCTTAATGTAAAGGATACATTAAAAATATAAACATTTTGTTTTAAAGACTTATTTACATATAACTCACATTTTTAATGATAATTAGAATTCATTAAAAAGAATGAATTCGGAAAATGTACATTTTTATACATTGAAAAGAATGAATTAGTAATGGACATTTTTGTCACTTTAGAAAAATGAATTAGAAAACATTCATTTTTGCCACTTTGAAAGAATGAAGAAAAAAAATGACACTTTTGCCACTTTAAAAGAATGAAAGTTAATATTTCATTGTCGATTCGTTACAATAAAGAGATCATATGTTAAAAATATGATATCAGCGATGGCCTGAAGTATATGTCTGTGATGATGAAATGTTTGATGTGTTAAATAAAATGCTAGTATATTCAAACTGAATATTACACTTCCATATACAAGTCACCCGACTTGTTTATGTGATTGGGACGATAATTTTCACACATCTCCCAAGTGCACAAATAATTTATTATTTGTTTGATGGATGAAACCCCACACGGGTATTGGGATGATATTGGATACACACTGATCCCAATATTTAGTTATCTGTCAATCGATGGATTGACAGTCTGTGATGAGCGTCATTTATTTACTTTAATGCTCACACAGTTATAGATTCCACTTTGTTCATCATTTGGATGTTTGATAATTATTTATCATGATTGTTGATTCCATACAAAATATATGGTTGTTGGTTGAGTCACATTCCAATAAAGAATATTCTAGAAAAAGAATAATTTAGAAAAATATATTTTTGAAAAGAATATTTTAGAAATAGAATATATTTTTGGAAAATATACTTTTATTGAAATGCACTAGTTGTCAACTAGAATAAATCATTAAATTTAGATTTAATAAAGTTTTCCAATTTGTCAATATTTAATTGAAATTAAATTAAATAAAGTGGATTTGGGTTTGTCGTGAATAGTGTATTAAATAACACTGTTATTAAATCCCATAGGAAAAGAATAACCTTTTAATTTAGTTCATTAAAGTTTTTAATTATATTTAGTAATTGGAATAAAATAAAAGGTGAGTTGGGTTTATTGTGAACTGTGTTTCTAAGCGACGTTTGTTCTTTAACCCAACTGACAGTAAAAATATGATTTTGAATTTATAAATCTTTTATTAAGATTTAAATGGAAATTTTTCCCAAAAGTTAAGTTTTCCAATTTAATATATTAAATTGGAATTGAATAGAATTCGAATTAATTATAACCGAGATAAGCTTCTGTAAAAGAAGACCGATACTACATATGGAATTTAAAGGGCTTTGTCGTTATTCCATTTATATTATTGGTCGGATACAGAAATTTATAACGATTATATATTGATATGATTTCTGTGAGGATTCCATATTTTATGGAAGATGATTATGGGTTTACTGAGAACTATGTTTTAAATGACATTAGTTCTTTAACCCAGTTAAAGATAAGATTAATTTCCTAAATTTAAATAATCATTGAATAATGATTTTTGATATTTAAACCAGATTGGGGTTTTAATAAATCTTTAAAAGAAAGATTTAAGAATAAATGTAAAGAATTTATCTTTGATAGAATAATGTGAATATTTTATTAAAAGAATATTCTGAATTGGAATGAGACGTTGGATGTGTTTTATAGTACTTGATTTTTATTATAAAATACGCGAGTTATTCGGAAAGACCGGGTTTAACCCATTCCGAATAATTACTACGATGATGAAGAGTCGAAGATGAAGACGGTGGTTGAAGACCGACGATCTTCACATCGAATGGATATGTTGCTATTGAGACCCTTGATGGGAGTAGCTACTTTGAAGGGGCTTCAGTGGTGGCCGTCCGGACTACTGTTGATTGTTCGGATTTGGTTTTCGCTCAGACCCAGAGCATAAGCTAGCAAATGGATGCGTGTCTGACATTGGATTTCGTTCCATGTGAATTAAATCCATTTCTGTTAATGTATGTCTGTTTCGTGGTGGAGAATTTATTCTCTACTTAACACCCGGGTATACATTAATATTGATTGATCGCACGGCGTGAATTGTCAATGTGGCACGCCAAGATGCAATTGATCAAGGCTTTTGTTGAAAAGCAGGGCCTTGTGGGATGATCAAAGCATATCCTATTACGGCATAGCTTTGTGTATATCGTGACTTCGCGAGCCTCACACTCCGGTATGAGTCAAAAACGGGGTATGGACCGTAGGGAGTGCACACGTTTCTTTCTAGCTATTGGTAGTGTCAGTGCTTAAACTGGCTGGCATTTTACTTATGTGGATGATGGATTTTGAGGCGCCTCGGATTTTTTTATAGGCCGTTAGTGGTCATACTATAGGTTCAAAGGAACCGGGAAGCGTGTGTTCAGGCATAACTAATCCACTGCCGATAGGCAGGGACCGGCCCTACCGCATCCAAAGGTTCACTGCGGGGGATCCTGAGGCATTTGCTAGAGTGTCTCGAATCGGAGAGGAGCTTTCCCCTAGCCTCGAATCATGATGGAAATCCAATTTCCAATACGACCTTGCGGTTTTGATTGTAGAACTAGTATGGCGACATAGTAGGATGGGGTACTATGTCGTATATGATTGTTATGATTGAAATGTTTTATTAAAACATATACACACTAATATCAAATCCGTTTTATCGTATCAAACATTTTTGACCATTATAAGGTAAAACCCTATCCTTCGGTTTGCGTTGCATTGTGTGATGGGACTTGGGTCTTATAATGGTTTCATTTTTCTAAAAAGCATTGCGTTGTTTAAACGATTTACTTTATTTTATGCGCTGGCAATCCAATGGAGTAAACCCGTTCCACGTTAGCGGCGTGGTCCTGTGATTCGCCTTATTATTAGATTAGTTAAGTCAGATTTCTCATACCAGTCCCATGACTGACCTGTAGTTTGTTTCACTGGCAAACTCGGGTGCCCATAATTTCCGCACGGGCAGTCGAGTAGCTTTTTGCAGATATTTACAGGATCCTGGTTACAGCTGAAGCGGTATTCGGAAAGCTCTGTATCCGTGTATTCTTTTCAGTTGTATATTTGTATTATTTTTCCGTTGATATTTAAATGTAGTTTAAAACTCTGATATTATTGTATTGCTATTTTTTTGTAATAAGTATTTATACTCTGTTACATTCTTGTACCCTGATGTAATTGTTGTAATCAGTAATAAAAATGTTCCTCAGTTTGTGTTCTGATGTGTATTGTTCTCAAAGCAATCCAGTCTTTCCGTTACTGGAAAGTTCGGGTCCTTTCACAACCGGTCTGTTTTATTACTGTTCTGGGATCGTGACACATTATTATACATGATTATATTGTTAGTTTAGTGTCGATGGTTATCGATAATTAAAAATGAAAGAAATTGAAAAGGAAAAAAATTTGGATATAAGTTTGCATTGTAGTGTGGATACTTCTTCCATTCTTTTGTTCCATGTAAAAAGGAAACGTTCCTTGCGCTAATGTTCAAAACCGAGTAGGTCATGGACTATATGCCACCCTTTTTCTGCATATGTTTCACATATTATTATATATATATATATAATTACAAAAAACGTGGCAGGCAAATGCAGTTTAGGGGGACAAGTGTAGCAATTCTTTACACGTGCTTTCACCTTTTGACTTATAAAACTTCTCCACTCTTCCTTAGTCTCTCCTCTCCCATTTTGTCTACCTGTCTGCTCCCCAATGTCCACCGCCATTTATATGAGAAAAAATTTGGCGTGAAGCCTGTGAAGCCATGCATGCAAATTCCCTTCCATCAGACTTTCCTTACATTTTTGTCTTGCTCCCAGTTTCGCCTTTTCCTAGCCTACCACCTTCCTTTGATCTCAATCTGTTTGCATGCACTCATCTCCCCTCCAACGTGAACTTGCATGCAAAGACCAACACCCACGCCTTCTCCCTCCTCTTGCTACAGTCGGCCCCTTCCTTAAGCGAGCCATCAACCAACTCTATGCATGTGCAAGTTTGGCTTGTAGTTAAAGCATTGTTTTTGGAGAAAATTTACAAAACGTGGAAGCCGCACTTAGTTGCACCACTTCAGTTTTCTCCCCTCGCAGATTGCATGCATGCGAAATTGTTTTGCAGATAGAAATCTTTGCTTTATAAAAAGAAAGAAAGAAAAGGGACTGAGAAGAAGGGAGAGCAAGAACGAGAGACGCAGTTCGTTAGGCGTGCTCCGTATTGCAGTACTGTTCTTGTTATTTTGGCAAGAAGAAGAAAAAAAACGCAAGAGAGAAAAGACGTGAGAAAAAGAAGAAAAGAGAACGAAGAGGAAGAGAGTAAAGACGCAGAGAGTATAGATAGCACGTGAGTGGGAAAGCCTTTACTGGAAAGCAATTAAGGTGAGAACACTAAATTTAATTTCATTAATTAAATTCATATTGAGAAATTGGTAGATGTGTTTTATGTGGCAATTGGTTGCATGGTTAATTACTGATTAATGGGTGATAGTATGGTATGTGACATTATGATGGTTGCAAATAAATGAATGAAGGAGCGCGTTAGTGTTATAACGCGCATTCGTAAATTGTTTGTTGTGTGCATTTAAGGAATGGATGCATAAATGGTTGTTGAACGTGTGAACACGCATATGTACCGTTTTTCAGCAGAAAATTTTGTAATTTCTTAAAATTTAATTAAAGAGTAATTCATGGATAAATGACACTTAAAGGATCATGTAGTATTTTATTAACTTAATACTATTGATGGTTAATGTTTACTGATTTAACAATATTATTAAAATTCTTTAATTCGATAATATTTTGTTAGCTAAGTGGTATTTGTCTATTTAAATAATGTTTCTAATTAACGTTTTATAAATGATATTGAATTAATTTGATAATGTTGATTTAATGATGTGGTATTGTTACAACGGTTTATTAACCCGGGTATGTTAAGAACAAGTTAATGAATGAAATAATGTTTTGGTTATTACCATTTGGGAAATTATTAATTTGATTTGATAACATAAATTATTTGATGTTGGAAATAGATCAACATGTTATTATCAATGTAAATTGGGATTAAAATTTACTTTAACGTACCCTGAATTAAAATTTTGATTTTTAAATTTGATTACAGTTTTGTTCATGATTTGTTGTAAAAATTTGGCGAACCCAAACTATTGAATTTGTGATGTCTAATATGACTTTATATAATAATTGGTGATAACATTATATTTGATATTTAAGCTTGAATTATTCTGTTATGAAATTTAATAAGTTCAGATAAATATTTATAATATATTACAAATTACATTGGAATGGATCTTGAATTTGAAGTTTAAATAAGGAGTGACATAAGTTTGGATAAAAGAGCAAATTGGAAGTGAATCTCAAATATTTTGAAGCGCTAACTATAATAAATAGTTTCCAATTTAAAATTTAGCTAAATTGGATTGGATGAGAGCTCATATATTTGATATATGTTCTGTAGATGATGACTAATACTATTTGCGGAATTAAATGGTAGAAATAGCAATATTCCACTTATAGTATCAGTTTAATATGGAAACATATATTGGATATAAGAAGTTCGATTTCTAACCAATTATATATCTAATATGGATCGTTTGGGTTAACTTTGATGATATGATAATAACATTTGTTAACCTGAGTAAGGTTGGGGTTGATCATGGATGTTAATATGGGATTAAGTGAATGTGGTCGAATAAGTTAAATGTCGTTGAAATTGCTAATAAGGCCAATTATTACTCTACTGAGTGTGAATACAAGTTCAAGTCGTCGACATGGAAATGAAACAATTCAAATTTAAAGTATTTGTATATTTATAAAGGTTTCGACTATTTTAACATGATATATTAGTCTAAAAAATATATTTAAATAAAACTTATTTGTTTAAAGATATGTATCTGTTAAAAATATCATCTTTGTATACTTCTTCAAAATTAAATATTTGTTAAGTAATTATTTTAACCTTTTCTATTTTAAAGTTAGTATATATATATGATTTGTTTATAACAAATGTATTATTTTCAAATATTTTATTTAATTAAATTGGAATTGTTTCGGTCCTGAATCCTTAGATTTGGATATAATGAATCCGTTTGAATGATTTCGATAAGTTTGAACAAAAGCAGTATTGAAATCATGATCCTTGGTTTATAATGAATGTTTGGAAGTAAGGCATTAAGAGGAGGACTAATTATAAATAAACATCCCTTAAACGATCATTTCTGATTTAGAAAGACTAAGTGGTGTATGTGTATATATATGAGTGGAAGCATTTGTTTTACGCAGCGCTGGTTATTTGAAAAGACCGGGATCGGAACTTATTTTCTGAAAACCATTCGAAATAACCATACAACGTAATAGATAAAGATATGAAGACGACGATTAAAGGTCGTGGTTCTTCACATCGAATGGACTGCCTGCTGATTGGTTTCTTTACTGAATAGCTACAGTAGAGAGATGCCCCAATTACCTGAGTGGAAAAAAGTCCGAACGTATGGGGAGAACTTTCGGATTTTGTTCCATTCAGACCCAGGACGGACTTGTATGGATTGTGTGGCTGACATTGTAATTGATGGCATAACATTGATTTCCATTGATATGTATCTAGTTTGTGACGTATGAGCTCGAGGTAGTTATGTATGGATGGAAATCAGTGGTCATGTTGTGAATGGATAATGTGACATACTTAAGAGATGAAATGGGCTTGTACGAGCAGGGCATTTCTTTTCTAGGCATGCTTTGTGTATGACGTGACATCGACAAACCTCACACCCCGGATGATGTGAAACTGGCGGGTAGGTTGTGTGTGTGTGTATATATATATATATATGAATTGATGATGACCGCTGCAGCAGTGGGAAACCACTTATGACTTATGGAATAGGGTATGTTCGGGGGGCCGTGTCTGATCGAAAACCGTTGATCTACCTCGCGATTTGTATTGGTGTCCGCGTCTGGATGAAAAACCGGTGATTACATTTCGTTTGTGTTCTGATTTATCTTTCGTGTCAGGAATCATCAAGTTGGAAATCCAAATCTCCAATACGAGCCATACGATTTTGGTTGTATATATATATATATATATATATATATATATATATATGGTGACATAATATTATGGGTATTATGCCATCTAAGATTAATACATTTATTTGCGAAATTGTTTTCCACACTATATAATAGTATTGAAAGAGGATTTTCACGTATGAAAGCATGTTTGGTTATCATAAGACAAAACTCGCCCATTTGGTGTGTGCTTGCATTGTGTGATGTGGGACGAGCTTATGATATCTTCATTTTCAAACGTCATTGTGAATTTATATGCACGGGTATTCACATGGAGTAAACCCGTTCCGCATTAGCGGCATGGTCCGGCGGATTTCCCAACTTTAAATTAAATTTCTAAAAGCAATTGTTTTATGTTCTCACACCAGTCCCATGATTGACCTGGAGTTTATTGTTCCTTCCTAAACTCTGGGTGCCCATTAATTTTCACATGGGCAGCTATTAGTTTAGTTTTGCAGTTATAGATCGTTGGAGCGAAGTTCGGAGCATTTTCTAAGTTGGAGTCCATGCCAGGGTTGAAGCCTCCGGTGTATCTTTTTGTTCTTCCGCTAAGAGTTTATTTATATCTTTTCTTCCGCTGTATGTATGTTGTAACTCTGATATTCTATGTAACTTTGATGTAATTATTGAATTATTCAATGAAAGGTTCTGTTATTTTGTTTAACTTATGTATGTACCCATAACAATTCGTCTTTATGAACGGTTCAAGTTGGTTTAATTATCGGCGAAAACCGGGCAAAAAGGCGGGTCGTTACAGTTAGTATCAGAGTGTGACGGCCCGCCCCGCACCAGCCTGCATTTCCTCGAAAAGTGTGCTGTACACATGCCTGACTAGCACGGAACGGTCATCAGGAGAAAGGAAAGAAGAGAATGAACTAATCAAGGAACCTGTAGAATGTCTCACAGCGCATGCGATAAAATATAGTAATAATAAAGTACTTGACATAAACCAGGCGAGACAGTGCATAAGCTGATAACTAAAACCAACATCAATATCAAAGCAGCGGAAATCCAAATACAGCTTATTACAACTTTTCAAAATCTACTGTCTCTGAACAAAAGAAAGCCAAAATGGAAGATACACCACCAATGCCCAAGCAGTGATCTTCAACCACACAGGGAGAATACTATATATATTACGTGGAAGCCTCCTGCTCGTCTCCGGATCATCTACCCGTGCATCACCAGCTAACCTGTCTCTAGTCTGCTCGTGTGAGCACCCAGAGTAATAAGAGGAGACATAAAACTCTGGGTCAGACATAAAGCCTGGTATGAGCGATAAGCATCTAAACAAAATAATAACAGGTATACTAAACCATACCTGAACCTGGACCTGCAACCAAAGAGTTAGTACCACATACCGTACAATACTCTAAGGTGCCATAATAAATAGTGTAAGAATACGGGGGTGGGGTGTGTATGTCGTAATGATAGCAAACAAACCATCCATAGCAACCATCCTCACATCCCTCACTCAGTGCGTAAAGCATACGACATCTACCACCTTGGAACACTAGACAAATTGAGGTAACGACGGGTCCCGACTTGTAGAAACCCTGCTGTGACCAAGCCAAACACTTGGAGTCATGACCAAACATTTCAATGACTCACTTCATTGGTCGTAGCCCTTGGTTCTACCGATGCCATAATGGCCCTGAATCCGCCTTCGTACCTCCTACCATAGTGGTCCAAAGCTACAAACATCGTAAACCCCTTAGCACGCGTCCCGCGGCAAAGCCCAACCATGAAGCGAACTCATTGATTCCCGTCTGAATCTTGAGCTCTAACTTCTCATTTGGACTTCCTTTGCATCTCGGGTTTGGTCGAATTGGAGTTGGTCTTCAAAAGAGTCGTCGCATAGAAGTGGTCCTGAATTCGATTCGGTTCGGATATATACGTATAACACGGTTTAGTTCGGTGCAATGCTCCATGGTGTATTCCTGCGTGCGGTTCGGTTCGGATGTCACGCTCTAGTCGGTTCGGTTCGGATGTCACGCTCCAGTCGGTTCGGTTCGTCCCTCCTCCAGCTTGCCTGCTCCGATCTGATCTCGTTCCCTGGCCTACTCCGATCCGGTCCTGCTCCATAGCCCGATCCGATCCCCCTCACTTGCCTCCTCCGATCCGATCTCGCTCCCTAGCCCACTCCGATCCTGTAAAGACCCGTAAATTCCCGCTCTTTGAATCGACCATAAACCACACAGGTCTGACCCAAAAGTTAGAAATTCTCGAATGCATTAACTCTGGGCATACTACAACATCAGAACAAATAACAAAAGACTTTTATAACATTACAATAATGTTACATCAGAGTACAGAATATATCAGAGTACATTGAAATAAAATTACAGCGGAAGATAAATTACAAAAGAGTTAATACATTTAAATAAAATACAGTAAACAACGGTAGACTACTAAGCTCTGGACACAGCTTTAGGCTTCGATCCAGGATCCTGCTAAAAGAATAGATATCTGCAAAAAGCTACTCGACTGCCCGTGTGGAAAAGAGGGCACCCGAGTTTGCAAAGTGAAACAAACTACGAGTCAGTCATGGGACTGGTGTGAGAATTCTAAACTAATTTAACTAATAAGACAAATCCAAGGACCACGCCGCTAATGCGGAATGGGTTTTATTCCAATGGATTGCCAGTGCATAATTAAAGTAAATCGTTAAACAACGCAACGCTTTTTGAAAAATGAAACCATTATAAGACCCAAGTCCCGTTACATAATGCAACGCACACCAGAGGATAGGGTTTTACCTTATAATGGTCAAAAGATGCTAAATACGTAAAACGGATTACTACTAGTGTATATATGTTTTAAATAAAAATATTTCAATCATAAGTATCAATCCTAGACGGCATGGGTACCATATATCATGTCGCCAATACTAGTTCTACAATCAAAATCGCAAGGTCGTATTGGAAATTGGATTTCCATCATGAGTCGAGGCTAGGGGCAAGCTCCTCTCCGATTCGAGACACTCTAGCAAATGCCTCAGGATCCCCCGCAGTGAACCCTTGGATCTTCAGGGCCGGTCCCCGCCTATGGGCACTGGATTAGTTATGCCTGAACACACGCTTCCCGGTCCCTTTGGACCTATAATATGACCACCAACGGCCTATAAAACACGAGGCGCCTCAAAATCCATCATCCACATAAGTAAAATGTCAGCGCTGGTAGGTCCCTGACATCACTCTAGGTAGAAAGAAACGTGTGCACTCCCTGCAGTCCGTATCCCGTTTTTGACTCATACCGGGGTGTGAGGCTCGCGAAGTCACGCTATACACAAAGCTACGCCTAAACAGGCCGTGCTTTGATCATCAACCACAAGGCCTGCTTTTCAACAAAAGCCTTGATCAATGCATCTTAGTATGCCATATTGTCAGTCCATACTATACCATTGATTTCTACCAATATATAACCTCTAAGCTTGTACGTCTCAGAGAAGGGTGTTAACCACCAAACAGATATATATTAAGAGAGATCAACGAATGTAGTATAAAGGACTACAACGTCAGACATACATTCCATTTATAAACTTATGCTCTGGGTCTGAGCGAAAGTCAAATCCGTACAAATCAACACTTCGTCCGAACGGCCACCACTGAAGCCCTTTCAAGGTAGCTACTCCTCTCATGGGTCTCAGTAGCAACACATCCATTCGACGTGAAGATCGTCGGTCTTCAATCACCGTCTTTAAATCTTCGACTTAGAACGTCGTATAATCATTTGAAATGAGATTGAACTCGGTCTGCTCAAATGATTCTCGCATATATATATATATAATAATTTGAAAACATTTCCTATCGTTATTAATATTTGATAACGACCTATCGCTATTTTTATTTATATAAAAATAGCCTAAATTAATTTAACGACACTTCGGGTCAATGGGCGACCCTGGCGCTGTTTTCAACCAAATTTGATTTACACATAACTTGAAATCTAACCGTTGGATTTTGAAGAAATTTATGTCGTTGGAAAGATCTTCCCAAAGCAGTCCTAACGGCTCCAGTTTTGGGAAAATTCGATGGCCGGATCTCTCGGTATAACCGTTTAAAGTTACGATTGCCGATACGCGAACTGCCATGCGCGTTCCGTTTAATTTATAATTTATATTTTTATATATATAAATATAAATTGTTTGGCGATTTCAACTATTAACGTCTATTCTTTTATCGCATTTAAAATGACGATCAAAATATCACTTTTATTTTACTCTGTTTTTATTTACATTTAAAATGTAAATAAAATGTGCTTTTTAAATTCACTTTAATTCATGCTTTAATTACACCAAATATAAATCGATGTTTTTTTTCTATCTTTGGTTTATTTACACTAAATGTAAATAAATAATTAAATAATCTTTTTCTATCTTTTGGTTTATTTACTCTAAATGTAAATAAATATTCTTTCTTACCATTTATTTATTTACCTAGATATAAATAAATGGATTCATTTATCTTTTCTTATTTCTTTACCCAAATGTAAATAAATGGTTTTTCTACTTCTCCCTTTTCTTATTTATTTACACTATTTGTAAATAAATGTTTTTACTTTTCTTTTATCTTATTTATTTACATTATTTGTAAATAAATGTTTTACTTTTACTTTTGCTATATTTATTTACATTAATTGTAAATAAATGTATCTAATTTCTTATTCATATTTATTTACGCTATTTGTAAATAAATGGTTTCAATTTCCTTGCCAATCCTATTTACATAGTAAATGTAAATAAATGTATTTTTTTAATTCTTTTCTAATATTTCTTTTTAACATAAAAAGAATATCTTATGTTAATTCTTTTCTAACATTTCTTTTTATTATTTTTATTTACATAAGAAAATGTAAATAATTACCATCCACATTTTGGTTCTTTTTATTCCTTTTTTTACATAAGAAAATGTAAATAAATTCTAATTCACAAGTTTAGTCTTATAATCTTAATTACATAGAAATGTAATTTTATTTACAATGTAAAAACATGTTCTTTAATTACATAAAAGTATAATTTTATTTAATCTTTTATTTATCTAATGTAAATAAATGTCTTACTTTTTCTATGTTTTATTGTATTTACACTAAATAGTTTATATATGCTTTAACCTCCCACATTGGATAGGTATTGTTGTGATTACTGGACAGCCGGGCGGGTCCGGGCAGGTTTACATCACAACTCAATCCAACCTCGGGTTAAGCATCCTTTTTCTTATTTATTTACCTAAGTATAAATAAATGTTTTAATTTTTTCTTATTAATTTACACTATTTGTAAATAGATGTTTTAATTTCTTTTCATATTTATTTACTAAATATAAATAAATATTCTTTTTCTCTTTCTCTAATTTACAAAGAAATGTCAGCTTTGTTTCAACTATATTATTTCAATTAACATGGTAATTTAGTTTTGTCTAATTTGTTTTACAACCATTTCATGATAACAAGATGACATATTTGTTTTGAATTATTTCATTTTAACAAATATGATATATTTGTTTTTCACTATCTTACAAATCAACACCATTAATCATCCTTTTTGAATCGACACATTTAATTAACACAATTGTTAATTCTTAAATTAACCAAAATGGCTTTTTTTTTGTTCACACAAACATTATAATAACTAAAATGTTTATTCAAAATAAGCAATTCTAATAAAATGGGGTGTTTATTCTAAATACACAATTCTAATAAAATGGGGTGTTTATTCTAAATACACATGTTGTAACAAAATGTTACTTTATACTAATGCAACAAAAATAACATTACTCTTTTATCAATTAACAAAACGAAAATTTGGTTTTGTCTAGTTCGTTTTATGTAAACCAAATGACAGTTTGTCTAATTCTCTTTTTATGTAAACAAGATGTGAATTTTGTCTAATCCTCTTTTTAAATATGTACACAAAATATGATTTTTTTTTTATATCCCTTTTAATGAAATCAAAATGCTCATTTTTATTTTTATCTAAAGGGGAAAATGACACAAACATGTTTCTTTTTAATCCCTAAAGGGGAAAAAGGATGTTAACCCAAAAATGATACCCATAATTCTAAAAAGAAGAGCAAGCAAAAATGTTCTAATTGATGTTGAAAGGAAATGGCAACAAAAATGATCCTTTTTGATTCATACTTCTATCTAAAATGTTAATAAAAATAATGCAACTTTCAACTTCATAATTTTTATTTTTAAAATGAAAAAAAAACAAACAAACCTTTTTAATTTTAAAAGGAATGACATAAAATGATCTTTTTAATATTAAAAGAAACAACAACAAAATGTTTCTTTTTACCTAAAAGGGAAAATGACACAAACATGTTTCTTTTTAATCCCTAAAAGAAAATGGCAACAAAAAATTTCTTTTTATTAAATTGACAATTTATCTCAATTCGATAAAATAGGAAAAATGATAAATTTATATTGAATTGACGCTTTTATTTCTATTCAATAAAATAGACAAAACAATATTTTTACAATTATTCAACAAACATTTCCAACATGATCTAATTTAAATTCAACCACATCGATCTATAATTTTAGCGAACCAACCTATGTTATTACAACACAGAACAAATCAATTAAATCATCGCATCACAATCATTAAAATCAATACACAACAGATTCAACACAACATAGATAAATCAATGAATTTTATATCACAACAACACAGATCTAGATTATTAACAAACAAACGATGAATTATAATGCGAGTAAATTAATTAAATTTAATTAAATTAATAAATCAGGAATTCTCACATCGATTGGTTTTGGTCCTGATTTTCTCTGAATTTCCAACAGTCTCTATTTTGGTCTTGGTCAGTTCTATGTTGTAGTGTTCTTCAATACGATTGCAACGCATTTCATTTCGTTGTATTATTTGTTAATTAAACTTTTGCTGATCCTTCTTTCCTTCTTCTTCGTGAATTGCCTGTCATCGTGAACCCACTTGCTCCCCGCCTCCATGGAAATCGATGCGAACGCTGCCACTTTGAAGCTTGATTTCTCATAAATTAGCGCACAAGAATTGATCTCAACAGTTGGTTGTGATGAGCTCCCCTAGCTATACACCTTTCCCTTTAGAAATTTTGGAAACCATCGACTAGATTGAAAGAAAAAAGAAAAAAGAAAGAACGAGAGAGCATTTCAACCATTGAAAAGAGAAGGGGCGGCGTCTACGTTTGTTTTTCTGAAATAAGGGTTATCGATTAATTTTAGGGTATTTATAAATTTATTTAATTCTCTTTTTTTTTAACCCCTTATGTTTTATTCTATTTTTGACTTATTAAATAATAACCTTTATGTTATTATTTTCTTCAATTTTTAGTCCTTGTATGTTGTAGGAGTTACAATAGCATTTATACACTATTCGGAAAAATATGATACTAACTTAACAGCTGTATTCATTTATCGATTTTTCATATATGAAATTTATGTATCAAATGGACGGACATTCAAACGAATTCATACGAATCATTTTTGATATGTTCAAGAAAAAGAAAATGACAATAACCTATTCATTATGTCAACTTAATTTATAAGTTTAGATTTTCTAGCAAATGTGCAATAGAATAAAACAAACTTATAAATATTTGATTTGCTTTAAATGATTTTATAGGCATTAAATCATACAAATGATTTATCACTTATTTTGGTTCCCTCTAATTTCTTCGTTTGAAAAGAGAATTTGTATACATAAGTCTTTCAATGATTAACCTATTATTTTGTCTATTAATGAAAAAATCGTTTTCATTCATGATAGGTTTATTATCGAGATTGATTTAACATAAGGAAACAAGGAGAATTCATGAAAAAAAAACAAAAATGCAACCTTTGTAATTAAGATAGAAATGTATATTTGATTCCATTTTGTTTGTCTAAATATTGAATTTTCATTCGCAGAATGTTAAAAAGAAAGGTATTATTAATTTCCATATATGTTATTAATTTATACAAAGTCATTTAATGGAAATTAATAGCATGCAACATTTCTAAGGCAATAATATGTATATAGAATAAAAACAAATGCCTTCTAAAAGGTAACCAAAATTATAATTATTTTTCTTCGAAAAGAAAAAAAAATATTTTAAAATTAATAAAAAATTACATGAGATAGAAATGAAAAGGAAAAGAAAAGAAAAGAAGGAAATACAATGCAATATTTATGAGAGGATAAATAAGAAGAATATTTCAATTTGGAAGGAGATGAATGGTGTAGTATTAATGAAACAACGAAGAAAGGACAATGAAATAAATGCAGCTATTCACATTTAAAATAAATAAATTTATGAAGGTTTGAACCATTTCAAATCCCTGCACATTATTTGCAATACAAAATTAGTCTTTATTTATAAACTTCAATTTTTAAACTGTCACCGAAAAAAGAAAATTTCTTTCTTATTATTCTCTTCCTTTCTCTTAAATTCAAATATAGAGTAAAACGTTTTCTTTTGTCAAACGTTCATATTAAGGGTTCAAATCTACAGGATATTCCAATATAAATTTGGTGTTCTTAGTATTCCATTTATACTTAATGTCATATTGAATATAATTCATTATGATTAATACGTTTTTCCAATAAGATTATTTAAGTCATATTAAATACAATTAATTTGTTTTTCAATACTAACATCAAATTAACGTACTTCCCAAGTTAACATAGAATGAACGTGTTTCCCATATTTTCTAACCTACGTCTTACTTCAAATAACATAAATTTTTAATTGTGATTATTTAAAATAATTTATTTTAAATATCAAAAACTCATTAAAATTACTTAAAATAAATTTTAAATTTACCCCAAAATTCAGGATTGTTACAATCTCCCCCACTTAAAATCTTTTCGTCCTCGAAAAGAAACTAAGCTAAAAGTTGTTTAATTAATCAACTCAGTTTTAATTTTTCTTTTATATTTTCACTAATTTTATTTAGGTGATTAACTTATCAAATATATATAACTTTTATATATATTCAAAAATCATATTTTCTAATATTGGATTATATATAATCAAAATACGTTAATTATTAACTGGGCACTCTCAACTCATTCTAGGGCATTACAAACCCCATCTCTAACGAGTTTTCTCATTCTAGGATACTGCTGATCCTATCTCTAATGAGTATTCTTATTGGATATTACTAATCCAATCTCTGATGAGTCTTTTGTTTAGTTCTAATGAGTTGTACCCCAAAGATTTGAGCTAACTAAAGCTCTGATACCAACTGTAAAGACCCGGAAATTCCCGCTCTTTGAATCGACCATAAACCACACAGGTCTGACCCAAAAGTTAGAAATTCTCGAATGCATTAACTCTGGGCATACTACAACATCAGAAGAAATTACAAAAGACTTTTATAACATTACAATAATGTTACATCAGAGTACAGAATATATCAGAGTACATTGAAATAAAATTACAGCGGAAGATAAATTACAAAAGATTTAATACATTTAAATAAAATACAGTAAACAACGGTAGACTACTAAGCTCTGGACACAGCTTTAGGCTTCGATCCAGGATCCTGCTAAAAGAATAGATATCTGCAAAAAGCTACTCGACTGCCCGTGTGGAAAAGAGGGCACCCGAGTTTGCAAAGTGAAACAAACTACGAGTCAGTCATCGGACTGGTGTGAGAATTCTAAACTAATTTAACTAATAAGACAAATCCAAGGACCACGCCGCTAATGCAGAACGGGTTTTATTCCAATGGATTGCCAGTGCATAATTAAAGTAAATCGTTAAACAACGCAATGCTTTTTGAAAAATGAAACCATTATAAGACCCAAGTCCCGTCACACAATGTGTGAAAACCCGTAACTTCCCCGTTAAGGAAAGTGTCGGATAGTTCGAGAACAAGCCACAACAGAACACATACAGAAGAACATTTCATTGTATATTACAACAATGCATCAGATTACAAGAATATACAGAGTATAAATGAATATTACACAGGAATATCAGAGATTTAAATTACATTTAAATACATAGCAGCGGAAAATAATACAATACACAACTAGAAGGAGATATACGGATACAAAGCTTTCCGGATATCGTTCCAGCTGTAAACCAGGATCCTATGAATATAAATCTGCAAAACCAAAACTACTAGCTGCCCGTGTCGAAAATAGGGGCACCCAGAGTTTAGGTTAAAACAATAAACTCCAGGTCAGTCATGGGACTGGTGTGAGAACTAAAACAGTTAATAATCTTTATTTTAAAAGTTAGGTAAATCAAGGGACCACGCCGTATAACACGGAACGGGTTTCCTCCCAAGAATACCAGTGCATAAAACAAACAGCGCAATGCTAAATAAAGAAAAATGAAGCTGTTATAAGACCCAGGTCCCATCACACAATGCAACGCAGCCGAGGATAGGGTTTTCCCTTATAACAGCCAAAGAATGCTTGATACATTTAAAACAAATCGTTTGATACTATTGTAAGTGCATAGTGTATAAAACAACTTCAAATCATAAGTATCAATCATAGGCGGCATGAGCGTCCCATGCCACTATGTCGCCATATATAGGTTTACAAATAAAACCGCAAAGTCACGTATTTGGAAATTGGATTTCCATCTATGAACCGAGGCAAAAGATAGTCCTCAACCGATTCGAGACTGTCTAGCCCGAGCCTCAGGACCCAGACTCAGGTGGGCCCTTGGATCGTCAGGGCCGGTCCACCGATGTGGATTAAAATGCCTGAACATGCGTTTCCCCGCCCTTTGGGGCGTAAATGAGCCAACGAATGGCTTCATCGGACCCGGATCGTCCGATATAACCGAGGCGCCTCGCAACAGCAACAACCACATAAGTCAAACTCGTCAGGGCGTGTAAAACCACTGACGGCACTTCTAACTAGAAAGAAACGCATGCCCTCCCTGAGGTCCGTCTCCCGTTTTTGGTTCATACCGGGTGTGAAACTCGCGAAGTAGACGTTACACAAAGCTACGCCACAAAGGCCGTGCTTTGATCATCACCACAAGACTTTGCTTTTCAACAGAAGCCTCGATCAATTGCCACTTAGGTATGCCACACAGGCGATTCACTCCATGCGTTTGATATCCATCAATATATAACCCCTGAGCTCGTACATCTCAGAGAAGGGCGTTAAGCAAGAAAATAAATTCTCCGCCGCCAAACAGATATATATTTAATAGAGATCAATCACACGGACTAAAATCCAATGTCAGACACACAGTCCATTTACAAGTCCGTTCTGGGTCTGAACGAAACCGGAGGCACCAAGTACCCCGCATATCCATCGATCTCCAAGTACGTCTGGACGATCACCAACTGTTTCCATCTTCTTGGGTGTACAGCCCAATCAAGATCATCAGTAATTACCCAAACGACGTGAAGACCTCCGGTCTTCGACCATCGTCTTCATCTTCGACTTATCGTCGTATCAGTTATTCAGAATGGGATAAACCCGGTCTTTCCGAGTAACTCGCGTATATTTTAAATAAGTGTTACACAAACACATCATACGCCTCATTCCAATTCATTAGTCACTAACCGTAAATTAATCAAGAGAATAATTCCCCAAATATTAACCCCGAAGGCCGAAACCAACATCAGATCAATATCTAGAAAACCATTCTGCTTATCTCACCGACAGTTAGTTTCTGATTTCACATTCACAGGGAAAGGTTCCCATTAATTTTATCCAAGATAAATTTCTTGAATTTATTCTTTATTCTATTTTTGAATCTCAATTCAAACTAGTCGGGATTAGCGAACCTTACCGAAGTAATTATTTATTTTAATTTCCCCATCCCAACCTATTCATCCCATGAAGTAAAACTGGTAATACTTCATATCTAACACCACAGTGTTATCGGTAAATTCAATTACCATTTCACGTTCAAATCTAATTAAAGATTTAACTATCGCCTGGAGCAAAACTGGTGATACTCCATTTTCGATCATTTCAATCTAATTAAAGATTCATTAAAACTCCACTTAGTTTTAATCTTCGACTGGGTTAAAGAATCAGTGTCATTTAAAACACGGTTCACGATAAACCCAAAATCACATTCATTAATTATCGGGTTAAAGAACAAGTGTTATTTAAAACACTGTTCACGATAAACCCAAAAATCATTCCATTAATTATCGAGTTAAAGAACAAGTGTTATTTAAAAACACTGTTCACGATAAACCCAAAAATCAATACCAATTCAATTCCAATTAAATATCATTTAATTGGTACACTTCATTAAATCTAAATAAAAAGATTTAATCTTTTCTCAACTGGGTTCAAGAACAGTGTTAGTGAAGACACCATTCACGACAAACCCAAATCACATTTGATATTCAATATAAGGTTCTGAATAGAAAATATATCGGCTTATATTCAATATCAAATTCTACGACTAACAAATGTCGTATTGGAAATAACGATATAAATATATATCTTTCAAATTTCCATAACAACATCTGTATAATCACGAATTCCAACAACGAAATATTCCGAAGACAATTTCGATTCAAATCCACTCCAATGCAATCATTGGAAATTTTGGTTATTTTTAAAACCCTTTTCAAATTCAATTTATTTATTTTAAAAATAAATAGAATTATAATCCTAGTTCAAAACTAGTTCATTTCGATAAAAATCTATTTTTATCTTTTCAAATATGGAGTGTTTCATCCCAAATTTTCACAAATCATTTCTTATGATTTTACACAAATTATTATTATTTTTAGTAATTTTATCAAGGCCCGTACAGTCGATTTCCATCAACGGCCATCGAACTGCACTTACAGCGACCTTTTTCAAATTTGATTTGGACATAATTCCAAATCCAACCGTTAGATTTCAAATTTCTAACATTCGTTAGAAAGCTCTTTTCGATACGAACCCAACGGTTCCGGTTTTAGGAGAATCCGACGGTCGGATCTCCCGTAATGTCCGTTTGAAATAAATGGTCGAAATTCACGAACTGCCGCGGCGCGGCGCGTTCTATTCAGGCCATTATATAATATATATAATATATACTTCATCGATTTCTATTTAAAACGAATTATATAAATAGTTTTAAAATCGTTTCAAAAACAATTTCAACTTTCTTTTCAATTCAAATCAAAATTGAATTCTTCTTTATAAATTCATTTTAAAATTCATTTCTATTCAATTCAAATTCGTTTTCAATTCAATTCATTTCGAAATCGTTATATATTCAATTCATTTCGAAATCGTTATATATTCAATTCATTTCGAAATCGTTATATATTCAATTCATTTCGAAATCGTTATATATTCAATTCATTTCGAAATCGTTATATATTCAATTCATTTCGAAATCGTTTAAAATCGATATAAATATCGATCACGTCAAAATGGCGTCAATCTAATCAACACGGCTTCATAAATTTCTATTTTCAAATATTCTATTTCAAATATTTCTTTTTCAAAATAGTTGTTATTATCAAAATATTTCGTTCAACACATGACCAATCTCAATGGATGAGTACTGTCAACACATGAACTTTTATTTTATATCGATAAAGATGTAAATTTTATTACTAAAATATTTCGTTCAACACATGACCAATCTCAATGGATGAGTACTGTCAACACATGAACTTTTATTTTATATCGATAAAGATGTAAATTTTATTACTAAAATATTTCGTTCAACACATGACCAATCTCAATGGATGAGTACTGTCAACACATGAACTTTTATTTTATATCGATAAAGATGTAAATTTTATTACTAAAATATTTCGTTCAACACATGACCAATCTCAATGGATGAGTACTGTCAACACATGAACTTTTATTTTATATCGATAAAGATGTAAATTTTATTACTAAAATATTTCGTTCAACACATGACCAATCTCAATGGATGAGTACTGTCAACACATGAACTTTTATTTTATAATATTCTTTATTTTTCAAATTGGAATGAGGCTCAATCAATTACCATATAAAGTTAATTATATGGATTTTCATACATTACACACATATAATAGCATTGAAAAATAATCAACCATCAACCAAAGTGCACTACACTGTATAAGCATCAAATATAGATATCTAACGCTTATAACAGCCTATCAATCAATCGATCGACATATTTAATCAATCAGGATGAGTGAACTTCAAATTTCATCCCAACACCCGTGTGGGGTTTCAAACAATCAAACACAGATTTTATTTGTGCAGTTGGGCGATGTGTAAAATTTATCGACCCAATCAATGTCCTTCAAATAGGTGTACATAAACAAACCGTCTGGTTTGTAAATGAATATTTATTTATTCACATTCACGTTAAAAATTATATTTTTAACGACAAAACATTTTATTCCAACATATGAATTTCTATTCAGTTCATTCTTTAAATAAAATGATATTTTTATTTTTCTAACTTATTTTAGAAAATTTCGGCGGCATAACGGCAGATACTAGAAACGGGACAAGGCCTAGCCTTATCCCCGGTCTAGTGAAGACCCACGCCATTCACATATCAATCTAAATCACCAAACAACCAAATTCAAATCAAATCATATAACTAATCTATGCAACCAAACAAACAAGTCCATGGTCTGTGGACGATTGTGTCGGGTGCTACTAAGCACCGTCTGCATCCTAGTGTATATATATATAAATAGAAATGAAATTGAAAGGTGAGAAATTCTCACCAATAGCTATCCAATACCACGACTCTTCCTTTATTGAAATTTTCGCCAACCTCGCCTTTTTGTCGCTTTCGCCCGTATTCTCTACATATGTAAAAATCGAATTTTTACGATGCTATTCAATATATAAAAATATGATTTTTACTTCGACTTTCAATATATAAAAATCTGATTTTTACTTCGACTTTCAATATATAAAAATCTGATTTTTACTTCGACTTTCAATATATAAAAATCTGATTTTTCTTTTTAAAGTTCAAATCCTTTCCTTTTTTAAAGTTTAAATCTTTTTCTTTTTTTTTAAATCTCAAAATAAAATCAGTTTTTCAAACCCTTTTAAAATTCAGTTTTAAACATTTTTTTTTAAATTCAGTTTTAAACTTTTCAAAGATCAGTTTTTAAACTTTTCAAAAATCAGTTTTTAAACTTTTCAAAAATCAGTTTTTAAACTTTTCAAAAATCAGTTTTTAAACTTAAAATCGAAATTAGTTTTTAAACCCTAAAATCGAAATTTTCAGATTAAAATAAAAATAAAATAAAGTAAAAAAAAAAACTTACTGTATCTCGAAGAAAAAAAAGGGGGGGCGTCGTCTTCGTCGGAGCTGGCTTCTAGGGGGGGCGTCGATGTCGGCGGCAGGTGGTTGCGGTGGTGGGGTCTTCAGTGCCGAAGCGAAGGGGTGAAGGGGGGGGGGTTACGGGTTTGGGTTCGAACTGAAAAAGGGCGTCGGTTCTCGTGGGGGTTTGGGGCTTCGGGACTCACACACGAGGGAGGAGGGAGAGGGGAGCTCGAGGGTGGTGGGCGCTGGCTTCGTCGGGCGGTGGCGATGGGTGGTGGTGCGATGCCCCTGAGGAGGCGGCGGCGAAGTCTTTTTTTTTTTCTTCGACTGAAATGAAATTTAGGGGGGGGGGGGCAGAGATAAAGGAAAGGGGTTTTCCTTCTTTTTTTATTTATTTATTTAATTAATTAATTTTCAAAAAGTTGACTTTCACATACGACCTCGAAACGAGGCCCACCGCCTGTCGTCCATAGCGTTTTACCCCCATTCCGAACACAATGGGATATGTATCGCAAGCTGATTTGACTATTTGAATCAGTTTCCGTTTAATTTACATTTAAATCACTATATTGAATTTTAAACGTACATTTCAAATTACCGGGGTCACATACTAACTAGAAAAATTCCAGAAAAATATTTTCTAGCTTTGTATTGACGATACGGTCCTAACAAAACTAGTTTCGATGAATTCTGAGACCGTTTGAAAAATGGCCATTTTCCAGTCGATTAAAATCAACTGAAACTGGTCAAACGCGTTTTCCTTTGCCACGCTCACATATTGATTCGAAAAATTATGAAATTTGGAATCTAGCAATAACTTAACATCACGGACCCAACAAAACTGGTTTCATCGAAATCCGAGGTCCTTTGCAAAATGTCCATTTTTAAGGGCCTGAATTCCATAGCGACTATTCAGAATTTTCAACTGGACATATCTTTTGATTCCCGCTATGAAATTTTGATTTTTCGGTTTCGTTGGAAAGATATTATCAATTAGATCCTAATGTTTTTGGTTTCACTAAAATCCGGATTGTTTTGCACCCGGTACATTCAATTGAAGTTTGAAATCGAATTATCGAACTACCGCGCCATTTTCAATTCTATTTATAATTATATATAAATATTTATATTCTAACGACGACGCGTATAAATATATACGTTCGAATTATATTCAAAATAAATTTCTCGTCGATATTATTTAAAATAATTCATTTTAAATAATCAAAATTCGCTAAAATTGCCAAAATAAAAATTTTAAACTGGCCCAGATTTTCGGGTTGTTACAATCTCCCCCACTTAAAACTTTTCGTCCCCGAAAAGGAACAAAGTCGAAAGCGGTTTGATTAATCAACTCTACGTTCGATCTGGCTTCCATTCTCCAACTTTTCAGTTTCTGAGAATTTTCAAAATTTCAAAAATTTGGCTAACACCCTAAATTTTCGAAAAATTTCGCCATAACCTCCCCTGCAATGGGAGCATCGGGGAATTTCAAATAGCTTCCCCGGTCCTTCAGATCTCAAAAAGAAAAAGAAAAAGCCAAGCGGCTAGCCAATAGGCTCATAAAATCATCATCACCCAAACAAAACAGTAAATTATGTAGTAAACATGTACCTATTTGTCGGGCAAACAAATTTTATTCTCTGCTCTAGCCTCCTTGCTATGACCTGTTCAAGGTAAGTATATGTATATGCAAGCAAATGCGACCAATTTTCAATATAATTCAATATTTGATTCAATTAGGCATAATGGTTCAAAATGAGCAAACAAATAAACAAACAACACAAACATCAATCAATTAGAGTTTCAAATTCATAATTTTGATACATATACAAAAATCATGTTTTTGATACCAAATCACAACAATAGGCCCTATCTAATTTTGGTTCTCACACCAGTCAATAGGAGATATATAGATATTACACGTTCGTCACTCGAATATAAATTCTAATGATGGAGCTCCATCATCAAAATCATCTCCGGGCGATTAGAGGGTAATTCTATATCTATCCAGTATATTAAAACTTCAAATACACGTTTGCAAGGCGTATATGCAAAATCTTTGTATACTGGACTGTCCTAATCAATATAAATAGATAATCAAATACGAATAATTGATTTAAATTTTCAAAACAAAATTGTTTTCATTTGAAAATGTACTCTTCACACTCGTTCTAGGATACTACTGATCCCATCTCTAACGAGTCATTCCCATTGGATTTTACTAATCCAATATCTGATGAATTCTTTCGTATGGTTCTAATGTGCCTTGTTCTCTGAGCCTTGTAAACCTCGCTCTGATACCAACTGTGAAAACCCGTAACTTCCCCGTTAAGGAAAGTGTCGGATAGTTCGAGAACAAGCCACAACAGAACACATACAGAAGAACATTTCATTGTATATTACAACAATGCATCAGATTACAAGAATATACAGAGTATAAATGAATATTACACAGGAATATCAGAGATTTAAATTACATTTAAATACATAGCAGCGGAAAATAATACAATACACAACTAGAAGGAGATATACGGATACAAAGCTTTCCGGATATCGTTCCAGCTGTAAACCAGGATCCTGTGAATATAAATCTGCAAAACCAAAACTACTAGCTGCCCGTGTCGAAAATAGGGGCACCCAGAGTTTAGGTTAAAACAATAAACTCCAGGTCAGTCATGGGACTGGTGTGAGAACTAAAACAGTTAATAATCTTTATTTTAAAAGTTAGGTAAATCAAGGGACCACGCCGTATAACACGGAACGGGTTTCCTCCCAAGAATACCAGTGCATAAAACAAACAGCGCAATGCTAAATAAAGAAAAATGAAGCTGTTATAAGACCCAGGTCCCATCACACAATGCAACGCAGCCGAGGATAGGGTTTTCCCTTATAACAGCCAAAGAATGCTTGATACATTTAAAACAAATCGTTTGATACTATTGTAAGTGCATAGTGTATATAACAACTTCAAATCATAAGTATCAATCATAGGCGGCATGAGCGTCCCATGCCACTATGTCGCCATATATAGGTTTACAAATAAAACCGCAAAGTCACGTATTTGGAAATTGGATTTCCATCTATGAACCGAGGCAAAAGATAGTCCTCAACCGATTCGAGACTGTCTAGCCCGAGCCTCAGGACCCAGACTCAGGTGGGCCCTTGGATCGTCAGGGCCGGTCCACCGATGTGGATTAAAATGCCTGAACATGCGTTTCCCCGCCCTTTGGGGCGTAAATGAGCCAACTGAGACGACCCGATTTCCCGTTCTCACGGAAACAAGGTTATCTTTTGGAATATAACACAGAAACATATAATAGCAGAACAGAATTAAATAAATACACCAGAATGAACAACAAAATATACTGGATAAAAGTAATCATCAGAGTTACACAGTATACAGGATCTTACTTAGTACAAATACAGTTCAGCTATACATAAATGTCTACAGCGGAAATAAACAAAATATGTACAATAGGAGCTGAACAGCATAAAAAGAAATAAATGATAGAATCCATCTTCAGCTCCAGCTATCCAGAAAGAACCAGCTAAACCTGAATACAAGGCTGCCCGTGTAGAAAAAGGGGCACCCGAGTTTGAGAGTGAAACAAACTACGAGTCAGTCATGGGACTGGTATGAGAAATCTACTCAACACATATATAATATGGCAAATCACAGGACCACGCCACTTTCGTGGAACGGGTTTACTCCATTGGATTGCCAGTGCTTCAAAACAAATCTTTCTTTTAAACATCGCTATGCTTTTTATAAAAATGAAGCCGTTATAAGACTCAGTTCCCATCACACAATGCAACGCAAACCGGAGGATAGAGTTTTTACCTTATAACGGCCAAGATATGCTTGATACGAATAAAACAAAGGCATTTGATATTATTACTAGTGTTTATATGTTTTGAAAACAATTTCAAATCATAACTATCAATCATAGACGGCATTAATGCCCCATACCACTATGTCGCCATATATAGGTATACAATCAAAACCGCATCGTCACGTATTTGGAAATTGGATTTCCGTCATGAACCAAGGCAAAAGATAGTCCTTACCGAATTCGAGACAATCTAGCCCATGTCCCAGGCAAGTACTCAGTCAAGCCTTTGGAGCGACAGGGCCGGTCCACCGATGTGGATTAAAATGCCTGAACAATACGTTCCCCCGCCCTTTGGGGCGTAAACGAGCCAACGAATGACTCCATCGGACCCGGATCGTCCGATCAAACCGAGGCGCCTCGCAACAGCAACAACCACATAGGTGAAAAGTATATAAATGTCAGGGCTGGTAGGTCACTGACACCACCCTAGCTAGAAAGAAACGCATGCCCTCCCTGAGGTCCTTCCTCCCGTTTTAGGTTCCTACCGGGGTGTGAGGCTCGCGAATTTACGTTATACACAAAGCCACGCCACACAGGCGGTGCTTTGATCATCTCCACAAGACTTTGCTTTTCAACAGAAGCCCTGATCACTGCATCTTAGCATGCCACACAGAATAAATCCTATGTCAGACACACAGTCCATTTACAAGTCCGTTCTGGGTCTGAACGAAACCGGAGGCACTAAATACCTCGCAAACCCATCGATCAACACGTACGTCTGAACGATCACCACTCATTATCCATATTTCGGGATGCCTCCCAATCAGGACCTCGGTTACCATCCAAACGAGGTGAAGATCTCCGGTCTTCGACCATCGTCTTCATCTTCGAATTTCGATCGTCGGTCGATTATTCGAAATGAGAATTTACTCGGCCTTTTCAAATAATTCACGTATATTTAGAATTTCAAATCGATTTATTTCAATGGTTAAATTATTCGACACACCAATTGTATTCCTTATATAGTTTTCACACCAAACACATTCAACCATCAAACATCACATAAATCAAGCAAATTCAGTTTATTTCCATTCCATATCGCTTACGATATTTTATAACTATTTATCGCTATTTTTATTTATTTTAAAATAGCCATTTTATTCAAAACGACGCTTCGGGCCATAAGGCGGCCGTGGCGCTGTTTTTCTTCAGATTTGATTTACACATATCTGAAAATCTAACCGTTGGATCTTCACAAAATTTACATCATTAGAAAGGTCTTTTCAAAACGAATCCAACGGTTCCAGTTTCGGGAAATTCCGACGGTCGGATCTCCCGGTACAATCGTTTGAATTTTCGATTTCAAAATACGAACTGCCGCGTCGTTATTCGATTAAATATAATTTTATTTATATATATAAATAAATATAATCGTTTCTGGCGCTGTTTTTCTTCAGATTTGAATTAAACATTCCAGACAATCCAACCGTTGGATTTTTACAAGGTTGGTGCCGTTGGAAAGATTATTCCAAGGCGAACCCGACGGTTGAGGTTTCGGGAAAATCCAATGGTCGGATTTCCCGTACTAGTCGTTTGAAATCACGGTTTCGAAATACGAACTGCACGGCCTCGTTTCGTTTTAATTTTATTTATATTTATATAGTTATATAAATATAGTTCATTCAAGGATTTCTATATCGTTTTCACTTCAAAAATTTTTCTAACACCTTAAATTTTGGAAAAATTTCGCCATAACCTCCCCTGCACCGGGAGCGTCGGGAAATCGCAAATAGCGTCCCGGTCCTTCTAATCTCAAAAAGAAAAAGAAAAAGCCAAGCGGCTAGCCAATCAGGCTCAAAATCATCACCCAAACAAATCAGTAAATGTGTACCTATTTGTCGGGCACAAATTTTATTCCTCATCTCTAGCCCCTTTGCTATAACCTGTTCAATGAATATGCATGTACATATATATACAGTTCATATCATTTTTCATTTTCTATTCAACTTCATATTTGATTTCTATTTGGTTTAAAAACTCCATTCATTCTAACGTTACATAAATAGGTGCAAATCATTTCATTAGCTAATTAATGAATATTTCAACTCATATATGTTTATTTTGAACAAGTGGCTATTTTTAACACTTCATATTTTAACGATTTATGCATACAATAAAAATGTGATTTTTATTGTATAACAATTCATTTCAAAACACTATTTTTCTATATAGTTCATATAGTCGATAAAAGGTGATTTTTATTATCAAACAATTTATTTCAAAATATGAATACCATTCAACACGTGAATTCCTAAACAACGAATGAATATCAATTCAACACATGAATGTTTTCAATAGTTTTTATATATGGATAAAAATGTGATTTTTATTATCGTACTATTTATTTCAAAATATGAATACCATTCAACACATGAATTTCTAAACAACGAATGAATATCAATTCAACACATGAATGTTTCTATGGTTTTTATATATCGATAAAAATGTGATTTTTATTATCGAACTATTTATTTCAAAATATGAATACCATTCAACACATGAATTTCTAAACAACGAATGAATATCAATTCAACACATGAATGTTTCTATGGTTTTTATATATCGATAAAAATGTGATTTTTATTATCGAACTATTTATTTCAAAATATGAATACCATTCAACACATGAATTTCTAAACAACGAATGAATATCAATTCAACACATGAATGTTTCTATGGTTTTTATATATCGATAAAAATGTGATTTTTATTATCGAACTATTTATTTCAAAATATGAATACCATTCAACACATGAATTTCTAAACAACGAATGAATATCAATTCAACACATGAATGTTTTCTATATAAGGAATAAATATAGTTTAAGCATATGAAAATAATTCAAACACACAAATATTATTCAAAATTTCGGCAGCATAACGGCAGGGTAGTTACACCGGCACCGTCCCTAGTACGGCTCCTCGCTCTACCTTAAAACCTCGCGGTTTTTGACAATGGGAAACATGCATCTAGTTCGCACGCAGGCGGCATGTATATATTTATTTCATTACCACAAACTAATCCTATGTGGTTTCAACCAAATATTTCACAACCACAAATGGGTATTTTTCAACCACAACCAACCAATATCAATCACAAACAATCCCAAACAATCATTCAATTTTCACCACAATTTCAACCAATAAATATCGTCCATGGTTTGTGGACGAGGGGCGTATATATATATATATATATATAAATATATAGCAATTCACTTTCATATTCACACATATATTTATATTTTTAAATCAGAAATCTCACCAATAGCTATCCAACTTCACGACTCTTCCTTATAGAAATCTTCGCCTTTTGTCGCTTTCGCCCGTATTCTCTACATATGTAAAAATAGAATTTTTACTATGCTATTCAATATATAAAAATCGAATTTTTACTTTCGCTTTCAACAAATAAAAATATGATTCTTTTTACTTTTGCTTTCACATATAAAAACATAATTTTTATTTTCGCTTTCACATATAAAAACATAATTTTTATTTTCGCTTTCACATATAAAAACATAATTTTTATTTTCGCTTTCACATATAAAAACATAATTTTTATTTTCGCTTTCACATATAAAAACATAATTTTTATTTTCGCTTTCACATATAAAAACATAATTTTTACCTTGGCTTTCGAGATATAAAAATGTGATTTTTACTTTGGCTTTCAAGATATAAAAATGTGATTTTTACTTTGGCTTTCAAGATATAAAAAAAAAATCTGATTTTCTTTTATTTATTTTTTTTTTTTTTTTTTTTTTAAAACAGTTTTTACTTGCTTTTAAAATCAGTTTTTAAATCTTCTTAAAATCAGTTTTTATAGTTTTATAAAACAGTTTTTAAAATCTTTAAAATAATCAGTTTTAACTTTTAATAAAAATGCAGTTTTTATTTTTTTTTTATTTCAAAAACAGGTTTTTATACTTTTTTTTAAAATTCAGTTTTTATTTTAAAAACAAAATCAGTTTTTTTTACTTATGTAAAATAAAATCAGTATATACTTATGTAAAATAAAATCAGTATATACTTTTTAAAAAAAATAAAATCAGTATATACTTTTAAAAATAAAATCACAGTATATACTTTTAAAAATAAAATCACAGTATATACTTTTAAAAATAAAATCACAGTATTATAATAAAATAGATAAATAAAATTAAAACTTACTGAGGAGCGAGCGCAGACGTCGGAGGCTCCTCGAGGTGGGCGGCGCTAGGGCTTTGAACGGGGGGCTTCGGGGTCTCGAACGGCTTCGGGGGCTGCTCGATGTCAGGGTCTTCGATCGAGAGAGGGAGCGTCGGCGATGATGGGCTCGAGGGGGGTGTTGCTTCGTCGGTGCGGCGGTTTCTAGGGAGGAGGCGACGCGAGCTTGGTGGGTGCGATCTCGGGGTTGGAGGCCGCTTCGTCGAATCGATTTAGGGTTTAGGTTTTTTTTTTTTTCTTTTTTTTTTTTCCTGTTATGATTTATAACGAACGGGGGGGGGCCAGTGAAAAGAAAAAGGGGGGAAAGGGAAGAAAATTAAAATATTAGATTTTTTTTTTCTTTTTTTTTATTTAATTACTCAAAAAGTTGACTTTTACTTACGACCTCGAAACGAGGCCCACCGCCTGTCGCCCATAGCGTTTCACCCCCATTCCGAACACAATGGGATATGTATCGCAAGCTGATTTGATCGTTACAATCAGTTTCCTTTTGAATTTACATTTAAATCATTATATTGAATTTTAAACGTACATTTCAAATTACCGGGGTCACATACTAACTAGAAAAATTCCAGAAAAATAATTTCTAGCTTCGTATTGACGATACGGTCCTAACAAAACTAGTTTCGTCGAATTCTGAGACCGTTTGCAAAATGGCCAATTTCCAGTCGATTAAAATCAACTGAAATCGGTCAAACGCGTTTTCCTTTGCCACGCTCACATATTGATTCGAAAAATTATGAAATTTGAAACCTAGCAATAACCTGACACTGCGGATCTAACAAAAGTGGTTTCGTCTAAATCCGAGGTCGTATGCAAAATGTCCATTTTTAAGGGCCTGAATTTCATAGCGACTATTCAGAATTTTCAACTGGACATATCTTTTGATTCCCGCTATCAAATTTCGATTGGTCGGATTCGTTAGAAAGATATTACCAATTAGATTTAAATGTTTTTGGTTTCACTAAAATCTGGATTCTTTTGCACCCGGTATATTCAATTGAAGTTTGAAATCGAATTATCGAACTACCGCGCCATTTTCAATTCTATTATATAATTATATTTAATTATATTGGTTTTCAAATGTCGATTCAACTCAGTTTTCATCGCCATTACTTAAAATATTTATTTTAAATATTTAAAATCCATTATTTTAGCCAATTTAAAATTTTTAAATTGGTTCAGATTTTCTGGGTCGTTACAATCTCCCCCACTTAAAACTTTTCGTCCCCGAAAAGGAATAAAGTCGAAAGTGGTTTGATAAATCTACGATCACACATCACAACAACCAATTTGTTTTTAATATTCAGAGTATCGAATAAACAATACACATCCATGGGAAGAAAATAGCAACAGAATAGAATAGAGAATTATATGGTAATGCAAGGTAGGGTAGATGTACCTTGCACCGGAGTCAATCAGAGATATCTACTCGGCATCTAGGATAAGCTTTCTGAATGCTCTCCTCAGTTTCCCAAGTACAATCTCGCGGATCTCCACTCCATTGTACTTTGACTAAGTGAACCTTCTTGTTTCTCAGCTCTTTGGTTTCTTTGCCGATAATCTTTAGCGGCTCTCGCCTCACAGCTAATTCTGGAGTAATTTCAATGTCCTGCTGAGCTGCTTCTTCCACGATCAAGTCTGGATCATGAACGTGCTTTCGAAGTTGAGATATGTGAAATACATCATGCACACCAGGCAACCAGTCAGGCAGTTTGACCCTATAAGCGAGAGTCCCAATCCGTTCCAGAATAGGAAACGGACCAATGAATTTGGGTGCCAATTTTCCAGTTTTACCGAACCGGATAACTCCTCTCATCGGCGATACTTTCAAATATACATAGTCGCCAACTTCAAAGGATATATCTCTTCTTCTTCTATCGGCATAGCTCTTTTGTCGGCTTTGAGCGGCGAGTAATCGCTTCCTAATAAAATCGACTTTGTCGGCAGCTTCGCGAATCATATCAGGACCCAATACAAGTCTATTTCCAGGCTCGACCCAACAAGCAGGAGATCGGCACGGTCTACCATACAATGCTTCGAATGGCGACATTGTCAGGCTTGCCTGGTAGCTGTTGTTATAAGAGAATTCAGCCAAATGCAGATGGTCTTCCCATGATCCACCGAAATCTATAACACAAGCCCGCAATAGATCTTCTAAAATACGATTCACCCTCTCAGTCTGACCGTCTGTCTGAGGATGATAAGCGGTGCTCAAGTTTAACTTCGTTCCTAGCTCGACTTGAAATGCTTCCCAGAATTTGCTAGTGAATATTGTATCTCTATCACTGACTATGCTGAGCGGCACTCCATGTAGTCTAACTATTTCCCTGAAGTAAATCTGCGCCAGACTCTGAGCGGTTCTATTTGATTTGACAGGTATGAAATGGGCGGTCTTCGTGAAGCGATCTACGATCACCCAAATACTGTCATTCCCTTTTCTGGTTCTGGGCAAACCATCAATGAAATCCATGGAGATATGCTCCCACTTCCAACCAGGAACTTCTAGTGGTTGTAATAGTCCAGCCAATTTCTGTTGGTCGCTTTTAACTAGCTGGCAAGTAGGGCATCGACTAACATATATCGAAACGTCTCTTTTCATAGCCTTCCACCAGAAAGTTCTTTTGAGATCGTTATACATTTTGGCCACACCAGGATGGATACTCAGCTTGGACTTGTGACACTCGTCTAACACTTCCCTTTTTAGCTCAGGAACGTCAGGAACACAAATCCTTCCTTTTAACCTCAAGGTCTCGTCGTTATCTATTTGAAAACACGAGGGTTCGCCTTTCTGAATCCTTTTGATCATATCTTTAATAAAGTTATCCTCCTTCTGAAGAATAGATATTTTGTCAATCAAGGAAGTCGTGATAATAAAGCTGGCGATCATTACATTCTTTCGACTTAGCGCATCGGCCACGACATTGGCTTTCCCTGGAGTATATATAATTTCAAAGTCATATGCTGCAAGAAACTCCAGCCAACGTTGCTGCCTCAAATTCAAGTCCTTCTGAGTGAACAGATACTTTAATGACTGATGATCTGTAAACAGTTCGAATCTCTCACCGAGAAGATAGTGTCTCCAGATTTTCAAAGAGAATATGATAGCCAATAACTCAAGATCATGAGTTACATAGTTTTTCTCGTGCGGCTTCAGTTGACGGCTAGCATAAGCAATTACTTGGCCTCTTTGCATTAACACTGCTCCAAGGCCTTCTCTAGACGCATCAGTCCAGACTTTTAAATCTTGGTTGCCATCGATGATGGTTAACACTGGAGCTGTGGTTAATCTCAACTTTAGCTCTTCAAAAGCCTCCTCATTTTCCTGAGTCCATTTGAACTTAGAATGCTTCTTTGTAAGCTTAGTTAAGTGGCCAGATATCTTCGAAAAGTCTTTAACGAACTTCCGATAATAGCTAGCCAATCCGAGAAAACTGCGGACTTCAGTGGGGGTACTGGGCTGTTTCCAATTCTGAATAGCTGTGATTTTGCTTGGATCCACAGCGATTCCATCTTTCGATACGACATGGCCCAGAAATTTCACTTCATCCTGCCAGAATATACATTTGGAAAACTTGGCTTTTAACACATTCCGTCTGAGAATTTCTAAAACCTGTTCCAGATGCTTTTCATGTTCGGCCTTTGATTTAGAGAAGATTAGAATATCATCAATAAAAACCAGAACAAATTTATTCAAAACTCCTCTGAACACTCTATTCATCAGATCGACGAAGTAAGCTGGAGCGTTACATAAGCCGAACGGCATTACTAACCACTCGTAGAATAAGTCGGGGCCTCTGAACGCTGTCATTGGAACACACTCTTCGGCAATTCGAAGTTGATGGAAGCCTGTAGCTAGGTCCATTCGTGAGAATACTTGTGCTCCATTTAATCGATCTAACAAATCATCAATCCGCGGCAATGGATACTTGTTCTTTATTGTCTGTTTGTTCAGATCACGGTAATCCACACAAAGACGTAGAGTACCGTCAGATTTTGGGACAAACACCACTGCTGCACCCCAATCAGAGAAACTAGGCCTGATCAGACCTTTCCATACTAGCTGTCGTGTTTGATTGTCTAATTCCTCCTTCTCTTTCAAGGACATTCTTCGAATGGCGTGAACTACCGGCCTTGCATTGGGAATCAAAGCAATCTTGAAATCTATTTCTCTCTGCGGAGGTAAGCGAACAACTTCTTCGAACACATCCGCATAGTTTTTAACGACAGGAATGCCTTTGATGAGGTCAGGAATATTCTCAGCGACTTCAGGAACATTTTCTATTTGGGCTGGAGAAACATCGAGGGCTGACCAGAAATCTTTTCTATTTGAAGTCGGGCCTTCACATGGTATGGTTATATAATTCCCCGATTGGGCCTTTGCTTTAACCATTCTCTCGGCGCATTTAACTTCAGCTTCATATCTAGTTAGCCAATCCAATCCCAGAATAAGATCGAATTCATTAAAATTCATGATGATAGAGATAATAGGGAATTTATAGCAAGAAAAAGAGACAGGTACTGCACAAACCCAACTGAGATTGATGGAACCTCCAACTGGATTTCGGACAGTCATTGGCTCTTTGAGTTTCTTCAAATTCAAATCCAACTTCTTGACTGCACTCTTTGCAATAAAGCTTCTTGACGCGCCTGTGTCAAACAGTACTTTAACTGGAATGTTTTTGACATTGAGCGTGCCTTCTAAAACATCAGACCTTTCCTGAGCAGACGAAGATGTAGGCACTTCTGCCACTTCATTTACTTGTACTGCCTCAGATTTCTTTGAGAGTTGACACTCCCGTGCAATATGACCTGATTGACTACACTTATGGCATTTCCTTTCGCCATGTGTGTTCTTTTGCCTCTTCGTAGGTTTGGATCCGCCTTTTCCTTTCTTCTTTAAGGATATGCAATTTCCTTGCATATGCCCTTGCTTATGGCAGTTGTTGCATATGGCGGTCGTTACCGGTTGTTTTCCCGATCTGGCCCTTTTCTGATTGGTTCTAGGCTCCTTACTGACCTCAGACATCATACTGGCTTCAGGAATATCAGTTTCCGAATCTTCTTTGTCACTACAACAAACTTCTTCTTCGTCGCGCAACATTCCTTTCTTATGGAGATCTTCATACTGATAGGCCATATATATCATTTCAGAAAAAGGAAGCTTCACATGCCCCAATACTTTGTTCTGGTATTTCCTTTGAAGGCCATGAATAAATCTCAGATTTTTCCTCTTCGGATTTTGAATTAGATGAGGAGCGAAGTGAGAAAGTTCATTAAATTTCTTATGATATTCGGGAATGGTCATATCACCTTGTATTAGATAAGAAAATTCATCACATAATCTCTCGGTTACTTCGGGAGGAGTAAACCTTTCTAAGAAAATTACTTTGAATCTATCCCAGGTGATATCACCTTCTGGATTATCTTTAATAATTGAATCCCACCAAAACAAAGCTTCTTCTTTGAGTGCCCAAGACGCCAATAATCTTTTCTGATCATCTCTCAGCTTTAAACCCTCAAAGATTTTCTCTGCAGAACGAATCCAAGCTTGTGTTTCCATAATGGGCTCCTTGCCTAAGAATGGCGATCCACCAAGATTTCGAAATCTCTTGTATAGAACTTCTATATTGGACTCTGGCTGCGGGAGCACAACTGGCTCATTAGCTGGTCGAGCCATACGATTACTTCCTCTGATCCTGTCACTCATTTTCTAGTACTTCTGCAATTAGCAGATCAAGTGTCAGGTCACAGAAAAGGTATTTTCAAACATAGAAACATATACTTCAAATGTAAATGTGTCTATCGAGGTGTAATTTCATTCTGCTTTACTCATACTAGGATATTACTGATCCTATCTGTATAGAGTTACCCGTCCTAGAACACTACTGGTTCTATTTCTGACGAGTTCGTTCAAATGTTATATTCCAGAACTAAGCTTAACCAAAGCTCTGATACCACGTTGAGACGACCCGATTTCCCGTTCTCACGGAAACAAGGTTATCTTTTGGAATATAACACAGAAACATATAATAGCAGAACAGAATTAAATAAATACACCAGAATGAACAACAAAATATACTGGATAAAAGTAATCATCAGAGTTACACAGTATACAGGATCTTACTTAGTACAAATACAGTTCAGCTATACATAAATGTCTACAGCGGAAATAAACAAAATATGTACAATAGGAGCTGAACAGCATAAAAAGAAATAAATGATAGAATCCATCTTCAGCTCCAGCTATCCAGAAAGAACCAGCTAAACCTGAATACAAGGCTGCCCGTGTAGAAAAAGGGGCACCCGAGTTTGAGAGTGAAACAAACTACGAGTCAGTCATGGGACTGGTATGAGAAATCTACTCAACACATATATAATATGGCAAATCACAGGACCACGCCACTTTCGTGGAACGGGTTTACTCCATTGGATTGCCAGTGCTTCAAAACAAATCTTTCTTTTAAACATCGCTATGCTTTTTATAAAAATGAAGCCGTTATAAGACTCAGTTCCCATCACACAATGCAACGCAAACCGGAGGATAGAGTTTTTACCTTATAACGGCCAAGATATGCTTGATACGAATAAAACAAAGGCATTTGATATTATTACTAGTGTTTATATGTTTTGAAAACAATTTCAAATCATAACTATCAATCATAGACGGCATTAATGCCCCATACCACTATGTCGCCATATATAGGTATACAATCAAAACCGCATCGTCACGTATTTGGAAATTGGATTTCCGTCATGAACCAAGGCAAAAGATAGTCCTTACCGAATTCGAGACAATCTAGCCCATGTCCCAGGCAAGTACTCAGTCAAGCCTTTGGAGCGACAGGGCCGGTCCACCGATGTGGATTAAAATGCCTGAACAATACGTTCCCCCGCCCTTTGGGGCGTAAACGAGCCAACGAATGACTCCATCGGACCCGGATCGTCCGATCAAACCGAGGCGCCTCGCAACAGCAACAACCACATAGGTGAAAAGTATATAAATGTCAGGGCTGGTAGGTCACTGACACCACCCTAGCTAGAAAGAAACGCATGCCCTCCCTGAGGTCCTTCCTCCCGTTTTAGGTTCCTACCGGGGTGTGAGGCTCGCGAATTTACGTTATACACAAAGCCACGCCACACAGGCGGTGCTTTGATCATCTCCACAAGACTTTGCTTTTCAACAGAAGCCCTGATCACTGCATCTTAGCATGCCACACAGAATAAATCCTATGTCAGACACACAGTCCATTTACAAGTCCGTTCTGGGTCTGAACGAAACCGGAGGCACTAAATACCTCGCAAACCCATCGATCAACACGTACGTCTGAACGATCACCACTCATTATCCATATTTCGGGATGCCTCCCAATCAGGACCTCGGTTACCATCCAAACGAGGTGAAGATCTCCGGTCTTCGACCATCGTCTTCATCTTCGAATTTCGATCGTCGGTCGATTATTCGAAATGAGAATTTACTCGGCCTTTTCAAATAATTCACGTATATTTAGAATTTCAAATCGATTTATTTCAATGGTTAAATTATTCGACACACCAATTGTATTCCTTATATAGTTTTCACACCAAACACATTCAACCATCAAACATCACATAAATCAAGCAAATTCAGTTTATTTCCATTCCATATCGCTTACGATATTTTATAACTATTTATCGCTATTTTTATTTATTTTAAAATAGCCATTTTATTCAAAACGACGCTTCGGGCCATAAGGCGGCCGTGGCGCTGTTTTTCTTCAGATTTGATTTACACATATCTGAAAATCTAACCGTTGGATCTTCACAAAATTTACATCATTAGAAAGGTCTTTTCAAAACGAATCCAACGGTTCCAGTTTCGGGAAATTCCGACGGTCGGATCTCCCGGTACAATCGTTTGAATTTTCGATTTCAAAATACGAACTGCCGCGTCGTTATTCGATTAAATATAATTTTATTTATATATATAAATAAATATAATCGTTTCTGGCGCTGTTTTTCTTCAGATTTGAATTAAACATTCCAGACAATCCAACCGTTGGATTTTTACAAGGTTGGTGCCGTTGGAAAGATTATTCCAAGGCGAACCCGACGGTTGAGGTTTCGGGAAAATCCAATGGTCGGATTTCCCGTACTAGTCGTTTGAAATCACGGTTTCGAAATACGAACTGCACGGCCTCGTTTCGTTTTAATTTTATTTATATTTATATAGTTATATAAATATAGTTCATTCAAGGATTTCTATATCGTTTTCACTTCAAAAATTTTTCTAACACCTTAAATTTTGGAAAAATTTCGCCATAACCTCCCCTGCACCGGGAGCGTCGGGAAATCGCAAATAGCGTCCCGGTCCTTCTAATCTCAAAAAGAAAAAGAAAAAGCCAAGCGGCTAGCCAATCAGGCTCAAAATCATCACCCAAACAAATCAGTAAATGTGTACCTATTTGTCGGGCACAAATTTTATTCCTCATCTCTAGCCCCTTTGCTATAACCTGTTCAATGAATATGCATGTACATATATATACAGTTCATATCATTTTTCATTTTCTATTCAACTTCATATTTGATTTCTATTTGGTTTAAAAACTCCATTCATTCTAACGTTACATAAATAGGTGCAAATCATTTCATTAGCTAATTAATGAATATTTCAACTCATATATGTTTATTTTGAACAAGTGGCTATTTTTAACACTTCATATTTTAACGATTTATGCATACAATAAAAATGTGATTTTTATTGTATAACAATTCATTTCAAAACACTATTTTTCTATATAGTTCATATAGTCGATAAAAGGTGATTTTTATTATCAAACAATTTATTTCAAAATATGAATACCATTCAACACGTGAATTCCTAAACAACGAATGAATATCAATTCAACACATGAATGTTTTCAATAGTTTTTATATATGGATAAAAATGTGATTTTTATTATCGTACTATTTATTTCAAAATATGAATACCATTCAACACATGAATTTCTAAACAACGAATGAATATCAATTCAACACATGAATGTTTCTATGGTTTTTATATATCGATAAAAATGTGATTTTTATTATCGAACTATTTATTTCAAAATATGAATACCATTCAACACATGAATTTCTAAACAACGAATGAATATCAATTCAACACATGAATGTTTCTATGGTTTTTATATATCGATAAAAATGTGATTTTTATTATCGAACTATTTATTTCAAAATATGAATACCATTCAACACATGAATTTCTAAACAACGAATGAATATCAATTCAACACATGAATGTTTCTATGGTTTTTATATATCGATAAAAATGTGATTTTTATTATCGAACTATTTATTTCAAAATATGAATACCATTCAACACATGAATTTCTAAACAACGAATGAATATCAATTCAACACATGAATGTTTTCTATATAAGGAATAAATATAGTTTAAGCATATGAAAATAATTCAAACACACAAATATTATTCAAAATTTCGGCAGCATAACGGCAGGGTAGTTACACCGGCACCGTCCCTAGTACGGCTCCTCGCTCTACCTTAAAACCTCGCGGTTTTTGACAATGGGAAACATGCATCTAGTTCGCACGCAGGCGGCATGTATATATTTATTTCATTACCACAAACTAATCCTATGTGGTTTCAACCAAATATTTCACAACCACAAATGGGTATTTTTCAACCACAACCAACCAATATCAATCACAAACAATCCCAAACAATCATTCAATTTTCACCACAATTTCAACCAATAAATATCGTCCATGGTTTGTGGACGAGGGGCGTATATATATATATATATATATAAATATATAGCAATTCACTTTCATATTCACACATATATTTATATTTTTAAATCAGAAATCTCACCAATAGCTATCCAACTTCACGACTCTTCCTTATAGAAATCTTCGCCTTTTGTCGCTTTCGCCCGTATTCTCTACATATGTAAAAATAGAATTTTTACTATGCTATTCAATATATAAAAATCGAATTTTTACTTTCGCTTTCAACAAATAAAAATATGATTCTTTTTACTTTTGCTTTCACATATAAAAACATAATTTTTATTTTCGCTTTCACATATAAAAACATAATTTTTATTTTCGCTTTCACATATAAAAACATAATTTTTATTTTCGCTTTCACATATAAAAACATAATTTTTATTTTCGCTTTCACATATAAAAACATAATTTTTATTTTCGCTTTCACATATAAAAACATAATTTTTACCTTGGCTTTCGAGATATAAAAATGTGATTTTTACTTTGGCTTTCAAGATATAAAAATGTGATTTTTACTTTGGCTTTCAAGATATAAAAAAAAAATCTGATTTTCTTTTATTTATTTATTTTTTTTTTTTTTTTTTAAAACAGTTTTTACTTGCTTTTAAAATCAGTTTTTAAATCTTCTTAAAATCAGTTTTTATAGTTTTATAAAACAGTTTTTAAAATCTTTAAAATAATCAGTTTTAACTTTTAATAAAAATGCAGTTTTTATTTTTTTTTATTTCAAAAACAGGTTTTTATACTTTTTTTTAAAATTCAGTTTTTATTTTAAAAACAAAATCAGTTTTTTTTACTTATGTAAAATAAAATCAGTATATACTTATGTAAAATAAAATCAGTATATACTTTTTAAAAAAAATAAAATCAGTATATACTTTTAAAAATAAAATCACAGTATATACTTTTAAAAATAAAATCACAGTATATACTTTTAAAAATAAAATCACAGTATTATAATAAAATAGATAAATAAAATTAAAACTTACTGAGGAGCGAGCGCAGACGTCGGAGGCTCCTCGAGGTGGGCGGCGCTAGGGCTTTGAACGGGGGGCTTCGGGGTCTCGAACGGCTTCGGGGGCTGCTCGATGTCAGGGTCTTCGATCGAGAGAGGGAGCGTCGGCGATGATGGGCTCGAGGGGGGTGTTGCTTCGTCGGTGCGGCGGTTTCTAGGGAGGAGGCGACGCGAGCTTGGTGGGTGCGATCTCGGGGTTGGAGGCCGCTTCGTCGAATCGATTTAGGGTTTAGGTTTTTTTTTTTTTCTTTTTTTTTTTTCCTGTTATGATTTATAACGAACGGGGGGGGGGGGGGGGGGGGCCAGTGAAAAGAAAAAGGGGGGAAAGGGAAGAAAATTAAAATATTAGATTTTTTTTTTCTTTTTTTTTATTTAATTACTCAAAAAGTTGACTTTTACTTACGACCTCGAAACGAGGCCCACCGCCTGTCGCCCATAGCGTTTCACCCCCATTCCGAACACAATGGGATATGTATCGCAAGCTGATTTGATCGTTACAATCAGTTTCCTTTTGAATTTACATTTAAATCATTATATTGAATTTTAAACGTACATTTCAAATTACCGGGGTCACATACTAACTAGAAAAATTCCAGAAAAATAATTTCTAGCTTCGTATTGACGATACGGTCCTAACAAAACTAGTTTCGTCGAATTCTGAGACCGTTTGCAAAATGGCCAATTTCTAGTCGATTAAAATCAACTGAAATCGGTCAAACGCGTTTTCCTTTGCCACGCTCACATATTGATTCGAAAAATTATGAAATTTGAAACCTAGCAATAACCTGACACTGCGGATCTAACAAAAGTGGTTTCGTCTAAATCCGAGGTCGTATGCAAAATGTCCATTTTTAAGGGCCTGAATTTCATAGCGACTATTCAGAATTTTCAACTGGACATATCTTTTGATTCCCGCTATCAAATTTCGATTGGTCGGATTCGTTAGAAAGATATTACCAATTAGATTTAAATGTTTTTGGTTTCACTAAAATCTGGATTCTTTTGCACCCGGTATATTCAATTGAAGTTTGAAATCGAATTATCGAACTACCGCGCCATTTTCAATTCTATTATATAATTATATTTAATTATATTGGTTTTCAAATGTCGATTCAACTCAGTTTTCATCGCCATTACTTAAAATATTTATTTTAAATATTTAAAATCCATTATTTTAGCCAATTTAAAATTTTTAAATTGGTTCAGATTTTCTGGGTCGTTACACCAACGAATGGCTTCATCGGACCCGGATCGTCCGATATAACCGAGGCGCCTCGCAACAGCAACAACCACATAAGTCAAACTCGTCAGGGCGTGTAAAACCACTGACGCCACTTCTAACTAGAAAGAAACGCATGCCCTCCCTGAGGTCCGTCTCCCGTTTTTGGTTCATACCGGGTGTGAAACTCGCGAAGTAGACGTTACACAAAGTGTAACAACCCGTAAAATGTGAGCCAGTTTGAAATTTTTATTTTGGCAATTTTAGCGAATTTTGATTATTTAAAATGAATTATTTTAAATAATATCGACGAGAAATTTATTTTGAATAGAATTCGACGTATATATTATACGCGTCGTCGTTAGAATATAAATAATTATTTATAATTATAAATAGAATTGAAAATGGCGCGGTAGTTCGATAATTCGATTTCAAACTTCAATTGAATGTACCGGGTGCAAAACAATCTGGATTTTAGTGAAACCAAAAATAATGGAATCTAATAGTGAATATCTTTCCAACGAATCCGAAAAATCAAAAGTTCGTAGCGGGAATCAAAGGATATGTCCAGTTGAAATGTACGTTTAAAATTCAATATAGTGATTTAAATGTAAGTTAAACGGAAACTGATTCAAATAGTCGAATCAGCTTGCGATAGATATCCCATTGTGTTCAGAATAGGGGTAATACGCTATGGACGACAGGCGGTGGGCCTCGTTTCGAAGTCGAAAATGAAAGTTGCTTTTTGTGGAAAATTAAATAATAAAATAATAATAAAATAAATAATAAAAATAAAAATAAAAACCCCTCTTCCCTTAACCAGGCTCCCCCCCCGATTAATTCAGTCGATCGAAAAAAAAAGGAAAAAAAAAACCTAACTAAATCGCTCAGGCGATTAACGCCGATCCCCCCCCCCCCCCCCCCCCGTAGCCATCGCCGCCGCCAGAGGCTAGCCCCCCCAATCGATCGCCGCCTCATCCAAAATCCCCTCCCTCGCCAGATGCGACGCAGACCCCCTCCCCTCTCTTGCATCGAAGGACGCGCCGCCCAAACCCCGCCGCCCCCCCATTCGCCGACGAAGTCGATGTCCCCCCCCCCCCCAGAAGCTGCCGCCGACGAAGTTGATGCCCCTTTTTTTTCTTCGAATACAGTAAGTTTTTTTTTCTTTATTTTATTTTTTATTTTTGATTTCGATTTTAGATTTAGAAACGGATTTATTTTAATTAAGGGTTTAATTCTGTTTTTTTTTTTTAAAAAAAAAAGATTTAAAACTGAATTATATAAAGCATATAAACTGATTTTAAATTTTAAGTTAAAAGAAAAAGGTTTAAGAAATAAAAATAGGATTTTTATATATTGAACTTCGAAATAAAAATAGGATTTTTATATATTGAACTTCGAAAAAAAATAGGATTTTTATATATTGAACTTCGAAATTAAAATAGGATTTTTATATATTGAACTTCGAATTAAAAATGTGATTTTTATATATGGAATAGCGAAGTAAAAATTCGATTTTATCATATGTAGTGGCTACAGCAACGAAGGTAACAAAAAGGCAGGAACGAAGAAGATTTCTATAAAAGAAAAGTCAAGATGCTTGGATAGCTTTAAGGTGAGAATTTCTCACCTTTCAAATTTATTTTCTAGTTATATATATATACTAGGATGTAGACGGTGTTTAGTAGCACCCGACACAATCGTCCACAGACCATGGACTTGTTTGTTTGGCTGTTTGGTTATTGATTGTGATATTGGTTTGAATGTGGTTTGTGGTGTGAAAAATCGAATCGATAAATTGGTTAGGATTAGACGTGCGCCGTTATAAGGCGAAGGAGTAAGGCTAGGTTAGACTCTTACTCCAAATTTTGTGGTTTGCATAATAAAATTGATATGATTGATGTGTGAATGGCGTGGGCCTTCACTAGACCGGGGATTAGGCTAGGCCTTGTCCCGTTTCTAGTATCGTGCCGTTATGCCGCCGAAATTTTCTAAAATATGTTAGAAAAATAAAGATATCATTTTATTAAATAAATGAATTGAATAGAAATTCATAGGTTGAAATAAAATGTTTTATCGTTAAGAATATAATTTTTAGCGTGAATGTGAATAAACAAATATTCATTTACAAACCGGACGGTTTGTTTATGTACACCTATTTGAAGGACATTGATTGGGATGATAAATTTTACACATCGCCCGACTGCACAAATAAAATATGTGTTTGATTGTTTGAAACCCCACACGGGTGTTGGGATGAAATTTGAAGTTCACTCATCCCGATTGATTGAATATGTCGATCGGTTGATTGACAGGCTGTTTTAAGCGTTGAATATCTATATTTGATGCTTATACAGTGTAGTGCACTTTGGTTGATGGTTGATTATTTTTCAATGCTATTATATACATGTGTTGTATGAAAATCCATATAATTAACTTTATATGGTAATTGATTGGGCCTCATTCCAGTTTAGAAATAGAAATATTTGAAATAGAAATATTTGAAATAGAATATTTGAAAATAGAAATTTATGAAGCCGTGTTGATTAGATTGACGCCATTTTGACGTGAACGATATTTATATCAATTTTAAGTGATTTCGAAATGAATTGAATTGAAAGTGATTTCGAAATGAATTGAATTGAAAACGATTTCGAAATGAATTGAATTGAAAGTGATTTCGAAATGAATTGAATTGAAAACGATTTCGAATGAATTGAATTGAAAGTGATTTCGAAATGAATTGAATTGAAAACGATTTCGAAATGAATTGAATTGAAAGTGATTTCGAAATGAATTGAATTGAAAACGAATTCAAAGTGAATTGAATTGAAAACGATTTCGAAATGAATTGAATTGAAAGTGATTTCGAAATGAATTGAATTGAAAACGATTTCGAAATGAATTGAATTGAAAATGAATTCAAATTGAATTGAAATTTGAATTGAATAGAAATGAAATTTAAAACGAATTTATAGAGAAGAATTCAATTTTGATTTGAATTGAAATGGAAGTTGAAATTGCTTTTGAAACGAATTTAAAACTATTTATATAATTCGTTTTAAATAGAAATCGACGAAGTATATATTATATATATTATATATATAATAAAATGGCCTGAATAGAACGCGCCGCGCCGCGGCAGTTCGCGAATTTCGACCATTGACTTCGAATGGACACTTCAGGAGATCCGACCGTCGGATTCTCCTAAAACCGGAACCGTTGGGTTCGTATCGAAAAGAGCTTTCTAGCGAATGTTAGAAATTTGAAATCTAACGGTTGGATTTGGAATTATGTCCAAATCAAATTTGAAAAAGGTCGCTGTAAGTGCAGTTCGATGGCCATTGATGGAAATCGACTGTACGGGCCTTGATAAAATTATTAAAAATAGTAATAATTTGTGTAAAATCATAAGAAATGATTTGTGAAGAATTGGGATGAAAAACTCCATATTTGAAAAGATAAAAATAGATTTTTATCGAAATGAACTAGTTTTGAACTAGGATTATAATTCTATTTATTTTTAAATAAATAAATTGAATTTGAAAAGGGTTTTAAAAATAACCAAAATTTCCAATGATTGCATTGGAGTGGATTTGAATCGAAATTGTCTTCGGAATATTTCGATGTTGGAATTCGTGATTATACAGATGTTGTTATGGAAATTTGAAAGATATATATTTATATCGTTATTTCCAATACGACATTTGTTAGTCGTAGAATTCGATATTGAATATAAGCCGATATATTTTCTATTCAGAGCCTTGTATTGAATATCGAATGTGATTTGGGTTTGTCGTGAATGGTGTCTTCACTAACACTGTTCTTGAACCCAGTTGAGAAATGATTAAATCTTTTTATTTAGATTTAATGAAGTGTACCAATTAAATAATATTTAATTGGAATTGAAGTGATATTGATTTTTGGGTTTATCATGAACAGTGTTTTAAATAACACTCGTTCTTTAACCCGATAATTAATGAATGTGATTTTGGGTTTATCGTGAACCGTGTTTTGAATGACACTGATTCTTTAACCCAGTTAACGATTAAAACTAAGTGGAGTTTTAGTGAATCTTTAAATAGATTGAAAAGGTCGAGAATGGAGTATCACCAGTTTTACTCCAGGCGATAGTTAAATCTTTAATTAGATTTGAACGTGAAATGGTAATTGAATTACCGATAACACTGTGGTGTTAGATATGAAGTATAACCAGTTTTACTTCATGGGATGAATAGGTTGGGATTGGGAAATAAAATAAATGATTACTTCGGTGTGGTTCGCTAATCCCGACTAGTTTGAATTGATATTCAAAGGAGATTAAAGAATAAATTTAAAGAATTTATCTTGGATAAAATTAATGGGAACTTTTCCCAAAGTATAGGAATATTTGAATAAAAGAATATTCTGAATTGGAATGAGGCGTATGTTGTGTTTGTGTAACACCTTTATAATATATACGCGAGTTATTCAGAAAGACCGGGTTTATCCCATTCTGAATAACTGATTCGACGTGGTGTCGAAGATGAAGACGGTGGTCGAAGACCGGAAGTCTTCACGTCGTTTGGGTGATAACTGATGATCTTGATTGGGCTGTACACCCAAGAAGATGGAAACAGTTGGTGATCGTCCAGACGTACTTGGAGATCGATGGATATGCGGGGTACTAGGTGCCTCCGGTTTCGTTCAGACCCAGAACGGACTTGTAAATGGACTGTGTGTCTGACATTGGATTTTAGTCTGTGTGGTTGATTTCTATTAAATATATATCTGTTTGGCGGCGGAGAATTTATTCTCTTGCTTAACGCCCTTCTCTGAGACGTACGAGCTCAGGGGTTATATATTGATGGATATCAAACGCATGGAGTGAATTGCCTGTGTGGCATGCCTAAGTGGCAATTGATCGAGGCTTCTGTTGAAAAGCAAAGTCTTGTGGTGATGATCAAAGTACAGCCTGTGTGGCACAGCTTTGTGTAACGTGAATTCGCGAACCTCGCACCCCGGTGGTGAACCAAAACGGGAGACGGACCTCAGGGAGGGCATGCGTTTCTTTCTAGCTAGAAGTGGCGTCAGTGGTTTTACACGCCCTGACGAGTTTGACTTATGTGGTTGTTGCTGTTGCGAGGCGCCTCGGTTATATCGGTTTCGGCCGATGCATTCTGGTCGGCAGACGGACCAGACTTACACCCCATAGGGTGGGGAAACGTAGTGTTCAGGGTTTAAGTTTAATCCACATCGGTGGACCGGCCCTGTCGCTCCAAGGCTTGACTGAGTACTTGCCTGAGACATGGGCTAGATTGTCTCGAAGTCGGTGAGGACTATCTTTTGCCTCGGTTCATAGACGGAAATCCAATTTCCAAATACGTGACTTTGCGGTTTTAATTGTAGAACTAGTATGGCGACATGATATATGGTACCCATGCCGTCTATGATTGATACTTATGATTTGAAGTGTTTTATACACTATGCACTTATAATAGTATCAAATGATTTGTTTTAAACGTATCAAGCATTCTTTGGCTGTTATAAGGGAAAACCCTATCCTCGGCTGCGTTGCATTGTGTGATGGGACCTGGGTCTTATAACAGCTTCATTTTTCTTTATTTAGCATTGCGCTGTTTGTTTTATGCACTGGTATTCTTGGGAGGAAACCCGTTCCGTGTTATACGGCGTGGTCCCTTGATTTACCTAACTTTAAAAATAAAGATAATAACTGTTTTAGTTCTCACACCAGTCACATGACTGACCTGGAGTTTATTGTTTTAACCTAAACTCTGGGTGCCCCTATTTTGACACGGGCAGCTAGTAGTTTCGGTTTTGCAGATTTATATTCACAGGATCCTGGTTTACAGCTGGAATGATATCCGGAAAGCTTTGTATCCGTATATCTTCTTCTAGTTGTGTATTGTATTATTTCCCGCTGCTATGTATTTAAATGTAATTTAAATCTCTGATATTTCTGTGTAATATTTATTCATTAATACTCTGTATATTCTTGTAATCTGATGCATTGTTGTAATATACAATGAAATGTTCTTCTGTATGCATTCTGATTTGTCGTGTTCTCAGACGATAGGGCGTTTCGAACGGTCTGGGTCGGTTTAGCGACTTGTTCGGACCGAGCGAAATCCCTTTTTCGTCACAGTTGGTATCAGAGCTTTGGTTTACAAAGCAGAGAACAAGGCACATTAGAACCATACGAAAGAATTCATCAGATATTGGGTTAGTAATATCCAATGGGAATGACTTGTTAGAGATGGGATCAGTAGTATCCTAGAACGAGTCTGAAGAGTATATTTGAAAAATGAAAACCAATTTTGTTTTGAAAATTTAAAATCAATTATTCGTATTTGATTATTTAGTTTATATTGATTTGGACAGTCCAGTATATAAAGATTTTGCATATACGCCTTGCAAACGTGTATTTGAAATTTTAATATACTGGATAGATATAGAATCACATTCTAGACACCCGGAGATGGTTCTGATGATTGATCGATCATTATCAGAATTTATGTTCGTGTTTTGAAGATGTAATATCTATATATCTCCTATTGACTGGTGTGAGAACCAAAATTAGATAGGACCTATTGTTGTGATTGGCATCAAAAACATGATTTTTGTATATGTATCAAAATTATGAATTTGAAATGATAATTCACTAATTGATTGATGTTTGTGTTGTTTGTTTAATTGTTTGATAATTTTGAACCATTATGCCTAACTGAATCAAATATTGAATTGTATTGAAAATTGGTTGCATTTGCTTGCATATGCATATATATCAATTGAACAGGTCATAGCAAGGAGGCTAGAGCAGAGAATAAAATTTGTTTGCCCGACAAATAGGTACATGTTTACTACATAATTTACTGTTTTGTTTGGGTGATGATGATTTTGTGAGCCTATTGGCTAGCCGCTTGGCTTTTTCTTTTTCTTTTTGAGATCTGAAGGACCGGGGAAGCTATTTGAAATTCCCCGATGCTCCCATTGCAGGGGAGGTTATGGCGAAATTTTTCAAAAATTTAGGGTGTTAGCCAAATTTTTGAAATTTTGAAGATTCTCAGAAACTAAAGAGTTGGAGAATGGAAGCCTGATCGATCGTAGAGTTGAATAATCAAACCACTTTCAACTTTGTTCCTTTTCGGGGACGAAAAGTTTTAAGTGGGGGAGATTGTAACAACCCGTAAAATGTGAGCCAGTTTGAAATTTTTATTTTGGCAATTTTAGCGAATTTTGATTATTTAAAATGAATTATTTTAAATAATATCAACGAGAAATTTATTTTGAATAGAATTCGACGTATATATTATACGCGTCGTCGTTAGAATATAAATAATTATTTATAATTATAAATAGAATTGAAAATGGCGCGGTAGTTCGATAATTCGATTTCAAACTTCAATTGAATGTACCGGGTGCAAAACAATCTGGATTTTAGTGAAACCAAAAATAATGGAATCTAATAGTGAATATCTTTCCAACGAATCCGAAAAATCAAAAGTTCGTAGCGGGAATCAAAGGATATGTCCAGTTGAAAATTCTGAATAGTCGCTATGGAATTCAGGCCCTTAAAAATGGACATTTTGCAAATGACCTCGGATTTCGACGAAACCAGTTTTGTTGGGTCCGTGATGTCAAATTATTGCTAGGTTTCAAATTTCATAATTTTTCGAATCAGTATGTGAGCGTGGCAAAGGAAAACGCGTTTGACCAGTTTCAGTTGATTTTAATCGACTGGAAATTGGCCATTTTTCTAACGGTCTCAGAATTCGACGAAACTAGTTTTGTTAGGACCGTATCGTCAATATGAAGCTAGAAAATATTTTTCGGGAAATTTTCGAGCTAGTATGTGGCCCCGGTAATTTGAAATGTACGTTTAAAATTCAATATAGTGATTTAAATGTAAGTTAAACGGAAACTGATTCAAACAGTCGAATCAGCTTGCGATAGATATCCCATTGTGTTCAGAATGGGGGTAATACGCTATGGACGACAGGCGGTGGGCCTCGTTTCGAAGTCGAAAATGAAAGTTGCTTTTTGTGGAAAATTAAATAATAAAATAATAATAAAATAAATAATAAAAATAAAAATAAAAACCCCTCTTCCCTTAACCAGGCTCCCCCCCCCCGATTAATTCAGTCGATCGAAAAAAAAAGGAAAAAAAAAAAAAAAAACCTAACTAAATCGCTCAGGCGATTAACGCCGATCCCCCCCCCCCCCGTAGCCATCGCCGCCGCCAGAGGCTAGCCCCCCCAATCGATCGCCGCCTCATCCAAAATCCCCTCCCTCGCCAGATGCGATGCAGATCCCCTCCCCTCTCTTGCATTGAAGGACGCGCCGCCCAAACCCCCGCCCCCCCATTCGCCGACGAAGTCGATGTTCCCCCCCCCCCCCCCCAGAAGCTGCCGCCGACGAAGTTGATGCCCCTTTTTTTCTTCGAATACAGTAAGTTTTTTTTTCTTTATTTTATTTTTTATTTTTGATTTCGATTTTAGATTTAGAAACGGATTTATTTTAATTAAGGGTTTAATTCTGTTTTTTTTTTAAAAAAAAAAGATTTAAAACTGAATTATATAAAGCATATAAACTGATTTTAAATTTTAAGTTAAAAGAAAAAGGTTTAAGAAATAAAAATAGGATTTTTATATATTGAACTTCGAAATAAAATAGGATTTTTATATATTGAACTTCGAAATAAAAATAGGATTTTTATATATTGAACTTCGAAATAAAAATAGGATTTTTATATATTGAACTTCGAATTAAAAATGTGATTTTTATATATGGAATAGCGAAGTAAAAATTCGATTTTATCATATGTAGTGGCTACAGCAACGAAGGTAACAAAAAGGCGGGAACGAAGAAGATTTCTATAAAAGAAAAGTCAAGATGCTTGGATAGCTTTAAGGTGAGAATTTCTCACCTTTCAAATTTATTTTCTAGTTATATATATATACTAGGATGTAGACGGTGTTTAGTAGCACCCGACACAATCGTCCACAGACCATGGACTTGTTTGTTTGGCTGTTTGGTTATTGATTGTGATATTGGTTTGAATGTGGTTTGTGGTGTGAAAAATCGAATCGATAAATTGGTTAGGATTAGACGTGCGCCGTTATAAGGCGAAGGAGTAAGGCTAGGTTAGACTCTTACTCCAAATTTTGTGGTTTGCATAATAAAATTGATATGATTGATGTGTGAATGGCGTGGGCCTTCACTAGACCGGGGATTAGGCTAGGCCTTGTCCCATTTCTAGTATCGTGCCGTTATGCCGCCGAAATTTTCTAAAATATGTTAGAAAAATAAAGATATCATTTTATTAAATAAATGAATTGAATAGAAATTCATAGGTTGAAATAAAATGTTTTATCATTAAGAATATAATTTTTAGCGTGAATGTGAATAAACAAATATTCATTTACAAACCGGACGGTTTGTTTATGTACACCTATTTGAAGGACATTGATTGGGATGATAAATTTTACACATCGCCCGACTGCACAAATAAAATATGTCTTTGATTGTTTGAAACCCCACACGGGTGTTGGGATGAAATTTGAAGTTCACTCATCCCGATTGATTGAATATGTCGATCGGTTGATTGACAGGCTGTTTTAAGCGTTGAATATCTATATTTGATGCTTATACAGTGTAGTGCACTTTGGTTGATGGTTGATTATTTTTCAATGCTATTATATACATGTGTTGTATGAAAATCCATATAATTAACTTTATATGGTAATTGATTGGGCCTCATTCCAGTTTAGAAATAGAAATATTTGAAATAGAAATATTTGAAATAGAATATTTGAAAATAGAAATTTATGAAGCCGTGTTGATTAGATTGACGCCATTTTGACGTGAACGATATTTATATCAATTTTAAGTGATTTCGAAATGAATTGAATTGAAAGTGATTTCGAAATGAATTGAATTGAAAACGATTTCGAAATGAATTGAATTGAAAGTGATTTCGAAATGAATTGAATTGAAAACGATTTCGAAATGAATTGAATTGAAAGTGATTTCGAAATGAATTGAATTGAAAACGATTTCGAAATGAATTGAATTGAAAGTGATTTCGAAATGAATTGAATTGAAAACGAATTCAAAGTGAATTGAATTGAAAACGATTTCGAAATGAATTGAATTGAAAGTGATTTCGAAATGAATTGAATTGAAAACGATTTCGAAATGAATTGAATTGAAAATGAATTCAAATTGAATTGAAATTTGAATTGAATAGAAATGAAATTTAAAACGAATTTATAGAGAAGAATTCAATTTTGATTTGAATTGAAATGGAAGTTGAAATTGCTTTTGAAACGAATTTAAAACTATTTATATAATTCGTTTTAAATAGAAATCGACGAAGTATATATTATATATATTATATATATAATAAAATGGCCTGAATAGAACGCGCCGCGCCGCGGCAGTTCGCGAATTTCGACCATTGACTTCGAATGGACATTTCGGGAGATCCGACCGTCGGATTCTCCTAAAACCGGAACCGTTGGGTTCGTATCGAAAAGAGCTTTCTAGCGAATGTTAGAAATTTGAAATCTAACGGTTGGATTTGGAATTATGTCCAAATCAAATTTGAAAAAGGTCGCTGTAAGTGCAGTTCGATGGCCATTGATGGAAATCGACTGTACGGGCCTTGATAAAATTATTAAAAATAGTAATAATTTGTGTAAAATCATAAGAAATGATTTGTGAAGAATTGGGATGAAAAACTCCATATTTGAAAAGATAAAAATAGATTTTTATCGAAATGAACTAGTTTTGAACTAGGATTATAATTCTATTTATTTTTAAATAAATAAATTGAATTTGAAAAGGGTTTTAAAAATAACCAAAATTTCCAATGATTGCATTGGAGTGGATTTGAATCGAAATTGTCTTCGGAATATTTCGATGTTGGAATTCGTGATTATACAGATGTTGTTATGGAAATTTGAAAGATATATATTTATATCGTTATTTCCAATACGACATTTGTTAGTCGTAGAATTCGATTTTGAATATAAGCCGATATATTTTCTATTCAGAGCCTTGTATTGAATATCGAATGTGATTTGGGTTTGTCGTGAATGGTGTCTTCACTAACACTGTTCTTGAACCCAGTTGAGAAATGATTAAATCTTTTTATTTAGATTTAATGAAGTGTACCAATTAAATAATATTTAATTGGAATTGAAGTGATATTGATTTTTGGGTTTATCGTGAACAGTGTTTTAAATAACACTCGTTCTTTAACCCGATAATTAATGAATGTGATTTTGGGTTTATCGTGAACCGTGTTTTGAATGACACTGATTCTTTAACCCAGTTAACGATTAAAACTAAGTGTAGTTTTAGTGAATCTTTAAATAGATTGAAAAGGTCGAGAATGGAGTATCACCAGTTTTACTCCAGGCGATAGTTAAATCTTTAATTAGATTTGAACGTGAAATGGTAATTGAATTACCGATAACACTGTGGTGTTAGATATGAAGTATAACCAGTTTTACTTCATGGGATGAATAGGTTGGGATTGGGAAATAAAATAAATGATTACTTCGGTGTGGTTCGCTAATCCCGACTAGTTTGAATTGATATTCAAAGGAGATTAAAGAATAAATTTAAAAAATTTATCTTGGATAAAATTAATGGGAACTTTTCCCAAAGTATAGGAATATTTGAATAAAAGAATATTCTGAATTGGAATGAGGCGTATGTTGTGTTTGTGTAACACCTTTATAATATATACGCGAGTTATTCAGAAAGACCGGGTTTATCCCATTCTGAATAACTGATTCGACGTGGTGTCGAAGATGAAGACGGTGGTCGAAGACCGGAAGTCTTCACGTCGTTTGGGTGATAACTGATGATCTTGATTGGGCTGTACACCCAAGAAGATGGAAACAGTTGGTGATCGTCCAGACGTACTTGGAGATCGATGGATATGCGGGGTACTAGGTGCCTCCGGTTTCGTTCAGACCCAGAACGGACTTGTAAATGGACTGTGTGTCTGGCATTGGATTTTAGTCTGTGTGGTTGATTTCTATTAAATATATATCTGTTTGGCGGCGGAGAATTTATTCTCTTGCTTAACGCCCTTCTCTGAGACGTACGAGCTCAGGGGTTATATATTGATGGATATCAAACGCATGGAGTGAATTGCCTGTGTGGCATGCCTAAGTGGCAATTGATCGAGGCTTCTGTTGAAAAGCAAAGTCTTGTGGTGATGATCAAAGCACAGCCTGTGTGGCACAGCTTTGTGTAACGTGAATTCGCGAACCTCGCACCCCGGTGGTGAACCAAAACGGGAGACGGACCTCAGGGAGGGCATGCGTTTCTTTCTAGCTAGAAGTGGCGTCAGTGGTTTTACACGCCCTGACGAGTTTGACTTATGTGGTTGTTGCTGTTGCGAGGCGCCTTGGTTATATCGGTTTCGGCCGATGCATTCTGGTCGGCAGACGGACCAGACTTACACCCCATAGGGTGGGGAAACGTAGTGTTCAGGGTTTAAGTTTAATCCACATCGGTGGACCGGCCCTGTCGCTCCAAGGCTTGACTGAGTACTTGCCTGAGACATGGGCTAGATTGTCTCGAAGTCGGTGAGGACTATCTTTTGCCTCGGTTCATAGACGGAAATCCAATTTCCAAATACGTGACTTTGCGGTTTTAATTGTAGAACTAGTATGGCGACATGATATATGGTACCCATGCCGTCTATGATTGATACTTATGATTTGAAGTGTTTTATACACTATGCACTTATAATAGTATCAAATGATTTGTTTTAAACGTATCAAGCATTCTTTGGCTGTTATAAGGGAAAACCCTATCCTCGGCTGCGTTGCATTGTGTGATGGGACCTGGGTCTTATAACAGCTTCATTTTTCTTTATTTAGCATTGCGCTGTTTGTTTTATGCACTGGTATTCTTGGGAGGAAACCCGTTCCGTGTTATACGGCGTGGTCCCTTGATTTACCTAACTTTAAAAATAAAGATAATAACTGTTTTAGTTCTCACACCAGTCACATGACTGACCTGGAGTTTATTGTTTTAACCTAAACTCTGGGTGCCCCTATTTTGACACGGGCAGCTAGTAGTTTCGGTTTTGCAGATTTATATTCACAGGATCCTGGTTTACAACTGGAACGATATCCGGAAAGCTTTGTATCCGTGTATCTTCTTCTAGTTGTGTATTGTATTATTTTCCGCTGCTATGTATTTAAATGTAATTTAAATCTCTGATATTTCTGTGTAATATTTATTCATTAATACTCTGTATATTCTTGTAATCTGATGCATTGTTGTAATATACAATGAAATGTTCTTCTGTATGCATTCTGATTTGTCGTGTTCTCAGACGATAGGGCGTTTCGAACGGTCTGGGTCGGTTTAGCGACTGGTTCGGACCGAGCGAAATCCCTTTTTCGTCACACAAAGCTACGCCACAAAGGCCGTGCTTTGATCATCACCACAAGACTTTGCTTTTCAACAGAAGCCTCGATCAATTGCCACTTAGGTATGCCACACAGGCGATTCACTCCATGCGTTTGATATCCATCAATATATAACCCCTGAGCTCGTACATCTCAGAGAAGGGCGTTAAGCAAGAAAATAAATTCTCCGCCGCCAAACAGATATATATTTAATAGAGATCAATCACACGGACTAAAATCCAATGTCAGACACACAGTCCATTTACAAGTCCGTTCTGGGTCTGAACGAAACCGGAGGCACCTAGTACCCCGCATATCCATCGATCTCCAAGTACGTCTGGACGATCACCAACTGTTTCCATCTTCTTGGGTGTACAGCCCAATCAAGATCATCAGTAATTACCCAAACGACGTGAAGACCTCCGGTCTTCGACCATCGTCTTCATCTTCGACTTATCGTCGTATCAGTTATTCAGAATGGGATAAACCCGGTCTTTCCGAGTAACTCGCGTATATTTTAAATAAGTGTTACACAAACACATCATACGCCTCATTCCAATTCATTAGTCACTAACCGTAAATTAATCAAGAGAATAATTCCCAAAATATTAACCCCGAAGGACGAAACCAACATCAGATCAATATCCAGAAAACCATTCTGCTTAGCTAACCGACAGTTAGTTTCTGATTTCACATTCACAGGGAAAGGTTCCCATTAATTTTATCCAAGATAAATTTCTTGAATTTATTCTTTATTCTATTTTTGAATCTCAATTCAAACTAGTCGGGATTAGCGAACCTTACCGAAGTAATTATTTATTTTAATTTCCCCATCCCAACCTATTCATCCCATGAAGTAAAACTGGTAATACTTCATATCTAACACCACAGTGTTATCGGTAAATTCAATTACCATTTCACGTTCAAATCTAATTAAAGATTTAACTATCGCCTGGAGCAAAACTGGTGATACTCCATTTTCGATCATTTCAATCTAATTAAAGATTCATTAAAACTCCACTTAGTTTTAATCTTCGACTGGGTTAAAGAATCAGTGTCATTTAAAACACGGTTCACGATAAACCCAAAATCACATTCATTAATTATCGGGTTAAAGAACAAGTGTTATTTAAAACACTGTTCATTATAAACCCAAAAATCATTCCATTAATTATCGAGTTAAAGAACAAGTGTTATTTAAAAACACTGTTCACGATAAACCCAAAAATCAATACCAATTCAATTCCAATTAAATATCATTTAATTGGTACACTTCATTAAATCTAAATAAAAAGATTTAATCTTTTCTCAACTGGGTTCAAGAACAGTGTTAGTGAAGACACCATTCACGACAAACCCAAATCACATTTGATATTCAATATAAGGTTCTGAATAGAAAATATATCGGCTTATATTCAATATCAAATTCTACGACTAACAAATGTCGTATTGGAAATAACGATATAAATATATATCTTTCAAATTTCCATAACAACATCTGTATAATCACGAATTCCAACATCGAAATATTCCGAAGACAATTTCGATTCAAATCCACTCCAATGCAATCATTGGAAATTTTGGTTATTTTTAAAACCCTTTTCAAATTCAATTTATTTATTTTAAAAATAAATAGAATTATAATCCTAGTTCAAAACTAGTTCATTTCGATAAAAATCTATTTTTATCTTTTCAAATATGGAGTGTTTCATCCCAAATCTTCACAAATCATTTCTTATGATTTTACACAAATTATTATTATTTTTAATAATTTTATCAAGGCGCGTACAGTCGATTTCCATCAACGGCCATCGAACTGCACTTACAGCGACCTTTTTCAAATTTGATTTGGACATAATTCCAAATCCAACCGTTAGATTTCAAATTTCTAACATTCGTTAGAAAGCTCTTTTCGATACGAACCCAACAGTTCCGGTTTTAGGAGAATCCGACGGTCGGATCTCCCGTAATGTCCGTTTGAAATAAATGGTCGAAATTCACGAACTACCGCGGCGCGGCGCGTTCTATTCAGGCCATTATATAATATATATAATATATATAATATATACTTCGTCGATTTCTATTTAAAACGAATTATATAAATAGTTTTAAAATCGTTTCAAAAACAATTTCAACTTTCTTTTCAATTCAAATCAAAATTGAATTCTTCTTTATAAATTCATTTTAAAATTCATTTCTATTCAATTCAAATTCGTTTTCAATTCAATTCATTTCGAAATCGTTTTATATTCAATTCATTTCGAAATCGTTATATATTCAATTCATTTTGAAATCGTTATATATTCAGTTCATTTCGAAATCGTTATATATTCAATTCATTTCGAAATCGTTATACATTCAATTCATTTCGAAATCGTTATATATTCAATTCATTTCGAAATCGTTTAAAATCGATATAAATATCGATCACGTCAAAATGGCGTCAATCTAATCAACACGGCTTCATAAATTTCTATTTTCAAATATTCTATTTCAAATATTTCTTTTTCAAAATAGTTGTTATTATCAAAATATTTCGTTCAACACATGACCAATCTCAATGGATGAGTACTGTCAACACATGAACTTTTATTTTATATCGATAAAGATGTAAATTTTATTACTAAAATATTTCGTTCAACACATGACCAATCTCAATGGATGAGTACTGTCAACACATGAACTTTTATTTTATATCGATAAAGATGTAAATTTTATTACTAAAATATTTCGTTCAACACATGACCAATCTCAATGGATGAGTACTGTCAACACATGAACTTTTATTTTATATCGATAAAGATGTAAATTTTATTACTAAAATATTTCGTTCAACACATGACCAATCTCAATGGATGAGTACTGTCAACACATGAACTTTTATTTTATATCGATAAAGATGTAAATTTTATTACTAAAATATTTCGTTCAACACATGACCAATCTCAATGGATGAGTACTGTCAACACATGAACTTTTATTTTATAATATTCTTTATTTTTCAAATTGGAATGAGGCTCAATCAATTACCATATAAAGTTAATTATATGGATTTTCATACATTACACACATATAATAGCATTGAAAAATAATCAACCATCAACCAAAGTGCACTACACTGTATAAGCATCAAATATAGATATCTAACGCTTATAACAGCCTATCAATCAATCGATCGACATATTTAATCAATCAGGATGAGTGAACTTCAAATTTCATCCCAACACCCGTGTGGGGTTTCAAACAATCAAACACAGATTTTATTTGTGCAGTTGGGCGATGTGTAAAATTTATCGACCCAATCAATGTCCTTCAAATAGGTGTACATAAACAAACCGTCTGGTTTGTAAATGAATATTTATTTATTCACATTCACGTTAAAAATTATATTTTTAACGACAAAACATTTTATTCCAACATATGAATTTCTATTCAGTTCATTCTTTAAATAAAATGATATTTTTATTTTTCTAACTTATTTTAGAAAATTTCGGCGGCATAACGGCACGATACTAGAAACGGGACAAGGCCTAGCCTTATCCCCGGTCTAGTGAAGGCCCACGCCATTCACATATCAATCTAAATCACCAAACAACCAAATTCAAATCATATCATATAACTAATCTATGCAACCAAACAAACAAGTCCATGGTCTGTGGACGATTGTGTCGGGTGCTACTAAGCACCGTCTGCATCCTAGTATATATATATAAATAGAAATGAAATTGAAAGGTGAGAAATTCTCACCAATAGCTATCCAATACCACGACTCTTCCTTTATTGAAATTTTCGCCAACCTCGCCTTTTTGTCGCTTTCGCCCGTATTCTCTACATATGTAAAAATCGAATTTTTACGATGCTATTCAATATATAAAAATATGATTTTTACTTCGACTTTCAATATATAAAAATCTGATTTTTACTTCGACTTTCAATATATAAAAATCTGATTTTTACTTCGACTTTCAATATATAAAAATCTGATTTTTCTTTTTAAAGTTCAAATCCTTTCCTTTTTTAAAGTTTAAATCTTTTTCTTTTTTTTTTAAATCTCAAAATAAAATCAGTTTTTCAAACCCTTTTAAAATTCAGTTTTAAACCTTTTTTTTAAAATTCAGTTTTAAACTTTTCAAAGATCAGTTTTTAAACTTTTCAAAAATCAGTTTTTAAACTTTTCAAAAATCAGTTTTTAAACTTTTCAAAAATCAGTTTTTAAACTTAAAATCGAAATTAGTTTTTAAACCCTAAAATCGAAATTTTCAGATTAAAATAAAAATAAAATAAAGTAAAAAAAAACTTACTGTATCTCGAAGAAAAAAAAGGGGGGGGCGTCGTCTTCGTCGGAGCTGGCTTCTAGGGGGGGCGTCGATGTCGGCGGCAGGTGGTTGCGGTGGTGGGGTCTTCAGTGCCGAAGCGAAGGGGTGAAGGGGGGGGGGGGGGGGTTACGGGTTTGGGTTCGAACTGAAAAAGGGCGTCGGTTCTCGTGGGGGTTTGGGGCTTCGGGACTCACACACGAGGGAGGAGGGAGAGGGGAGCTCGAGGGTGGTGGGCGCTGGCTTCGTCGGGCGGTGGCGATGGGTGGTGGTTTGATGCCCCTGAGGAGGCGGCGGCGAAGTTTTTTTTTTTTTTCGTCGACTGAAATGAAATTTAGGGGGGGGGGCAGAGATAAAGGAAAGGGGTTTTCCTTCTTTTTTTATTTATTTATTTAATTAATTAATTTTCAAAAAGTTGACTTTCACATACGACCTCGAAACGAGGCCCACCGCCTGTCGTCCATAGCGTTTTACCCCCATTCCGAACACAATGGGATATGTATCGCAAGCTGATTTGACCATTTGAATCAGTTTCCGTTTAATTTACATTTAAATCACTATATTGAATTTTAAACGTACATTTCAAATTACCGGGGTCACATACTAACTAGAAAAATTCCAGAAAAATATTTTCTAGCTTTGTATTGACGATACGGTCCTAACAAAACTAGTTTCGATGAATTCTGAGACCGTTTGAAAAATGGCCATTTTCCAGTCGATTAAAATCAACTGAAACTGGTCAAACGCGTTTTCCTTTGCCACGCTCACATATTGATTCGAAAAATTATGAAATTTGGAATCTAGCAATAACTTAACATCACGGACCCAACAAAACTGGTTTCATCGAAATCCGAGGTCCTTTGCAAAATGTCCATTTTTAAGGGCCTGAATTCCATAGCGACTATTCAGAATTTTCAACTGGACATATCTTTTGATTCCCGCTATGAAATTTTGATTTTTCAGATTCGTTGGAAAGATATTATCAATTAGATCCTAATGTTTTTGGTTTCACTAAAATCCGGATTGTTTTGCACCCGGTACATTCAATTGAAGTTTGAAATCGAATTATTGAACTACCGCGCCATTTTCAATTCTATTTATAATTATATATAAATATTTATATTCTAACGACGACGCGTATAAATATATACGTTCGAATTATATTCAAAATAAATTTCTCGTCGATATTATTTAAAATAATTCATTTTAAATAATCAAAATTCGCTAAAATTGCCAAAATAAAAATTTTAAACTGGCCCAGATTTTCGGGTTGTTACACAATGCAACGCACACCAGAGGATAGGGTTTTACCTTATAATGGTCAAAAGATGCTAAATACGTAAAACGGATTACTACTAGTGTATATATGTTTTAAATAAAAACATTTCAATCATAAGTATCAATCCTAGACGGCATGGGTACCATATATCATGTCGCCAATACTAGTTCTACAATCAAAATCGCAAGGTCGTATTGGAAATTGGATTTCCATCATGAGTCGAGGCTAGGGGCAAGCTCCTCTCCGATTCGAGACACTCTAGCAAATGCCTCAGGATCCCCCGCAGTGAACCCTTGGATCTTCAGGGCCGGTCCCCGCCTATGGGCAGTGGATTAGTTATGCCTGAACACACGCTTCCCGGTCCCTTTGGACCTATAATATGACCACCAACGGCCTATAAAACACGAGGCGCCTCAAAATCCATCATCCACATAAGTAAAATGTCAGCGCTAGTAGGTCCCTGACATCACTCTAGGTAGAAAGAAACGTGTGCACTCCCTGCAGTCCGTATCCCGTTTTTGACTCATACCGGGGTGTGAGGCTCGCGAAGTCACGCTATACACAAAGCTACGCCTAAACAGGCCGTGCTTTGATCATCAACCACAAGGCCTGCTTTTCAACAAAAGCCTTGATCAATGCATCTTAGTATGCCATATTGTCAGTCCATACTATACCATTGATTTCTACCAATATATAACCGCTAAGCTTGTACGTCTCAGAGAAGGGTGTTAACCACCAAACAGATATATATTAAGAGAGATCAACGAATGTAGTATAAAGGACTACAACGTCAGACATACATTCCATTTATAAACTTATGCTCTGGGTCTGAGCGAAAGTCAAATCCATACAAATCAACACTTCGTCCGAACGGCCACCACTGAAGCCCTTTCAAGGTAGCTACTCCTCTCATGGGTCTCAGTAGCAACACATCCATTCGACGTGAAGATCGCCGGTCTTCAATCACCGTCTTTAAATCTTCGACTTAGAACGTCGTATAATCATTTGAAATGAGATTGAACTCGGTCTGCTCAAATGATTCTCGCATATATATATAATAATTTGAAAACATTTCCTATCGTTATTAATATTTGATAACGACCTATCGCTAACTTTATTTATATAAAAATAGCCTAAATTAATTTAACGACGCTTCGGGTCAATGGGCGACCCTGGCGCTGTTTTCAACCAAATTTGATTTACACATAACTTGAAATCTAACCGTTGGATTTTGACGAAATTTATGTCATTGGAAAGATCTTCCCAAAGCAGTCCTAACGGCTCCAGTTTTGGGAAAATTCGATGGTCGGATCTCTCGGTATAACCGTTTAAAGTTACGATTGCCGATACGCGAACTGCCATGCGCGTTCCGTTTAATTTATAATTTATATTTATATATATATAAATATAAATCGTTTGGCGATTTCAACTATTAACGTCTATTCTTTTATCGCATTTAAAATGACGATCAAAATATCACTTTTATTTTACTCTGTTTTTATTTACATTTAAAATGTAAATAAAATGTGCTTTTTAAATTCACTTTAATTCATGCTTTATTTACACCAAATATAAATCGATGTTCTTTTTCTATCTTTGGTTTATTTACACTAAATGTAAATAAATAATTAAATAATCTTTTTCTGTCTTTTGGTTTATTTACTCTAAATGTAAATAATTATTCTTTCTTACCATTTATTTATTTACCTAGATATAAATAAATGTTTTCATTTATCTTTTCTTATTTCTTTACCCAAATGTAAATAAATGGTTTTTCTACTTCTCACTTTTCTTATTTATTTACACTATTTGTAAATAAATGTTTTTACTTTTCTTTTATCTTATTTATTTACATTATTTGTAAATAAATGTTTTACTTTTACTTTTGCTATATTTATTTACATTAATTGTAAATAAATGTATCTAATTTCTTATTCATATTTATTTACGCTATTTGTAAATAAATGGTTTCAATTTCCTTGCCAATCCTATTTACATAGTAAATGTAAATAAATGTATTTTTTTAATTCTTTTCTAATATTTCTTTTTAACATAAAAAGAATATCTTATGTTAATTCTTTTCTAACATTTCTTTTTATTATTTTTATTTACATAAGAAAATGTAAATAATTACCATCCACATTTTGGTTCTTTTTATTCCTTTTTTTACATAAGAAAATGTAAATAAATTCTAATTCACAAGTTTAGTCTTATAATCTTAATTACATAGAAATGTAATTTTATTTACAATGTAAAAACATGTTCTTTAATTACATAAAAGTATAATTTTATTTAATCTTTTATTTATCTAATGTAAATAAATGTCTTACTTTTTCTATGTTTTATTGTATTTACACTAAATAGTTTATATATGCTTTAACCTCCCACATTGGATAGGTATTGTTGTGATTACTGGACAGCCGGGCGGGTCCGGGCAGGTTTACATCACAACTCAATCCAACCTCGGGTTAAGCATCCTTTTTCTTATTTATTTACCTAAGTATAAATAAATGTTTTAAATTTTTCTTATTAATTTACACTATTTGTAAATAGATGTTTTAATTTCTTTTCATATTTATTTACTAAATATAAATAAATATTCTCTTTCTCTAATTTACAAAGAAACGTCAACTTTGTTTCAACTATATTATTTCAATTAACATGGTAATTTAGTTTTGTCTAATTTGTTTTACAACCATTTCATGATAACAAGATGACATATTTGTTTTGAATTATTTCATTTTAACAAATATGATATATTTGTTTTTCACTATCTTACAAATCAACACCATTAATCATCCTTTTTGAATCGACACATTTAATTAACACAATTGTTAATTCTTAAATTAACCAAAATGGCTTTTTTTTTGTTCACACAAACATTATAATAACTAAAATGTTTATTCAAAATAAGCAATTCTAATAAAATGGGGTGTTTATTCTAAATACACAATTCTAATAAAATGGGGTGTTTATTCTAAATACACATGTTGTAACAAAATGTTACTTTATACTAATGCAACAAAAATAACATTACTCTTTTATCAATTAACAAAACGAAAATTTGGTTTTGTCTAGTTCTTTTTATGTAAACCAAATGACAATTTGTCTAATTCTCTTTTTATGTAAACAAGATGTGAATTTTGTCTAATCCTCTTTTTAAATATGTACACAAAATATGATTTTTTTATATCCCTTTTAATGAAATCAAAATGCTCATTTTTATTTTTATCTAAAAGGGAAAATGACACAAACATGTTTCTTTTTAATCCCTAAAGGGGAAAAAGGATGTTAACCCAAAAATGATACCCATAATTCTAAAAAGAAGAGCTAGCAAAAATGTTCTAATTGATGTTGAAAGGAAATGGCGACAAAAATGATCCTTTTTGATTCATACTTCTATCTAAAATGTTAATAAAAATAATGCAACTTTCAACTTCATAATTTTTATTTTTAAAATGAAACAAAAAACAAACAAACCTTTTTAATTTTAAAAGGAATGACACAAAATGATCTTTTTAATATTAAAAGAAACAACAACTAAATGTTTCTTTTTACCTAAAAGGGAAAATGACACAAACATGTTTCTTTTTAATCCCTAAAAGAAAATGGCAACAAAAAATTTCTTTTTATTAAATTGACAATTTATCTCAATTCAATAAAATAGGAAAAATGATAAATTTATATTGAATTGACGCTTTTATTTCAATTCAATAAAATAGACAAAACAATATTTTTACAATTATTCAACAAACATTTCCAACATGATCTAATTTAAATTCAACCACATCGATCTATAATTTTAGCGAACCAACCTATGTTATTACAACACAGAAAAAATCAATTAAATCATCGCATCACAATCATTAAAATCAATACACAACAGATTCAACACAACATAGATAAATCAATGAATTTTATATCACAACAACACAGATCTAGATTATTAACAAACAAACGATGAATTATAATGCGAGTAAATTAATTAAATTTAATTAAATTAATAAATCAGGAATTCTCACATCGATTGGTTTTGGTCCTGATTTTCTCTGAATTTCCAACAGTCTCTATTTTGGTCTTGGTCAGTTCTATGTTGTAGTATTCTTCAATACGATTGCAATGCATTTCATTTCGTTGTATTATTTGTTAATTAAACTTTTGCTGATCCTTCTTTCCTTCTTCTTCGTGAATTGCCTGTCATCGTGAACCCACTTGTTCCCCGCCTCCATGGAAATCGATGCGAACGCTGCCACTTTGAAGCTCGATTTCTCATAAATTAGCGCACAAGAATTGATATCAACCGTTGGTTGTGATGAGCTCCCCTAGCTATACACCTTTCCCTTTAGAAATTTTGGAAACCATCGACTAGATTGAAAGAAAAAAGAAAAAAGAAAGAACGAGAGAGCATTTCAACCATTGAAAAGAGAAGGGGCAGCGTCTACGTTTGTTTTTCTGAAATAAGGGTTATCGATTAATTTTAGGGTATTTATAAATTTATTTAATTCTCTTTTTTTTTAACCCCTTATGTTTTATTCTATTTTTGACTTATTAAATAATAACCTTTATGTTATTATTTTCTTCAATTTTTAGTCCTTGTATGTTGTAGGAGTTACAATAGCATTTATACACTATTCGGAAAAATATGATACTAACTTAATAGTTGTATTCATTTATCGATTTTCCATATATGAAATTTATGTATCAAATGGACGGACATTCAAAGGAATTCATACGAATCATTTTTGATATGTTCAAGAAAAAGAAAATGACAATAACCTATTCATTATGTCAACTTAATTTATAAGTTTAGATTTTCTAGCAAATGTGCAATAGAATAAAACAAACTTATAAATATTTGATTTGCTTTAAATGATTTTATAGGCATTAAATCATACAAATGATTTATTACTTATTTTGGTTCCCTCTAATTTCTTCGTTTGAAAAGAGAATTTGTATACATAAGTCTTTCATTGATTAACCCATTATTTTGTCTATTAATGAAAAATTCGTTTTCATTCATGATAGGTTTATTATCGAGATTGATTTAACATAAGGAAACAAGGAGAATTCATGAAAAAAACAAAAATGCAACCTTTGTAATTAAGACAGAAATGTATATTTGATTCCATTTTGTTTGTCTAAATATTTAATTTTCATTCGTAGAATGTTAAAAAGAAAGGTATTATTAATTTCCATATATGTTATTAATTTATACAAAGTCATTTAATGGAAATTAATAGCATGCAACATTTCTAAGGCAATAATATGTATATAGAATAAAAAAAATGCCTTCTAAAAGGTAACCAAAATTATAATTATTTTTCTTCGAAAAGAAAAAAAATTATTTTAAAATTAATGAAAAATTACATGAGATAGAAATGAAAAGGAAAAGAAAAGAAAAGAAGGAAATACAATGCAATATTTATGAGAGGATAAATAAGAAGAATATTTCAATTTGGAAGGAGATGAATGGTGTAGTATTAATGAAACAACGAAGAAAGGACAATGAAATAAATGCAGCTATTCACATTTAAAATAAATAAATTTATGAAGGTTTGAACCATTTCAAATCCCTGCACATTATTTGCAATACAAAATTAGTCTTTATTTATAAACTTCAATTTTTAAACTATCACCGAAAAAAGAAAATTTCTTTCTTATTATTCTCTTCCTTTCTCTCAAATTCAAATATAGAGTAAAACGTTTTCTTTTGTCAAACGTTCATATTAAGGGTTCAAATCTACAGGATATTCCAATATAAATTTGGTGTTCTTAGTATTCCATTTATACTTAATGTCATATTAAATATAATTCATTATGATTAATACGTTTTTCCAATAAGATTATTTAAGTCATATTAAATACAATTAATTTGTTTTTCAATACTAACATCAAATTAACGTACTTCCCAAGTTAACATAGAATGAACGTGTTTCCCATATTTTCTAACCTACGTCTTACTTCAAATAACATAAATTTTTAATTGTGATTATTTAAAATAATTTATTTTAAATATCAAAAACTCATTAAAATTACTTTATTTTAAAATAACATGGGAAAAATCACGAACATGGGAAATGACCACAATAGTCGTCTCCCAAAGTTACATGACCATACGACTTTGTATGTGACAGAAATAAATATTCTACGATCCTATGATGCGTAGAATGTGGGTCGTTACACAGAGCTTTGGTTATTACAAAGCTACGGGGTACGACATATTTTGAATTGAAGATAGAACTCATCAGAGTTATATTATCTCGTTAGAGATAGGGTTAGAAATACCCTAGAATGAGATTTTGGAATAGTTCGGTGAGAGAGCGTCTTTTGGAAGTGAATTATTTTGAACTAAGTAAATCGTTTTGAAAGTATGATTATTTTAGAAATATAATTAAGGATAAGGATTCTTGAGTATTGTTTCGATGTCGCGATTGGACGTATATAGGGATTTTTAATATACGCCTAGCTAATGTATATACGAAGTCCAGTGTATACTAGATAGATATAGAATCACATTCTAGTCGCTCGAGGATTAATTTATTGATGACCATGGCACCATCAGTAGTGATTTTCGAGTTTCGAAAGTAGGATGACTATATGATTCCGGCTACGACGTCAAGAAATACTTAAATTATTTCGATATATCGGAAATATTAAAGGAATTTAATATAAGGTAGATAAGCTAAAAACATAATTAACTTGGACAATAGGTCATGAGTAGCCTGTAAATAGCTAGAAAAATGTTTAAGAGTAAAGTTCGTCTGAAGGATTGGAAAATGAATCTGGAATATGCACGTACGTAAGCTTATTTGTTAAGCCCATGCGTCGAACATCACTCCGTTCTAACAAAAGTAACTGATCAAGTCATAACGAATGTTTGAATATAAATATTAAGATCTAATAAGTATAATCAGAGAAGATATCATATTCCTCGATAAGTGTTAATCAATAGAGTCGAACCTATACCTGGCATGAATTGTAAACGGTAAAATGCAAGATTAAGCAATTTTCTCGGAAGTATATTTCGGCAATCAAACTCCCCTCAAGGAATTTGAAGACAATTTTGGCTTAAGTTAAGAATTTGTTTAAAAAGATGATTTAAATTGTAATAAATATCTGAGTGGGGGAGAAAACTACTCTTCCCCAGTTGAAACTATATGAGCAATCCAAACAGAAAATATTTGAAGAGTAACCATTTACGATACAATGGAAAACAAAATTTGAAGTAAGATTTACTCAAGAGGTAGTAAAAAAAACGAATATCCCAAGAATGAATTACTTATGATTGTATCCTTAGTTGTGCTCGACTTTCCTATCTCAGCCTAAGTTAGTTTCATCATTTAAATTCGAACCGTTGAGTAGCGTCATTCATCCCCTTTTTCTTAAGCTTGGTCGAATATCTTGTCTCGAATCATCGTACTTTTGAACTACCTATACTTGTACTGTGACGGCCGGGAATTTCGCTCGATCCGAATCAGTCGTTAAACCGATCTAGACCGTTCGAAACCCCTGATCGTTTGAGAACAGGACAAATTAGAACACAAAAAGAAGAACATTTCATTGCTATTACAACAATTCCATCAGATACAAGAATATACATAGTATAAATGAATAAATTACATTCAATAAATATCAGAGATTACAATAAATTACATAGCAGCGGAAAATTATACAAAACACAACTGAAAGTAATGCACAGATACAGAGCTTTCCGAGCATTGTTCCAGCTGTAAATCAGGATCCTGTGAATATAAATCTGCAAAACCAAAACTACTAGTTGCCCGTGCGGAAAATGAGGCACCCTGAGTTTAGGTTAAAACAATAAACTCCAGGTCAGTCATGTGACTGGTGTGAGAACTAAAACAGTTATTCAAAACTTTACTTTAAAAGAGAGTAATTCAAGGGACCACGCCGTATAACACGGAACGGGTTTCCTCCCAAGAATACCAGTGCATATCAATAAACAACGCAATGCTTTTTCGAAAAATGAAGCTATTATAAGACCCAGGTCCCATCACACAATGCAACGCAAGCCGGAGGATAGGGTTTTCCCTTATAATAGCCAAACATGCTTGGTACGTTTAAAACAAATCATTTGATACTATTATAAGTGTATAGTGTCAAAACAATTCAATCATAAATATCAATCATAGGCGGCATGGATACCATCTATCATGTCGCCATACTAGTTCTACAATTAAAACCGCAATACACGTATTGGAAATTGGAATTCCGTCATGAGTCGAGGCAAGGGGCAAGCTCCTCTCCGCTTTCGAGACACTCTAGCAAATGTCTCAGGACTACACACTCTGGGCAATCCTGGATCTTCAGGGCCGGTCCTCACATACGTTAGAGGATTATTTATTCCTGAACACACGTTTCTCTGTCCTTACAGACCTATAATCGAGGTGCCTCATCCAACAACCACATAGGTGAAAAGTATATAAATGTCAGGGCTGGTAAGTCACTGACACCACCAAAGCTAGAAAGAAACGTCGTGCTCTCCCTGCAGTCCGTATCCTCATACCGAGGTGTGAGGCTCGCGAATCCACGATATACACAAAGCTGCCACGTAGGCCGTGCTTTGATCATCAACCACAAGACTTTGCATTTCAACAGAAGCCTTGATCCATGCAACTCAGCGTGCCACACAGGCAATTCATGCCATGCGATTGATATCTATCGACATATAACCTCTAAGCTCGTACGTCTCAGAGAAGGGCGTTAAGCAAGAGAATAAATTCTCCGCCGCCAAACAGATATATATTTAACAGAAATCAATCAACACAGAATAAAATCCAATGTCAGACACACAATCCATTTACAAGTTCGTTCTGGGTCTGAACGAAACCGGAGGCACTTTCCTCGCATATCCATCGATCTCCAAGTACGTCTGGACGACCACCAACTGATTCCCTCATCTTGGGTGTACAGCCCAATCAAGATCATCAGTAATCACCCAAACGATGTGAAGACTTCCGGTCTTCAACCATCGTCTTCATCTTCGACATTTCGTCGAATCGGTTATTCAGAATGGGTATAAACCCGGACTTTCCGAACAACCCCCGTATATTAAAACAAATGTTACACCAACACAACTTACGCCTCATTCCAATTCAGAATATTATTTTATTCACAAAATCACATTTTTAGAGAAAGGTTCCCATTAATTTTATCCAAGATAAATTCTTTAAAATTTATCCTTTAATCTTCATTTGGATGACATTTCAAACAAAATTTTGGTTTTTCAAACTAGTCGAGATTAGCGAACCACATCGAAGTAATTATTTTTTTATTTCCCAATCCCAACCTATTCATCCCATGAAGCAAAACTGGTAATACTCCATATCTAACACCCTGGTGTTATCGGTAAAATTAATTACCATTTCACGTTCAAATCTAATTAAAGATTTAACTATCGCTTTGGAGCAAAGCTGGTGATACTCCATTCTCGCTCATTTTCTAAATTTGATAATTTAGATTATTAATTCACATTTCAATCTAATTACAGATTCATTAAACTCCTTTTACTGGGTTAAAGAACTAATGTCCTTTAAAACACAGTTCACGACAAACCCAAATCACATTCTATTTATTATCGGGTTAAAGAACTAGTGTTATTTAAAACACCGTTCACGATAAACCCGCAAATCAATTCTATTTACAACCCATTTCTAATCCAATTTATTTATTTAAAAATAAATGGGTTTTAATTTTAGTTCAAAACTAATTCATTTCGATAAAAATCTATTTTTATCTTTTCGAATATGGAGTTTTTCATCCCAATTTTTCCCAAATCATTTCTTATGATTTTACACAAATTATAACTATTTTTAATAATTTTATCAAGGCCCGTACAGTCGATTTCCATCAACGGCTATCGAACTGCACTTACAACGACCTTTTCCAAATTTGATTTGGACGTATCTCCAAATCCAACCGCTAGATTTCAAATTTCTAATATTCGTTAGAAAGCTCTTTTCGATACAAACCCAACGGTTTCGGTTTTAGGAGAATCCGACGGTCGGATCTCCCGTAATGTCTGTTTGAAATAAATGGTCGAAATTCACGAACTGCCGCGGCGCGGCGCATTCTATTAAGGCCATTATATTATATATATAATATATAATATATATTTCGTCGATTACTACTTAAAAATGAATTTTATAAATAGTTTTGAATTCGTTTCAAAAACAATTTCAACCTTTATTTCAAATTCAAATCAAAATTGAATTTCCTATTATAAATCCTTTTTACTTTCATTTCTATTTGATTTCAATTCAAATCGATTTGAATTCATTTCGTTTTCTATTCAGTTTTAAATTCAATTCGTTTTCTATTCAATTTGAATTCAATTCGTTTTCTATTCAATTCGAATTCAAATTGGTTTTCTATTCAATTTAAATTCAATTCGTTTTCTATTCAATTCGAATTCAAATTGGTTTTCTATTCAATTCAAATTAAATTCGTTATATATTCAATTGAAATCAAATTTGTTTTCTATTCAATTCAATTCGAAATCGTTTCATATTCGATTCATTTCGAAATCGTTTCATATTCAATTCATTTCGAAATCGTTTTATATTCAATTCATTTCGAAATCGTTTTATATTCAATTCATTTCGAAATCGTTTTATATTCAATTCATTTCGAAATCATTTCATATTCAATTCATTTCGAAATCGTTTCATATTCAATTCATTTCGAAATCGTTTCATATTCAATTCATTTCGAAATCGTTTTATATACAATTCATTTCGAAATCGTTTTATATTCAATTCAATTGAAATCGTTTTATATTCAATTCATTTCGAAATCGTTTCATATTCAATTCATTTCGAAATCGTTTCATATTCAATTCATTTCGAAATCGTTTCATATTCAATTCATTTCGAAATCGTTTCATGTTCAATTCATTTCGAAATCGTTTCATATTCAATTCATTTCGAAATCATTTTATGTTCAATTCATTTCAAAATCGTTTTATATTCAATTCATTTTGAAATTGTTTTATATTCAATTCATTTTTCATATTCAATTTATTCGATTACGAAATCACTTTTCAATATTCATTTTAAAATGAGTAAAATCGATATAAATATCGTTCACGTCAAAATGGTGTCAATCTAATCAACACGGCTTCATGTATTTCTATTTTCTAATATTCTATTTCAAATATTTCTATTTTTAAAATATCTCGTTCAACACATGACTAATCTCAATGGATGAGTACTGTCAACACATGAACCTTTATTTTATAATATTCTTTATTTTTCAAATTGGAATGAGGCCCAAACAATCACCATATAATGTTAATTATATGGATTTTCATACATCACACGTATATAACAGCATTGAAAAATAATCAACCATCAACCAAAGTGCACTACACTGTATAAGCATCATATATAGATATCTAACGCTTATAACAGCCTGTCAATCAATCGATCGACATATTTAATCAATCATGATGAGTGAACTTCAAATTTCATCCCAACACCCGTGTGGGGTTTCAAACAATCAAACACATGTTTTATTTGTGCAGTTGGGCGATGAGCAAAATTTATCATCCCAATCCATCAGTCAAATCAGTGTATATAAACAAATTAGTCGATTCGCTTATAAATTTTCATTTATTCACAATCACGTTAAAAATTATATTTTTAACGATAAAATATTTTTAACTATATAAATATTTTATTTTATTACAACAAATGAAATTCTATTCAGTCCCTTTACAAAGTAAAAATGGTATTTTTATTTCTCTAACTTATTTTAGAAAATTTCGGCGGCATAACGGCACGATACTAGGAACGGGACAAGGCCTAGCCTTATCCCCGGTCTAGTGAAGGCCCACGCCATTCACACATCAATCAAATCCATTTCATTTCACCAAACAACTCAATTCAAACCAAATAATCTAACCAACAACTCAACCAAACAAACAAGTCCATGGTCTGTGGACGATTGTGTCGGGTGCTACTAAGCACCGTCTGCATCCTAGTATATATATATAACTAGAAAAAGAAATTGAAGAGTGAGAAATTCTCACCGATAGCTATCCTAACTCCACGGCACTTCTAATGCAGGAAATCGTCATTGTTCTCGTCTCTTATCACTTTCGTCGCCCGTAGCCACTACATATGTAAAAATCGAATTTTTACTTTGTTATTCAATATATAAAAATCGAATTTTTACTTCGCTATTCAATATATAAAAATCGAATTTTTACTTCGCTATTCAATATACAAAAATCGAATTTTTACTTCGCTATTCAATATATAAAAATCGAATTTTTACTTCGCTATTCAATATATAAAAATCCTATTTTTACATCGCTATTCTCTATATAAAGATTTCGCCTTTTCAAATTTAAAGATTTCGCCTTTTCAAATTTAAAGATTTCGCCTTTTCAAATTTAAAGATTTCGCCTTTTCAAATTTAAAGACTTCGCCTTTTCAAATTTAAAGATTTCGTCTTTTCAAATTTAAAGACTTCGCCTTTTCAAATTTAAAGATTTCGCCTTTTCAAATTTAAAGACGATATTTCTAATATTCCTAACATGTAAAAATTATATTTTTAATTCTCTACATAAACAAAAAATCATATTTTTACATCTTCTACATAATAAAGATTATATTTTTAATACTTTAAAAATATAAAAATCATATTTTTAATACTTTACACAAGTAAAAATCATATTTTTTTTAACCTCCTACTTTCATGAAAATTATATTTTTGACTTCATGCTTCTATAAAAATTATATTTTTATACTCCCCCAATTATATACAGATTATATTTTTATAATAAAAATCTAATCTTTCCTATTTTTAAAAATCATAACTTCTTGTATTGTAAAAAATCATTCCCGTCTATAAATTCAGAACCAAAACTTTTCATAATATAAAAATTAGTTTTTCTTTTATAAAATAAAATCAGTTAGAAAATAAATTATTTAATTAAATAAGAAAACTTACTGTATTTTCCTAGAGGGGGTGCGAGTGGTTCAACAGCGGAAAGAGGAGCGGACTATCGTGGAGGTGGATTGCGAGGAGCGGTGATGGACTTCAGGCGGAACTCGCGGTGGCGCTAGGCGGAGAAAAGGAGGAGGGGGTGCGGATTCGGCCGATGGCAGCAGTGGGCGCGGTGGGGCCTGCGCTGATGGGAACGGCGGACCTTTTCAGAGAGGGGGGGTTTCTCTACAGGACTGAGGAGGCGGGAGGAGGAGAGGAGGGGGCGAGGCTGCGGCCAACTCTGGAGGTGGTGGAGGGCATCGTCGTCGATGACGAGGGGGGGCGCTCGATCGTTTGGGGTTTTCGATTTTTTTTTCTTTTCGTTTCTGATTTGAACTGAAGGGGGGGCAACGTATAAGGGGAGAGGAGAGAGAAGGATATTCTTTTTTTTATTATTTAATTCAAAAAGTTGACTTTTACATACGACCTCTAAACGAGGCCCACCGCCTGTCGTCCATAGCGTTTTACCCCCATTCCGAACACAATGGGATATGTACTATAAGCTGATTCGACTGTTTCGATCAGTTTTCGTCAAAATCAACATATAACTCTATATATTGAATTTGAACGCGCATTTCAATTTACCGGGGTCACATACGAACTCGAAAAATTCCACAAAAATATTTTCTAGCTTCGTATTGACGATACGGTCCTAACAAAACTAGTTTCGTCGAATTCTGAGACCGTTGCAAAAATGGCCAATTTCCAGTCGATTAAAATCAACTGAAACGGGTCAAACGCGTTTTCCTTTGCCACGCTCACATATTGATTCAGAAAATTATGAAATTTGGAATCTAGCAATAACTTGACATCACGGACCCAACAAAAGTAGTTTCGTCGAAATCCGAGGTCGTTTGCAAAATTCCCATTTTTAAGGGCCTGAATTCCATAGCGACTATTCAAAATTTTCAAATGGACATATCTTTTGATCCCCGCTATGAAATTTCGATTTGTCAGATTCGTTGGAAAGATATCATCAAATAGATCCTATTATTTTTGGTTTCACTAAAATCCGGATTGTTTTGCACCCGGTACATTCAATTGAAGTTTGAAATCGAATTATCGAACTACCGCGCCATTTTCAATTCTATTTATAATTATATATAATTATTTATATTCTAACGAAGGCGTATATAATATATACGTTCGATTTATATTCAAAATAAATTTCTTGTAATGACCCGCATTTTTAGAGGTATATAATTAATTTATTTAATTATATAATTGGTGATTTAGAGAAGTTAATGATCGTTTAATTAAATAACATTGAATATTTAATTAATAATTATAATATAATAATATATTATAATGTCGAAATAGTCGGAAATAGTGAAATTCACAATATCATGTGAATTGAATAGCATACGAGATTTGGTGGAGTTTCGATTCGAAATATAATAACGATTATATTCAATCGACGACAGTTTGAACGTATAATTATAATATAATTAAAGTAGAGCGCGTAACGACGCGGCAGTTCGCTATTTGGCGATTTAGACTTCAACTGGATGTACAGGGTTCGTTTTAAATCGGATCTCTGTGAAACAAGAAACGTGTGGAGCTGGTGGAGTATATCTTTCTAGTGGAAGAGAAAAATCGGGATTTCGTCGTGTAGATTTTGAGTTACGTCCAAATCAAATTCTCAGAAATGCAGCGCCCTGACCATAACGATTTAATTATATTTTTATATAAGGATTTTAATGACCCGCATTTCCAAGGGTATAATAATTAATTAATTTAATTATTTAAAATATCTATGTGGCGATATTGACGACTTGAATTGAACAAATTTTTTATATATATATATACTTAACTATACTAGAAATTACCCATTGTGAACAGAGATTTGAGGTAATAAGAAAAAGCAGTGCTAAAGGTAAATATTACATAAGTATAAGAAATACAGAAGGGCATTTGTAAAATGAATACTCTACTGGACCGTAACATGTACAGTGCTGAGAAACGCCCCTACTATATAGTGGATCATTAATTTGACATTTGATCATTTAATTATAAGATATTAGTTTGATAAACTATCACACACAATTGTTTTACACCACGAAAGAGTAAAACGTTGGACAACATGGATCGCTTAATGATAAACAACGATATATATGGCTAAAATTTCTAAGTGCATACAGTAAAACAAATAGTATAGAAATGGTCCAGATTGGATCTGCATGGCCTCGTTTTGAATACAGCAGCCAATAGAATCGAACGGCTTAAATACCTCTCCAACTCCTTATAAAAGGGAATGAGCGAAACCTAATTTTCCATCTTCCTAGTCAATGAACAGAACGGCGCCTCCACTTCAGGGAAAAATAAACGAACCAAAATTCCTCCATCCAAAAATCGTTCAAGCCTCTCACTAAAATCATAACCGATTAACTAGAGGAGGGTCAAGCTGTTCGAAAGGTAGCTGATCAACGACGGTGATGAACTGTGGCATTTCCTAGTGGCTGAGATTCTGCCTGGAAGCGGCCGACTGTCGAAGACTTTTGGTCGGTGAACTAAAGCACCGAGCTGGGCGGCGTTCAGTGCAAAGGAGAGTGGCGTTGGGTAGCAGCGGTCGGCGGTTCCAGATCTGGTGCAGGTGGCTGGCGTTAAGTGCGGTGATGGTTCTTGTTTGGTCGAGGTTGGGTATGTTTGGAGTGCGTGATTTTTTTTAGAAGAATGACGATGGGGACAGTCTACGGTTTTGTATGGGTTTGTAAATATTGATGACGTGGTGGAGTTTGTACTGACGTGTAGGGAGTGCATGAAGGTGAGGATAAACAGGAGGTTTTTAACGCAAGGAGGATGGGACACAGGAAGATTCATGGAAGTGGTTTGACAGGAGCTCACGAGTTGGGTTTTTAAAGGGGAAAATAACGTGAAGGAGGCTGGTTCTATTTTAGTCGGTAAAGTCTTGGAGCAAAAAAAGACATGCGGCAAATGGCCATTTTTACGAGGCTCAAGGACTGAAATTTCAAGTGGAAGAAGAAGAAGTTTAAACATGGGCCTAGAGTGAAAACGTGATTGGGCCGGTGAGTAATTTTGATGAGGCCATTTTGAATTAAACAAATGAAGTAACTTTTGAAATCTATATTGTTATTAACTTGTTAGGGTGAACGGGATCAATTGCAAACAAGAGGAGGAGCATGAGTTATCAACGGGAGAGGAAGGGTAGTGGATGGCGGATTCAAAGGCTAATGGGCCTTTTAATTAAATGGTAGGGCCCAATTAGGAAAGGAAATTGAATTTATTTTGATTTTAAATTATTACAAACTTGTAAATGTTGTAACTTGACCATACGATATCAGAATTGGATGAAATAAGATCCGTTGGGATCGTATGGACGGGAGCAACACAATGAAACTGACCGGGAGTGAATCAGAGCTCATTAAAATTTATGGCGAAATAAATTGTCCGACTGAATCCGTGAACGCAAACCGATATTTTACGGTTAACGCGCAACTGTGAGTAAATCTCACTAACTCTGAACAGTTTATATTTTCATGTTATATTTTTAGAACTGTTAAATATGGACTGATTGATTGTGTGTTGACTGTTTGATTGAACTGCTAGTCAGTTAGTTAAATTTCTATATTGATTCCGTTTAATAGAATATATCATATGGAACTGAAAGTGATGTTATCTATACTGTCTAACATCTGTGATGCAGGGAAACAGGTTGGAGGAATCCGACTGGATTCCTCAACAGTTATTTTATTGTTTTTCATATATTTTGATATATGATGTGAATTATAACCTGTTGTTGATTGTGTGTGTATGGACGATATTGAACATCGTGATTTGATATGATTGAATACCATGACATACCGGAATGTAGATAAAGGAGATTTTTCAAAGTGATATTGAAAAATAGAATATTTATAAAGTGGAATATTTATAAATAAGGAATATTTATAAATTGGGATATTTATAAATAGGAGATATTTTAAAAAAGGAAAATAAATTCAAAACATTTTCTTTTTGAATGGAAAGGCCTGTGTGGCGAGTTTGGGGATTTTCCCGATGCTCCCGAATCAAAGGAGGTTATGGCGAATTTTCCCGGGAATTTAAGGAGTTAGAATATTTCAAGAATAAATTTGAAAAGGTAATATTTGTAAACCATTTACAAATAGAATTGGAAAGGAAACATTATAAAAAGGGAAATCATTTTTAAAGGGTAGAACCGTTATTTAAAAGTAAATCTTTTCTAATGAATAAAACGTTGTTAAAAAGGAAATCTTTATAAAGTGAATAAAGTAATCGAATATAGACATTCGAAAGGAGAAATCGAATATGGTATTCGAAGTTAGTTAATCGAATATAGACATTCGAAAGGAGAAATCGAATATGGTATTCGAAGTTAGTTAATCGAATATGGTATTCGAAGTTAGTTAATCGAATATAGACATTCGAAAGGAGAAATCGAATATGGTATTCGAAGTTAGTTAATCGAATATGGTATTCAAAGTTAGTTAATCGAATATGGTATTCGAAGTTAGTTAATCGAATATGTTATTCGAAAGGGGTTAGTCGAGTCGAGTTAGTCAAATAGAGTTAATCAGTTAGAATTAATCGATTTGAGTTAACCAGTTAGAGTTAATCAGTTAGAATTAATCGGTTAGAGTAATCAGTTAGAGTTAACCAATTAGAGTAATCAGTTAGAGTAAAACCAATAGAGTTAATTAGTTAGAGTTAATCCAAATAATATGCCATTTAGCACGACTGCTAGCGTAATCCATAGGGCTGCAAATAGCCTAAGGCGGTCGGATGTTTCCTGAGGGATTCAGGCGTAACCATTGTGATCGCTGCGATCTAGAGTCAAGCGAATGGAGTTAAATAGAGTTGTCGAATAGTAGTTGTTCGAATGGAGTTAAATAGAGTTAGTCGAATATAGTTTATTCGAATAGAGTTGAATAGAGTTAATCGAATAGTAGTTATTCGAATAGAGTTAAATGGAGTTAAATCGAATATTAGTTATTCGATAGGAGTAAATCAAGTTGAGTTAAATAAACCAAGTTAGTCGAGCCTAGTTAATTGAATCGAATTGGTTGAACCAAGTAAGTTAAGTTAGTCGAGTTAAGTTCGTCGAGTTAAATAAATCGATGTTAGTTTCATCGAAAGGATTTATCGATGTTAGTTTCATCGAAAGGAGTTATCGATGTTAGTTTCATCGAAGGGAGTTATCGATTTTAGTTTAATCGAAGTGAGATTTTCAAATATGAGATATTTGAAAAGGAAGAGTTATCGAATATTAGTTATTCGAAGAGAGATTATCGAATATCGTTTATTCGAGAAGGAGTTAATCGAATATAGGTTATTCGAAGAAGAGTTAATCAAATAGAGATTTCTCGAAGAGAGTTAATCGGCAAATTCGATTATATCGAATTCGGGAAAGTACTTATACTTTCCAGTGTTTAAATAGAGATTTATTTATTTATAAATAAATAAGTGTTAGGTTAATTATTCACTAATAAGAATAGAAGTTATAATTAAAGTTAGATAATTCGAAAGTAGGGATTATAACGTTATCGTTATAACCAATGTTTTAAATATAGAAGTGGATTAGTAAAATTGAATCCGAGAAAGGCGTAAAGAAGTTGTTAAAGATTAAAAAGATAAACTTTGACCATTTCGAAGTTATAACGTTGTTCAGTTAAGGTCTGAGAGGTAATTATACCCCAACTTGAGTGACTTCCTTCTTAACTAAGAAATGGTAAGGTTTGATCGTAAAGGAGTGTTGGAAATGTTTTCCAAACGAGAATCAGAAATGTTTTCTGATAAAAGAAAAATAAGAATTTAGAATATAGGGAAACAGGAGATAAGTAAATAAATGAACTAAAGAGATTTATGTTAAATGATGTTTGTTCGATATAATTTCCATTTGGAAATAATATCGTTGTTTGCACACTTGTTTTTCTTTGATAGTTAACTCACCGACTATCGAAGTTTTGACCATTTTAACGTTGTTAATATGGAGAGACCGGTTGGATTATTATCCCAAGAACCACTCTGTATTGGCATAAGCGTCGCGAATCATATATGCCAAAGATAATTGAAGACGGAGTAAAATGCAAGGGCTATCCTGTTTACAGAATAGTGCCTTCGGTTTGTCCAGTCCCAGGGCAACTTGTATGGACGAAGGTCTGACAGAGTATATCCAATAGATCGCGTAAGTTGATCTATTCAAACATATTCACGTTTGGTGGCGGAGGAATTCGTTTCTCTTAGCTGTATACCCATGTTATTTTTGGATAAGTCAATTTGTGATTTGGCGGGTATGACGATGTGACGTTCTAAGTGAATGAAGATGGATGTATGACAGAGTATTTCCAGACGGTCACGTACATTGATTTCTTCAACTATACCAAGAGTGGAAGCGGAGAAGGAAACTTCTTTTAGCTGACACGTAATGTATGGTTGTAGACGTCAATTAGTGATTCTGATGGATTTGACAATGTAGCATTCGAAGTGAATCTGATGTAATGATAAAGCGTAGCTTCTAGCCTCATCAACCGGTAAATGACAGAAATCGGGCAGGCAGCATGGCTAAGTCGGTCGCACCGAAGTAGGGTGTATAATCACCTATCTAGAGAATATTCATTTGTTTCTTAAATCTATCAATGCTGTCCCATATATATACGGGAACGGTTGCTGATCCCAACCGTTGGTGATGTACATTCGATACACTCAAGCGAAATGAGTGGTCGGTCATGTGTGGCTGAGTTGCAAGATGTTCTTGTTGAACTCCAGTGTATCGTTCCTAGAGTACACTGATCGGAAGGTGATTCCATACCTTGTCATAGTTGGAAATCCATTACCCAATACGTGCTTGCGGTTTTGATTGTATACTATATATGTAGAACGTGAGATGCAAGCGTTTCTACTAGACTGATATTTATTTGTACTTAGACATTATTATAATATCAGAATGATATTGCTTTGCAAAAATGTTTGGATTCTCATAAGGGAAAAACCCGTTCCGTATTCACGGCGTGGTCTTATGAGATATCATATACCTGTTTTAAATGATTTGAGTTTATTCACACCAGTCACATGACTGACCCGGAGTTTATTTGTTGTTTTCCCTAAACTCTTGGGTGCCTAAATTTGTACGGGCAGTCAAGTAGTCGGGTTTTACAGATATACTGGAAGAGCTTGGAGCAGGAGGCTTCAAGATCATATAGCTATAGTTATTTCCGCTGTGTTGTAAGTGCTGTACTCTGATAAGTGCTATTGTATACATAACTGTTATATTTCAAAGTTATGTTATCTATTATATGTTATTCGTTCCGCTGTGAGGTTCATGTTACTCTGATGTTATGTTCTTCTTCTTCTTCTATTCTAAGTTTCTATCTTATCTATTCTCACCTTCTAATTTCTTTCATTAACTATTCGGTTATTTTTGATCCTTGGATGTTCGATATGTGTTGTATATCGGATAACCAAGATCGCATTTTTCCGGGTCGTTACATTTCTCGTCGATATTATTTAAAATAATCTATTTTAAATATTCAAAATTCGCTAAAATTGCCAAAATAAAAATTTTAAACTGGCTTAGATTTTCCGGGTTATTACATGTACCCTTGGGTGCACTTGACTTTCTTGTCTTGATCATTTTTGAGAATTTGGACCAAACTTGTTTGATCTTGAGTAGTTCATCTTTGATTTAGACATGTTTTGATTTAGGCCATTATACCTTTTGATGCTCATTTGATATTAAGCTTTTGTTTTGAATACATGGAATTTGACTTGATCCATGTATGTATAACCTTTTGTGTCAGTTTCCGAATGAAACCAAGATCGAGTTCAACTAAATAATTTTGATTTATCCAAGATATTACGTTAACGGAACTTAAACAAATAAGTTTGCATAGAAATTTGGAAGTGTTTGAAATATATAATATAATTATGCAAGGAAAATGGATTTTGAAAGATGAACTGTAAGGATTTGGTTCCAAATATTGAAACTTATTTCTAATGTTTGAATAATGATGGTTTGAAACATGCACGTACTAAATTAGAGTGTGCAGCGAAAGCGTGATGGTATATTTGAATAAGAATGAATAAAACCCAATAGTATGTTTAAATGAGTTATGTTTGAAGAAAAAAAAGGTGCAACTACTTGAATCGTAAAGAGATTTCTGAGATTTCGGCTTATGGCTCTCGAAATACTCTATCCGGTGATATACAAAGATATTTGCAAAAAAGGAAGTGTAAAAGATTTTCGAAAACTTCGAAAACTAGAAAGGCTTGAATTCGTATGAAATTAAATTTGAAAGGTTCGAATGGTTTAAATACGATCATATATTTCGAAATGTGAAACCTAAAGTTGTATACTTGGAAGTCGAATATTCTATCGAACGATTTTGGTTTCCAACCAATTGGATGTGATGAATGGTTTATAAAAGAAAGTTCGACTACTTGAATCCCGATATTTTGAAAATATTTAGAAATACCAAAAAGTATGGTTAAATATTTGAAAATTTTGGTTTACAACTTCAGAATACGAAATGATTTGGTATGTTCGAGTAACCATGACTAAAACTGGGTTGTGATGAGGGAATGGATCTTGTATGAGGGTGGTACTCAGTGGCCCTATCATGAGGATGAACATCTCAAACTGATCACATATAGATTTGATCATAGTATGTTTGAAACTTTAAAAGCAAATTTGGTCTTTAGAATCCCGAAGTAAAAGAATGATTATGAAATAATATTTCAATAGTTTTAAATGTAATGGGATTCAAAGTCAGAGAATTCATTTTGATGTGCTATGCAAATTATGATTTGTAATAATAGTTAAAACTCAAACTTCTTTAATTGACCTTTCCAAAATTATACCTTTCTAATATAACGAACTGAATTTTGTTTTGATAAGTTTTCGTATAAAAGCGTTTGGCAAATTTAATCATAAGTAAGTTTTCCTATAAGTCACGTTGATAAATTTAGATTTAATATAAGAATTTGTAAGTTTAACAAATTTATAAATAAAATTTATTTTCGAGGACGAAAACCATAAGTGGGGGACAATGTAACGATCTAAGATTTTTGAAAATCAAATTTGAATTTAATATGAATTTTAAATAAAGTTTAAAAGGTTTAAATAATTGTTGAGTCAAATTTTAAGGCGATAATAGTATTTAAAATGATTGAAAATTTAATTTTAAGGTGAAATTAATTATAACAATGTTTGTTTTGGAGAACGGCTCAACGTAAGCTGAAATATTGGAACAAGTGGTAATCAAGTTGTTAGAAACGACCAGAATTTGAAATTTAAGTATAATTAAATATTCGTCCCAATTTTTTTTTTCAATTTCAGTTTGCGTCATCTTAAAATATTTTATAAAATTTTACTGTAATTTTTATTTCGGAAAATAAGCATATATTTTTCGAGCGTATTTTGGGGCAACTGTGGTCCTTTTTGTGTAACAACCCGTAAAATGCGAGCCAGTTTGAAATTTTTATTTTGGCAATTTTAGCGAATTTTGATTATTTAAAATGAATTATTTTAAATAATATCGACGAGAAGTTTATTTTGAATATAATTAGAACGTATATATTATACGTGTCGTCGTTAGAATATATAATAATTATATATAATTATAAAAGGAATTGAAAATGGCGCGGTAGTTCGAAAATTCGATTTCTAATTTCAAATGAATATACAGAATTCAATATAAGTTAGAATTGAACGAAACAAGAAATATTTGAATCTGTATAACTATATCTTTGTAACGAAGTTAACAAACTGAGATTTCATCTTAGAAATGATAAGATATGTCCAGTTTAAAATTAGGAATAGTCGCTGTGGAATTTATATATATTTTTATATATATAAGGCCCTTAAAAATAGCAATTTTGCAAACGACCTCGGATTTCGACGAAACCAGTTTTGTTGGGTCTGTGATGTTAAGTTATTGCTAGATTCCAAATTTCATAATTTTTCGAATCAATATGTGAGCGTGGCGAAGGAAAACGCGTTTGACCAGTTTCAGTTGATTTTAATCGACTGGAAATTGGCCATTTTTCAAACGGTCTCAGAATTCGACGAAACTAGTTTTGTTAGGACCGTATCGTCAATACGAAGCTAGAAAATATTTTTCGAGAATTTGTAGAGTTAGTATGTGGCCTCGGTAATTTAAAATCCACGTTTGAATTGAATATATATAGATTTATATTGTAAATTTAAGTGAAAACCTATCGTAACGGCCGAAGTGGCTTGTGAAACATATCCCATTGTGTTCGGAATGAGGGTAATTAGCTAGGGGCGACAGTCGTTGGGTCCAATTCAAAGCCCGAACGAAAAAGCAACTTTATGGAGAATTAATTAAATAAATAAATAATTATATATTTTCTTTTATAAACCCCCCCGTTACTTTCTTATTTCAGAAATCACCCCCCCCCCTTTTCTCTTCGAAAATCCCGAAACCCCCCAATCGAAGGCGACTTCGCCGTCGCCCTGCCCTCCGCCACCTCGCAGCCGTCCTCCAGCCTCCGCCCAGAGTCCCCGCCGCCTTCGTCGAAGTCCGCCCCACCTGAGCGCGAGCCCCACCTCTCGAAGACCCCCTCGTTCCTCCACCAGCTCGCCCAATCGACCCCCTCCTTCGAGACCGCGACACCCACAATCGACGCAGCCGCCACCCAGCTTCAGGACCCGCCTCCGACCTGCGACACCCCCCTAGCCCTGACGCCGGCGAGATACCCCCCCATTCGCTGTAAGTCCTCCTTTGGTTTTTATTTATTTTTGTTTTCTTTTAATTTGTAAAATCTATTCATTGTATATAGTTTAAATATTATATATATAGAGCTAGGGTTTTTATATATGTATATAGGAATGATTTAAGAGTAAAAGTAGAATAAAAATATGATTTTTATATATTGAACTTCGGCATAAAAATATGATTTTTATATATTGAACTTCGGCATAAAAATATGATTTTTATATATTGAACTTCGGCATAAAAATATGATTTTTATATATTGAACTTCGGCATAAAAATAAGATTTTTATATATTGAACTTCGGCATAAAAATATGATTTTTATATATTGAACTTCGGCATAAAGATATGATTTTTATATATTGAACTTCGAAGTAAAAATAAGATTTTGATATATTGAATAGCAAAGTAAAAATTCGATTTTTACATATGTAGTGGCTACAGCAGCGAAGATGACGAAGATGCGATAGCGATGAAGATTTCTATCAATGAAGTGCCGTGGAGCTTGGATAGATATTTGTGAGAATTTCTCACTCTTCAATTTCTTTTCTAGTTATATATATATATACTAGGATGCAGACGGTGCTTAGTAGCACCCGACACCCGTCATCCACAGACCATGGATGGCTTGTTTGTTAAATTGTTTGATTGTGTAGTTGGTTAGGTTATTGGTTTGAATTGAATTATTTGGTGAATTGAAATTGATTTGATTGATGTGTGAATGGCGTGGGCCTTCACTAGACCGGGGATAAGGCTAGGCCTTGTCCCGTTTCTAGTATCGTGCCGTTATGCCGCCGAAATTTTCTAAAATATGTTAGAAAATAAAAATAGCATTTTATTGTGTAAATGAATTGAATAGAAATTCATAGGTTGAAATAAAATGTTTTATCGTTAAAAATATAATTTTTAACGTGAATGTGAATAAATAAATATTCATTTACAAACCAGACGGTTTGTTTATGTACACTTATTTGAATGACATTGATTGGGACGATAAATTTTACACATCGCCCAACTGCACAACTAAAATCTGTGTTTGATTGTTTGAAACCCCACACGGGTGTTGGGATGAAATATGAATTTCACTCATCCTGATTGATTAAATATGTCGATCGATTGATTGACAGGCTGTTATAAGCGTTGAATATCTATATTTGATGCTTATACAGTGTAGTGCACTTGGGTTGATGGTTGATTATTTTTCAATGCTATTATATACATGTGTTGTATGGAAATCCATATAATTAATTTTATATGGTAATTGATTGGGCCTCATTCCAATTTGAAAAATAAAGAAAATTTGAAAATAGAAATTATGAAGCCGTGTTGATTAGATTGACGCCATTTTGACGTGAACGATATTTATATCGATTTTATTCATTTTAAAATGAATATTAAAAAGTGATTTCGAAATCGACGATTTCGAAATGAATTGAATTGAAAACGATTTCGAAATGAATTGAATTGAAAACGATTTCGAAATGAATTGAATTGAAAACGATTTCGAAATGAATTGAATTGAAAATGATTTCGAAATGAATTGAATTGAAAACGATTTCGAAATGAATTGAATTGAAAACGATTTCGAAATGAATTGAATTGAAAACGATTTCGAAATGAATTGAATTGAAAACGATTTCGAAATGAATTGAATTGAAAACGATTTCGAAATGAAATGGAGTGAAAACGAATTCAAATTGAATTGAAATTTGAATTGAAATTTGAATTGAATAGAAGTGAATTTTAAAACGAATTTATAAAGAAGAATTCAATTTTGATTTGAATTGAAACGGAAGTTGAAATTGCTTTTGAAACGAATTTAAAACTATTTATATAATCCGTTTTAAATAGAAATCGACGAAATATATTATATATATATTATATATATAATATAATGGCCTGAATAGAACGCGCCGCGCCGCGGCAGTTCGTGAATTTCGACCATTTATTTCAAACGGACATTGCGGGAGATCCGACCGTCGGATTCTCCTAAAACCGGAACCGTTGGGTTCGTATTGAAAAGAGCTTTCTAATGAATATTAGAAATTTGAAATCTAACGGTTGGATTTGGAATTATGTCCAAATCAAATTTGAAAAAGGTCGCTGTAAGTGAAGTTCGATGGCCATTGATGGAAATCGACTGTACGGGCCTTGATAAAATTATTAAAAATAGTAATAATTTGTGTAAAATCATAAGAAATGATTTGTGAAAGTTTGGGATGAAAAACTCCATATTTGAAAAGATAAAAATAGATTTTTATCGAAATAAACTAGTTTTGAACTAGAATTATAATTCTATTTATTTTTAAGTAAATAATTTGAAAAGGGTTTTGAAAAAAAAATAACCAGAATTTCCAATGATTGCATTGGAGTGGATTTGAATCGAAATTGTCTTTGGAATATTTCGATGTTGGAATTCGTGATTATACAGGTGTTGTTATGGAAATTTGAAAGACATATATTTATATCGTTATTTCCAATACGACATTTGTTAGTCGTAGAATTTGATAATGAATATAAGCCGATATATTTTCTATTCAGAGCCTTGTATTGAATATCGAATGTGATTTGGGTTTGTCGTGAATGGTGTCTTCACTAACACTGTTCTTGATCCCAGTAGAGAAAAGATTAAATCTTTTTATTTAGATTTAATGAAGTGTACCAATTAAATGATATTTAATTGGAATTGAATTGGTATTGATTTTTGGGTTTATCGTGAACAGTGTTTTAAATAACACTTGTTCTTTAACCCGATAATTAATGGAAGGTGACTTTGGGTTTATCGTGAACCGTGTTTTAAATGACACTGATTCTTTAACCCAGTTAACGATTAAAACTAAGTGGAGTTTTAATGAATCTTTAATTAGATTGAAATGATCGAAAATGGAGTATCACCAGTTCTGCTCCAGGCGATAGTTAAATCTTTAATTAGATTTGAACGTGAAAAGGTAATTGAATTTACCGATAACACTGTGGTGTTAGATATGAAGTATTACCAGTTTTACTTCATGGGATGAATAGGTTGGGATTGGGAAATAAAATAAATGATTACTTCGGTGTGGCTCGCTAATCCCGACTAGTTTGAATTGATATTCAAAGGAGATTAAAGAATAAATTTAAAGAATTTATCTTGGATAAAATTAATGGGAACTTTTCCCAAAGTATAGGAATATTTGGATAAAATAATATTCCGGATTGGAATGAGGCGTATGTTGTGTTTGTGTAACACTTTTATAATATATACGCGAGTTATTCAGAAAGACCGGGTTTATCCCATTCTGAATAACTGATTCGACGTGGTGTCGAAGATGAAGACGGTGGTCGAAGACCGGAAGTCTTCACGTCGTTTGGGTGATTACTGAGGATCTTGATTGGGCTGTACACCCAAGAAGATGGAAACAGTTAGTGATCGTCCAGACGTACTTGGAGATCGATGGATATGCGGGGTACTAGGTGCCTCCGGTTTCGTTCAGACCCAGAACGGACTTGTAAATGGACTGTGTGTCTGACATTGGATTTTAGTCTGTGTGATTGATTTCTATTAAATATATATCTGTTTGGCGGCGGAGAATTTATTCTCTTGCTTAACGCCCTTCTCTGAGACATACGAGCTCAGGGGCTATATACTGATGGATATCAAACACATAGAGTGAATTGCCTGTGTGGCATGCCTAAGTGGCAATAGATCGAGGCTTCTGTTGAAAAGCAAAGTCTTGTGGTGATGATCAAAGCACAGCCTGTGTGGTACAGCTTTGTGTAACGTGAATTCGCGAGCCTCACACCCCGGTTGTGAACCAGAAACGGGAGAGGACATCAGGGAGAGCATGCGTTTCTTTCTAGTTAGAAGTGGCGTCAGTGGTTTTACACGCCCTGACGAGTTTGACTTATGTGGTTGTTGCTGTTGCGAGGCGCCTCGGATTGATCGGTCGTTCTCGAACCGATGGAGTCATTTAGTTGGCTCGTTTACGCCCCAAAGGGCGGGGAAACGTATTGTTCAGGCACTATAATCCACATCGGTGGACCGGCCCTGACGATCCAAGGGGCAGTTGCGGCTGTTCCGGTGGCTCGGGCTAGAGAGTCACGAATCGGTTGAGGACTATCTTTTGCCTCGGTTCATAGACGGAAATCCAATTTCCAAATACGTGACATTTGCTGTTTTATTTGTAGAGCCTAGTATGGCGACATAGTGGGATGGGGCGCTCATGCCGCCTATGATTGATACTTATGATTTGAAGTTGTTTTATACACTATGCACTTATAATAGTATCAAACGATTCGTTTTAACCGTATCAAGCATTCTTTGGCTGTTATAAGGGAAAACCCTATCCTCGGCTGCGTTGCATTGTGTGATGGGACCTGGGTCTTATAACAGCTGCATTTTTCTTTATTTAGCATTGCGCTGTTTGTTTTATGCACTGGTATTCTTGGGAGGAAACCCGTTCCGTGTTATACGGCGTGGTCCCTTGATTTACCGAACTTTAAAATAAAGAATTATAACTGTTTTAGTTCTCACACCAGTCCCATGACTGACCTGGAGTTTATTGTTTTAACCTAAACTCTGGGTGCCCCTATTTTGACACGGGCAGCTAGTAGTTTTGGTTTTGCAGATTTATATTCACAGGATCCTGGTTTACAGCTGGAACGATATCCGGAAAGCTTTGTATCCGTATATCTCTTCTAGTTGTGTATTGTATTATTTTCCGCTGCGATGTATTTAAATGTAATTTAAATCTCTGATATTTCTGTGTAATATTCATTTATACTCTGTATATTCTTGTAATCTGATGCATTGTTGTAATATACATTGAAATGTTCTTCTGTATGCGTTCTGTTTTGTCTTGTCCTCACAGTAATTCGTTCTTTCTCATCTCTTCGGAGACCGGGGAAGTTTCGGGTCGCTTCATTTGGTATCAGAGCTTTGGTTTACAAAGCTCAGAGAACAAGGCACATTAGAACCATACGAAAGGATTCATCAGATATTGGATTAGTAATATCCAATTAGAATGACTCGTTAGAGATGGGATCAGTAGTATCCTAGAACGAGTGTAAAGAGTATATTTTTCAAATGAAAACAATTTTGTTTTGTAATTAAACCATTTTAAAACGTATTTGATTATTTATTCTATATTGATTTGGACAGTCCAGTATATAAAGATTTTGCATATACGCCTTGCAAACGTGTATGTGAAGTTTTAATATACTGGATAGATATAGATTTACACTCTAATCGCCCGGAGGTGATTTTGATGATGGAGCTCCATCATTAGAATTTATATTCGAGTGACGAACGTGTAATATCTATATATTTCCTATTGACTGGTGTGAGAACCAAAATTAGATAGGGCCTATTGTTGTGATTTGGCATCAAAAATCTGATTTTTGACTATATATCAAAAGTATGAATTTGAAACTCTAATCCACTAATTGAGTGATGTTTGTGTTGTTTGTTTACTTGTTTGGTAATTTTAACCGTTATGCCTAATTTGATCGAATATTGAACTGTATTGAAAATTGGTCGCATTTGCTTGCATATACAAATATATCATTGAACAGGTCATAGCAAGGAGGCTAGAGCAAAGAATAAAATTTGTTTGCCCGACAAATAGGTACATGTTTACTACATAATTTACTGTTTTGTTTGGGTGATGATGATTTTATGAGCCTATTGGCTAGCCGCTTGGCTTTTTCTTTTTCTTTTTGAGATCTGAAGGACCGGGGAAGCTATTTGAAATTCCCCGATGCTCCCGGTGCAGGGGAGGTTATGGCGAAATTTTTCGAAAATTTAGGGTGTTAGCCAAATTTTTGAGATTTTAGAAAATTCTCAGAAACTGAAAAGTTGGAGAATGGAAGCCAGATCGAGCGCAGAGTTGATTAATCAAACCACTTTCGACTTTGTTCCTTTTCGGGGACGAAAAGTTTTAAGTGGGGGAGATTGTAACAACCCGTAAAATGCGAGCCAGTTTGAAATTTTTATTTTGGCAATTTTAGCGAATTTTGATTATTTAAAATGAATTATTTTAAATAATATCGACGAGAAGTTTATTTTGAATATAATTAGAACGTATATATTATACGCGTCGTCGTTAGAATATATAATAATTATATATAATTATAAAAGGAATTGAAAATGGCGCGGTAGTTCGAAAATTCGATTTCTAATTTCAAATGAATATACAGAATTCAATATAAGTCAGAATTGAACGAAACAAGAAATATTTGAATCTGTATAACTATATCTTTGTAACGAAGTTAACAAACTGAGATTTCATCTTAGAAATGATAAGATATGTCCAGTTTAAAATTAGGAATAGTCGCTGTGGAATTTATATATATTTTTATATATATAAGGCCCTTAAAAATAGCAATTTTGCAAACGACCTCGGATTTCGACGAAACCAGTTTTGTTGGGTCCGTGATGTTAAGTTATTGCTAGATTCCAAATTTCATAATTTTTCGAATCAATATGTGAGCGTGGCGAAGGAAAACGCGTTTGACCAGTTTCAGTTGATTTTAATCGACTGGAAATTGGCCATTTTTCAAACGGTCTCAGAATTCGACGAAACTAGTTTTGTTAGGACCGTATCGTCAATACGAAGCTAGAAAATATTTTTCGAGAATTTGTAGAGTTAGTATGTGGCCTCGGTAATTTAAAATGCACGTTTGAATTGAATATATATAGATTTATATTGTAAATTTAAGTGAAAACCTATCGTAACGGCCGAAGTGGCTTGTGAAACATATCCCATTGTGTTCGGAATGGGGGTAATTAGCTAGGGGCGACAGTCGTTGGGTCCAATTCAAAGCCCGAACGAAAAAGCAACTTTATGGAGAATTAATTAATTAAATAAATAATTATATATTTTCTTTTATAAACCAAACCCCCCCGTTACTTTCTTATTTCAGAAATCACCCCCCCTTTTCTCTTTGAAAATCCCGAAACCCCCCAATCGAAGGCGACTTCGCCGTCGCCCTGCCCTCCGCCACCTCGCAGCCGTCCTCCAGCCTCCGCCCAGAGTCCCCGCCGCCTTCGTCGAAGTCCGCCCCACCTGAGCGCGAGCCCCACCTCTCGAAGACCCCCTCGTTCCTCCACCAGCTCGCCCAATCGACCCCCTCCTTCGAGACCGCGACACCCACAATCGACGCAGCCGCCACCCAGCTTCAGGACCCGCCTCCGACCTGCGACCCCCCTAGCCCTGACGCCGGCGAGATACCCCCCCATTCGCCGTAAGTCCTCCTTTGGTTTTTATTTATTTTTGTTTTCTTTTAATTTGTAAAATCTATTTATTGTATATAGTTTAAATATTATATATATAGAGCTAGGGTTTTTATATATGTATATAGGAATGATTTAAGAGTAAAAGTAGAATAAAAATATGATTTTTATATATTGAACTTCGGCATAAAAATATGATTTTTATATATTGAACTTCGGCATAAAAATATGATTTTTATATATTGAACTTCGGCATAAAAATATGATTTTTATATATTGAACTTCGGCATAAAAATATGATTTTTATATATTGAACTTCGGCATAAAGATATGATTTTTATATATTGAACTTCGAAATAAAAATATGATTTTGATATATTGAATAGCAAAGTAAAAATTCGATTTTTACATATGTAGTGGCTACAGCAGCGAAGATGACGAAGATGCGATAGCGATGAAGATTTCTATCAATGAAGTGCCGTGGAGCTTGGATAGCTATTTGTGAGAATTTCTCACTCTTCAATTTCTTTTCTAGTTATATATATATATACTAGGATGCAGACGGTGCTTAGTAGCACCCGACACCCGTCATCCACAGACCATGGATGGCTTGTTTGTTAAATTGTTTGATTGTGTAGTTGGTTAGGTTATTGGTTTGAATTGAATTATTTGGTGAATTGAAATTGATTTGATTGATGTGTGAATGGCGTGGGCCTTCACTAGACCGGGGATAAGGCTAGGCCTTGTCCCGTTTCTAGTATCGTGCCGTTATGTCGCCGAAATTTTCTAAAATATGTTAGAAAATAAAAATATCATTTTATTGTGTAAATGAATTGAATAGAAATTCATAGGTTGAAATAAAATGTTTTATCGTTAAAAATATAATTTTTAACGTGAATGTGAATAAATAAATATTCATTTACAAACCAGACGGTTTGTTTATGTACACTTATTTGAATGACATTGATTGGGACGATAAATTTTACACATCGCCCAACTGCACAACTAAAATCTGTGTTTGATTGTTTGAAACCCCACACGGGTGTTGGGATGAAATATGAATTTCACTCATCCTGATTGATTAAATATGTCGATCGATTGATTGACAGGCTGTTATAAGCGTTGAATATCTATATTTGATGCTTATACAGTGTAGTGCACTTGGGTTGATGGTTGATTATTTTTCAATGCTATTATATACATGTGTTGTATGGAAATCCATATAATTAATTTTATATGGTAATTGATTGGGCCTCATTCCAATTTGGAAAATAAAGAAAATTTGAAAATAGAAATTATGAAGCCGTGTTGATTAGATTGACGCCATTTTGACGTGAACGATATTTATATCGATTTTATTCATTTTAAAATGAATATTAAAAAGTGATTTCGAAATCGACGATTTCGAAATGAGTTGAATTGAAAACGATTTCGAAATGAATTGAATTGAAAACGATTTCGAAATGAATTGAATTGAAAACGATTTCGAAATGAATTGAATTGAAAACGATTTCGAAATGAATTGAATTGAAAACGATTTCGAAATGAATTGAATTGAAAACGATTTCGAAATGAATTGAATTGAAAACGATTTCGAAATGAAATGGAGTGAAAACGAATTCAAATTGAATTGAAATTTGAATTGAATAGAAGTGAATTTTAAAACGAATTTATAAAGAAGAATTCAATTTTGATTTGAATTGAAACGGAAGTTGAAATTGCTTTTGAAACGAATTTAAAACTATTTATATAATCCGTTTTAAATAGAAATCGACGAAATATATTATATATATAATATAATGGCCTGAATAGAACGCGCCGCGCCGCGGCAGTTCGTGAATTTCGACCATTTATTTCAAACGGACATTGCGGGAGATCCGACCGTCGGATTCTCCTAAAACCGGAACCGTTGGGTTCGTATCGAAAAGAGCTTTCTAATGAATATTAGAAATTTGAAATCTAACGGTTGGATTTGGAATTATGTCCAAATCAAATTTGAAAAAGGTCGCTGTAAGTGCAGTTCGATGGCCATCGATGGAAATCGACTGTACGGGCCTTGATAAAATTATTAAAAATAGTAATAATTTGTGTAAAATCATAAGAAATGATTTGTGAAAGTTTGGGATGAAAAACTCCATATTTGAAAAGATAAAAATAGATTTTTATCGAAATAAACTAGTTTTGAACTAGAATTATAATTCTATTTATTTTTAAGTAAATAATTTGAAAAGGGTTTTGAAAAAAAAATAACCAGAATTTCCAATGATTGCATTGGAGTGGATTTGAATCGAAATTGTCTTTGGAATATTTCGATGTTGGAATTCGTGATTATACAGGTGTTGTTATGGAAATTTGAAAGACATATATTTATATCGTTATTTCCAATACGACATTTGTTAGTCGTAGAATTTGATATTGAATATAAGCCGATATATTTTCTATTCAGAGCCTTGTATTGAATATTGAATGTGATTTGGGTTTGTCGTGAATGGTGTCTTCACTAACACTGTTCTTGAACCCAGTAGAGAGAAGATTAAATCTTTTTATTTAGATTTAATGAAGTGTACCAATTAAATGATATTTAATTGGAATTGAATTGGTATTGATTTTTGGGTTTATCGTAAACAGTGTTTTAAATAACACTTGTTCTTTAACCCGATAATTAATGGAAGGTGACTTTGGGTTTATCGTGAACCGTGTTTTAAATGACACTGATTCTTTAACCCAGTTAACGATTAAAACTAAGTGGAGTTTTAATGAATCTTTAATTAGATTGAAATGATCGAAAATGGAGTATCACCAGTTCTGCTCCAGGCGATAGTTAAATCTTTAATTAGATTTGAACGTGAAAAGGTAATTGAATTTACCGATAACACTGTGGTGTTAGATATGAAGTATTACCAGTTTTACTTCATGGGATGAATAGGTTGGGATTGGGAAATAAAATAAATGATTACTTCGGTGTGGCTCGCTAATCCCGACTAGTTTGAATTGATATTCAAAGGAGATTAAAGAATAAATTTAAAGAATTTATCTTGGATAAAATTAATGGGAACTTTTCCCAAAGTATAGGAATATTTGGATAAAAGAATATTCCGGATTGGAATGAGGCGTATGTTGTGTTTGTGTAACACTTTTATAATATATACGCGAGTTATTCAGAAAGACCGGGTTTATCCCATTCTGAATAACTGATTCGACGTGGTGTCGAAGATGAAGACGGTGGTCGAAGACCGGAAGTCTTCACGTCGTTTGGCTGATTACTGAGGATCTTGATTGGGCTGTACACCCAAGAAGATGGAAACAGTTAGTGATCGTCCAGACGTACTTGGAGATCGATGGATATGCGGGGTACTAGGTGCCTCCGGTTTCGTTCAGACCCAGAACGGACTTGTAAATGGACTGTGTGTCTGACATTGGATTTTAGTCTGTGTGATTGATTTCTATTAAATATATATCTGTTTGGCGGCGGAGAATTTATTCTCTTGCTTAACGCCCTTCTCTGAGACATACGAGCTCAGGGGCTATATACTGATGGATATCAAACACATAGAGTGAATTGCCTGTGTGGCATGCCTAAGTGGCAATAGATCGAGGCTTCTGTTGAAAAGCAAAGTCTTGTGGTGATGATCAAAGCACAGCCTGTGTGGCACAGCTTTGTGTAACGTGAATTCGCGAGCCTCACACCCCGGTTGTGAACCAGAAACGGGAGAGGACATCAGGGAGAGCATGCGTTTCTTTCTAGTTAGAAGTGGCGTCAGTGGTTTTACACGCCCTGACGAGTTTGACTTATGTGGTTGTTGCTGTTGCGAGGCGCCTCGGATTGATCGGTCGTTCTCGAACCGATGGAGTCATTTAGTTGGCTCGTTTACGCCCCAAAGGGCGGGGAAACGTATTGTTCAGGCACTATAATCCACATCGGTGGACCGGCCCTGACGATCCAAGGGGCAGTTGCTGTTGTTCCGGTGGCTCGGGCTAGAGAGTCACGAATCGGTTGAGGACTATCTTTTGCCTCGGTTCATAGACGGAAATCGAATTTCCAAATACGTGACATTTGCGGTTTTATTTGTAGAGCCTAGTATGGCGACATAATGGGATGGGGCGCTCATGCCGCCTATGATTGATACTTATGATTTGAAGTTGTTTTATACACTATGCACTTATAATAGTATCAAACGATTCGTTTTAACCGTATCAAGCATTCTTTGGCTGTTATAAGGGAAAACCCTATCCTCGGCTGCGTTGCATTGTGTGATGGGACCTGGGTCTTATAACAGCTGCATTTTTCTTTATTTAGCATTGCGTTGTTTGTTTTATGCACTGGTATTCTTGGGAGGAAACCCGTTCCGTGTTATACGGCGTGGTCCCTTGATTTACCGAACTTTAAAATAAAGAATTATAACTGTTTTAGTTCTCACACCAGTCCCATGACTGACCTGGAGTTTATTGTTTTAACCTAAACTCTGGGTGCCCCTATTTTGACACGGGCAGCTAGTAGTTTTGGTTTTGCAGATTTATATTCACAGGATCCTGGTTTACAGCTGGAACGATATCCGGAAAGCTTTGTATCCGTATATCTCTTCTAGTTGTGTATTGTATTATTTTCCGCTGCGATGTATTTAAATGTAATTTAAATCTCTGATATTTATGAGTAATATTCATTTATACTCTGTATATTCTTGTAATCTGATGCATTGTTGTAATATACATTGAAATGTTCTTCTGTATGCGTTCTGTTTTGTCTTGTCCTCACAGTAATTCTTTCTTTCTCATCTCTTTGGTGACCGGGGAAGTTTCGGGTCGCTTCATTTTGACACTTCACAATATCAGTCAACCAGTCTGTTGTTCTGGGATCGTGACACATTATTACACATGATTATATTGTTAGTTCAGTGTTGATGGTTATCGATAATTAAAAATGAAAGAAATTGAAAAGGAAAAAAATTTGGATATAAGTTTGCATTTTAGTGTGGATACTTCTTCCATTCTTTTGTTCCATGTAAAAAGGAAACGTTCCTTGCGCTAATGTTCAAAACCGAGTAGGTCATGGACTATATGCCACCCTTTTTCTGCATGTGTTTCACATATTATTAAAAAAAATAAAAAATAAAAATACAAAATTACAAAAAAACATGGCAGGAAAATGCAGTTTAGGGGGACAAGTGTAGCCATTCTTTACACGTGCTTTCACCTTTTGACTTATAAAACTTCTCCACTCTTCCTTAGTCTCTCCTATCCCATTTTGTCTGCCTGTCTGCTCCCCAATGTCCATCGCCATTTATCTGAGAAAAAATTTGGCGTGAAGCCTGGGAAGCTATGCATGCAAATTCCCTTCCATCAGACTTTCCTTACATTTTGGTCTTGCTCCCAGTTTCGCCTTTTCCTAGCCTACAACCTTCCTTCGATCTCAATCCGTTTGCATGCACTCATCTCCCCTCCAACGTGAACTTGCATGCAAAGACCGACACCCACGCCTTCTCCTTCCTCTTGCTATAGTCGGCCCCTCCCTTAAGCGAGCCATCAACCAACTCTATGCATGTGCAAGTTCGGCTTGCAGTTAAAGCATTGTTTTAGGAAAAATTTACAAAATGTGGAAGCCGCACTTAGCTGTACCACTGCAGTTTTCTCCCCTTGCAGATTGCATGCATGCGAAATTGTTTTGCAGATAGAAGTCTTTGCTTTATAAAAAAAAAGGGACTGAGAAGAAGGGAGAGCAAGAATGAGAGACGCAGTTCGTTGGGCGTGCTCCGTATTGCAGTACTGTTCTTGTTATTTTGGCAAGAAGAAGAAAAAAACGCAAGAGAGAAAAGACGCGAGAAAAAGAAGAAAAGAGAACGAAGAGGAAGAGAGTAAAAACGCAGAGAGTATAGATAGCACGTGAGTGGGAAAGCCTTTACTGGAAAGCAATTAAGGTGAGAACACTAAATTTAATTTCATTAATTAAGTTCATATTGAGAAATTGGTAGATGTGTTTTATGTGGCAATTGGTTGCATGGTTAATTACTGATTAATGGGTGATAGTATGGTATGTGACGTTATGATGGTTGCAAATAAATGAATGACGGAGCGCGTTAGTGGTATAACGCGCATTCGTAAATTGTTTGTTGTGTGCATTTAAGGAATGTATGCATAAATGGTTGTTGAACGTGTGAACACGCATATGTTCCGTTTTTCAGCAGAAAATTTTGTAATTTCTTAAAATTTAATTAAAGAGTAATTCATGGATAAATGACACTTAAAGGATCATGTAGTATTTTATTAACTTAATACTATTGATGGTTAATGTTTATTGATTTAACAATGTTATTAAAATACTTTAATTCGATAATATTTTGTTAGCTAAGCGGTATTTGTCTATTTAAATAATGTTTCTAATTAACGTTTTATAAATGATATTGAATTAATTTGATAATGTTGATTTAATGATGTGGTATTGTTACAACGGTTTATTAACCAAGGTATGTTAAGAACAAGTTAGTGAATGAAATAATGTTTTGGTTATTACCATTTGGGAAATTATTAATTTGATTTGATAGCATAAATTATTTGATGTTGGAAACAAATCAACATGTTATTATCAATGTAAATTGAGATTAAAATTTACTTTAACGTACCCTGAATTAAAATTTTGATTTTTAAATTTGATAACAGTTTTGTTCATGATTTTTTGTAAAAATTTGGCGAACCCAAACTATTGAATTTGTGATGTCAAATATGACTTTAGATAATAATTGGTGATAACATTATATTTGATATTTAAACTTGAATTGTTCTGCTATGAAATTTAATAAGTTTAGATAAATATTTATAATATATTATAAATTACATTGGAATGGATCTTGAATTTGAAGTTTAAATAAGGAGGGACTTAAGTTTGGGTAAAAGAGCAAATTGGAAGTGAATCTCAAATATTGTGAAGCGCTAACTATAATAAATAGTTTCCAATTTAAGATTTGGCTAAATTGGATTTGATGAGAGCTCGGATATTTGATATATGTTCTGTAGATGATGACTAATACTATTTGCGGAATTAAATGGTAGAAATAGTAATATTCCACTTATAGTTTCGGTTTAATATGGAAACATATATTGGATATAAGAAGTTCGATTTCTAACCAATTATATATCTAATATAGATCGTTTGGGTTAACTTTGATGATATGATAATAACATTTGTTAACCTGAGTAAGGTTGGGGTTGATCGTGGATGTTAATATGGGATTAAGTGAATGTGGGCGAATAAGTTAAATGTCGTTGAAATTGCTAATAAGGCCAATTATACTCTACTGAGTGTGAATATAAGTTCAAGTCGTCGGCATGGAAATGAAACGATTCAAATTTAAAGTATTTGTATATTTATAAAGGTTTCGACTATTTTAACATGATATATTAGTCTAAAAATATATTTAAATAAAACTTATTTGTTTAAAGATATGTATCTGTTAAAAATATCATCTTTGTATACTTCTTCAAAATTAAATATTTGTTAAGTAATTATTTTAAACTTTTCTATTTTAAAGTTAGTATATATATATGATTTGTTTATAACAAATGTATTATTTTCAAATATTTTATTTAATTAAATTGGAATTATTTCGGTCCTAAATCCTTAGATTTGGTTATAATGAATCCATTTGAATGATTTCGATAAGTTTGAACGAAAGCAGTATTGAAGTCATGATCCTTGGTTTATAATGATTGTTTGGAAGTAAGGCATTAAGAGAAGGACTAATTATAATCATCCCTTAAACGATCATTTCTGATTTAGAAAGACCAAGTGGTGTATGTGTATATATATGAGTGGAAGCATTTGTTTTATGCAGTGCTGGTTATTTGAAAAGACCGAGATCGGAACTTATTTTCTGAAAACCATTCGAAATAACCATACAACGTAATAGATAAAGATATGAAAACGACGATTGAAGGCCGTGGTTCTTCACATCGAATGGACTGCCTGCTGATTGGTTTCTTTACTGAATAGCTACAGTAGAGAGATGCCCCAATTACCTGAGTGGAAAAAAGTCTGAACGTATGGGGAGAACTTTCGGATTTTGTTCCATTCAGACCCAGGACGGACTTGTATGGATTGTGTCGCTGACATTGTAATTGATGGCATAACATTGATTTCCATTGATATGTATCTAGTTTGTGACGTATGAGCTCGAGGTAGTTATGTATGGATGGAAATCAGTGGTCATGTTGTGAATGGATAATGTGACATACTTAAGAGATGAAATGGGCTTGTACGAGCAGGGCATTTCTTTTCTAGGCATGCTTTGTGTATGACGTGACATCGACAAACCTCACACCCTGGATGATGTGAAACTGGCGGGTAGGTTGTGTGTGTATATATATATATATATGAATTGATGATGACCGCTGCAGCAGTAGGAAACCACTTATGACTTATGGAATAGGGTATGTTCGGGGTGCCGTGTCAGATCGAAAACCGTTGATTTACCTCGCGATTTGTATTGGTGTCCGCGTCTGGATGAAAAACCCGTGATTACATTTCGTTTGTGTTCTGATTGATCTTTCGTGTCAGGAATCATCAAGTTTGAAATCCAAATCTCCAATACGAGCCATACGATTTTGGTTGTATATATATATGGTGACATAATATTATGGGTATTATGCCATCTAAGATTAATACATTTATTTGCGAAATTGTTTTCCACACTATATAATAGTATTGAAAGAGGATTTTCACGTATGAAAGCATGTTTGGTTATCATAAGACAAAACTCGCCCAATTGGTGTGCGCTTGCATTGTGTGATGTGGGACGAGCTTATGATATCTTCATTTTCAAACGTCATTGTGAATTTATATGCACGGGTATTCACATGGAGTAAACCCGTTCCGCATTAGCGGCATGGTCCGGCGGATTTCCCAACTTTAAATTAAATTTCTAAAAGCAATTGTTTTATGTTCTCACACCAGTCCCATGACTGACCTGGAGTTTATTGTTCCTTCCTAAACTCTGGGTGCCCATTAATTTTCACATGGGCAGCTATTAGTTTAGTTTTGCAGTTATAGATCGTTGGAGCGAAGTTCGGAGCGTTTTCTGAGTTGGAGTCCATGCCAGGGTTGAAGCCTCCGGTGTATCTTTTTGTTCTTCCGCTAAGAGTTTATTTATATCTTTTCTTCCGCTGTATGTATGTTGTAACTCTGATATTCTATGTAACTCTGATGTAATTATTGAATTATTCAATGAAAGGTTATGTTATTTTGTTTAACTTATGTATGTACCCATAACAATTCGTCTTTATGAACGGTTCAAGTTGGTTTAATTATCGGCGAGAACCGGGCAAAAAGGCGGGTCGTTACATGATATATGGTACCCATGCCGTCTATGATTGATATTTATGATTGAAATTGTTTTTGAAACATATAAACACTAGTAATAATATCAAATGATTTGTTTTGTTCGAATCAAGCATGTTTTGGCCATTATAAGGTAAAACTCTATCCTCCGGTTTGCGTTGCATTATGTGATGGGAACTAAGTCTTTTAATGGCTTCATTTTTATAAAAAGCATTACGATGTTTAAATGATTTACTTGTTTTAAAGCACTGGCAATCCAATGTAGTAAACTCGTTCTGCGTTAGCGGCGTGGTCCTGTGATTGGCCATATTATAAAATAAGTTAAAGTAGATTTCTCATACCAGTCCCGTGACTAACTCGTAGTTTGTTTCACTTGCAAACTCGGGTGCCCCTATTTCTACATGGGCAGCCTTGTATTCAGGTTTTAGCAGGCTCTTTGTCTGCTATTTGCAGACATTGAAAAATGAGTGGCAGAAGTAGAAGAGGTAGGTCAGAACCAGATACTGAAGCTCTATTAATTAAGTATTGAAATCTGGGTGGAGTACCGTTCTCAGGCAATGAATCTATTATTCAAACACAAGCATGGATGCGCTCTGCTGAGAAAATCTTTGAAGGTTCCAAGCTGAGAGATGATCAGAAAAGATTACTGGCATCATGGGCACTCAAAGATGAAGCTTTAATCTGGTGGGATACCGTTATTAAAGATAATCCAGAAGGTGATATCACCGGGGATAGATTTAAGGAAATTTTCAATGAAAGATTTATTCCTCCAGAAGCAACAGAGCGGTTAAGTGATGAATTCTATTATTTGATACAAGGGGATATGACCATTCCAGAATATCATAAGAAATTCAAAGAACTTTCTCACTTTGCCCCGCATTTAATTCAGAATCCAAAGATGAAGAATCTGAGGTTTATTAACGGGCTTCAAAGAAGATACCAAAGTAGGGTAACTGCACATGTGCAACAAACTTTTTATGAAATGATATACATGGCTTATCAGTATGAAGATCTAGATAAGCGAGGTCTTTTGGGCGATGAAGAGGAATGTAGTTCTAGCAACAAAAGGAAATTCGAAACTGATAGCCCTGAGACAAGTACACAACCTGAGGCAAGTACGACGTCTGGGGCCAGAAAGAAGCCTAGAATCAATAGGAAAAAGGTGAAAGCAGTCGTATGTTTAAAGTGTAATCAGTAAGGGCATTCAATGAGAAACTGTGAATCTTCGAACAGACGAAACAAAAATGGATCTAAATCCAAGAACAAGGTTTAAGAAGATAGAAAATGCAATCTCTGCCATCAGGCTGGTCATATAAAGCGAGACTGTCGGCTGTTGAAAACAACCAAAGTGGCACAAGTGAATGAAGTGGCAGAAACTTCTGCACCCTCAGTTAGTCAGGAAAGGCTAGATGTTTTAGAAGGCACACTTACTGTCAAAGATATTCCAATTAAAGTACTGTTTGATATAGGCACATCACGAAGATTTATTGCAAAGAATGCGGTTAAGAAACTGGATTTGAATTTGAAAAAGCTTAAAACACCCATGACTGTCCATAATCTAGTTGGGGGTTCCCTCGATCTTAGTTGGATTTGTGGGGTGCCTGTTTCTTTTTCCCGTTATTGGTTCCCTACCATCGCAATCGTCATGAATTTCGCAGAAATTGATCTTATTCTGGGATTTGATTGGTTAACCAAATATGAAGCTGAAGTTAAATGCGCCGACAGAGTCGTAAGGGCGAAGATTAAATCAGGAGATCATATAATCATTCCATGTGAAGGTCCAAACTCAGATAGAAAAGACTTCTGGGCAGCTTTGGATGTTTCTCCTGCTCAAATAGAACCTATTCCTGTCGTTACGAAGAATATTCCGGTCGACATTGAAAATATTCCAGTTGTCAAGAACCATGCGGATGTGTTCGAAGAAGTTGTTAGCTTACCTCCGCGTAGGTAAATTAATTTCAAAATCTCTTTAGTTCCGAATGCAAGGCCGGTAGTTCATGCTAATCGAAGAATGACCTTGAAAGAAAAAGAAGAGTTAGACAGTCAAACTCGACAGCTAGTATGGAAGGGCCTGATCAGAACTAGTTTCTCCGATTGGGGAGCAGCAGTGGTATTTGTCCCAAAGTCAGACGGTACTCCAGACTATGTGTGGATTATCGTGACTCGAATAAGCAGACGCTGAAGAATAAATATCCGTTGCCGCGGATTGATGATTTGTTGGATAGATTGAATGGTGCACAAGTATTTTCCTGAATGGACCTAGCTACAGGTTTCCATCAGCTTCGTATTGCCGAAGAGTGTGTTCCTTTGACAGCATTCAGAGGTCCAGATTTACTCTACGAGTGGTTAGTAATGCCGTTCGGCTTATGTAACGCTCCAGCTTATTTCGTCGATCTAATGAACCGGGTATTCAGAGAAGTATTGAATTTGTTCTAGTTTTCATTGATGATATTCTAATCTTCTCTAAGTCAGAAAACGAGCATGAAAAACATTTGGAACAAGTGTTAGAAATTCTCAGAAAGAATGTTTTAAAAGCCAAATTTTCCAAATGTATATTCTGGCAATAAGAAGTCAAATTCCTTGGTCACGTCGTGTCAAAGGAAGGAATTTTCTGTGGATCCCGGTAAAATCACTGCTATTCGGAATTGGAAACAGCCTCGTACACCCACAGAAGTCCGAAGTTTTCCCAGATTGGCCAGTTATTATCGGAAGTTCGTTAAGAATTTTTCGAAGACATCTAGTTCCTTAACAATGCTTACAAAGAAGCATTCAAGGTTCAATTGGACTCCCGAATGTGAGGCGGCTTTCCAAGAGCTAAAGTTAAAACTAACAATTGCTCCAGTGTTAACAATTATTGATGGCAATCAAGACTTGAAAGTCTGGACTGATGCTTCTAAAGAAGGTCTTGGTGCGGTATTAATGCAAAGAGGCCAGGTAGTTGCTTATGCTAGCCGTCAATTGAAGCCACATGATAAAAATTATGCAACTCACGATCTTGAATTGTTAGCCATCGTGTTTGCTATGAAAATCTGGAGGTATTATCTATTGGGTGAGAAATTTGAATTATATACTGATCATCAATCATTGAAGTATTTATTCACCTAGAAAGATCTGAATATGAGGCAGCAGCATTGGCTAGAATTTCTCGTGGCATATGATCTTGAAATTTTATGTACTCCGGGAAAAGCCAATGTTGTGGCTGATGCGCTCAGCAGAAAGAATGTAATTATTGCCAGTCTTATCATCACGCCTTCATTGATTGATAACATATCTGCTCTTTAAAAGGATGATCACTTCATTCAGAAGGTCAGAGAGAGAATTCAGAAAGGTGAGCCCTCGAGTTTTCAAATTGATAACGAGGGGATTCTGAGGTTGAAGGGTTGGATTTGTGTTCTGAACATTCCTGAACTCCAGAGAGAAGTATCAGATGAATGTCACAAAGCCAAGCTTAGTATCCATCCAGGATTAAGAAAGATGTATAATGATATCAAATGCACTTTCTGGTGGAGATCTATGAAAAGGGACGTCTCCTTATATATTAGCCGGTGTTCTACTTGTCAACAAGTCAAAAGCGATCAACAGAAGCTCGCTGGATTATTACAACTGTTGGAAATTCCAGGTGGGAAGTGGGAACAGATTTTGATGGATTTCATAGATGGTTTACCCAGAACCAGGAAAGGAAATGACAGTATTTGGGTGATCGTATATCGTTTCATGACGACTGCCCATTTCATACCTGTTAGATCGAATAGAACCTCTCAGAGTCTGGCGCAGATTTATTTCAAAGAGATTGTTAAACTGCATGGAGTTCCCATGAGCATTGTTAGTGATCGTGACCCGATTTTTGCTAGTAAATTCTGGGAAGCATTCCAAGCAGAATTGGGAAAGAAACTGAACTTGAGCACCGCTTATCATACTCAAACAGATGGCCAAACTGAGAGGGTGAACCGTATTTTAGAAGATTTGTTGTCGGCTTGTATTATTGATTTTGGCGGATCATGGGAAGACTATTTGCATTTGGCCGAGTTCTCATACAACAACCGCTACCAAGCGAGCCTGACAATGTCACCATTCGAAGCATTGTATGGTAGGCCGTGCAGATCCCCTGCATGTTGGGTAGAACTTGGCAATAGACTTGTATTGGGACCAGATATGATTCGCGAAGGTGCGGATAAAGTCGATTTCGTTAAGAAACGAATACTAGCCGCTCAAAATCGACAGAAGAGCTATGCAGATAAGAGAAGAAGGGATATATCATTTGTTGTTGGCGACTATGTGTATTTGAAGGTATCTCCGATGAGAGGAGTAGTCCGGTTCGGTAAAACAGGGAAATTGGCGCCCAAATTTATTGGTCCGTTTCCTATTCTAGGACGGATTGGAACTCTCGCTTATAGTGTTCAATTACCTGATTAGTTGCCTAGACTACATGATGTATTCCACGTATCTCAACATCGAAAGCATGTATATGATCCAGATTTAGTCGTGGAAGAAGCCGTGCAATGGGATTTGGAAATTACTCCATAATTGGTTGTGAGAAGAAAGCTGATCAAGATTATTGGCAAAGAAACCAAAGAGCTGAGGAACATGAAGGTTCACTTAGTCAAAGTGCAATGGAGTGGAGATCCGCGAGATTGTACTTGGGAAACTGAGGAGAGCATTAAGAAAGCCTATCCCAAGTGCAGGGTGGATATCTCTAATTGACTCTGGTGCAAGGTACATTTACCATATTTTGCAATTTCCATTATGTTCTCTACTTAGTTGTTACTTTCTTTTCATGAATGTAAATTTTTTAATTATATAGTCTGAATGATTTGAAAGAGTATACGAATTAATTAGTATATTTTTTAAAATTTAAAAATAAATTGATTGTTGTTTGTGTTGTGTGGTTGAGAATTTGATTTATCAAATGTTTGGAATGACAGTTAATTCAATCAATGAATGAATGGTAAATTTATTCGATTAAATCACACATTGAACTAATTTGAAAATAGATAGAAATATATATACATGTACATTATATATGTTTGAACAGGTAAATGGATTAGCTGTTGAGTAAAGAATTTATTTGTGTGCCCGACAAATAGGTAAACCTTAATGAGTTGGATGCGCAATTTTATTATTATATCAACTCCTGTGAATGCCATTGGATGCAGAGTGTTGGTTGTTCTGTGTGTAATAATAAACGTCGTCGTAGGATAGTAACAATTAATTTTGAACTACACTACATGGCATACTTCTTGAGGATAGCATACTTCATCAAATACCACATAAGCAGTTGGAGCTTATGTGACGAGGTTGAAGATTTACCATACGAGCGAGAGGCTTGTATGGCGATGACTATATATTACAAGTTGAACTGATTTATAAAATGTAACGGTAAATTGCCAGATTAATAAAAAAACCACATAGGTCTAGAGATGACAATAAGCACGTCTATCTAGTCATTAAGGCACAAAAACCATTTATAGGGTGACGAGAATTTATTCTCTGGATTTATAATCTATACACACTCCCTTGTGGACACTAGAATATATCACTATAAATATGTGTATGCCTATTAGGATTTATTGGGTAACTAATACGGCCCAATAAATTTCCAAACCCCCCCCCTAACAAAGGAGGTTATGGTGAAATTTAGAGTGTTAGCCAAATTTTTGAAGAATTAGAAAATTCTTAGAAACTGGAAAGTTGAAGAATGAAAGCCAGAATGAAAGTTGAGTTGGTTAATTAAACAACTTTCGACTTCGTTCCTTTTCGGGGACGGAAAGATTTTAAGTGGGGGAGATTGTAACAACCTGGAAAATCTGAACCAATTTAAAAAATTTAATTTGGCTATTTTAGTGGATTTTAAATATTTAAAATAAATTATTTTAAATATTTAAAATAAATTATTTTAAATAATAATGACCAAAAATCTATTTTAATCGATGTTGGAAAATAAAAATATTTATTTTTAATTATAAAAAAGGACTGAAATGGCGTGGCAGTTTGAAAATTTGAATTCGAACTTTGACTGACTGTACCGGGTGCAAAATAAAACGGATTTTAGTGAAATAAAAAATATTTAAATCTTTTTATGAATATCTTTCTAACGAATCTGAAAAATCGAAGTTTCATAGCGGGAATCAAAAGTTATGGCCAAATGAATTTTCAGAAAGGTCGCTATAGAGTATATATAGCCCGTGAAAATAGCCACTTTGCAAACGACCTCCGTTTTCGACAAAACCACCTTTGTTGGATCTGGGAAGTCAAATTATTGCTAGGTTTTTCCATAATTTTTTAAGTTAATATGTGAGCGTGGCGAAGGAAAATGTGTTTGGTTGATTTTAGTCAATTCGGATCGACTAGAAAATGGCCATTTTTCAAACGGTTTTAGAATTCGACGAACCTAGTTTTGTTGGGACCGTATCGTCAAAACATAGTTAGATTTATTTTACTGGAATTTTTGGGATCGGTATGTGGCCCTGGCAATTGAAATGTACGTTCAAATCAAATATTAAATGTTTTATATTTTAATTTGAAGAAAAACTGACTGAAACAGTCGAATGGGCCTACGAAACATATCCCATTGTGTTCAGAATGGGGGTATTTAGCTAGGGACGATAGTCGTTGGGTTTGCATTGGAGTTCGTATGTGGTAAGGGGTATTTTTGGATTTTAAAAATATATAAATAAAAAAAATATCGGCCAATCAAATTTATTCTCTCTCCCCGACTCTTCTTCCTCGATGAAAGGGGGAAACCGATTCAGAGCTTCCCGTTCATTTTCCAGCCTAACCACGCAGAATTAGACCTCGACCCAGTTGAAGATTTTGTATTATTCTTCGAGCTCTTCAAATCCATACCTACCACTCCCCCTACCATCGCTCCACCGTCGAGATCTACCGCCACGAAGTTGACCCCTTCACTTCGCCACCGCTGCCGCTACAGTGCATAAAATGCCACCGCACCCCCCTGTGCGCCTGCGCCTTTCCAGGCTCTACCTTGTGGTGAAGGCCGATCGTCGTATCATGCTTCGGTTTAACCAGAAATTGCAAACCTTGTTTGGAAGGGTTTGCTGAAAGATTCGGTTTGTATACTATAAACTGATTTCAACAGTTTAAAACCGTCCTGAATTATGATTTTACAATAAAAATCATATCGTTTTGCTATGTTGTCGAAATCTAGTGAAATAAGAGACAGTGGACTCGTGTGGACGTCTTCTACATTCTAGAAGAGACCGGATATTTTTCTGAGCCTTCTGCAATTTTTGGAGGAGTGGAACCCAATGTGAGATTTCTGATTTATAAACGATGTGGAAATGACGATGTATAAATTATACGGTCGATGTATGAGTTATATAAGCATTGTACACCTCATGTATAAGCGTTGTATAAGTTGTATGTGTGATGTATAAGCTATATATGCGTTGTAAAAATCATATATGCGTTGAAATGATATTGAATGATATTGAAATGAAATCGAAATATATTTATATACGTATATTTATATATATATACTCCCCTCAACCACATACCATGGACAATATATATATTGGTTGTGATATTGTTTGGATTTGGTTGATGTGAAATTTGGTGAATATCATGAATGGTTGATTGGAAATGATTGATTGTGGTTGAAATCCCAATAGGATTAGTATATAGGAAAATTTGTCTGCGTATGAACTAGATATTGAAATCCCCATTGTCAAAAGCTGCGAGGCATTAAGGTAGAGCGAGGAGGCGTATTCGGGACGGTGCCAGTTTTAACTACCTTGCCGTTATGCTGCCAAAATTTTCTGAAATATTTCTGTGTTTGATTTATATTCATGTATTGAAATATATTCATGTGATGGAAATAAAATGGTTTGAACGATAAAAATAACATTTTTATCGAACGAATAAAATAAAATGGTTTGAACGATAAAAATAGCATTTTTATCGAATGAATAAAATAAAATGGTTTGAACGATAAAAATAACATTTTTATCGAATGAATGGAATAAATTGTTTTAACAATAAAAATCACATTCTTATTGTATGTACGAAGTATAGAAAATATTCATTTTTGAAATAAATTGTTTTACAAATAAAAATCACATTTTTATAATATATATGAATAGCTAAAAATCTACATTTTTGAAATAAATTGTTTTACAAATAAAAATCACATTTTTATCATCTATATAAAGTATATAAAATAATCGTGTTTGAAATAAATTGTTTTTATAATAAAATCACATTTTTATGATATATATGAAGTGTTAAAAATAGTCATGTGTTGAAATGAATATTTATGGGATAAAAGTATCATTTTTATCAAATAAGTAAAACGAAAATGGTTTTGAAATCGAAGAATGGAATATATATATATATATATATATATATATATGAAAATATAATTAAAATAAATCGAATAACGAAGCTGTAGTTCGTATTTTGAAACCGTAACTTCAAACGATTGTACCGGGAGATCCGACCGTCGGATTTTCCCAAAACTGAAACCTTTGGATTCGTTTTGAAAAGATCTTTCCAATGATATAAAATTGGTGAAGATCCAACGGTTAGATTTTCCGATATGTGTAAATCAAATCTGAAGAAAAACAGCGCCCTGGCAGCGTTATGGCCTGAAGCGTCATTTGAACGAATCGGCTATTTTTAAATGAATAAAAATAGCGATAAATCGTGATAAAACATTATAACCGATATGGAATGGAAATAAACCGAATTTACCTGGTTTATTGGATATTTGATGGTTGAATGTGTTTGCCGTGAAAATTACATTAAATAACAGAATTATTGATGTCGAATAATTTAAACACTGAAATGAATTGATTTGAAATTCTAACGTGAATTATTTGAAAAGGCCAAGTTAATTCTCATTTCAAATAATTGATCGACGATTAGAAGTTGAAGGTATGAAGACGGTGCAAGACCGATGATCTTCACGTCGAATGGATGGCTACTGATGCCTTTGATGGGAGTTGATGCCCTGACGGGGTCACAGTGGTGGTTGTCCGGACGTACGTGTTGATCGTTCAGATGTGCGAGGTATAAGGTGCCTCCGGTTTCATTCAGACCCAGAACAGACTTATAAATGGAAGTATGTCTGATGTTGTATATTGACGATGTGCCATGCAGAGATGCTGTGATCAAAGCTTTTGTTGAAAAGCAAAGCTTTTTGGTTGATGATCAAAGCACGGCTTGAATAGCTAGCTTTGTGTTTAGCGTTGATTCGCGAGCCTCACACCCCGGTATGAGCCAGAAATGGGAGAGGACCTCAGGGAGGACCTGCGTTTCTTTCTAGCTAGGAGTGGTGCTTTGGGTTTTACACGCCCGAGCATTCTACTTATGTGGATGATGGATAGCGAGGCGCCTCGGTTAGTTCGGTCTCTTCGGAGCCGATGGTCTGGTCGTGATATGACCAGTTTACGCCCCATAGGGTGTGGAAATGCATTGTCCAGGCTTTTAATCCACTCCGTGTGGACCGGCCCTGACGATCCAAGGCTTGCCTGCATGCTTGCCTGAGACATGGTAGGCTAGATTGTCTCGAAGCGGTAAGGACGATCCCTTGCCTTGGTTCATGACGGAAATCCAATTTCCAAATACGACATCATGCGATTTTGATTGTATACCTATATATGGCGACATGATATATCATACCCATGCCGTCTATGATTGATATTTATGATTGAAATTGTTTTTGAAACATATAAACACTAGTAATAATATCAAATGATTTGTTTTTTTTGTATCAAGCATGTTTTGGCCATTATAAGGTAAAACTTTATCCTCCGGTTTGCATTGCATTGTGTGATGGGAACTGAGTCTTATAATGGCTTCATTTTTATAAATAGCATTACGATGTTTAAATGATTTACTTGTTTTAAAGCACTGGCAATCCAATGGAGTAAACCCGTTCTGCGTTAACGGCGTGGTCCTGTGATTGGCCATATTATAAAATAAGTTAAATTAAATTTCTCATACCAGTCCCATGACTAACTCGTAGTTTGTTTCACTTGCAAACTCGGGTGCCCCTATTTCTACAAGGGCAGCCTTGTATTCGAGTTTTAGCAGGCTCTTTCTGGATAGCTATGGAGCTGAAGATGGATTCTATCATTTCTTTCTTTTTATGCTGTTCAGCTCCTGTTATACATATTATGTTTTGATTCCGCTGTAGACTTTTATGTAAAGTTGAACTGTATTTTGTACTAAGTATGATCCTGTATACTGTGTAACTCTGATGATTATGTTTATCAGTGTATTATTTGTACATTATCTGGTGTATTTATTTCTGTTCTACTGTTATTTATTTATGTGTTATATATATTCCAAAGATTACCCTTGCCACCATGGATCGGGGGTTTGGGGTCGTCACACGTAATGTTTAATTTGGAGTTCAAATGTAAAAACCCTAATTTTTGAATTAAAAATTAATAAAAAATATAATATATATAAATGTTGACCAAAGATATTTTTTTAACCTACTTCTATTTTCCGCCGCTCTCCAAAAAAATCAAAGGCGGAAACCTGCTCGAATCTTCCTCCCACCCGATCGTTCAATCCACGCAATAATACCAAAGACTTTTTTAGGCAAAACTGATCTCCTCATCAATATCTACCCATCCAATGGGTGAGATAGTGTATAGCTTCGTAAAGTGTGAGAAATCGGGGTGGAAGACGCCGCCGTTTCGAGGATGATTCCAGCCACAGTGGGAGCGCGAGTTGACCAGAAGTGGGTGGTACCGGTGGAGCTCAAGGAGGCAGCCATTGTGGCGTCGTCAGATCTGGTCAACGGTGGTCGTGGTGGTGGCAGGCTCAAGCCCTAGGTGATGAGGCACGGTCGGGTTCCTCTGAAGCGTGTTACAGTGAAAGGAAGGTAATTTAAATTTAACTAACTATTTATTAATCATTCTAGGTTAATTTAATTAAGGTAATTAACATAGTTTAAAATATGAAAATAATATAAATAAATTGTTTTAAAGATCTGGAAAAAAAATGATTTTATAGAAATAGCATTGCATTTAAATTCAGTTTTAAAAATATTAAAACATAGTATAAAAATCAGTTTTAAAAATATAAAAGCATAGTATAAAAATCAGTTTTAAAAATATAAAAACATAGTATAAAATCAGTTTGTTTACATAGTATAAAATCAGTTGTTTATAAAGTATAAAATCAGTTTGCTTATAAAATAAAATTAGCATTGTTTATAAATAAAATTAGCATTGTTTTTAAAATAGAAATAGCTAGATAAAAATTCAATTTTTACCTATATAATAGCAAGATAAAATTTCGGATTTTATATATACAGCATATTAACAATGTGATTTTTATGGTGTAAATATCAATGTAAAAATATAATTTATATATATATGGCATTATGATAAAATTGTGATTTTTATCTATATAGCATTAAAATAAAAATGTGATTTTTAATATAAAAATCGTGTGAAACAAATTGCGATGGAACCGACTGGAAACAAATCCAAATCTAAACCTTTCAGAAATAAAGAATGGAGGAGTGGAAACCAAAGGTGAGAACTTCTCACTCTAATTTTGTTTACAGTTAAATAAGGTTGCAGACGGGGCTTAGTAGCTCCTGACACCATCGTCCACAGACTATGGACGACTTGTTTGATTGTGTTGCGTTGTGGGAATTGATTGTGATTCTAATGGGAAATGGAAAATAAAATATTCATGTGTTGAATAAAATATTTTATCATTAAAAATATAATTTTTAATGTGTATATGAATAAAATAAATACTCATTTACAAATCAGATGATTTGTTTATGTACACCCATTTGACTAATATTGATTGGGATGATATATTTTACACATCGCACAACTGAACAAATAATATTCAGTATTTGTTGGTTGAAACCCCACATGGGTATTGGGATGATATTTTACATACACTAATCCCAATTGTTTGGTTGTATGTCGATCGATTGGTTGACAGACTGTTGTAAGCATTAATTATTTATATTTAATGCTTATGCGGTTGTGTAGTGCACTCTGGATGATGGTTGATTATTTATCATTGTTGTAGTATACATATGATGTATGAAATCCATATAAATAACATTTTATGGCAATTGACTGTGTTTGATTCCAATTCAGGAAGAATGAGCATTTTAAAATAACGAATATTTTAAAATAATGAATATTTTAAAATAATACTCAGTAATGGTTTAAAATGTGATTTTTAATCTCCGATTTTGGATGGACACGAAAATATTGAAATACGAGAAGCCGTGTTGATTAGATTTACGTCATTTTAACGCGAACGATATTTATATCAATTTTATTCATTTTTATAATGAATATCGAAAAGGAAGTGATTTCAAAATCTAATGTTTTGAAAATATTTTCATTTATATATTAATGATATGGAATATTCAATTTTGATTCAAAAATTGAATATGAAGTTGAAATCGTTTTTAAAACGATTTATAAAATACTTTTTAAAAGAGAAATCGATGAAATATATATAATATATATATTATATGGCCTGAATAGAAAGCGTCGTGCAGCGACCGTTCGCGAATTTCGACCATTGACTTCGAATTGATGTTACGGGAGATTCGATCGTCAGATTCTCCCAAAACTGGAACCTTGGTTCGTATCAGAAAGAGATTTCCAACGAATATAAGAGATTTGAAATCTAATGGTTGGATTTGGAATTATGTCCAAATCAAATTTGGAAAAGGTCGCTGTAAGTGCAGTTCGATGACCGTTTATGGAAATCGACTGTACGGGCCTTAATAAAATTATTAAAAATATCAATAATTTGTGTAAGATGATAATAAATGATTTGGAAAGAATTGGGATGAAAAATTCCATGTTTGAAAAGATAAAAATATATTTTTATCGAAATGAACTAGTTATTTACTAGGATTATAATCCAATTATTTTTAAATAAATAAATTGGATTGAAAATGGGTTCTAATATAACCAGAATTTCAAATATATGAATTGGAATGGTTTGGAATGGAAATAATCTTCGGAATATTTTGATATTGGATTCCGTGATTATACGGATATTGTTATGGAAATTTGGAAGATATATATATATATTGTTATTTCCAATACGATATTTGTTTGTTTCAGAATTTGATATTGAATATAAGCCAATATAATTTCAATTCAGAGCCTTGTATTTAATATTAAATTGGATTTTGGGGTTGTCGTGAATGGTGTCTTAAACAACACTGTTCTTAAACCCAGTTGAGAAAAGAATAAATCTTTTAATTAAGATTTAGTGAAATTTTCCAATTAATTAATATTTAATTGGAATTGAATAAAAGAATTGGATTTTGGATTTGTCGTGAATGGTGTCTTCATTAACACTGATCTTAAACCCCATGTGAAAAGAATAAATCTTTTAATTAAGATTATTAGAGTTTCCAACGAATTAACATTTATTTGGAATTGAAATAGAATGTGAAGTGGGTTTATTGTGAACTTTGTTTTTAAGGACATTCGTTCTTTAACCGAATTAACGGGGAAATGTGATTTGGAATTTATAAATCTTTTAACTAAGATTTATTGGAAATTTCCAAAGTAAAGTTTTCCAATTTAACAAAATAAATTGGAATGGAATGGAATTCGGTTTGGTAATAATCGAAGTGTGCTTCTATGGGCGAAGACTGTTACTATATATGGAATTTAAAAAGCTTTGTCGTTATTCCGTTTAAATTATTGGTTGGATACGAAAGTTTATATCGATTATATATATTGATCTGTTTTTCGTGAAGATTCCACAATTAATGCAATGTGATTTTGGATTTATCGTGAACTGTGTTTTAAATGACATTCGTTCTTTAACCCAGTTAAAGATAAGATTAATTTCTTAACTTTGAATAATCATTAAGTAATGATTTTTGAGATTAAAACTGAATTAGAGTTTTAATGAATATTTAATTAGATTGGAATGAGAATGAGATAAAAAATTATCGAATTCATGAAATGATCGAGAATGGAGTACCACAAGTTTTACTATAACAACTCGGAAATTCTGAACCAATTTAAAAAATTTATTTTTGCAATTTTAATGGATTTTAATATTTGAAATAATTTATTTTAAATAATAACGATGAAAATTTTATTTAAATCGAAATTAGAACGAATAATTTTATTTTAATTATAAAACGAGCCTGAAATGGCGCGACAGTTTGAAAATTCGATTTCAAATTTCAATTGAATGTACAAGACTCAAAATAAATCGGATTTCAATAAAATCAAAGATATTTAAATCTGTTTAATTATATCTTTCTAACGGATCTGAAAAATTGAAATTTCATAGCGGGAATAAAAAGTAATGGCTAGTTAAATATTCAGAATAGTCGTTATGGAATTTAATATAAAATATAGCTCTTAAAAATAAATATTTTGCAAACAACCTCCGTTTTCGACGAGACCACTTTTGTTGGATCCAGAATGTCAAATTATTACTAGATTCCAATTTTCATAATTTTTGGAATTAATATGTGAGCGCAGTAAATTAAATGTTTTTGGTGATCTAAATTTGAATTGGATCGACCAGAAATTGACCATTTTTCAAACGGTCTTCAAATTTGAAGAAATTAATTTTTTTAGGACTGTATTGTCAAAACAAAGCTAGAAATAATTTTTCTATAATTTTTAGAGCCAGTATGTGGCCCCGGTAAATTAAAATGTACGTTTAAATTTAAAATATATTGATTTATATTTGAATTTTAATGAGAACTGATCAAAACATTAGAATTGGCTTATGAAACATATTCCGTTGTGTCCGGAATATGCTTGGGGCGACAGTCGTTGGGTCTCATTTGGAGTTCATAGCGATAAACAAATAATATGTGAATTAATTAATTAATTAATATTATAAATTGTTATTATAAAAGGCCCAATAGAAACCCTAACCCTCTGAAATACACCAGCCGTCGTTCCCTTAAATTCGATGGCCACCCATCTCTGAATTTTCTTCATCAATTTCTTCTAATCCACAAAAAATAATGAATGATTTCAAAGCAAAAATCGAAGAACTACATGAGATCTATGCGGTGAACGAATAAGATCGATTTTAATCAAGTAATTCACTCGAATTCTCTCCTCAAAGTCAGGACGTTTGAAGCCGATTTCAGAATGATAGAGGAGTTCGAATTGGGCACGGTTGCCTGTGGTGGGAGGCGCCACGATGGCGGTTGAAGGGGCAGTTTCTGATAGGCCGACGGTGGCCTGAGGTGAGGGGCGCGGTGGTGATTTCCCGTCGAGGATTGGGATCGGTGTTTGCACAGAGAATGGAAGAACAGGACGACCAATGTTATGTGAAGGGGTAATTTGGAAAATTATTTGAAAATTATATTAGTTAACTAAATTTTGCAAATAGAAATAGCAATAAATAGTGTAAATAGAAGTATTAAAAATATGACTTTTATAATGTAAATAGAAGTATTAAAAATGAGATTTTCATAATGTAAACATAGTAATTAAAATATAAAAAGACATTACCTTTAAAATATAAAAAGAAATTACCTTTAATATAAAAATGGCATTGTTTATAAAATATAAAATGGCATTGTTTGTAAAATATAAAATGGCATTTTTTATAAAATATAATATAGCATTGTTTTAAAAGCTAAAGTTTTATATAAATAGATTTGGTTTTGAAATATGATTTTTAATGTATATATATAACATTATAAAAATATGATTTTTAATATATATATATATATATAACATCATAAAAATATGATTTTTAATATATATATATAGCGTTATAAAAATGTGATTTTTAATATATATATAGCGTTATAAAAATATGATGTTTAATATAAATCGCGTGAAACAGATCTCGTTGGAAACACGGGAAGGATACAACGCGCTGTCACAAATCCAAATCCAAACTCTTCAAATTAAAGACTGACGGAGTGGAAACCCAAGGTGAGAACTCCTCACTAAAAATTATGCACAGTTATTTATTTATTTTCATAACTGAAAAATATATAGAATTGCCAGTGTAGATTTTTATAAGTTTTGTTATTATAAATTGTATACGGTGCATGTTAGATCACTTTCCTAGTCCACAAACCATGGACGATTTAAATTGACTGTATTGTGTGTTGTTTGTGATGTTGAAATGTTTAACATATTAAAAAATAATGTTAACATAAATATGGTAGTTGAAATTAGATTATAAATATTTATTTATAATTTGAACAGTGAAAATTGGTTAAATAGAAAATAATTCAAACTGAATTAGAATTGGTTATATTTATTAACCAATTATTTATTTAAATAAACAATTGTTGTTTGAAAACCACACGGGTATTGGGATGATAATTGACATACATTAGTCCCAATATTTAGTTGTATGTCAATCGATGGATTGACAGGCTGTGATGAGCGTTATTTATTTATTTTAATGCTCACACAGTTGTAAATTTCACTTTAGATGTAAATGGACTGTTTAATGATTATATATCATTATTGTTGAATACATGTGGTGTGTGAAATCCATATAACTAAAATTATATGTTAATTGATTGAGTCGCATTCCGATTCAGTAATAAATAATGTTTTATAATAAAGAATGTTTTATGAATAATGTAGAATAAAATAATTTTTTAGAATAAAATATCATTTTAGTATAAAAAGACATTTTAAATGAAAAAGTCATTTTAAATGAAAAAGACATTTTAGTGTAAAAAGGCATTTTAGTATAAAAAGATATTTTAAATGAAAAAGACATTTTAGTGTAAAATGGCATTTTAGTATTAAAAGATTTTAAATGAAAAAGACATTTTAAATGAAAAAACATTTTAAATGAAAAAGACATTTTAAACGAAAAAGACATTTTAAATGAAAAAGACATTTTAAACGAAAAAGACATTTTAAATGAAAAAGACATTTTAAGTGAAAAAGACATTTTTAATGGAAAGGACATTTTAGTGTAAAAAGACATTTTAGAATTAAAAAGGACATTTTAGAATTAAAAAGACATTTTAGAATTAAAAAGATATTTTAGACAAAGGGGCATTTTAGAATAAATAGCTATTCAGAATAAAGCACATTTTAAAATAAAGAATATTTTTAAATAAAGAATATTTTAAAATAAATAATCTTTAAAAATAAAGAATATTTGAAAACAAAATGTTTTAACAATAAAAATCACAATTTTATTGTATGTATAAAGAATAAAAGAAGCAGATGTTAAAATACATTTTTGTTAGATAAAAATATTATTTTCAATATGTTAATGAGGTGAATAAATTATTCATGTATTGAATAGAGTTTTTGAACAATAAAAATTACATTTTTATTATATATATGAATTATAAAAATGTACATGTAATGAAATATATATCTGTTCATTAAAATGTTCTTTTAAATGTGAATATGAAGCGCATAAAAATGTACATGTAATGAAATATATTTTTGTTCATTAAATTTTTTTTTTACATGTAACGAAATAAATGGTTTGGAATCACCGAACGAGTTATATATATATATAAATGAAAATAATGTTCAATGAAGAATAAGATTATGATTTGATGTTCAATTTTGAATGGATGCAAAAATATAAAAATATGAAGCTGAGTTAAGTAGCAAACGCCATTTTTAACCCGAATGGTTTATCGATCGATTTTATTCATTTTATAATGAATATCGAAATGAAGTGATTTCAAAATATAATATTTTGAAAATATTATCATTTTAATATGATAAAGACGTAGAATATTCAATTTTTATTTAAAATTGAAAATGAAGTTAAAATCATTTTGAAATGAATTTATAAACGATTTATAAAATACGTTTTAAAGGAAATCGACGAAATATATATAATATATATTATATATATTTAATGGCCTGAATAGAATGCATCGCGCAGCGACCGTTCGCGAATTTTGACCATTAACTTCAAATTGGCATAACCAGAGATCCGACGGTCGGATTCTCCTAAAACCTGAACCATTGAGTTCGTATCGAAAAGAGATTTCCAATGAATATAATAAGTTTGAAATCTAACGGTTGGATTTGGAAATATGTCCAAATCAAATTTGGAAAAGTTCGCTATAAGTGCAGTTCGATGACCGTTTATGGAAATCGACTGTAAGGGCCTTAATAAAATTATTAAAAATATGGAAAAATTATGGAAAATCATAAAAAATGATTTGGAAAGAATTTAGATGAAAAATTCTAATTTTGTAAAGATAAAAATATATTTTTATCGAAATGAACTAGTTATTAACTAGAAATAAAAATTCAATGTTTTTAAATGAATAAATAAATTGGATTTTGGGTTTGTCGTGAATGGTGTCTTCAATAACACTGTTCTTAATCCCTGTGTGAAAAGTATAAATCTTTTAAATAAGATTATTAGAGTTTCCATTTATATTTAGTAAGTGGAATAAAATGAAATGTGAATTAGGTTTATTATGAACTGTGTTTTTAACAACATTCGTTCTTTAACCCAATTAATAGTAAAAATATAATTTTGGAAAGTATAAATCTTTTAATTAAGATTATTAGAGTATCCATTTGTATGTAGTAAGTGGAATAAAACTAAATGTGAATTAGTTTTATTATGAACTGTGTTTTTAACGACATTCGTTCTTTAACCCAATTAACAGTTAAAATATAATTTTGGAAAGTCTAAATCTTTTAATTAAGATTATTAGAGTATCCATTTATATTTAGCAAGTGGAATAAAATGAAATGTGAATTGGGTTTATTGTGAACTGTGTTTTTAATGACATTCGTTCTTTATCCCAATTAATAGTGAAAAATATAATTTGAAATTTATAAATCTTTTATTAAGATTTAAATGGAAATTTTCCAAAGTAAAGTTTTCCAATTTAATATATTAAATTGGAATTGAATGGAATTCGATTTGGTAATAATTGAGATGAGCTTCTGTGAATGAAGACCATTACTATATATGGAATTTAAAAGGCTTTGCCGCTATTCCATTTATATTATTAGTATGACACGGGAATTTATATCGATTATATACTGTTGTGATTTCCGTGTAGATACCATTTTGATGGAAGATGATTTTGGGTTTATCGTGAACAATGTTTTTAAATAACATTTGTTCTTTAACCCAATTAAAGATAAGATTAATTTCTTAAATTTGAATAATCATTAAGTACTGATTTTTGACATTAAAACTAGAATAGAGTTTTAATGAATCTTTAATTAGATTAAAATGCAAAGGAGATAATTAAATTTATCAAATTCTTGAAATGATCGAGAATGGAGTACCACCAGTTTTACTCCAGGTGATAGTAAAATCTTTAATCAGATTTGAACGTGAAATGGTAATTAATTTTACCAATAACGCAGTGGGTGTTAGATATGGAGTGCTACCAGTTTTTCTCCATGGGATGAATAGGTTAGGACTGGGGTGATAAATAATAAATGATTACTTCGGTAAGGTTCGCTAATCTCGACTAGTTGATAAACCTTAATATGGTTTAAAATTGTGAAAAGATAAAATAAAATCTTTTGAAATGAGATCCCAAGGAAGATTAAAGAATAAATTTAAAGAATTTATTTTTGATAAAATTAATGGGAACCTTTCCCTAATAATATGTATATTTAATTAAAAGAATATTCTGAACTGGAATGAGGCATATGATGTGTTTTTAAAGCACTTGATTATAAAATACGCAAATTATTCGGAAAGACCGGGTTTAGCCCATTCTGAATAATTAATACGACGATCAAGAGCCGAGGATGATGACGGTGGTTGAAGACCGGAGTTCTTCACATCGTTTGGGTGATTACTGATGTCTTGATTGGGTCGTACACCCAAGACAAGGTAATAAGTGGTGATCGTACAAACGTACTTGGAGATCGACGGATATGCGAGGGCCTCTCTCCTATATTGGACATATGGGACGAGGAATAAGGTTCCTCCGGTTTCGTTTAGACCCAAAACGGAATTGTAAATGGATGGTATGTCTGACATTGTATTCCTTTGGGTTGTACTCTTTGATCTCTGCTAAATATATATATATATATATCTGTTTGGTGGCGGAGAATTTATTCTCTTGCTTAACACCCTTCTCTGAGACGTACGAGCTTAGAGGTTATATACTGGCAGAAAACAATGGTATGGTATGGACTGACAATGTGGCATGCTAAGATGAAAATGATCAAGGCTTTTATTGAAAAGCAAAGCCTTGTTGTTGATGATCAAAGCACATCTTATTTAGGCATAGCTTTGTGTAACAACCCGCACTTCCACTCACTTCAAATCGACCAAAAACTGAATCCCCATCGATTCAAGGTAAGCAAAAGTACGTTCCGTTAGGGTTTATCAGAGAAAACACAGCGGAATACAAAGCTCACAGCGGAACAGATAAAATATAATAAGAATATATTATTGCAGCGGAATTTTTTTTTAATACAAATCTGATTTTACATATTATTACAACTAGGTAGACTTAACATAATATACCGAGAATAGGGTACGTCCGGCCTTCATATAAAACTCCAGCTTTCTCTGGAACTCCAAGTCTTTAAGCTTGAGCCCGATCTCGATAACTGAAAAACAAACAAACAGACTACCCGTGTGGAAACTGTGGGCACCCGCAGTTTGCACGGGAAAAACAAACTACAAGTCAGTCATGGGACTGGTGTGAGAAAACTTCTATCACCAATCTGATACTTAGCCTTAATTTGAATAATATACCTCGGGACCAAGCCGCATATCACAGAATGGGTTTCCTACCAAGGATACGTGCACAACCATAGCAAGCAGAACCAAGTATAGCACCCATAAATCAGATTTTGAAAACATGACTTCAGAGAAATGAACGATTATAAGCCCCAGGTCCCATCACACAATGCAAGCGCACACCAGAGGATAGGGGTTTGCCTTATAATCGCAAAATATGCTTGATCTAATTCAAAATGAAAACATTTGATATTATAATGACTTTGGTGTGAAAACTCCTTTCACAAATAAACTTATGAATCTTAGCTCGCATAGTGCCCCATTCCACTATGTTGGCTATATAGGTATACAATCGAGAATCGTAAAGGGTTTCGTATTGGAAGTTGGGTTTCCATCAATGGTCCTAGGCTAAGGATCTTCCCAATCCGATTCGGAACCCGCAGCTGGTTTCAGGATCTCGTCTCGCTCCTTTAGAGCGGCTGGGTCGGTCCACCCTACTTTATGGATTAAAGTAATAGCCTGAACATAACGTCCCTCGGTCTGTGTGTAGACGGTCATCTAGGTATATTGACCTAGTCTGAGGCGCCTCATCCAACAAACCACATAAGTAAATGACTGGGCTCCATACCATGGCATTACCTTTTGCTAGATTGAACGTTAAGTCCCTACCCCTACGGTCTATAATCCTGTTTCGGCTCATTTTGGATTGTGAGGCTCGCAATGTCATGTACGTAAAGCTACGCATTTAAGCCATGCTTTGGTCTTCAACCACAAGGCCCTGCTTTTCAACAAAAGCCTTGATCATTTCCACTTATCATGCCACACTATCAATCCTTAAAACACAAACTGCTATTCACCAACATACAACCTTTGAGCTCGTACATCTCAAAGAAGGGTGTTAAGCAAGAGAATAAATTCTCCACCACTAAACAGATGTATGTTTAGTAAATGTCAGTCTGTATTTTAAAAAATACAGTGTTAGACACGAAATCCATCAACAAGTCCGTTCCAGGAATAGGAACGAAACTGAAGGCACTTGATTCCACATCCCCGCCTAGGAATGCAAGTCCTTGCAAACCAAATCGCTTTAAGTACGGTCAGATTATGCCGTCACTTTAACTTCATATAGGTCGTCGCCTAAGGCATCAACAGGCCATCCATCCGATGTGAAGAAATCTGGATCTTCCCCCATTGTCGTCGATATCTTGACACCAGCATCACGTCGTATGATTATTCGGAATGGGTAAAAACCCGGCCTTTCCAAAAAATTAGCGCATCTTTAAAACCAATAGGTATATTGGATTTCATGGCCCCATTCCATCTTGGAATATTTCTCGATCCATTTATTAAAACTGTAATGAGCTTTAGTATGTCAAAATCATTCTTTAATGATTACTTAATTTGAAATCCAATTTCAGTTCATCCAATCAAACTGTATGACTATTTAGTCATCTCTATACGTGAATACACGTTTATTCCAGCACCTTTATCCATTCCAATCATTTATTCATTAAATTGGGAATTATTCCCACAAATCTTATAAAATATTTAATTCATTTAAACCACTTGTTTAAATCTTTCTTTGGAAACCATTACAAAGGATTTTACATTATCTTTTCATAATCTAAACCGAAATAAGGTTTATCAACTAGTCGGGATTAACGAGCCTTACTGAAGTAATCATTCATTTTATTATCCCAATCCCAACCTATTCATCCCATGGAGCAAAACAAGTAGTACTCCATATCTAAAACCCACGGTGTTACTGGTAAATTCAACCACCATCCAACGTTTTAAATCTAATTAAAGATTTAACTATCGCAAGGGGTAAAACTAGTAGTACCCCATTCTCGATCACTTCTTGAATCTAATAAATTTAATTACCCTATTCTCCTTTCAATCGAATTAAAGATTCACTAAAACTCTATTTAGTATTCATCTCAAAAATCACCACTTAATGATTATTCAATCTGTAACAACCCGGAAAATACGAGCCAATTTAAAATTTTTAAATTGGTCATTTCAAAGGAATTTGAACAATCAAAATAGAATATTTCAATAAAATAGTGAATTAGAAATAGTGAGTCAGCTTGAAAATTTGAATTCAAACTTTGACTGACTGTGCAGGGGGGAAAATATAACAGATTTTAGTGAAACCAAAAATATTTAAATCTGTTTATCAATACCTTTCTAACGAATCTGAAAAATCGAAGTTTCATAACGGGAATCAAAAGTTATGGCCGAATGAATTTTCAGAAAGGTCGCTATATAAAATATATAGCCCTGGAAAATTGATATTTTGCAAACGACCTCAGAATTCGACGAAACCACTTTTGTTGGGTCCGGGATGTCAAACTATTGCTATGTTTCAAATTTCATAATTTTTGAAGCTAGCATGTGAGCGTAGCAAAAGAAAATGCGTTTGGTCAATTTCTGTTAAATTGGATCGACCAGAAAATGGCCATTTTTCAAACGATCTCAGAATTCGACGAAACTAGTTTTGTTGGGACCGTAGAGTCAAAACATAGCTAGATTTATTTTTCTGGAATTTTCCGAATCAGTTTGTGGCCCTGGAAAATTGAAATGTACGTTCAGAGTTAAAAATTAAATGTTTTATATTTTAATTTGAAAAATAACTGACTTGAAAAGTATCCCATTGTGTCCGGGATGGGGGTATTTATCTAGGGACGACAGTCGTTGGACTTGAAAAGGAGTTCGTTGGAGAAAACACTATTTAAAAATTTAATAAAACCCTAGGCCAATCAGAATTTGTCTTTCATTATTAAAATAAATAAAAAACCCGCTTCTCTCTGAAACGAATGGCAAAACCCATACCAACCTTCCCCGACCGATCACCGCCGCCACAAGCGATGATACCCCGCGCCACCACCCAGAATCGAACCGCCTCCTCCTCCTCTTCAAATCTGACCAACCCTCACCTCCCCTCGACCACCGTATCGCCTGAATCGGGCCCAGGAAGTCGCCGACTTCCCAGCGCTGCCCTGATCGCCACTGACCACCGAGTCACCCCAAACCGCCACCGATCGACTCCCCTCTCCTTCCTCTTCCACGCCAGCACCTCCGATCATCCCCTCGTGCCTCGATTTTCGCGAAAACCGCAACCCTTGTTTCTAACCACTTAGAACGGTGAGTCCTTTTTGATGTTTGCACTTTGAAAAATCATATCTTTTTGGTGTGTTGAGAAATTCGATGAAACAGGAAACATCGGGACCACAAGGAAGCTCTCTACCACATAGAAGAAGCCACGGATTTTTCTGAGTCATCTACGATTTTTAGCACTCCGAAAACCAATGTGAGAAATCTAAATTAAATGAATTTGAATGGAAAATGTCGTGTATAAATTATATAAGGGAAATATAAATTACACACGTGTTGTATACGTCATGTACATGCGTGGTGTAAGCTATATAAGCAAAGTATAAATTATACATGCATAGAATAATTGATATATGTGTTGAAATGCAAGTGAAATATAGCAATAATATATATATATATATATATATATACATACATACTCCCCTCGTCCACAAACCATGGACGATATTTATTGTTGTGAATTGGTGTGAAATATTAGATGAAAAATGTGAATGGTTGAATAATTGTTTATGGTCGATATTGTTTGGTTGTGGTTGAAAAATACCCATTGGTGATTAAAACGAATTGGAAAAATTGTGGAAATAAAAATAAAACATTCCGCCTGCGTGCGAATTAGATGCATGAATCCCCATTGTCAAAAACTGCAAGGTTTTAAGGTAGAGCGAGAAGCCGTACTAGGGACGGTGCCGGTTTTAACTACCCTGCCGTTATGCTGCCGAAATTTTGAATAATATTCATGCGTTGGAATTATTTTCATATGTCAAAATTATCTTCATGCGTTGAAATAAAAGTCATGTGTTGAAACTATATCCATGTGTGGAAATGTTCATGTGTTGAAAAGTGATGTGTGAAAATTAAATTCATTTGTGAATGAATGAAGTGTTTAAACAATAAAAATCACATTTTTATAATATATATGAAGTATGTAAAATATTCTCCTTATATATAAATAGTTTCAACAATAAAATCTCATCTTTCTTATATGAACAACTTATATAAAATATCCATGTGTGGAAATGCTCATGTGTTGAGAAGTGTGTGTATTGGAAAAGTTCATGTGTTGAATAAAAAGATAGAACAATAAAAATTACATTTTTATTGAGACTATGTAGTGTTGAAAACATTCATTTGTCGAATAAATATTTTAAATGATAAGAATATCATTTTTATCATATATGTGATATGCTAAAGATATGCGAACATTGAAATAAATATTTGTGAATGAAATATTATTTTTAACATGCATAGGAACTAAATAAAATAGTCATGTGTTGAAATATATTTTAGTTCGCCAAAATTATCATCTTTGAAATGTGAAGTGTTAAAAATAGTCACTTGTTCAAATAAATATGCATGAGTTGAAATATTCATTAATTAGCTAATGATATGATTTTAGCCTATGCATGCAACATTAGAATGAATGGTGTTTTTAAACCGAAGTAAATCAAATATGAAGTTGAATGGAAAATGTGAAGTGATAAAAATAGTATATATGTACATGCATATTTATTGAACAGGTTATAGCAAAGGGGCTAGAGAAGAGGAATAAAATTTTGTGCCAGACAAATAGGTACACATTTTCTGTTTTGTTTGGGTGATGATTTTATGAGCCTATTGGCTTTTTCTTTTTCTTTTTGACATGAGACGCCCGTGTGGCTATTTGGGAATTTTCCCAGCCCCTCCCGTACAAAGGAGGTTATGGCGAAATTTTCCAAAATTTAAAGGCGTTAGTGAAATATTTGAGGTGGAAACGATATAGGAATTTTTGAATGAACTATATTTATATAAATATATAAATATAAATAAAATTAAAACAAAACGTGGCCATGCAGTTCGTGTTTTTAAACCGTGATTTCAAACGACGAGTGCGGGAAATCCAACCATTGGATTTTCCCGAAACCGCAACCGTTGGGTTCACCTTGGAAATATCTTTCCAACGGCACCAACTTTGTGAAGATCCGACGGTTGGATTGGCTGGAATGTTTAATTCAAATCTGAAGAAAAACAGCGCCAGAAACGATTATATTTATATATATATAAAAATATAATTAAATTAAATCGAATAACGATGCTGCAGTTCGTAAATTGAAATCGTAACTTGAAATGACTAGTGTGGAAGATCCGACCGTCGGATTTTCCCAAAACTGAAACCGTTGAATTCGTTTTGAAATATCCTTCCTAATGATATAAAATTTGTGAAGATCCAACGGTTAGATTTCCAGATATGTGTAAAACAAAATTAGTGAAAAACAGCGCCAGTGCATCGGCACGACCTGAAACGTCGTTTAATTAAATATGGCCGTTTTAAATTAAATAAAATGGCGATATATCATTATAAAATACTAAAGACGATATAGAGTGGAAATAAACCAATTTTGTTGTGTTTACTTGATATGTGATGGTTGAAAGTATTTAACATGAGAATTATAACTAAAGAACTGAAAGGTGAATGTTGAATAGTCCAACCATGTGATAAATTGATTTGAAAATCTAAATATACGTGGGTTATTTGAAAAGGCCGAGTTCATCTCATTTCAAATAATCGATCGACGTTGAGAAGTCGAAGAGTTGAAGATGGTTGAAGACCGACGATCTTCACATTGGATGGATGGGCGCTACTGATGCTCGTGATTGGAGTAGCTACCGTGATGGAGCTGAAGTAGTAGCCGTCCAAACATACTGTTGATTGTACGGATATGCGAGGAATTGGGGCCTCCGGTTTTGTTCAAACCCAGAACGGACTTGTAAATGGACTGTGTGTCTGACATTGGATTTTGTTCTGTGCTGATTGATCTCTGTTAAATATATATCTGTTTGGCGGCGGAGAATTTATTCTCTTGCTTAACGCCCTTCTCTGAGACATACGAGCTCAGAGGTTATGTATTGATAGAAATCAGTCGTATGGAGTGGATTGCCTGTGTGGCACGCCTAAGTGGCATATGATCAAGGCTTCTGTTGCAAAGCAAAGTCTGGTGGTTGATGATCAAAGCATGGTCTGTGTGACGTACCTTTGTGTATAACGTGAATTCGCGAGCCTCACATCTCGGTATGAGTCAAAAACGGGAGAGTGACTGCAGGGAGAGCACGACGTTTCTTTCTAGCTAAGGTGGTGTCAGTGACCTACCAGCCCTGACATTATATTACTTTTCACCTGTGTGGTTGTTGGAATATGAGGCGCCTCGATATAGGTCTGTAAGGACCAGGAAACGTGTGTTTAGGAATAATTAATCCGAAAAAGTAAGAGAGGACCGGCCCTGAAGATCCAAGGATCATAGTGGGGTCCTGGGACATTTGCGAGAGTGTCTCGAATCGGAGAGGAGCTTGCCCTTTGCCTCGACTCAGGAAGGAATCCAATTTCAATACGAAATATGCGAATGTGATTGTATTACTAGTATGGCGACATGATATATGGTACCCATGCCGTCTAGGATTGATATTTATGATTGAATTTGCTTTTAAAACATATATGCACTAGTAATAATATCAAACACTTTTGTTTTATACGTATGAAGCATTTTTGGCCATTATAAGGTAAAATCTATCCTCCGGCTTGCGTTGCATTGTGTGATGGGACCTGAGTCTTATAATGGCTTCATTTTATAAAAAGCACTGTGATGATTTAATCATTTACTTTATTTCATGCACTAGCACTCATTGGAGTAAACTCGTTCCACGAAAGTGGCGTGGTCCTTTGATTTGCCTTATTATTGTTGTTAATAAGTTAAGTAGATTTCTCATACCAGTCCCATGACTGACTCGTAGTTTGTTTCACCTTGCAAACTCGGGTGCCCTCATTTTCACACGGGCAGCCTAGTTACAGGTATCTGGTGCACCTTTTGGCTCATGGCGAGGCTTGACTACACCATGCTGACTTTGACTCTTTCCGCCATTTTAGTGTATGTATTATGATTCCGCCATTGGCGATGTAGACTGATATTTATTTTGTGTACCCTTTATGTATGATTCCACCTCTGGCGATGGTGACTGATTATGTATTATTATGCACTAAGTTGTATCCTGCACTGTGCTCTCTGATGTGGTGGTATCTATATGATTCCGCTGTCATATGTGTGTAAATTATCCTATTTTATGTTTATGCTATTATCTGTGATCTGCTAATGATGATTAATGTGTTATATTCCAATGATTATCCTTAACACCGTGTTACGGGGTTTTCGGATCGTCACAGAATCTTAGGAAATTAATCCTGTCTTTAACTGGGTTTAAGAACAAATATCGTTTAAAACATTGTTCACGATAAGCCCAAAATCATTTTTCATTTCAAATGGAATCTTCACGGAAATCTGAACCATCCATAGTCGATATAAATTTCCATATCAGACTAATACTATAAACGGAATAATGGTAAAGCCTTTTAAATTCTATAAATAGTAATGGTCTTCCTTCACGGTTAACTAAGTTTAAGAACTAGTGTCATTTAAAACACAATTCACAATGAACCCAAAATCATCTTCCATTCAATATGGAACTTTCACGGAAATCATATCTTCTTACAGTTGATATTAATCTTCGTATCCAACCAACACTATAAGCAGAATATAGGCTAGCGCCTTTCAAATTCCTCAAATAGTCTAAGTCTTCATCTATGGAGACTTATCTCAACCGTTAACCAATACGGTTTCCATTTAATTCCAATTTAATTTAATTAATTGGAAAACTCCAGTTTTCACTTATCTTTATTTCAAATTTATTATACAAAAATAAATATCTTCCATTCATTTAACGTTTAATAAAATGTTGAATGAACATCCGGGCTTTCCTTTCGATCCATTCCTATCCTCGCCCAGATAAATAAACATTGGCGACGTAAGTTCGGCGCACTGGTTGCCGCATTCCTTACCTTGTTAAACACCCCGTTTATCTTTCCGGATATCACAATCGGGATGGACTTACTCGTGGTTTCCACATATTCAACCCAAAATAGGTGTTTATATTTACTTAAATCATTGTCCAAAATACTTTCATTTTTCCCTGATTATTTTATTATTAAAATAATCATTTAAAATCCAATTTCTGGAATGAGACACATTCAACTCCCATATAACCCGAAAATTTGGGTGGTTACAAACATCCAATGAACATAAACAAGATTTCATGTGTCTAACGAGTTGTAACTAAACTCGTTAGTTATTTAAGATCAGATGTAGGTGTCATAGTTGGGTTCCATTTTATTAATTAACAACCAAACGATATTCATAACCATTGATCAACCAAATCAAACATCCAAACTAAATCAAATTCATCCAACATCTTCCAAACTTGAATAATAATTTCATATTTATTAGCTAGAAATTCACATATTAACATAAGCATGTTATGGTGCTAAAACCCATGTTATAAGTTTCTAGTATCCATAACCCTAGCTTTCAACCCAAGCAATATTCAATAAGGTTTATCTTCAAGAATCTAAATAAAAGGTCTCGGTTCTCCTAATTATTTGTGAATATACACCTAAAGGGTTTACCTTTATATGTAACTACGTATATGGGCCAAGCCTAAGAGGGTTCAATCTCTCTCTTTTACCAACTTAAACCATAGTTATTAACTCATAAAATCTTCACATAAGGTCCAACTCCTGAAATTTCAATTAAAGGTCTAATCTTTTCATGTATAAACACAAATTTACACCTAAATATCATACCTTTACATATGATTTCACATAAAGATCAAATATTAAGGGATTAAACGCCCTTAAACATATCAAATCATTTGCTAATAACACTAACATACCACCAAAATTTAACCAAAGCATGGATCTACCTAATATTCCATAAAGGTGCAACTTTGTGAACTTAACATAAAGGTTCTCACTCCAAACTCCAAACAAGTTGCCATTTTTACTTCATGAACCTGTTTAGGAATTTTTAGCAATCATTTACCATCAAATCCATCATGAATTCACCACCAAAACTCTAAGAAACATTTCAACAAACACCTTACATGTAATCATTAAATCAAGCAACAAAACCCTTTAAAAGTTTGGCTTTTCTCACCTAAAAGCTTCCAGAACTTCGCCTAGGATGTATAGATCCTTCTCCTAGCTTTTCTCCTTCCTTTCTTCTTTATTTTCTTGAAAAATCTTATTTTATGTTTATTTAAAAGGGGAAAACGTGAGAAAAACGGGAAGGGGAGGAAGAAGGAGAATTTAAAGGGAAGAAAAGAAATGAGATGGTAAGGAGATAAGGTGGAGGTATTTATAAGGTTGAAAAGGGTATGGATTGGTTATGTGTCTTTAATCCAAGGGTAGGAAATGTGTGGCTTATATTCATCCTTATCCTTTTGAATAGTAAAGTGTGTTTTCTCACACACTTTCCAGCCTCGAATCAGAGTATCAAACGATAACGGTTTTCAGAAATTCTTTCACCATATCATCCAGTTTCTAACGTACTTCAATACTATGTGATCCAATATCGGATGGAAAATGAATGGATATAATTCATCCTTATCCATTCAAATAGTAAAGTGTGTTTTCTCAAGCACCTTCCGTCCTCGCGTTGGAGTATCAAATGATAACCGTTTTCAGAAATTCTTTCACCGTATCGTCCAGTTTCTAATGTACTTCTATCCTATTATTCAAATCCAAAATCGGAGTTCGTTTGGATTTTCAAATAATTTATTTTAATTTTTTTATCTTAATAACTTTTTATATTCGTTATAGGATTTTCCCAGACTTCATACATAGCTAATATTCTACGTTCTAAAATTTTCTGGATAGGTCTCAGGTTCCAGTTTTGCCGTTAAGATTGTCAAATTCCAATTACCATCAAAATTTAGTTTAAATTTTGGCCTTTTATTTTTTTCTTCTACCCAAACGGATGCCGTTTTACGCAAAAATTCCCTGAGTACTAAATTTCACTATTCTGGATCCAATGGAGGTGGTCTCGCTATCTAGCGATACTTCGTTCTCAAGATATCCTCAAAATCGTCCGTTTTTAGTTCAAATTTTGAATCTTTTGTGAATTCAACATATCTAACGGATGCCATTTTTGACGTTTCTTGGTTGGTTATCTAATTTCATCATTCCGGATTTAATGAAACTAATTCCATCAAAATCCGAGTTCGTTAGCTACTACTTCCTTTGTAAACGTACTATTTTTAATCCAAAATTCATTCCTTTTGGGATTATTTCAATTTTATTCCTACCCAAATCCAAATTAATTCTGATCTTTATGAAATTTGGAAATTTTAAATTGGTTCCAAATTTCCGGGTCGTTACATTCTCCCCCACTTAAAATGATTTCGTCCTTGAAATCGAAGTCAGAACTAATGGTTGTATACTTAACCAATACCTTGATTATAAACCTTAGAGTTTTGTTGGTTAACTCCTCTATTTAACTTTATCTGTTTATTCATTGGCCATAGGCCTGCATAATGTACTTCCTTATAACAGCAAACACCCATAAATTTTCCTTTATCCTTATCCTTAATTTCTGGAGTAGCTACGAATATACTTTCATAGGTCCAACCTATTTCCTTCCTTTATCCGCTCGTAAATCCTTTTCGCTTGTTTTCGACTCATCGTCTTAGGTTTAATCGCAGTTATCCATAATCTACAACATCTAATATTTTACCATAAAGTTTTATAATTTTTTTAGCAAATGCCTCGATTGTCCAAAATCGTCAAGAATTCAAATTTCTTAATTAGTTAAATTAATTAGCACATCCAGCAATTAATTAGTGGAATAAATTTTCCAAAACACAACTTTGATCAAAACATGTATCCTTTCTAATGAAAATATATTTTTGGACAAAATTATTTCATTCATCCATAAAACTGGGTTAGACTGCTTTGTTCAAGTGTTTAGAAAAACCAATTGATACAGTGAGCTCTTACCATATCGACCAATGTTCATAACCCACTCAACAAATTAATCCAACACAAAACCATTGTATATCAAATTACAAATACGTTTCTCATATATATATATATATATATACATTCACAAGTCATTCTACGGTATTACTAACCCTATCTCTAATGAGTTACTTGTCCTAGGATGCTACTAATCCTATCTGTGACAAGTCTATATCCCACAGAGCCAAGGTTTATCTAATCAAAGCTCTGATACCAAGTGTAACAGTCTGGTCTTTTTCAACCATCTGACAGCGGCTCCCCTCCGCCGTGGCATTACAATAGTACCCCAACACCTTGTTTTACAGCCAGCCTCTCGACTGTCTCGGCCTCATGCCTAGCCAACCCCTCCTCGGACGTGTAGAGGTAAGAGTCCCCCGCTCGCCACCAAACCAAGAGCGAGAACCCCATATCACGCTGCCTCCTGCTAAACAAGGACTGGTGTGATAAAACTTTAATCATTAATCTGATACTTAGCCTTAATTTGAATAAGATACCTCGGGACCATGCCGCATGTCGCGGAACGGGTTTCCTCCTCAGGATATGTGCACAACCATACCAAGCAGAACCAAGCATAGCACCCATAAATCAGATTTTGAAAACATGACTTTAGAGAAATGAACGATTATAAGCCCCAGGTCCCATCACACAATGCAAGCGCACACCAGAGGATATGGGTTTGCCTTATAATCGCAAAATATGCTTGATCTAATTCAAAATGAAAACATTTGATATTATTATAATGACTTGGGTGTGAAAAATCCTTTCACAAATAAACTTATGAATCTTAGCTAGCATAATGCCCCATTCCACTATGTTGGCTATACAGGTATACAATCGAGAATCGTAAAGGGTTCCGTATTGGAAGTTGGGTTTCCATCAATGGGCCTAGGCTAAGGATCTTCCCAATCCGATTCCGAACCCCAGCTATGTTTCAGGATCTCGTCTGGCTCCTTTAGAGCGGCAGGGTCGGTCCACCCTACTTTGTTGATTAAACTAATAGCCTGAACATAACGTCCCTCAGTCTGTGTGTAGATGGTTATCTAGGTATATTGACCTAGTCCGAGGCGCCTCATCCAACAAACCACATAAGTAAATGACTGGGCTCCATACCATGGCGTTACCTTTTGCTAGATTGAACTTTAAGTCAATACCCCTATGGTCTATAATCCTGTTTCGACTCATTTTGGGTTGTGAGGCTCGCAAAGTCATGTCATAAACAAAGCTACGCGTTTAAGCCATGCTTTGGTCTTCAACCACAAGGCCCTGCTTTTCAACAAAAGCATTGATCATTTCCACTTATCATGCCACACTATCATTCCTTAAAACACAAACTGCTATGCACCAACATACAACCTTTGAGCTCGTACGTCTGAAAGAAGGGTGTTAAGCAAATGAATAGATTATCTGCCACCAAACAGATGTATGTTTAGTAAATGTCAGTCTGTATTTTAAAAAATACAGTGTCAGACACGAAATTCATTAACAAGTCCATTCCGGGAATAGGAACGAAACCGAAGGCACTTGATTCCACATCCCCGCCTAGGAGTGCAAGTCCTTGCAAATCAAATCGCTTCAAGTACGGTTAGATTATGCCGTCACTTTAACCTCATATAGGCTGTCGCCCAAGGCATCAACAGGCCATCCATCTGATGTGAAGAAATATGGATCTTCCCCCATTGTCGTCGATATCTTGACACCAGCATCATGTCGTATAAATATTCAGAATGGGTAAAAACCCGGCCTTTCCAAATAATTAGCGCATCTTTAAAACTAATAGGTATATAGGATTTCATGGCCTCATTCCATCTTGGAATATTTCTCAATCCATTTATTAAAACTGTAATGAGCTTTAATATGTCAAAATCATTCGTTAATGATTACTTAATTTGAAATCCAATTTCAGTTCATCCAATCAAACTTTATGACTATTTAGTCATCTCTGTACGTGAATACACATTTATTCCAGCGCCTTTATCCATTCCAGTCTTTTATTCATTAAATTGGGAATTATTCCCACAAATCTTATAAAAGATTTAATTCATTATGACCTCTTGTTTAAATCTTTCTTTGGAAACCATTACAAAGGATTTTACAGTATCTTTTCATAATCTAAACCAAATTAAGGTTTATCAACTAGTCGGGATTAACGAGCCTTACTGAAGTAATCATTCATTTTATTATCCCAATCCCAACCTATTCATCCCATGGAGCAAAACTAGTAGTACTCCATATCTAAAACCCATGGAGTTACTGGTAAATTCAGTCACCATCCAACGTTTTAAATCTAATTAAAGATTTAACTATCGCAAGGGGTAAAACTAGTAGTACCCCATTCTCGATCACTTCTTGAATCCAATAAATTTAATTACCCTATTCTCCTTTCAATCTAATTAAAGATTCACTAAAACTCTATTTAGTATTCATCTCAAAAATCACCACTTAATGATTATTCAATCTTAGGAAATTAATCCTGTCTTTATCTGGGTTTAAGAACAAATATCGTTTTAAACATTGTTCACGATAAACCAAAAATCATTTCTCATTTCATATGTAATCTTCACGGAAATCTAAACAATCCATAATCGATATAAATATCCGTATCAGACTAATACTATAAACGGAATAATGGTAAAGCCTTTTAAATTCCATAAACAGTAACGGGCTTCCATCACAGAAGCTCATCTCGATTATTAATAAATCGAATTCCACTCAATCCTAATTTAATTTATTAAATTGGAAACCTTTACTTTGGAAAAGTCCTCTAAATCTTAGTTAAAACATTTGTAAATTCCAAATTATATCTTCACGGTTAACTGAGTTTAAGAACTAGTGTCATTTAAAACACAATTCACAATGAACCCAAAATCATCTTCCATTCAATATGGAACTTTCACGGAAATCATATCTTCTTACAATTGATATTAATCTTCATATCCAACCAACACTATAAGCGGAATATAGGCTAGCGCCTTTCAAATTCCTCAAATAGTCTAAGTCTTCATCTATGGAGACTTATCTCAACCGTTAACCAATACGGTTTCCATTTAATTCCAATTTAATTTAATTAATTGGAAAACTCCAGTTTTCACTTATCTTTATTTCAGATTTATTATACAAAAATAAATATCTTCCATTTATTTAACGTTTAATAAAATGTTGAATGAACATCCGGGGTTTCCTTTCGATCCATTCCAATCCTCGCCTAGATAAATAAACATTGGCCAAGTAAGTTCGGCGCACTGGTTGACGCATTCCTTACCTTGTTAAACACCCCGTTTATCTTTCCGGATCTCACAATCGGGACGGACTTACTTGTGGTTTCCGCATATTCAACCCAAAATAGGTGTTTATATTTATTTAAATCATTGTCCAAAATACTTTCATTTTTCCCTGATTATTTTATTATTAAAATAATCATCTAAAATCCAATTTCTGGAATGAGACACATTCAACTCCCGTATAACCCAAAAATTTGGGTGGTTACAAACATCCAATAAACATAAACAAGATGTCATGTGTCTAACGAGTTGTAACTAAACTCGTTAGTTATTTAAGATCAGATGTCGATGTCATAGTTGGGTTCCATTTTATTAATTAACAACCAAACGATATTCATAACCATTGATCAACCAAATCAAACATCCAAACTAAATCAAATTCATCCAACATCTTCCAAACATGAATAATAATTTCATATTTATTAACTAGAAATTCACATCTTAACATAAGCATGTTATGGTGCTAAAACCCATGTTATAAGTTTCTAGTATCCATAACCCTAGCTTTCAACCCAAGCAATATTCAATAAGGTCTATCTTCAAGAATCTAAATAAAAGGTCTCGGTTCTCCTAATTATTTGTGAATATACACCTAAAGGGTTTACCTTTATATGTAACTATGTATATGGGCCAAGCCTAAAAGGGTTCAATCTCTCTTTTACCAAGTTAAACCATAGTTATTAACTCACAAATTCTTCACATAAGGTCCAGCTCATTGAATTTCAATTAAAGGTCTAATCTCTTCATGTATTAACACAAATTTACACCTAAAGATCATACCTTTACGTATGATTTCACATAAAGGTCAAATATTTAGGGATTAAATGCCATTAACCATATCAAATCATTTGCTAATAACTCAAACATACAACCAAAATTTAACCAAAACATGGATTTACCAAATATTCCATAAAGGTGCAACTTTGTGAACCTAACATAAAGTTTTTCACTCCAAACAAGTTGCCATTTTTACTTCATGAACCTATTTAGGAATTTTTAGCAATCATTTACCATCAAATCAATCATGAATTCACCACCAAAACTCTAAGAAACATTTCAACAAACACCTTACATACAATCATTAAATCAAGCAACAAAACCCTTTAAAAGATTGGTTTTTCTCACCTAAAAACTTCCAGAACTTCGCCTAGGATGTATAGATCCTTCTCCTAGCTTTTCTCCTTCCTTTCTTCTTTATTTTCTTGAAAAATCATTTTTTATTTTTATTTAAAAGGGGAAAACATATGAAAAATGGGGAGGGGACAAAGAAGGAGAATTTAAAGGGAAGAAAAGAAATGAGATGGTAAGGAGATAAGGTGGAGGTATTTATAAGGTTGAAAAGGGTATGGATTGGTTATGTGTCTTAAATCCAAGGGTAGGAAATGTGTGGCTTATATTCGTCCCTATCCTTTTGAATAGTAAAGTGTGTTTTCTCACACACTTTCCAGCCTCGAATCGGAGTACCAAAAAATAATGGTTTTCAGAAATTCTTTCACCATATCGTCCGTTTTCTAACGTATTTCAATCCTATGTGTTCAGATCCAAAATCGGATGGAAAACGAATAGATATAATTCATCCTTATCCATTCAAATAGTAAAGTGTGTTTTCTTAAGCACCTTCCATCCTCGCGTCGGAGTAACAAATGATAACCGTTTTCAGAAATTCTTTCACCGTATCGTCTGGTTTCTAACGTACTTCAATCCTATATGTTCAAATCCAAAATCGGAGTTCGTTTGGATTTTCAAATAATTTATTTTAATTTTGTTATCTTAATAACTTTTTATATCCATTATAGGATTTTACCAGACTTCATACATAGCTTATATTCTACGTTCTAAATTTTTATTGATAGGTCTCAGGTTCCAGTTTTGCCATTAGGACTATCAAATTCCAATTACCGTCAAAATTTATTTCAAATTTTGGCCTTTTATTTTTTTTTCTCCCCAAACGGATGTCGTTTTATGCGAAACTTCCTTGAGTACTAAAATTCACTATTCCGGATCCAACGGAGGTGGTCTCGCTATCTAGCAATATTTCATTCTCAAGATATCCTCAAAATCATCCATTTTTAGTTTAAATTTTGAATCTTTTGTGAATTCAACATATCTAACGGATGCCATTTTTGATGTATCTTGGTTGGTGACCTAATTTCATAATTCTAGATTTCATGAAACTGATTCCATCGAAATCTGAGTTCGTTAGCTACTACCTCTTTTGTAAATGTACTATTTTTAATCCAAAATTCATTCCTTTTGGGATTATTTCAATTTTATTCCTACCCAAATCCATATTAATTCTGATCTTTATGAAATTTAGAAATTTTAAATTGGTTCCAAATTTCCATGTCGTTGCATTTTTTGTATAGCAATACTTCGCGGGCCTCACACGCCGGTATGAACTAGAAACGGGAGAGGACTACAGGGAGAACATGCGTTTCCTTCTAGCTAGGAGTGGTGTCATGATATGGAGCCTAGACATTTTGCTTGTGTGGATGATGGAATGAGGCGCCTCGGATATTGAGTCCCTAGTCGCTCAGATATTATGTCCCATAGGGCAGGGAAACGTAATGATCAGGCATAACCAATCCACTAAAGTATTTGTGGAATGGCCCTGAAGATCCAAGGGTTACCTGATCTCTGATCCTGAGGCACGAGCTAGAGTGTCTCGAATTCGGTAAGGACGATCCCTTACCTTAGTTCATAGATGGAAATCCAACTTTCAATACGACATCATGCGGTTTTGATTGTAGAATTAGTATGGCGACATGATATATGGTACCCATGCCGTCTATGATTGATACATTTATATTTGAAGTTTTTTTTGATACTATACACTTATAGTAATAATAATAATAAAAGATGAAATTTCGCATATCAAGCATATTTAGCTATTATAAGGGAAAAATCTATCCTCCGGCTTTTGTTGCATTGTGTGATGGGACCTGAGTCTTATAATAGCTTCATTTTTCCAAAAAGCATTACGTTGTTTTATTTTAAACTAAGATTCATGTGGAGTGAACTCGTTTTGTGTTATACGGCGTGGTCCCATGATTTCCTAACTTTTAAAATAAAGATTAATAACTGTTTTAGGTATCATACCAGTCCCATGACTGATCTGGAGTTTATTGTTTTAACCTAAACTCTGGATGCCCCTATTTTCCACACGGGCAGCTAGTAGTTTTGGTTTTGCAGATATTATATTCACAGGATCCTGGTTTATAGCTGAAGCGATATTCGGAAAGCTCTGTATCCGTGTATTTCTTTCAGTTGTATTTTGTATTAAATATCGCTGCTATTAAATGTAATTTAAATCTCTGATATTTTCTGTTGTATATTATTCATTCATACTCTGTTATATTCTTGTATTCTGATGTAAATTGTTGTAATCAGCAATGAACGGTTCTCCTGTTTGTGTTCTGATTTGTCATGTTCTCAACTTTATCCGTGCTTCCCCATAAGGGCGAGTTTGGGTCGTTTATTTTGGTATTAGAGCTTTGGTTTACAGATCTCGAGAACAAGACACATTAGAACCAAACGAAAGAATCCATCATGGATTCGATTAGTAATATCCAATGAGAATGACTCGTTAGAGATGGGATCAGTAGTATCCTAGAACGAGTGTGAAGAGTGTTATTTTCAAAATCAATTTAGTTTCAAAAAATTTAAATCAATTATACGTATTTGAGTATATTATTTTATTTTAATTTGGACAATCAAGTATATAAAGATTTTGAATATACGCGTAATTGACGTATATTCGAAGTTTTAATATAGTGGATGATATAAAATCACACTGTAGTTGCCTGGAGATGATTCTGATGATTGCTAGCGTTATCAGTGTTTATGTTCGAGTTTCAAAAGTGGGATATCTATATATTTCCAATTGACTGGTGTGAGAACCAAAACTAGCTAGTGTTTATTGTTGTGATTTGGCATTAAAAATATGATTTTTGACTATATATAAAAGTTATATATATTTGAAAAGTTAATCACCTTATTGATTGCTGGTTGTGATGGTTGATAATTAGTTTAACTAATTAAAATATTAGAATAATAAATTAATAAAACCAATATATAAAAGAATGATAAATTTAGCTAAATCGAATTTAATATTGAACTGAATTGAAAATTGATCAGAATTGAAAGTTGAGTTGGTTAGTTAAACAACTTTCAGCTCCGTTCCTTTTCGAGGATGAAAAGATTTTAAGTAGGGAAGATTGTAACAACCCTGAAATTCTAAACCAATTTAAAAATTTTATTTTAGCAATTTTAATGGATTTTAATATTTTAAATAATTTATTTTATATAATGACGACAAAAATTTTGTTTAAATCGAAGTTAGAACGAATAATTTTATTTTAATTATAAAACGAGCCTGAAATGGCGCGGTAGTTTGAAAATTCAATTTCAAATTTCAATTGAATGTACAGGATTCAAAATAAATCGGATTTTAGTAAAAACCAAAAATATTTAAATTTGTTTAATTATATCTTTCTAACGGATCTGAAAAGTTGAAATTTCATAGCAGAATAAAAAGTTAGGACCAGTTAAATATTCAGAATAACCGCTATGGAATTTAATATAAAATATAGCCCTTAAAAATAAATATTTTGCAAACGACCTCCGTTTTCGACGAGACCACTTTTGTTGGATTAGGAATGTCGAATTATTGCTAGATTCCAATTTTCATAATTTTTTGAACTAATATGTTAGCATATTAAATTTAAATGTGTTTGGTGATTTAAATTTGAATTGGATTGACCAAAAAATGACCATTTTTCAGACGGTCTCCTCGACGAAATTAATTTTGTTAGGACCGTATTGTCAAAACAAAGCTAGAAATAATTTTTCTGTAATTTTTGGAGTTAGTATGTTGCCTGGTAAATTAAAATGTACATTTAAATTTAATATATATTGATTTATATTTTAATTTTAATGAAAACTGATCAAAACATTAGAATTGGCCTACGAAACATATTCCAATGTGTCCTTAATATGGGTATTTGGCTAGGGGTGACAGTCGTTGGGTCTCGTTTGGAGTTCATAGCGATAAACAAATAATAAGTGAATTAATTAATTAAATAATATTATAAATTATTATTATAAAAGGCCCAATAGAAACGCTAACCCTCAGAAATACACCAGCCGCCATTCCCTCAAATCTGATGGCCACCCTTCTCCGAATTTTCTTCATCAATTTCTTCTAATCCACAAACAATTAGTGAATGATTTCAAAGCAAAAATCGAAGAACTACATGAGATCTATGTAGTGAACGGATAAGATCGATTTTAATCTACTAATTCACTCGAATTCTCTCCTCAAAGTCAGGGCGTTTGAAGCCGATTTCAGAATGATATAGGAGTTCGAATTGGGCATGGTTGCCTGTGGTGGGAGGCGCCACGATGGGGGTTGAAGGGGCGGTTTCTGATCAGTTGACGGCGGCCTGAGTTGAAGGGCGCTGTGGGGATTTCTGGTCGAGGATTGGGTTCGATGTTCGCACAATGAATGGAAGAACACGACGGCCACTGTTATGTGAAGGGGTAATTTGGGAAATTATTTGAGAATTATATTAGTTAACTAAATTTTGCAAATAGAAGTAGAAATAAATAATGTAGATAGAAGTATTAAAAATCTGTTTTTTATAATGTAAATAGAAGTATTAAAAATCTGATTTTTATAATGTAGATAGAAGTATTAAAAATGAGATTTTCATAATGTAAACATAGTAATTAAAAATATAAAAAGACATTACCTATAAAATATAAAAAGACATTACCTTTAATATAAAATTGGCAATATTTAAAAAATATAAAATGGCATTGTTTATAAGATTTAAAATGGCATTATTTATAAAATATAAAATGGCATTGTTTATAAAATATAAAATGGCATTGTTTATAAAATATAAAATAGCATTATTTTAAATGTTGAAGTTTTATATAAATAGATTTGGTTTCGAAATATGATTTTTAATATATATATAACATTATAAAAATATGATTTTTAATATATATATAACATTATAAAAATATGATTTTTAATATATATATATAGCATTATAAAATTATGATTTTTATTATATATATAGCATTATAAAAATATGATGTTTAATATAAATCGCGTGAAACAGATCTCGTTGGAAACACGAGGAAGGATACAATGCATTGTCACAAATCCAAATCCAAACTGTTCAAATTAAAGACTGACGGAGTGGAAACCCAAGGTGAGAACTCCTCACTAAAAATTCTGCACAGTTATTTATTTATTTTCATAACTGAAAAATATATCAAATTGCCAGTGTAGATTTTTATCAGTTTAATTATTATAAATTGTATACGGTGCATGTTAGATCACTTTCCTCGTCCACAAACATTGGACGATTTAAACTGAATGTATTGCGTGTTGTTTGTGATGTTGAAATGTTTAACATATTAAAAAAATAATGTTAACATAACTATGATTGTTGAAATTAGATTATAAATATTTGTATACAATTTGAACAGTGAAAATTGGTTAAATAGAAAATAATTCAAACTGAATTAGAATTAGTTAAATTTATTAACCAATAGTTATTTAAATAAACTATTGTTGTTTGAGAACCCCACACGGGTATTGGGATGATATTTGCCGTACACTAGTCCCAATATTTAGTTGTATGTCAATCGATGGATTGACAGGATGTGATGAGCGTTATTTATTTATTTTAATGCTCACACAATTGTAAATTTCACTTTGGATGTGAATGGACTGTTTAATGATTATTTATCATTATTGTTGAATACATGAGGTGTTTGAAATCCATATAACTAAAATTATATGATAATTGATTGAGTCGCATTCCAATTCAAAAATAAGTAATGTTTTATGAATAATGTAGAATAAAATAACATTTTAGAATAAAAGATCATTTTACTATAAAAAGACATTTTAAATGAAAAAGACATTTTAAATGAAAAAGACATTTTAGTGTAAAAAGGCATTTTAGTATAAAAAGGCATTTTAAATGAAAAAGTCATTTTAGTGAAAAAAGGCATTTTAGTATCAAAAGACATTTTAAATGAAAAAGACATTTTAAATGAAAAAGTCATTTTAGTGTAAAAAGACATTTTTGAATTAAAAAAAACATTTAAAATCAAAAAAGACATTTTAGAATTAAAAAGGACATTTTAGAATTAGAAAGACATTTTAGAATTAAAAATACATTTTAGAATTAAAAAGACATTTTAGATAAAGGGACATTTTAGAATAAAGAGCATTTCAGAATAAAGCACATTTTAAAATAAAGAATACTTTAAAATAAAGAATCTTTAAAATAAAGGATATTTGAAAACAAAATGTTTTAACAATAAAAATCACATTTTTATTGTATGTATATAGAATAAAAGAAACATATGTTAAAATACATTTTTGTTAGATAAAAATATTATTTTTAACATGTTATTGAAGTGAATAAAATATTCATGTATTGAATTGAATTTTTTAACAATAAAAATTACATTTTTATTGTACATATGAATTATAAAAATGTACATGTAATGAAATACATATTTGTTTATTAAAATATTCTTTTAAATGTGAATATGAAGCACATAAAAATGCACATGTAATGAAATATATTTTTGTCCATTAAAAACATTCTTTTTACATGTAACGAAATAAATGGTTTGGAATCACCAAATGAATTATATATATATATATATGTATATATATAATTAAAATAATTTTCAATGAAGAATAAGATTATGATTTGATGTTCAATTTTGAATGGATGCAAAAATATAAAAATGTGAAGCCGAGTTAAGTAGCAAACGCCATTTTTAACCCGAACGGGTTTATTGATCGATTTTATTCATTTTATAATGAATATCGAAAGGAAGTGATTTCAAAATATAATATTTTGAAAATATTATCATTTTAATATGATAAAGATGTAGAATATTCAATTTTTATTTAAAATTGAATATGAAGTTAAAATCGTTTTGAAATGAATTTATAAACGATTTATAAAATATGTTTTAAAGGAAATCGACGAAATAAATATATTATATATTATATATATTTAATGGCCTGAATAGAACGTGCTGCGCAGCTACCGTTTGCGAATTTCGACCATTAACTTCAAATTGGCATAGTGGGAGATTCGACCGTCGGATTCTCCTAAAACCAGAACCATTGGGTTCGTATCGAAAAGAGCTTTCCAATGAATATAAGAAGTTTGAAATCTAATGGTTAGATTTGGAAATATGTCCAAATCAAATTTGGAAAAGGTCGTTGTAAGTGCAGTTCGATGACCGTTTATGGAAATCGACTGTAAGGGCCTTAATAAAATTATTAAAAATATGGAAAAATTATGTAAAATCATAATAAATAATTTGGGAAGAATTTGGATGAAAAAAAAAATCCATTTTTGTAAAGATAAAAATATATTTTTATCGAAATGAACTAGTTATTAACTAGAAATAAAAATCCAATGTTTTTAAATGAATAAATAAATTGGATTTTGGGTTTGTCGTGAATGGTGTCTTCAATAACACTGTTCTTCAACCGTGTGTGAAAAGTTTAAATCTTTTAATTAAGATTATTAGAGTTTCCATTTATATTTAGTAAGTGGAATAAAATGAAATGTGAATTGGATTTATTGTGAATTGTGTTTTTAACGACATTCATTCTTTAACCCAATTAACAATAAAAATATAATTTTGGAACGTATAAAACTTTTAATTAAGATTATTAGAGCAACCATTTATATTTAGTAAGTGGAATAAAATGAAATATGAATTGGGTTTATTGTGAACTGTGTTTTTAACGACATTCATTTTTTAACCCAATTAACCGTAAAAATATAATTTTGTAAAGTATAAATCTTTTAATTATGATTATTAGAGTATCCATTTATATTTAGTAAGTGGAATAAAATAAAATGTGAATTGGGTTTATTGTGAACTGTGTTTTTAACGACATTCGTTCTTTAACCCATTTAACAGTGAAAAATATAATTTGGATGTTTTCTAATTTAATATAATAAATTGGAATTGAATGGAATTCGATTCGGTAATAATCGAGATGAGCTTCTGTGAATGAAGACCGTTACTATATATGGAATTTAAATGGCTTTGCCACTATTCCATTTATATTATTAGTCTGACACGGGAATTTATATCGGTTATATACTGTTTTGATTTCCGTGTAGATTCCATTTTGATGGAAGATGATTTTGGGTTTATCGTGAATAATGTTTTAAATAACATTTGTTCTTTAACCCAGTTAAAGATAATATTAATTCCTTAAATTTGAATAATCATCAAGTAATGATTTTTGACGTTAAAACTAAACTAGAGTTTTAGTGAATATTTAATTAGATTAAATTGCAAATGAGATAATTAAATTTATCGAATTCTTCAAATGATCGTTCATGGAGTACCACCAGTTTTACTCCAAGCGATAGTAAAATCTTTAATCCGATTTGAATGTGAAATGGTAATTAATTTTACCAATAACACAGTGGGTGTTAGATATAGAGTGCTATCAGTTTTGCTCTATGGGATGAATAGGTTGGGATTGGGATAATAAATAATAAATGATTATTTCGGTAAGGTTCGCTAATCCCGACTAGTTGATAAACCTTAATATGGTTAAAAATCGTGAAAAGATAAAATAAAATCTTTTGAAATGAGAACCCAAGGAAGATTAAAGAATAAATTTAAAGAATTTATTTTTGATAAAATTATTGGGAACCTTTCCCTAATAATATTAATATTTTATTAAAAGAATATTCTGAATTGGAACGAGGCGTATGATTTATTTTTAATGTACTAGATTATAAAATACGCGAATTATTCGGAAAGACCAGGTTTACCCCATTTTGAATAATTAATACGATGATCAAGAGTCGAAGATGAAGAGGTTGGTTGACGACCGGAGTTCTTCACATCATTTGGGTGATTACTGATGTCTTGATTGGGCCGTACACCTAAGACAAGGTAATAAGTGGTGATCGTCGAAATGTACTTGGAGACCGACGGATATGCGAGGGCCTCTCTCTTGTATTGGACAAATGGGACGAGGAATAAGGTGCCTCCGGTTTTGTTCAGACCCAGAACGGACTTGTAAATGGATGGTATGTCTGACGTTGTATTCCTTTATGCTGCACTCATTAATCTCTGCTAAATATATATCTGTTTGGTGGCGGAGAATTTATTCTCTTGCTTAACACCCTTCTCTGAGACGTACGAGCTTTGAGGTTATATATTGAAAGAAATCAATTGTATGGTATGGACTGACAATGTGGCATGCTAAGATGCAAAAGATCAAGGCTTTTGTTGAAAAGCAGAGCCTTCTGGTTGATGATCAAAGCATAACTTATTTAGGCATAGCTTTGTGTAAAGTGTTACTTCGCGAGCCTCACACCCCGGTATGGACCAGAGACGGGAGAGGGCTGCAGGGAGAACATGTGTTTCCTTCTAGCTAGGAGTGGTGTCATGGTATGGATCCCAGACATTTTACTTATGTGGATGATGGAATGCAGCGCCTCGGATATTGAGTCCCTAGTGGCTCAGATTTTATGCCCTTTAGTTCTTTAACAAAAAGGGAATGATAGATTTTATTCTGAAACCCGTAATATATATATATATATATATATATATTGAATTAGTATAAATCCAAGGGATTAAAAGTAAAATTCGATTTTGCCGAATTTTCTAAAATAAAATCCAAGGGATTAAAAGTAAAATTCGATTTTGTCGAATTTAATAAAATAATTTAGTTCCAAAGAAATTGGGAATTAATATAGAGCATCGAGTTGAAAATGAATTTATAACTAAGTTATAAATTCTTAACAAAGCAATAGACGATGTTGGATAATCTAAAATTTAAAGCTAGATTTATAAAATTAGTTAAATTTATATTAGTATAGAAATGGAATAAAAGGAAAGATTTAAATTGAGTTTTTATATTACAAGCTTTTATCTATCTCAAGATAAGAACGTTGTTGATCAAGGTCTAAGAGGTAAATAAAATACCCTAACTTGAACGGCTTCACTATTAGCAAGGGATGGTATTAGTTTGTAACGGTAAAGAATGTTGGATTAATCGATGATTCCCATAAAAAGAATTCATAATTAAAATTCGATTATATCAAATTTTTAGCTAATTCCAAATGAACTGGAATTGAATATAGAAATTGGAGTTTGAATTAATTTAAAACTGAGTATGAATATGAAATAAAATCATCGACAAGTTTGGGAAATCTGGACTGTCAAGTTTAATTTGGATAATAGGTTTATTTTAAAATATTGAAAGCGGAATTGAAATTTATTTACCAAACAAAGTTTTTAAATGTTTATATTTAAATTTAATTAAAACGAACTCGTCGCGGCGCGGTAGTTCGCAATTTGGCATTCCGAACTTCAGTTGAGTATCTAAAACTCGATATAAGTCAGAATTTGATGAAACAAGAAATGTTTGGACCACTTAAATAATAATTTTCTAATGGAAGAGAAAAATTTGGATTTCGGCTTAAAAATTATGAGTTATGTCAAAATCAAATTTTAGAAAAGTCGCTGTGAAATCATTTAAAAACCATAACGAGTTGATTAATTAATTTAAGGGATTTTTAGTGAATAAAAATCTGAGTTTCAATTAGAAAAATCCATATTTGAGTTATAAATAAATATGAACTCAAGTAAGTTGAATGATGTAACAACCCGGAAAATCATAACCAATTTAAAATTTTTATATTGGCAATTTTAATGAATTTTGGATGTTTAAAATGATTTATTTTAAATAATAACAACTAGAAATTTATTTTAAATAGAATTGGAATTTATAAATTTATTTAAATCGAAGTTGGAATATAAATATTTATTTTAATTATAAAAGGAATTGAAAATGGCGCGGTAGTTTGAAAATTAGATTTCAAATTTCAAATGAATGTACAGGATTCAAAATAAACCGGAATTTAGTGAAACCAGAAATATTTGAATTTGTTTGAAAATAATATCGGCTTGTATTCAATATCAATTTCTGAAATCAACAAATATCGTATTGGGTAAAACGATATATATATATCTTCCAAATCCCTCCACAATATCTGTATAATCACGGAATCCAATATCGAAATATTCTGAAGATTATTTCTGACACGACCCGAACTTCACCGGTCTCCGAAGAGAGGAGAAAGAACAGATTGTCTAAGAATAAGACAAATCGGAGCACAAACAGAAGAACATTTCATTGCATATTACAACAATTTACATCAGAGTACAAGAATTTATAGAGTATGATTAAATATTACAAATCAGAGATTAAAATACATTACACAGCAGCGTAAAATAATACAAAACACAACTGAAAGAGATAAACGAATACAGAGATTTCTGAATATCAGTCCAGCTGTAAACCAGGACCCTCTGAATATAAATCTGCAAAACCAAAAATACTAGCTGGCCGTGTGGAAAATAGGGGCACCTAGAGTTTAGGTTAAAACAATAAACTCCAGGTCAGTCAAAGGACTGGTGTGAGAACTAAAACAGTTATTAATTTGATTATAAAGTTAGGCAAATCACAGGACCACGTCGTATAACACGGGACAGGTTTATCCCCCCATGAATACCAGTGCATAAAACAACAACGCAATGCTAATTAAAGAAAGTGAAGCTATTATAAGACCTAGGTCCCATCACACAATGCAACGCAAGCCGGAGGATAGGATTTTACCTTATAATAGCCAAATAATGCTTGATGCACGCAATTTAATCTTTTATTATTACTATAAGTGAAGAAATCAACTTTGAATATAAATGTATCAATCATAGGCGGCATGGGTACCATCTATCATGTCGCCATACTAGGCACTACAAATAAAACCGAAATGTCACGTATTGGAAATTGGATTTCCGTCATGAGTCTAGGCAAGGGATATACTCCTGTAATAACCCGGAAATCCGAGCCAATTTAAAATATTTATTTTGGCAATTTTGATGAATTTTGAATATTTAATGGATCATTTTAAATAATAACGGCGAGAAATTTATTTTGAATAGAGTTAGAACGTATATATTTATTTGAATCGACGTTAGAATACAAATATTTTATTTTAAATGTAAAAGGAAATGGAAATGGCGCGGTAGTTTGAAAATTCGATTCCAAATTTCAAATGAATGTACAGGATTCAAAATAAACCAGATTTTAGCAAAACCAAAAATATTAGAATCTATTTGAAAATATCTTTCCAACGAATACGAAAAATTGAAATTTCATAGCGGGAATAAAAAGATATGCCCTGTTGAAAATTCAGAATAGTCGTTATGGAAAATATAGCCCTTAAAATGGCAATTTTGCAAACGACCTTCGTTTTCGACGAAGCCACTTTTGTTGGATTCGTGATGTCAAGTTATTTCTAGATTCCAAAATTCGTAGTTTTCTGAACCAATATGTGAGCGTGGCGAAGTAAAACGTGTTCTAACAGTTTCGGTCAATTTCGATCAACTAGAAAATAGCCATTTTTCAAACGGTCTCAGAATTTGACAAAATTAGTTTTGTTAGGACCGTATCGTCCATACGAAGCTAGAATATATTTTTCGGGAATTTTTAGAGTCCGTATGTGGCCCCGGTAAATTGAAGTGTGCGTTCAAATTCAATATACAGATTTATATTTTGATTTTGACGGAAACTAATCGAAACAGTCGAATCAGCTTACGATGCATATCCCATTGTGTTCGGAATGAGGGTAATTAGCTAGGGACGACAGTCAGTGGGTTCGATTTCGAGCTCAAAATAAAAAGTTGCTTTTTGAAATTTAAAAATAATTAAATAATTAAATAACCCCCCTCACTTGTCCTATTCCTAGTCAACCCTCCCCCCCTGTTCAAATAATTCAATAGATAGGAATAAAAAAAACACGACTGTCGATCTCGCTTTAGGCCACGCCGTCGAGCGCGCTCCTTCCCCCCTCCCTATCTCCGGCAACTCCTCCCCGTACACCCCTCCTCCTTTCTCGACCTCCTCTCTCCCCAATTCGAAAACCGAACCCCCCTAAATCGCTGAAACCCTAAAACCCACAGGAACCGCCCAGTCCAGCCACCCTGACCCACGCAGCGCGCCACCGCAGGTCAGACCCCCCATCGACGCCAACCGCCAGAGCGCGCACCCTCCCTGAGTATCAGCGAAGCCCTCTCGCTGTCCAGAACAGCGTTGCCGCTTGAACCCGCCAGTCAACGCGCAGAAAGCCCCTCGCCCATTCGCTGAAACTGTGAGTAACATGTATATTAAAAGCATTGTTAAAGAAGTAAGTTTTTATATTTTCTTTTATTGGAAAAGAAGATTTTTTATATATAGGGAAAAACTAATTTTTATTTATAAAAAGCTTGGGTTTTTATTTATAGAAAAGACAAGTTTTTTATACATAAAATGAAATGATTTTTAACAGTGTAAAGATAGGATTTTCATAAAATAAAAAGATTAAATTTTTATTTAGAAAAAGATAAGATTTTTATAATAGAATAGCAAACTTCTTTTATAATAAAAAGAAGAGATTTTTAATGATAAAAGAAGTGATTTCTAAAAAAAGTCAAAGAAATGATTTTTATCATAGAAAGAAATGATTTTTATTATGGAAAAGATTGGATTTTTTATATATATGATGTAGCGATAAATAATTCGATTTATATATATATATATAACGACAATATAAAGAAGTGACTTTTACATACATTACAACAAAATAAAAATGTGATTTTAATAGCGTTGAAATAAAAATGTAATTTTTAATATAAAGATCGTGTGAAACAGATTGTGATGGAACCGACGTGAAACAAATCCAAATCAAAACCATTCAGAAATAAAGAATGGCGGAGTGGAACCCAAAGGTTAGAACTTCTCACTTTTGATTTATTTTCTAGTTGAAATATATACTAGGATGCAAACGGTGCTTAGCAGCACCCGACCCCCATTGTCCACAGACCATGGATGACTTGGTTGTTTAATTGATGTGTTGTGAAAGTTGATTGTGTGATGTGGAATGGAATAAAATATTTTATAGTTGAAAATATTTTATAGTTAAAAATATGATTTTTAACGTGTATATAAAATAAATATTTATAAACAAATCGGACAATTTGTTTATATACACACATTTGACTGATATTGATAAGGACGATAAATTTTACACATCGCCCAACTGCACAAATAAAACATGTGTTTGATTGTTTGAAACCCCACACGGGTATTGGGATGATATTGGACATACACTAATCC